>CAWUFW010007981.1:0-600000 GCA_963921515.1 Calotriton arnoldi | reverse complement strand
TTGAGGACTGTCTCAATTTACAATCAGTCTAACATAGACTTTTATATAGTTCATTGAACATAATAATATGTTTCCGGTGATCCTTTTATGGTAAGGAATGTGTACCTGTGTCTTTGGAGCCATAAATCAGGGTATTGGATGAGGAATCCAGGTGGGCCTCGACCTTGCATGGGCACAATGTGGCCAGTGGTCAACGTGTCCAGATGTCTGGCATGGGGAGCGCGTGATCACTGAATGTGCTGTGTCTTGATTGGCTAAGTGTTCCTAACTTCCTTTGGTATCTAACTTTATGGTGTTTTGGGAATGTGCACACCCCTCCGTCCATGTGGGCTTTATTGGGGCCAATCTCCGTGGACCACTGTGGTGTTGCTGCGCCTATCTGTGGGATTGATCCGGGATTTCCAGTTCGTGCATTTGTATGTTGGATACGTACTGCCCCACCTGTGATCTGTAAATCAGTAACCTTGCGCCTTGAGACCCTATCAGGTGAGTAGTTGCACTTAACAAACCCATGATTGATTGATTGATTGGGTCTCAGGACCTGCCTAACCACGTATTTCTGAGTTGCGGTTGATGTGGAGTTCACAACTGGTGAATTCATCAATAAAGATGCTATTTCGCTTTTACACATGAATGTATCATTATTCAGATTGACATTGACTTTCTCAAAATTAATATTCCCCACTATAGTTGAATTTTCAACTACACTATCTAACCCATACTTCATGACAGTTAATTTATTGGGGGACTGTTGTTCTTCGGTTCTGACAATTATTACTTTCCTATTTACTTGCATTTTACCCAATTTGAGGACTGCGTTTCTACAGCAGGAAATCCCAATTGCATGGAGCCACACACAAACAAGAGCACAATGAAAACAGGTAGCAATGACGTGCACAATCCAAAAAGCCGCCGGGGGAGCCAGGAGAACTAATTTGAAAACCTCCTTCCTCCCGCAATTCTCTTTGTAAACTGTGCAGTACTTGGATGGCAAGAGTCAATGTCTCATTTTCCAGGTCATTCCCTGGTATAAACGTGCAGCAGGAAGCACCAATCTTGGGATATACCCATCCCTCCATTGCGGTCAATAAGTCTAACACATACCGATGTTACATCACCATGAGACATATTGGTCTCTGTTCATCTTTGATCGAATTAAGTGCAAGCTCAGTGCTGTTTATCATTTTAAGCATTTCCCATCTGGTGATTTGAAACCATCGGGCTTTGGCTTTTGTCTGCACGGTGAAGTGGGGTATGGATCCTCCCGCCGGTACTTGTGAGTTCGAGAACAGTCTAAATGCTTCTGAAATGTCCTTGTACTGAGCCCAGCCAAAATAATTGACAGTTCTTTTTTCACAAGCCTGATGCAGCAAGGTTCTTTTTTCCTTAGCTGATGCTGGTACAAGTCTGATAGTTCTTCTCCGGGAATGACCAGGGTAGAGGTATGTATGGTGACAAGAGAGCACAGTCCGCGCCATCCGGAGATTGGATGAGTGTAGGCAAAATCGCTGCATTGCAAGAACATACTCATCAGCGTGGAGGTGACCCATTGCATATCAGGAATGTGCAGGATTTTGCCAGAGTTTTCATTGGTGCCTAGTGGAAGCATTCTTTTACCTCTGAAACATAAGAAATACAGTGTAAGTTTTCATACAATGAGGGGTTGCTCCTTCCCTTCTAGCCATGTATATCCAACCACCTCAGTATCCTAGATTCCCTGACATGGGGTGTCTATGCTTTCATTCAACCCTCCCATGAGACCAGTTTCCCTTTGTATCATCAAGCTGGATGGCCCTACACTGAAACTACATGTCGGGGATCCACTTGTTCTTAAAGAAGACTGCCCCAGATACGCTGAGGGTCCCCCTTGCACCGCATATGGAGGCAGGAGACAATGTATTTGTCATTGAGCTGGGGGTTTTGCTACCTACAAAAATATCTTCTCTGGGAATTCTCGGGCCAAACAGTATCTTCCCCTATGGTGCCTTTCCTGCACATCCTGTCTAGCTCAGTTTGAATGTCAGTAGTCTCGGTGAAAAGGTATAGAGACATCGGGTTGGTCTCGTAACGGGTCAGATTCACTACTACTCTGTGGGGTTCTACCTAGTTGGGCTGGATTTTGGCCCTGATTCTGCATAGGTATAAGTGGAGAAGGTATTTTGCTTTTTCAGGGGCCACCTCTTAGGACAGGTAAAGTCTATCTGCACCTACTGCATGCGATATCAGCGAACAGATGTAACACGACCTGGCTGATGTATTAGAGCCCATGGCGGCTGATACCACATGTTGTGTAAAAGGGCGCTGTGTAGTGCATGTGGAATGCTAGTGTTTGGGTTGGTGTGATTATAAGTGGCATGGGAGCAATCCCTATGTCAGCACTGTAATAGTTTCTGAACAGACTCCATTTGGCCAGGCGCCTCTTTGGCAATGAATAGGTGCAGTATCACCCAAACTAGACAGAGGGTACATAAAAGTACAAAAAATACATAACTTGTGACTGAACATTGCAGGTCTCGGATATGGATTCAGGGGAGATGTCTGTGGTCCTCTGGTTATTGGGTGTTTTTGTTCAACAGTTTGATTTAAAAAAAAGTTCACAGTACAGTTCATGGAGGAGTTTGCTGTGGAAGGTTTCAACCGTACATCAGAAAGGTGGACACATGCATTTTTTCCCTCCACCTTGAGGGCCGTTGGTGTTACAAAAATCACCTGGTAGGGTTCTTCAAACTTGGCTTGCTTCCACTTCCTTACAAAACTTTGAATGTAGATTTCTTGCCTAGGTTGGTGTGATTGATATGGTACCTTGGCAGGTGGTGTAATTGGTGGTCTGGTGATTAACCTGTTTGGATAGGAACTTAGTGGTTCTGGTTAGGATTTGGTTTGGTTTGGATTGGATTCGCAGAACTTCCAACCAATTGTGGTGTCTGCTCATCTTCCTTGTGGCGCATATGTGAATCTGTCCGGGCGGGGTGCCCTTCCTTTGGTTGCAGTCGGGTTTGAGGTGCCAATCAGCTCTGATGGTCACTGACCGAAATCTCGCTTGAACATGAAATATCTTGAATAAACAAGAGTATTTTGGCAAAACAGGAACAGTTCATTTAATTAAACAATACGACCTGGAGCACAGGCATAGGGTCTGAGGACTCTCTCAATTTACAATCGGACTAACAGAGACTTTTATGCAGTTCATTGAATGTAATAAAATGGTTCCGGTGATCCTTTATTGGTAAGTAATGCGTATCTCTGTCTTTGGAGCCATAAATTTGGGTATTGGATGAGGAATCCAGTTGGGCCTCGACCTTGCGTGGACACAATGCGGCCTGAGGGTAACGTGTCCAGTTGTCTGACATGGTGTGCACGTGATCACTGTGTGTACTGTGTGTGCTGTGTCTTGATTGGCTAACTGTTCCTTACTTCATGTGGCATCTGACTTTATGGAGTTTTGGGAACACGCACACCCCTATGGCCATGTGTGCTAAACTGGGGCCAATCTTCCTGGACCACTGTGGTGTCGCTGCGCCTATCTGTGGGATTGTACTGGGATTTCTTGTTCGCACATTTGTATGCTGGCTACATGCTACCACACCTGTGATCTGGCAATCAGTAACTTCATGCCTAGGTCTCAGGGCCTGCCTAACCACATGTTTGTGAGTCAGGGTTGATGTAAAGTTCACAAAGGGCGAATTCATCAATAGAGATGCGTTTTCTTTTTTATACATAAATGTATTGTTATTCATATTGACATTGACTTTCTCAATATTAACACAAGCTTTCTCTCAATAAAGACAGCTGGAAACATGCCTTGGTGATACGCCTTCATCCAGACAGCTGGAAACACTCCTTGGTGACACGTCTTCAAAAAAAAGCCTGCAACAGCCCTATATAAACTACGGAATTATTGCCCCATTACTCTAACATCATTTCAGTTGGACTTAGCCCTCTCTGCAGGGTCATCCCCAAACATTTTGCCTTCATCCTTCTTTGTTGGCCTTTAGGAATCTGTGCACTTTACAACTGCTAACCAGTGCTAAAGTGTGTGTGCTCTCTCCTCTAAACTTGTTTGAATTGTCTTACACCCACTTGGCATATTTAATTTACTTGTAAGTTCCTAGTAAAGTGATACTACATGTGCCTAGTCCCTGTAAACTAAATACTACTAGTGGGCCTGTAGCACTGATTGCGCCACCCACTTTAGTAGGCCTTTAAACATGTCGCAGGCCTGCCATTGCAGCCTGTGTGTGCAGTTTTAATCAGCCTTTTTGACTTGGCAGAATAAACCTTTTGCCAGGCCCAAACCTTCCTTTTTAGTACATATAAGTCAGCACTAGTGTGGGCCCTGACAGCTCAGAAGGCAGGGTGCAGTGTATTTAAAAGGAAGGACATGTACTTTTGAGTTTTACATGTCCTGGCAGTGAAATACTCTTACATTGTTTTTCACCACTGCAAGGTCTATCTCTCTCATAGGATATCTGTGGGTTTCTGTATTAGATTGAATAGGTGATAACTTTCAATTGGGAGCAGGTAGACAGGTTACATTTGCTGCCTAAAGATGGCAATTAAAAGCCCTCTTTAATGGTAAATTCAGATTTTTTATCAAAATTCTGGAAATTCCACTTTTTTTAACTTGCCATTTTCTTGTCCTAACCATTGGTGCCTGCAGTTCGATCCTGGGTTGCATGATTAGATGACGCTGGCAGTTGTTCTTTGTGCATTGCTCCCAGACAGTGAGACAAAGGGAAGCTAGATGTTGGCAGGATGGGCCACTCTGTGTTAACGAGGGGGAGGAGCTGTTACCTACCATACTTGCACATTCTAAATGATCTGCCTGAGCACTCTCACAAAGGGTTTGACACTGGTATATTGTGACCCCAGACAAGCTGGGGTCAGAATAGGGAAGAAGGGGATGCCTGGCCCCCTCAGTGAGGTGGAAACCTTTAGAAGCTTCCTCTACTTCAACGTGGGCACTAGATATAAATATTAGACAGCAGACCCCAACACCTCAGTACACATCTGGGCCTGTGGAAGACTCTTCCAGGAAGGACTGCTGTGCTGTTGAAAGGACTGTCACTCGGCTGGACTGCTGCCCTGAAGGAATGGTACCTATTGTGCTGACCTGCTGCCTGCTTCCCTCTTGGCTAGGTGAGAAGGACTGGACGTGCAAACTGTACCCAGGACCACCAGAGTGACTGCAAGGGCTAGTAACCAGCACCTGGACTCTGCAAGTGTGAGTCCCACCCCGCTAAGGGGTGCCACCCCAGTACTGGACCCTTGGAATGGGCCTGAAGGTGCTCTGCCAGCCCATCTGTAGATCAAGCAGAATCAATTCATCTCCTCTGCTGTACGGCGCAACCCCAAGCAGAACCAATGCACTGCCTCTGCTGCGTGGATTTCACCGTCGCTAGGACTTTACAGTGCTGTCTCACAGCTCCTCAGAACGACACTTCACTTCAGCTGCATGACATCGATGCCGGATTTTGCATTTCAAGCCCTCGTCGATGGAAACCCTGACAATGACGCAGTACCTCACATCGCCGCTCCTTGAAACTGATGCATCACCTTGACTGCACGATGCATCCTCGAAAGAGGACTTCGCATCGCAGCCTCGCAGCTCCTAAAAGCTGATGCTTCGCCTCAGCTGTGCAACGCATTCTTGATGTGGAACCTCACTACACTCCGTAGCCAGGATGTAAGGTCGTTCAGCGGGCCTAACTGTGTTCCTATAGCCGGCCCATGCTCCATTGTGGTCAGCCAGAACTTATGACTTTGTCCCCGCCTAGTGCACCCATATATCCACAGTTGGCAGTTTGTGCTTTTTGGCGCAATTTTCACTGAAATCTTTAAACCTGCATATCTTCAGTTCTACTGATTGGATTTTTGGCGTTTTGGTCTTGTTTTGTTTATGAAAAGTTACTCTATTTTTCAAATCTAGTGTGGGATCCTTTTTTTGGTGTGTTTTAACTGTGTTACTGTTTAAAGTGTTGCAGAAATACTTTACAAATTGCCCCTAAATTAAACCTGACTACTCTGTGCCAAGCTACCAGAGCGGTGAGCACAGGTTAATTTGGGGTTTGCTTGTGACTTCACCCTGAGAAGGATTGTGGTTCCTACTTAAGTAGGGTTTCACCCCCTCAGCCAATAATCCAGTTTCTTACAATTTCTCACTAAAATCCTTGAAAAGCATGTTAATAAGATTTTGTCTAACTTCCCTCCTGCCAGTTGCCAAAGATCTTAGATCTGTTCTTGAATGCCACCTTCTTGATCCTTCTAGATATTTCCATCACTTGTGATGTGGTCTGCCATAATAGTCTCATCTCTTGCCTTTACAAGATAGTAATCTGTCATAATGCTCATACCTGGTTTCCCTTTTTCCTAGTAAATCACACTCAAGCAGTGTTCTAACCTTATCCACTTTTAGTCTTTACAGGTGAAAGGGGAAACCAGTATGGGGATATGGTCAATTGAATTGTGTCTGGTGTGTTCTTGTATGTCTATATCTAATCTCACATGTGAAGCTCACCCAAAGTCGCATGTCAGGACACCCCTCACATGCTTGTAATCTTAAATGAACACGTAGGCTTGCGGGGTCATCATATAAGGGTTTGTTCATAAATCCAAAGTTTTCTGTATTGCACATATTAACCTCACTCATCCACATCAAATGAATTTATTTGCTGGTGCGTCAGTAAATCAGTCCCTTCTCCATGGATGTAGAGAGGTCTGTGAAATGAAATGTAGAAGCGTAATTAGCCAGACTACTTAAGGCAACATAGCCGTGTTGAGCGTAAACGCTTCATTATATGTGCCCAAAAAATCAGGGGAAAAGGTCACATCATACTCAGTAGAACGGCACTCACCTGCATCTCTGTGAATTATTTGCGAGTGCTGCCTTAATGAGCCAAATAGCCTTCATATTTATCTATGATTACATCCATGTGAGGGGTGTCATGCCATGTGACTCTAGGTGAATTTCGCATGTGAGAGTCTATATAGACACATGAGAACACACCAGACACAATTTTAATTGACTGTATCCCCACACAGGTTGCCCATTCACTTGTCTAGGTGGAGACCCATGTGAAAGGTTCTGAGTGACCACACATTTTCTGGGTCAAAAAGTTGGCAATCTTGCCCTTGGCCTGGACTGTAACTTTACCCTTTTAGGGGACCAAGATTGAGTAGAACATTACCTCTATTGGAAGGATACAGACTATGATATGTAAGCCCAGACAGGCTGTATGCAGTTGCTTGCATGCACTGTGATTCACGTTCCCTTTTGTATTTGTAAAATATTCATCTCTTGTCACATTGCACGAGCACCTTTTTTGCACCTATCAGCCAATGGAGCAACCGCTATCAGGATTTAAATTACATTTATAACTATACAAATACCCAATATATTCAATATCTTGCAAAGTTTGGCTCTGCTGTTGTATTTCTTTTCCCCTTTTTTCTCCACAGAAATTGTTATGCGTCAATTAATGTCCCACCTGTAGTTTGAGTGAATTTGTTTTCCTAATACTGTTGTCCTAGCAGGACCATTTTGTTGTTTTTCTAAACTATATTCAGGTTCTGTGGTTCTTTAAGTTACCCCATTGTTTAGTAATGGTATATCAAAGAACATGGCAGGGGCAGCAGAAATAGCAGAGACAGAGATCACTCACACGAATCTGCGGATGACTACAAATTTGCATACTTGATTCTGTGGTGCCCCCTGAGGTTAGAGGCACCATGAAAAGGGACACTTTATGTTTGGGAGGCTTCCATGAGAGCAGCAGGCCCCTAACAGAGAGCCCCATACAGTTCCTGGATTTTGTTTGCATAAATATTGAACATTTGATACTTTATTGATATGCACCTTGTTAGTAATAAATTAAGTCATATATTGATGAATGTTATTGAAAGGTGGTACCATCCTTGATTGTTTTAATAATGACTGCACTGATATTTGACTGCCTGAAAAGGCCAGTAGGCCTGACATTTGGATAGTTCTTGTCTTGTAAGAGTTCATGATTTGGTAGTGTGCAGAGTTTTTGAGGTGTCTCCAGCAGGTGAGGTACAGGGTACATCCCAGAGGTTGCCTGTTTTGTAAGACCTTTCTTTAGTGTGTGCCACCTGTTAGTAGTGAGGTTGTTATCATAGCATTTACAAGTGCCAATCAGTATATATTTGTACATTTGTGCGTAGTATTTAGTGGTGTGAGTAATAAAGTACTTTTACTTTTTATAAGATAAAGCACTGACTGGACAGCAATTTCTCAAGTATAGTTCTGTGTGCTGTGAAGTGCAGAGTTTTTAGCCCCAGCCTCTTCTCAGAGTAAGCCTTGGACTGTTCTGATTCGCTACTGTGTGAGCTAAGTGCTAAAAAGGAGTACATAGTTCCCATTTGGGGCTCTGGAGTATGGGGGCCCCAGGACACCAATGGTAAAGGAGCCATGTTGTTATAATTGAAGCACAAGCCCTTCCCTGGGACACTCTGACCATGATACACTGTTGAGTAAGTTTACACTTTGGAATAAGGTTACTACTTTCGGTATTCACAGACTCTGCGTGACAGACAAGTTACATGTCTCTACCCCCAGAATAATACAGTCGGCTTACTCCTTTGTGGGTGGGTGAAGTTCCTCTCTAAATCCCTCACTGACACTCCTGAAACCCCTCTTACTTCTCCCTAATACCATCCTCTCTAGGAGGAAGCCTGCTCCCTTTCCTGCCCACTCTCATGTGTTCCACCCACATTTATTTCTAAAACCTACACATACATGTGTGGAGACTCCGCAGTTGGGTGCAGACCTCTGCACATATAATTACAGGTAAAATGTACTTATTGTACTATGTTTTGTACTGCAAAGTGCAGTTTGTTTATCGCACCTTCAGTATTCATATATCTGGTTTCCTTGATATTTGTTGTTTTGTTTAAATGTCGTTCATTACATTTATCTTTTTGTTTGAGAATTTTAGAGATTGGTTTCTTAACATTGATGCTGCTTTAGTGCTGCTTAAATATTTCACACCTAAGTCTCTAGAAATAAACAATAGCTACAAGAGTTAAACTGAGAGTTTCTCATTTAAAACAAATTCATCTAACAAGGCATTGGGTTACTGTCAGAAAGACTGTTGTTAGTTTGAGAGAAACTGATCCTCCCAACTTAAGAAATGAGATACAGTCTCTTCACACCTCAGTTGGAAACTATGCTCCATTCCAGGTAGATTTGTTATAAGCAGGATGCGTGTCCCCAGAAAAATGTGACAGGTTCAAGCAGAATGAAACAACCTTAACAACATTAACATGATGAACAAAAAAAATAGGCAAACTGATTTAGGAAAATCCAGAAAGAGTAAGTAAGCAAAAGAACACAAAATGTTTTAAAACAGATTAGGAAATGTGAAGTTATGAAATTTTCAATTTTATTTAGGCAAAAATCATTAAGAACTGGTAAAGCACCAATAAAGTAGCTATCCAGTGCACAATCTAGTGCTTGGTGACGTTCTAGACCCAATCACTGCAAAATTGGTACCAACGCTCAGCTTTCTTTTAAAGAATGCCCACTGCTGTCTGACATAAACTGCCCCAGAGGACTCTATCCAAAATGGCCAAAGTCAAGCCCCCCCTTTAAGGAGCTGCAAGCTCCATCCCAGAACAAGCCCTACAAAGACAATCTGTCTTCCTGATCTGCAAACAGGTTTCCCTCCTCTTATGGACAGAGATGAATGCCTGAGAGTCCTCTGAAACTAAATGTTTCTGCCACTTGGACTTTTTATGGCATCTCAGTGTCAAAATACAAACCTCTGCTCAGGATTTTTATGATACCATCTGTTCCTGTCTCCTCCCAAACCGCCAATTCCAGATTAGTGGTCAGTGATTGCCCCAAGGTTGTCTTGCTGCCTCTGGAAGTTGATGTATTTTTGGTGGCAGCACACCACTACACATTTTATGAAAATACTTGTTATTGCCACTTGTGGGAAGGGTAACCTAACAGAACCAGTTTAGTCGCTGCTGGGTTTCCAGGTCACACAAATTATGATTTGTACAAGTTACCCTCCCTCTACTACAATTAAAAATCTACTTTCGTCATTGAACTAGATATTTTGATGAATTAATACAAATAACTTTTATGCAAGTTGATATCTTTTTCCTGGCCCAAATTGTAAAAAGATACTTTTTTCACAATCAGGACTCTCTATGGGAAGATGCTACTTTTCCTAAATGGTGACAAGCAACCTTGGAAAGCTGTTCACTACAGGGGAAAACATTTCTTTAATATTCAGCATTTCCTATTTTTCTACATCAGGGGACTGATTCACAAAGGTAACTTACACTTTTGAGCAATTTACACTTTGAGGAAGTTTACTACTTTTGACTATTCACAAAATCCAAATGTAAGTTACTAAAAAAAACACAGTAGTAGGTCCAGCACCACACATGGCCAACCACTGGTACTGCAATACCCTCCCATAGAAAATAATGGAGGTAGAAAATTAAAATAAAACCCCAAAGGAATGGTTATACGCAGGGCTCCTTATGCCTCAGGACTGGAGGTGTAGCACATTCGGCCCTTTGTACAAAGGGCCCACACCATGGCTATGGCCAGCTGGCAATAGGAGGGCTGTTCCACCTTGGGTGACCCTACCCATCAGACCAATTGATTACTCTGCAGGAGGCAGAGACTTTTAACCTGGGATGGGGTCAGTTCCTCCAATTTGCTAAAATTGCGGCTACAGCTCTGGAGATTTGGCCTGGGTTCCCAGATGCCCCTAATGCTACTCAGAAACTTGTTACATTGCTGACTATTGCAGGTGGTCATCACCTTATCACCCATATTTACTGTGCTCTAAGAGCTGACTGACCAAAGTCTCCCCTTAAAGTGGAAGATACATGGCAAAGGCTTGGTGAGTTCCCTACCACAACTAAGGAATGGGAGAGAATGCACCAGTGAGTGTGAGAGGTCTCTGCCAATGCACGTTTTAAACTTACTCAATATAACATCATACATATCACATACCACTCACCAAAAACTCTACACACAATATATCGTACAAGAGATGTGGGGTGCACACGTTGCAGACACACACTGGCGGACTCCCTTCACGTTGTGGAACTGTCCCCATAACATTACTTACTGGAACAGCATTCTGGGACATTTACACACTGCTGTGGGGTGGCTGATTCGCAGAGACATAAAGCAATGCCAGTTGGGATAATCCCAATTAGGAAGAGAAGGAAGCTTAGTAGAAAGTTTGTGATACTCAGATTGACTTTGGCCAAACACTGCATAGCTATTAGGTGGCTCAACTCTGCACCCTCCCCCCCCCCAAGACAGCTGAATGGTTGTGTGATTCGACTGAGTGGGCGGGCGCGGAAGAGGCCCATATGAAAGAAGTGAGGTGTGATGATAGATTGCAGGATGACCTGCTAGCGTGGGGAGTCATGATGCATGCTGGTGGGGATTCCTCTGACCCTGCAACAGCGGTGGACACTGAAGCCGGGAATGCTACGCAGACATGATGATGGGGCTATGGGAATGAAGACCCTATTAAGTGGTTACTCACGAGAGCTGGGACCTGGGCTCACTCTATGGGGTGTCCTACTACAGTTCCTTGTACGGCTTGTGCCTTTGGGACACTGGAATATGTAAAAAGTGGAACATGGGAGGAGGGGTTTCATTTCGTGCTTTGTACAATTTTATGTTATGCTTGGACCTACCAATAATTGAAGTTTCAAATACTGTACGATCTGATGTACAAGTCCTGTAAAGTTGCTTATGGAGTGATATGGAATGATGTTGAAATGTTAATGAAAACATTAAAAAATCATCTGGAATTATGTTAAATTTCATTAATTCAGTAGTAAAAAAGGTATATAAATATAAATAAATAATATAAATAATGTTAAAAAATATAAAACAAATACATATTATTTATATATAAAATATATTAATACCCAATTTAGAATGTGAAATTAATGTAACCATCATTGATATTTAAAATATAACTAAATTATTTTAATGAAGTCTATACATCACTTTGAATATTAATAAATAAGAAAACATGTTTTTTCTTTAGGTGGGAATTTATTTTTTAATTTAAACTTCAGAACAATAATGTTATTTTAATTTAATGTGTTTCCAATAGGGAGGTGTCTGCATGATAAGCTACAGGGAAAAATATAAAAACTTTATTACATTCAAAAGTAAATCTAAAACTATTTTTAGATTAAATATAGTTGTAAATTAATTGTATGTATTAATTTTTAAATGTATAGCAAAATAAAAAAAAAGCATCAGGACTATTAAAGGAATTTTAAAATAAATGTTTAATTAAGGGAAATATAATACATTAAAATAAAATACTTTTCTGAACGTTATAATAAGAATAATTCCCTCCTACAGAAAAAGAATTTAATGTTTTATTATGCATTAACAACTATTATAAAACATATGTATAGAATTACACAATTAATTTAGTTATATTTAAATACAACGTATTGTTGCATTATTTTTAATTCAAAATAGGGCATTAAAATTAATTTATAATTACATAAGAAATATGTACTTTTTTAGTTTTGCTTAACATTAAGTTATATTTACTTATATTTTTAACTATTTAAAATATTGTAATATATTTTAATGTTATTGCCTACTGGGTTTTATTTTAATTCCTTACCTCCATTATTTTCTATGGGAGGGTTTGATTTATTGTAAAGTGCTTTTAGCTTTAGTGTAAACATAATTGTCTTTCACACAGGAAAAATGCAGCCAACTGCCACTTAGGCGTAATTTGTCACAAAATGCGTTTAAAAACAATTAAAACCACTTCTATTTAAAACCCCAAGATATGGTAGTAGGATGTAAAAGTTGTTCACAAAAGTGCATTTTAAAATACTATTAAAATCTCTCCCATTTAAAACCATAAGGTAGAAAAATAGTGCAATATAAAAGTTCTTTCTCTAGCACTGCTGCTTCTAATTCCTGCTAAACTTGTTATATTACCTGAAGCGTCACCCGAATATCCCAGATAATCTTACAATAGAAACCCATTGATTTTGTTGTAACACTTGAAAAATCGCAGAACAGAAGGAATCATTTCTCTGATGCATTCTCTAAATTTTCTTTGTGAATACTCTTGGCTATTGAGTGTATTCCAACCTTATTATACAGATGACAATGTAACATAAATGCAGCATGTCCTCTTTTTCCCTACAGGAAAATTTTTCTGAGGATGCAGGGTTTCTTCTGTTCTTGATATCATTCAGTAGCAGGCAGCCTCCTTGCTATGCAAACAGTCTTCTTTCCCTCTGGTTTTCTAGAAGAACAAGATACTGTTGGGCATTGGGTAGTGGATCGAACAGGACAACATGACATTTCGGATGGATATTACCTAGGGCGGCTATTTCCTGTTTGTTCTTTAAATGAAGGAATTGGTTGCTTATGATGTAATTACCTTTTTGCGGGTCAACAAGTTTATGTTCGCTGTCATAAACAAGCCAAGTCTATTAGTTTCCTTTTTCCATTGGGTTATGTACGATGATTTGGTGTTCATGGAGAAGTGTTCTTTCCAGGCATACTCCACTATATTTCTGCCATGCGATCTCAATCATTTCAGTCCATGCCTAATTAGGACCATCTGGCACCTAGTTTCGATTGAGGAGTAAGCGATGTCTGATTCTAATGCTACTGTTGGAAAGCTTGATGTGAGGCTGAGCAGAGATTTCCAAAACTTTCTCTCAAATTGACCTACTCCTTGCATGGACTTGTCCATTACCTATAGCTCTGCTCAGAACGCAAGTTGGTTTCCGACTTTTGCCTGGAAAACTTTATCGATAAAGCTTGAGAACCGATTACTATGTTTGCATGCGAATCATAGGATGGCATTTGTGGCTGCTTCAGATTTCCCTATAGTTGATTATGTATGGGTTTTCCAGCTTGAAGTTCTATCCCTTATCACACCTAGGTACTTAAATGATGCCACTTCTCCCAGTTTTGCTTGATTTATAAAGAAGGAATACTTTCTTGAGCACTTGGTCCTAAAAGTCATTATCTTGATCTTCCCTGCATTGATTATTTTTAATGTATTTGACTTAGAGTAACCTTCCTTAGCCACTAGCTGTGCTTGCAAGACTTTAGGGGTTCTTGCCATCAGGATGGAATCATCAGCGTAAAGCAAGGCAAGGACCTTGGAGTCATGTACTGTCGGGGTGTCATTGGTGGCTTTTCTAACTTCATGGTACAGATCGTTCATGTACAAGGAAAATAAAAGTGGGGCTAAGAGTCAACCTTGGTTGACCTCGCTATTGGTATATACTTTTTTGCAGATTAAACCCTGCCTGGTTGTGTCCTACCTGGGAGAAAGACCCAGCGTACACCAGTTGGAATAATGCCAGGAGCACGGAGTCAATGTCCACTGCAGTAAGTTTCTCTCAGAGTCGATACCTTGGGACCAAATCAAAGGCTGACGAGAAGTCTAGAAATGCTACATACAAGGTCATTTTGATTGCTGTGCTTAGTTTGTAGATTATTTGTAAGAAAGTGAATATCTGGTCAATTGTCTCTACACTAAGCCTCTACACTGTGTCCTCTTTCGGTAGCGCTGGGAAGCCCTTGGGCAGCCATGCGCTTTATAAATCCCATAATCATAAAACATAAACATCCTTCTCTAAATCCTCCTTGTATCAGTGAAAGAATATTCCCATTGGTGACCAATCATCCAGGGCCTTCACAATTAGTTTAGAGAAGATTTTTCAGTCTATGCTAATTAGACGTATTGGTCTGTAAGACTTTGGGCCATCTTTATGGCCCTTCTTATATAATGGCACAATAATACTGTTCAGCCACAAATCTGGGTAGGTATTTGTCACTATGATCTCTGCAAAGATGTTTCCAAGTATTTGAGCCCACCAGTCAGCATCTACAAGAAAAACATCTGGGGGTAACAAGTTATGGCCTGGCGCTCTCACCTTAGAGAGTTTTAGTATAGCTCCCTTAACTTTATCCTTTGAGAAAGCCTGCAAAAGATTAACATTTGGCAGCCTGGTCAGAATTCCCTCCTTAGTTAGAGGGGTGTGTATTTTATGGATATTGATACCCCCAAATCTGGTTTTATGACGGTGATCAGGACGAGATTGGAAACTGACGGGGGTACATGGTTGGTCACCCTCTGTTTTATGTTTTATGGTTAGTCCTTGATGTGGACCATGAACCAAAGTGAAGCGATATGTTGCTTTTGTGTAAAAATGATTAGGATGAGTGAGGCTTAGAGGTTCTCCCATGTAGGCGTTATGGATTCATTTGTTGTGCTTGCCCTGAATCAACACCATTCTAAGATGTCGCCCAAGATTAGACGTAACATGACCTATGCGTAGATGTAGGCATTGTTGGGAACAGCTTCCAAGGCATGTGCGTGCACACAAACACCTTCCGGTACATTGGATGCCCAGGTGCTTTTTAGTGGACCTGATGTCTGGAGACTTTTGATCGCAGGACAAATGTGAGCGCCCGGCCCGACGGTGAGTCTATTACGTAAATAATATGAATGATGATTATGATTATGACATAGGCTTGGAAAATATGGATACTTTGATAGGGGGCATATCCCAATTGTTGGAGTGAAGTGTACTGGCAGCATTCCTCTTCACTCCTAGAGGCCCCCATTATGAGTATATGATACAATAACGGTACGGTGTTTTGCAATCAGGTGGTTAAAGATTTTTTCTACCTATGGTAATGTGCACATATTTACTTCCAGGTGTGCGTTTGTGTTTGCGTTTTTGTTGTGGGGGGTCGTGACCCTCTGTGACTACTTCCGGTGGTTTGCTGGTGAGAGTCCACCATGCAACTACCTGGTAACTATACTATTTACATCAAACATTGGAGAATGGAATGGTTGCTACTGGGATGTAATGCAGTACATCTATTTTTAAATTTAAATTTTATGACTGTCTTCTTTCTCTTCTTTTATAATCAACCCCTAAAGATCGGGTGCACTCTCGAGGTGGAGTTGAGTCCCCGTGCCCTGATGAAATTGCCACAAAAGTATCGGCAATGAAACATGTTGGCCGTTCAGGTTAAAATGGTCTAAACATGCCATTATTATAGTGCGAACACTATAAAAAATAAAGGATATGTATGACAGGTGTCCGCAACTTAATTTTAACCTGGGGAGAATATAGATGACCTCCCTTGCACTACGGGGCTTTTAGATGCTAGATAGATATCACTTTAATTGATACACCATTCTCTTTTCACACAATTTAGAGTTAGGTCATGTGCTTTTTTGTCAGGAAAGTGCCAATGACGACAGAGTGAGACAACTGGTGAGTACCTACCAGAAGCTCCACGGGTGTTGCTTATGTGAGGCACTTTCTGACTCACCTCACACTTTTTTAGACCTTGTTAGCCCTTTCTAGGGACTATAGAACGGTGGGCTCCCAACCTGATCTGGGGTGGTTGATTTTATAAACCTACATAACACATATGGGTGGGCATGACTAGATAGTCAGCCTTGTTTCACCGGAGAAGAACGGTGGATTGCTCATTTGAAAATCAGATTGATATGTGTTAGTATGCAACCAGGCCTTTGTTTTTTAAATTTATGAGTGGAGGGCGTCCTGGTTCTTTTTCCCTCTTATGCTCCTTTCTGTGAGATGGCTTGTTCTAAAACCTGCCACTTTCTGGTTGATAATTCAATCTTTTTTTCTTATTAGTGATTTATAACTTACTCTTGCAGCCCTTATTACCTCTCAAGGGAGTTCGCTGAGCAGGGTAGTTTGCAATTCTGTTTTCTTTACTTCACATTCTTCGTCAAACCATCCTTCTTTGCAGGAGTTTGTTTTTAACCCTGTTTTTTTTTAAAGTGCACAATCTTGAGATGATTGGAGTTAGTGATTTCAGTAAAAGCTCATAAAGTGGTATTAAGGATACAGCCATGCTGTCCAGTAACAGTTCTTGTAAGTCGAATGTTGGTGAGTCTGTTTTCAACTCCTCTAAGTTTGATTCAAGATTTTGATTCCATCTGATTTTGATTTTTCCTCCCAGATCCCAGGCATTATTTAGCTCTTGGATTTCTATAGGGACAATAGGTTTATTGTTTTTGAACTCCAGGCAAAGGGGATGATGAACGCTTTTCAACTTCCATTGTTCTTGATGGCTCCGGAGTACCACGCCTCCGGATAGCCACAGGTAATGTTGCCCCGCCCCTAAGCAATGGAGTCTCGGCGTCTCCGAGTCACGCCGGTATAGACGCGGAGGTCCGGCCGGCGGCCCTGGCAAAAAAAAAAAAGCTAAAATAAAAGGCACGGAAAGTAAGAAGCTATGGTGACAGCTCTCCCGCGGCTAAAATGCTGAAATACGGCGTTTGGATTTTGCCGCGATATCGTGTTTCCCTACCTTGGTGAGCTGGCAGCTGGGCAAGAGATACTGCTGACGGAGGCTAATAGTGAAGGCGGAGGCGGGTGAAGAGTGCAGGGGCCAATTTTCCCGTTTTTCGCCGCAGCTGACAGCTTCTTTCTCCGCGGCCATCCCCGCCTTTCTCCGGCTGTAGCATGAATGGCGAAAGGACCTATAACAGTGAATACGCCTAGAAAAGTGTCTCAAGTTGGTGCGGAGGTAGGCTGTAAGCCAGGGAGACCGAGAGGTGAAAGGTGAAAGAGGTGCAGACTGGCTGCGAGCTCGAAGTCCAGGAGGTAGGAGGAAATTTCTTCTACAAGCTATTTGTATTAATTAACCACGCTGCACTCAGGACAGCATAGCAGTTTGGAACAGTCGGTGAGCTGCTTAAATAAAGTGGTGGATGAAATGCAGGCTGAGGAGGGCAAAGAGGCACAGAGAGGCACAGAGAGGTACAGAGAGGTACAGAGCCTGAAACAAGAGGCTGGAGGTAGCAGGAACTGAGGCAAAAGAAGAAAGAGGTGGTAAAGAGGGAAAAGGGAAAAAAATGGGGAAACATCTTAAACAAATGAACATGGTGGCTAAAGTTGATTCAGCGACAGGGCTGAAAGTGAAAACACGCTGAGCACAGGCTAAAGCACAATCTTCTGTGGCCAGAGCAGAGCAGTCAATCAATCGTCCAGGCCTCAACTCAAGCTTTGAAAGCTCAGAAGAGGAACTTCCAGAGCCTCTCTTGGAAAATGGAGTTGTGGTGATGCAGAAGCAAATAGACGGTGCACAAAATGCAGAGAACAAGCGGGCAGTGGCGCTCTCAGCTGGATCTAACAAAGATGAAGTGCAAGGCGCCAAGGACTTTCCACTATTTTTTAAAAAACCACAGGCGATATCCCTCAAAGCTACAGTGGATCTTCCACGACCGGTGGAGCTAAGGGCAGGAGCCATCCAGAACAGTCCCCTCAGAACCCCTCTTGTTTGTCTCAATCACAGCCTAAGAGCGCTGGACAGGCTCCCTCGGCAGTTGAGGCAGCTGTGCAACATCCTTCACAAAAACTGGTAGATAAGGCTACACCTTTGACCCTAGTAGCCACCTCACCTCAGCGGCAGATCCAATATGAACAGATTCCAGCATCAGAATGCTCGGAAAGGCATCTAGGGATCCAGGAACTGCCCCAGAGCCAGCTGTTGTGGTCCGAAGGGGATGAGACGGGACATCCAGGACTTTCGGGTCAGCTCATGGGAGAACATGAATGTGAAGAGAAGACACAACAGGAGATATCGGACCCTGTGGACGGAGTCCGTATTGAACAAATAGATATTAAAACGATGTTAAATCTGATCCTTGAAGAGATAAGAGAGATGAAGAGATCTCAAGAAAAAGAGATTGCCTCTCTCCATCAGCGCCTCGGGAAGATTGAAGAAGCAGTGGCCTGCTTCCCTGAAAGAATCCAAGAGGCAGAGTCCAGGATATCTCAGTTGGAGGACCAAATGAGTTCAATACTTGTGAAAGTTAATGAAGTCACAAAGGACAAGAGGAATTTAGAGAATAAGCTGGAGGAACTTGAAAACCACTCGCGACGTTCAAATCTACGACTGGTAGGGGTTCCTGAGGGGATGGAGGGATCTCAAACAATCCAGAGGGGGAATCCTTTATCAAGCAGAAGGTTCTGCCCGAATATACGGAAGATCTGACAATAACAAGGGCACATAGAGTTCCCTCACATCCCCTTCCGAACTCTAAAATTCCACGTACTATCCTGGTCAACTTTGCCGACTACCGGATTAAAGAAAGAATATTGGCAAAAGCAATACAACAGAGACAGTTTCCCGTAAATGAAACCTCGAATTGTCGTATATGTCTGCAGTAGCCGCGCGTAGGCGCAAAGAGTTTGTTAAACTTTTGTACCTTTTTAAAGCGCAGGGGGCACAGGCGTCAATAGCCCAACAATCAAAACTTCGTGTCTTGGTCAAGGGTAAATTCCATATGTTTACGCATTTAGAAGATGCGCAGGATCTTCTGAAGGAGATTTCACCCGAAAATTGAAGGGACCTATATGTATATTGTTGATGCTTCCATTGCTGGGGGGGGGTGTCACCGAGGGTGTAATTCCATGACACCCAATAGAGATTCAGGGTGGGGGTGAGAGGTGGTTAGCGTGGTTGTCCACATATCTCGAGGGGGTGGGTTTTGGGGTGGGGGGGGAGCTGTCGGGAAGGCTATAGCAGTAAAAAGAGCAATAGCAAATGGAGTAAAGCAAGCAGGATATTGAGTTTTTTTTCTGATATGAAACATTTTAGATATGACCAGTAAATGCTGCACCATTTCGGTTAATGTAAATGGAATTCTAAACAAACAAAAGTATGGAGGGATTATAAGGTGGCTGGCTCATTTTACGCCGCAAGTGGTATTTCTACAGGAAACTCATTTAAAAACTAATTCCCCAAACCTTTTTCTTCCAAGAGCTTTTTCCCATGCTTTTTATGCCTCTGCCGGACTGGCCAAAAGAGGTGTAGCTATCTATTTTGGTAGAGGTGTGCCTTGGGATTTTGGTCAAATTCGGAGAGACCCATTGGGTAGATGGATCTGGGTTGAGCTAAAATTAAATGGGACTACATTAAACTTTGTAAATTACTATGGTCCGGTAGTAGATGATCCCTTACCATTAGTGAAAGTCAGTGAATTACTTAGGGGAACAACGGGGCTTATTATTATGGGAGGGGATTTTAATTTTATTCAAGATTTGAGGAAAGACACTTCTAATAAAAGTAAAAAACAATTAAAACCAAAGACCAAAAAAGCCCTAGAAACTATAAAACGGGAGTTCCATTTGTTAGACCCCTGGCGTGAAAGTAATCAGTTAGCCAGTAAATATACATACTACTCTCGCCAATTTAAATCGACCTCTTGTATTGATTACTTTCTTGTCTCTCGATCACTGAATTATATGGGTACTGAAATAGGGGCGAATGCATTCTCGGACCACTCTTTTGTAAAACCTGAGCTGGCATTAGAGGAGGGAAGGAGGACAAGATCTAGGTGGCAGATGGATCGTCTCCTCCTACAGGATGCGCAGTGCATAGCGGAGACAAGGGAAGGGATTGCGGAGTATTTTAGGATTAATGAAGGAACGGCAGAACTATTTTCTGTGTGGGGGGGGTCAAGGCAACATTACGGGGGCAGATGATTGCTTTTTCAGCCGCCCAGTCCAAAAAACGACATGCTAAAATTACGAAACTTCAGCAGGCAGTGGATAGAGCCCTGAGGCTGTGAAACACCCCTATACAGGGGGAGAGGGAAGGTGGGGTCAGATTGAAGAGGCAAAACGGGCATTAAGGGAATTCTTTTTATTAGAAGAGATAAATAGCTCTAGGACCTATCAACAGCGGGTTAACAAGGACAGTCAAATGGTTGGGAAACTGTTAGCTGGGGCCACTAAAAACAAACAGGAAGCAGCCCTGATTTCTGAGATCATAGACCCCAAGACAAGTGATCTGAAAACTGATAAGGATTGCATAGCTAAAAATGTTGTGGAGCACTATCAACAGCTCTATACCACTCGGTATGAAGTTGGACTGGACTTAATCCAGGAATACTTTGAGAAGATAAGTATCCCTAGCTTGTCTGAGGTCCTTAGGCAACAAATTCAACTTGACATATCAGAAGAGGAAATTTTAACGTTCTAAAATCAATTCCTGGCGCAAAAGCGTTTGGTAACGACGGGCTCCCCATAGAATTTTAGAAGACCTTCTCTAAGGAACTGATCCCCTTCTTGACGAAGCTGTCTAATTACATTAAGAATGGGGGCTGTGTCCCCGTTAGTTTTAAAGAATCTGTGATTGTAAGCTTTGTTAAGAAGGGCAAAAACCATAAAGACGTAAATTCTTATAGGCCGATTAGTCTCCTAAACGTCGATTATAAAATTCTTATGAAGGTTTGGGCCCAACGTTTCATTCCATTCGCGCAGGAACTGATACATAAAGAAAAGTCAGGATTTGTTGACGGAAGGTCAATGTCCTCGAATACCGGATTTTTAATTCAAGCTCTTGACTTTTTTAAGAATAATTTAACCCCCTCACTTATTATGATGGTAGATGCTGAAAAGGCATTTGACCTGGTCAATTGGGATGCTCTTTTTTTTGGTCTGGGCAAATTTGGGGTTCCCGGCCTGGCGATAGCTATGTTTAAGAACATCTATCAGGGTGCCCAGGCCCAGGTGGTCATTAATGCAAATCAAATAGGGACAGTGAACATTAATCGTGGGACCAGACAAGGGTGCCCGATGTCCCCCTTGTTGTTCACCTTTTTTATTGAGTCCTTAGCGGTGAGCATTCGTGACAATGTGGAAATTAGAGCCCCAATACCTGATATGACGAAGCTAAAACTATTCGCTGACGATATTATTTTATATTTAAGTCCTGAGAGACCGAATCTGGACCGGGTGTTATTAGAATTTAGTCAATTTGAAAGGATTGGGGGTTACAAAATAAATCAAAATAAAACTGAGATTTTAGTGTTAAATACGGACTTGGAGTTTCTCCCCTCCAACCTTAAACCCCAGGCGTTAAGTACGGAACCAATACGTTACCTGGGAGTATTTGTCTCTAATCAGTATGAACAACTATTTAGGCTAAGCTACCTAGAAATGCAAAATAAAATCAAAATATTGCTCGATAAATGGTCAATTTTACCTTTAACGTTAATAGGCCGTGTAGCCCTTATAAAAATGTCCATACTTCCTTTATTAGTATTTCTTTTTATTAACGTACCCTTGAAAGTTAATGCTACATTTTTCAAAGAGCTGGAATCAATGTTAAGAGAATTTGTCTGGAGTAAAAAGGCTTCCAGGGCTAAGCAGTCAATACTCCTGTTAGACATTAAGCAGGGTGGACTAGTGATCCAGCGCAATATTTAGCCAACAACATTCATACACCATATATTTACTTGGGCCCATACATTCACACTACACTAATACTTACGCTGGGTGTCAGATGTACTCTTTTATCAAAGTCCCTGCTACCAATTACCTTCTGATTGAAGAGTAATGACTTACCAATGGATCCTTTGCTAATTGGGAAGTTTAAAATGAGTGACATTCATTATAGTACATTATCCTGAAATAATCACTGAGTCAGGAAGTTTTTAAAATGTTTATCTAAAGTTTTAGCAGAGTAAAATACAGAAAACACGGTACTTGATTGAAATACCCAAGAAAAAGCATAGAAATGATTTTGCTAATAAATGACGGTGTTTAAGGAAGAGGAGAAGATAGAGACAGCAGCGCAACTAAAGGTTGCAGTATAGTTACCTAAAATGCGAGAACCAAGCCCCTTAGCCAAGGAGTTGGGAAAAACTAGGACCCAGGAAGGATGAAGAGCAAAGACTTCTTCCAGGATCAGGACAGGACCGGTGACCTCTCTACAACGACGCCTGCGCCGTTCCCCTCTCTGATACTCGACTTCTCTCGATTCTCCCGTCTAATGGACTCCGCCGCCCCCTCCTCAGGACCTCTTCCGGACAGGAATTCAGTCAGCAACCGATCAGCTGGGCAGTCTGGAGTTGAGAGCGCTCTGGCAGTATGGACGCCTGTTCTTCGTGAACGCATGCTCTTCTGACTAATTTACTAATGCTATATTCTATTATACCCTTCTACACCCATGTACCTCCCCATAATGTTGCTAAAATATGGGACCACTACTTCTGATTGGACAGGGACAGGGGGTGGATTCTCGCACCATATCGATTTGGCCTAAATTGTAAAGCCTATTGTCTTTACGTTCCCTCCCCTTCAAATTAATACATTCGCTTTATTTCCCATCCGTCTCATGACAAATGTTATATATTTTACAGGAGAAAAGTAACAATTTGTTCCGCCGGAAACATTGGGTACATCATCTTCGGCCAATAGGTCGTGGCCTTGGGAGACGTCCAAGTTGACTTCACTTGGCAGGCATACAGGACACATGCGCAGAACCCTCTGTCTCTCGAATTTCAAGACACCAACCCAGGCCCAAGTTTACGAATTACTAAAAGTGCAAGAAGAAAATATTAAAATCACAAATAAAAAGTTTCACTGTATACCCACTTTCCCTACTCTATTCCCATTTAATCATAATATTATCCTGCATTAGTAGCGTTAAGAAAACGACAATTTAATCATTGGGTACATCATCTTCGGCCAATAGGTCGTGGCCTTGGGAGACGTCCAAGTTGACTTCACTTGGCAGGCATACAGGACACATGCGCAGAACCCTCTGTCTCTCGAGTTTCAAGACACCAACCCAGGCTCAAGTTTACGAATTACTAAAAGTGCAAGAAGAAAATATTAAAATCACAAATAAAAAGTTTCACTGTATACCCACTTTCCCTACTCTATTCCCATTTAATCATAATATTATCCTGCATTAGTAGCGTTAAGAAAACGACAATTTAATAATGACATGAGAGCAAGCTTAAGCATGTGAAAACATTTAGCGGCCATTTTAATGCACACTGCGCAGAAGCAGAAGTTTCCCACCAAGCAAAGAAAGACGTCACACCATGTGATCAGGTTGCGACATGCGCAATGAAGTCCCGCGCTTTTAGCGGCCATCTTGATTTATAGACAAGCGTTATTCATTAGTAAAACACATAGGCAAGCGTCTATCCCTTCTGTGTTTGTGAATGCAAAGATTAGTATTGACAGTACACGTTTAATAAATTAATACTATGAGGAGTATTGCATACAAGCAAGTTTCAATTTTGAAACCTTGCTCCATCACTAGCATTACCTAGAATGCAAACTTATTACGAAGCAGCGATTTTAGATCTTGCAGCGCGCTTACTGGAACCAAAAGGATTTATAGATAATTTTTTCTTTGATAAAATGGTACAGGAATCAGGCTCGCAGATACCAACATTCTTAAAAATAGCTAAACTGCCGAAAAGAACTAGATATAAGTCGCTTCAGGATTTTGCTTTTAGATTGAAATCTTTTTTTTAAAAAGCTGGCTCCTCCGGTTTCCACTATTTAAAGTTGATGGAATGCAAAAGTTTGGGTCTCCAAATTCTTTCTAGTTGTCTGAAAAACTGGAAAGATTGTGGATTAGAGGAGTTGGGACATTTTTTAACGAATAATAAAATAATTACCTGGCAAGAGGTGAAAAGTAGATATGGCGATCAGAAGAAGCTGTTTTTTTTTTAGTATCTTCAGATTACAAACTTTATAAAAAAAATATAATCTTACATTCAGTGGCGCCCCAACAAGCCAGGTATGCGCCCTTTTTCGAGCCAAATTAAAGGGGGTAGGTAACTGGTATTTGCAGCTGACAAAATTCAATGTGTCCCCCGTGGTCGAGAAATGTTTAGGAAGAGTAGCACGTGAAACTAATTGTACGTTATCTAGTCAGGAGTGGCAGTTAATATCTCAGTTGGGCAGTAAGGCATTAAGAGCTGCCAATTTTAAAAGGATGGCCTTCCTGTCCCGTTGGTTGGCATACTACACCCCCCAATCCCTTAGTAAAAGATATCCGGAAGTAGAAAATAAATGTTTCTATTGCCAATCTGAGGGGGGAGGGGACTGGCTCCATACTTTTTTCACGTGTACAAAATTAGAGCTTTTCTGGGTGAAGATCTTCTCGGCTATAAGCCAGGCAATCCAAAAGAGGGTAGACCCTGAAGATGTGGTAGCCCTCTTTCGCATTTCTAGAGGAAGGGGAGACTTGACAAAATCAGAGGTGACTGTTATTGCGATCAGTTCTTTGGTTGCCCGCTCCTTAATCCTCCAGAGTTGGAGGTCGGAGGATGTCCCCTCCTACTTGAAGTGGATAAATAAAATGAAACGTACTATGGGATTTGAAGAAGCATATGCTATGAGGGTAGGAGCTACAAGAAAATTTGAGGGTGTTTGGAAGTATTTTAAGAATTTAGAAACGATGGCGTGATTAGAAATTTTATAGATCTTGCACTATACTATTTTGACAATTCAGCACGATGCACTTTTTGTGTGCCGAAAAAGCACATTTAAAAAGCACTATGGCACTTTGGCACTTTTTTGCACTTTTTTGCACTTTTTCTAGTAGTGTAGGGGGGTCCCCCCGGAGTACTGTAGCACTAAGCACTTTAGTATTTTAATAGCAAAACTTATATAGTTGTAAGTAGTTTAAGATCCGGCTTGTTCACTGACATTACATGTTGATTTTTAATATGTTTTGACATTCTGATCCTTGTTGGTTTATAGCTAATTTAAAGTTGGCTCACTAAATGTACAATGTTTAGTTCAATATCCAGATGATGATAATTGTTTGTAAAATGGTCTCTTTTTTGCTTTGCTCAATAAAAAATATTTAAAAAAAAACAAACTTCCATTGTTCTTTCATATTTCTGACCTGCTCCAGTCGGTGATCTTAGTCAGAATATAGGCAATTAGAGATTGTGCTCTGTGGGCATTATATGTAGCCACATCGTGGTCTTCATTTTCATTGGAGTTACAGGCTGAAATAAGGCCTTCAACTGAGCAGAAAAGGGCCAACTGTTTGCCTTTGGAATATATTTGTTGGGGAAAGCATGTCTGATTGAGGGGATGCCACATGCAGCTATCAATTCCATTAGGGCATCATCGTCATTTCCTCAATCTCACATCTTGCAGTTGAAGTCACCACAAATCAAGGTGAAGACCTTAGTATGACAGGACAGATGTAATGCTTCACTAATACATTTTAGAAGGTTAATAAACCCAGCCAGCTTTTTTGTTGCACATAGGTGTTTATTATTCTTAAAGGTCAGTTATCTAAGAGTTTTATATTCACAACGTGGTTATCCTCCCTTATTTTGGTTGACAAGCATCTGTCAGTTCTACAAGATATCTGCAGTCCTCCACTGTTTCTTGTTTCCTCTGATTCTTTTGCGTTTTTCGCAAGGTTAATGTAGCCTGGTAATACTCACAGTAGTGAGGGCCATTTTTTCTTGCAGTATAATTACATCATGGATGGAAAGAAATTTAAAAAGTCGGAGTTCCCCATTTTTTGAGAGATTCCTGCCACATTCCAGGAGATAAAGAGGCTTTGGAAATGCCATCTATGGGGTTCGGAATCCCCCTGCATATGTCTGATGGCTAGGCAGTCCATTTTGTGAAAATCTTGGGTCCAGGTTATCCTTGAACTTGTTCACCTGATGTGCACCTTCCATCATTCTGGGCCCACCTAAAGTTCCTACTTTGATGTGGAGAAGTGTGGCTCAATGGTTAGAGCGGCAGACCCTGAAGCAGAGATCTGGCCCGGGACCAGGGTTCAATTCCCGCCTCGGCGGGTCTTTGGGCTCAATTTCCTCGGACCTGATAATTCTCGCCTCGGTGCCTATTCTAATCATGGGTCCCACTCTGCAACTCTGGGCAATAGCTTGCTTAATCTCCACAACGGCCCCACCAGCGCTGGGATGCCTGGCTTCACCTTGGGGGTGCCCAGGAGTGAACATTTCACAGGGAAAAGACAGGAAGGGTTGCACAGCGGTATGCGTACAGCGCCAGGACACCCTAGGGCAGAGGTCTTCAAACTTTTGTAGGTTGAGCCCCCCCAGCTGAATTTTTTGAAGTGTCGGGCCCCCCCCACCACCTGACAGAAATTTCTGGAATCTGGTACACTACATAATTGACCGCCACCCGCATATCCCGGGCCATATCCGGCAAATAATGTTCAACGCAATAAGAGTTTAGTTAACTGTAGGTTTGTGAGTGGGTGTGGTTAAATGACAGAGGCTTATTACACAGCTCAAAACAATTTCCAAGATAAAATGTGCGCAAATTGTGAGTGCACGGTGAGCCATGCTACAGTGAGAGAGTAGGGTAAGAGGAGTGACTGCAGGGTGAGTGAGGTGACCTTATGAATTTGGGTGCGGATGTAAGTGCAGAGTGGGACAAATGAATGTATGGTTAGTGATAGGCTTAGTGGAGTGAGATTGCAGAGTGAGCAGTGAGGGGGACAGGTGAGTGACGTGTCACATGAGTACAGGGTGAGTTCATTTCATTTGGTGGGTCTAAAATGTGTCGAACCTTGGACTTGCGGTCTGCGTCCCTTCCTGGGATTTGTATTTCCTCTTCAACTGTAGGCTTAGAAAAATCCAATTCTATATCGGTGTCCTTGTTCCTGAGCTTGTGCTCATTCAGATGCCTACTTTGGTCTGCACTATCATGCCTCAAGAGGATGGCTGTTTCATAGTGATTACTCTTGTTTGGAGAGTACTTCCGGTTTCCCTGCCTTGGATTAGGGTCAATCACAATTCTGGTGCCTGAGAAAGAATTTACTAGTTGCATAATCCTGTGCATATACTCAAGTAAATGTGCGCGTCCTGTACCAACTTCAGACTGGTTTGGGAGCATCTCACAATCTGCAGGTCGTTCTTCTTTACTGTGTTATCAGCTTCATTTATTGACTAGCCATTTATATGTTTTGCTTTCGAGGGACTCTCTTCCTTACCTCTTCGATACTAATGCCAAGGTGCAGATAGCAACATTCCTTGCGTCTTTTATCCAGTTTTGCACCACTCGGTTTATAGTTCCCTGCCTTCCTTCTTGAATCAGGAAGAGTTCTTCCCAGACAACGGATATTCTTGATTCCCGCCGATTCTATGTTTCCAGATTCATCTTTCGTAATGTAATCCTTTGTCGCCGCTGTCTCTAAGGGAGGATCTAATGGAAGGATAACTTCTTCTTGTGGGATCGTTCTACGACGGGCAATTTCTATTTTCCTTTTTGATTCAAGCTCTTCGTAAGCAGTATTGTTTGTTGGCAGGCAGAATAAGTCATTATTTCTTCCTTTGCACATGCAGTTGTTGCTTCTCCCTTCTTCATTTTTTTGTTTCAGCTTTTGGATTTCCTTTGTCAATTTGGTTATTTCAATACAGGGTTTATTTGGACAGCAAATGATGTCTGTGCAATTATACCTCTCACTTTTATTCAAATACATTATGTAGTTTCCCCTCCTCCTTATACACCGGCTGTCTTGTCCAAGGCATATATTCTCCACTGCTTTCTCATTGTCGACTTGGGGCGCCTTTTGTATGGTGCCACCTGTGGGACCTCCCATTTCCTGTGCTTACAATTTGTTGATTTGCTACTCCGGCACATGTTGGAGTTATTGACATAACATAACATGTTCTTGTTAGATGTGTAGTGACATATACAATCCTTCACCGAATCACTCCCTTGAATGCCTGGACTGCAGTTTCAAGCCTTGGGAGGAATAGCCTGACTCGATTGTCTCTTCTTCGGTGTAAGTCGATGGTTTTGTCTCCTGTTGTCGTTTTAAGTTGTGGAGGCGGACGTCGTTACTGTGACTTTCCATCATGCTCTTACTCAGTTTTCTTTCCTGCCCAGGCTTATGGCCATAACTCTCTCAAATACACTATTATTATGATGTGTCATTGGATACAGCACATGGGGGGGGAGTTCTGTGGCAGGGAAATAGGACCGAGATAGAGGGTTTAATTTAAACTCCTTTTGATTAACAGTATATTCCCCAAAGTTTGTGACTTCAAATGCGCCCCTGAGGGGTGCTCTAGGGATTTTTCTAAACCAATTTCATAGCCGCTTCTGCGCATTTCATTGCCACATCTCTTCCCAGGTGATAGCCATGAAGCTAAATTTTCCTACAGGGGTCCCATTTAAAATGTCAACCTCCTCAAAGGAGAAATGTGAGATCGTAGCAGACGGTTTCTCTGAGACATTCGACTCCTCTTGGGAAATTCCTTCAAGTTGTAGATCTAGGGTGAGGGGCTTTGTCACTGGATCTCTCCTATTAGATGTTGCCCCCGGGAGATCAATATTTGCTTTCTCTCCTCCTGTGTCCGTGGCCATGCCTACTCCACCTGCAGAAGCTGCTTTGCACATGGTCATCGCCACAGTTGTTGCCATTATATTTGACTTATTTATCTTGCCGTCCCATGTTCAAGAGCTTTGGCTCTTCTGACACAACTGGACCTGCAGTTCATAATTGTTGGGTATGTGATTGATCCCCCATTCATTGGGTAATCGATTGCGTTGCCAGCTGGATGGTTGCATATTTATTTTGGTGCCCCGCTATCCATTTCCAAAGCCTCAAGCACTGTCTTTGGCTGACACACAGGCCAGTACTTTAGTAAATTTGTCTGGTTTGTCTGGTTCTTTCCTGGGGGTAACAAGTGGATAAACCCTTGTCTTTCTCATACACCCCCTCAATTGCCTTAGTTCTCATCGGCTTCAGGCTTCTCTGATTTCCGGACATATTGCTGTCAATCTTATAACATAGGCAGTAAGCTAGTAAATACCAGAATATAGGTCAAAGCAGTCAAGCAGCAATTAGAACTACAACTAGGGTGCAAGAGCGCAGAGTGCACAGCATACAGCACAGCGGCAGGCACAAGGTACAGGAAACTCAAAAACCTAATAATACTGAAAGCATTACGAAAGGACCCAGGCTTACCATGTCCCTCCTGCATTCCTAGTACAGCAAGATCAGCTGCTCAGTTCGGCTTATTCCGAGCAGACAGAAGAGAACAGAACACAATCACCTGGTCACACCAGCCGCACCACCGCGGTCTCTAGTGCTGACCACAGCCTCACCAATCATGGATTGCGGGTGCTGAGGAACCGAGGAAGGCGGATAATGAACCACTTGTGGCTGTAGGAGCGACGAGGCGGCACACCAATACAGGCAGTTAGGCGGACACTCAAGCAGGTAGGAGTAGGCGAAGCAAACCGCCAAGAGGGAGTCACCGAAAGGAACCGCTGGGGGAGCGCAGGCAGGCAAATCACACCACTGGCTACCCAGCTGTTTCTGCCCTGAACTGCGCAGCCGCTGTGTCAAATGTCTAGTGCCCTATGCACCTTCTTAGCTCTGTAGGAGGATGTTACAGTACCAGTGGTTGGTCATGAGTCGTGCTAGACTTACTACTGTTTTTGCACATCTTGGGGCATATTCACAAGGAGCTATCGCCTAATTAACCGCACTTTATCGCAGCCAAAGTCGTTATAAATTTACCCCCCCATTCACAAGCCGGTGTTAACAGCCCACAGCACCAGTTTACCCACGATAGCAGCCGCAAAAAACATCGCCACGGAGGACCCCGGCAAATATCGCTAATGAGATGCAGAGTGGGCATTCCCGTGACAAAAGCAGAGATAACAGCACACCTCAACATTCACAACGACCAGCCACATCCGTGTTAGGACCAGGAAATCTACACCTGCTCTGACCTGGTGTAAATTCGGACGGCAGCCAGCACCACAAAAGGGAGCACAGCCCAGGGCCACAACAGAAGGGCAACAGATGCCATGGAGCCACACATCATGCAGCCCGGACACCCAAGAGGGCCACAGCACCCACCCGCCCACCCCAGGACCCCATCCCACACCCGGAACACCCCCCCCCGGACCAACACAGACGCAGCGCAGACAAAGACAGCGGAACCCCAGGAAACATACCAGCCGCACAGACCCAACATCTGACAATGTCACCTTCCACTACAGGCTGAAAGGGACAACCAACCTACGCATCCTGACCATCATCGCCTAACAGGCCTACGGCAACAACACAGCGGACAACCAACATCCCACCCCACACAAAGCTGATGGCGTGGCTGCACCTGTTGGCCCCTGAGACCTCCCATCCAACACCCACCAGAGTCGGAGGAGTCCCACAGCCAGCCACATCCAAGTCCCCCACACCTGTCCTGGACGTCACCATCACCCTGGTACCTTAGTCCCCATACGTACAACACAATGCGCAGGATCCGCTGGAGACCAAGCAAGGACCAGACGCCATAGCAGGATGCACGCACATGTTGGGGCAACACACAGCACACATGTACCACCTGTGCCCCCTAGTGACACAGCACACAATCACCGCAACAGGAGGCACACGTCTCACACCAATGTGCAGGCAACAACAGAACACCCAACAATGTCGCCTTCAAATACACAGCCAGTGTGCATGATACCTTCATCCTCCGACAGTCTATCACCAACCAGCGTTCTCAGGATGTCAACAAGGGAAATGTACAGCCCCTTGGCAATATACAAATGAACACCCCACACACCTCAACACCACAACCATGCAACTCACAACTCGGGCAATGCACACGTCACAAAATCACATACAACAGGCACAACAATATGCCCACCCACCAGACACGACAGAACAACTTACAATGTCCACATGGGCAAGCCCTGAAAATGAGCCAGCAATGGCATGGCACCTCAGCCACATACTAGCTGAATGTGGGGAGAGGTGGCAACCAGGCATGTGTGAAGGATGCAGTAGAACCATGATTGGGAAAGTACACAATGCCAACAGTGCCGGAGATGTGCTGGACACCTCGCAGTATGCAGAACACACCCATATCCATGGCGACATACACCGCTTACGTATGGAGTGTAGTGGACAGTGGATGCCACCATGTCACCACAGCCAGTGGGGGACCTCGCGGAAATGTTGCCTGAAACGCCCCCCTTAAGCGTGAGTGGGGTGGGATGGCCCGGCATACGCCACGCCAGCGTAGGGGTGTGAATAAAAACCACGTAGGCCTGGGCGTTGTCCACTTCCGGAAAGACCCACGTCTCTGCCAGGGCGGCGCCTCCCACCTCGCCACGAGGCCGACGCCATCCCCGTGAGCGGAGTTGCCTGAGATGCTGTGCGCCTGCCGGAACCCGGCACGCTGGTCCACGAACCCGTCAGGCCAGCCCCTGCGCAGCCAGACCACACTGATCACCTTCCGACACCGGCGTGTGTCAAGGAGGGCCCACCACGTGACGGCGCAAGCCACAAGCCCAAGGCCCGAGACCTTGGCAGCCACCTCAGACCATCACTGCTGCCACGACACCGGCCCGCTTCATTCCTTTTCCGTTGACGTACTCTACTGCCGCCCCCGGCCTACTCTTCGGACCAGTAGGTCCCACATGTGGTACTGTGTCTTGAGTCATGAATGGCAGTGACCCCAAATCCGGGCCAGCGGCCACAGCACCAGACCCCCCGATCAGTGAGGTATAGTTCCATATGGGCATCTTGCGACACGTGGTGCCACTAACCCTGTTCAACGCCAGCCGGCAACACATGGTGCCACTGAATCTGAACTACGCAGGACGGTGGGGCCATCCAACCTATGCCGGCGACACTCGGTGAATGGGCCGTGCTGGCCGCTGCCTCAGGCCTACACCACAGTCAGGTAGGTCACACATTTGGAACTGAGTCTTGATTACACCATGGCAGTGACCAGATGTCTACTGCAGGGGTGATATCACTAAACTCCCTGCTATCAGAGAAGCAAACGAATACATCACAAGCACACGACACGTGTCTGTGGGCCCATGCTGACCGCTGCCTCCGGCCTACACTGCGGATTCAGTAGCTCACAGAGTCTTGATTTGGCAATGTTGGAGTTCACATCTGTGTACCGGCATCATCGCAGACTGCATCCCCTCACAGCACCTGTGCCACTAAGTTTGTTCCCCGACATACATGGACACTCACTGGTCGAACATTGGTGGCGTTTGAGTCTGTGGACTAGAGGCTAGTTTTCATCCTCATGTAGCTGATCCCGAATTGTTTGTGCAAACGAGGCTTGTGCTTTCCACTCCTCCATTTGCTGCTTCCAGATAACATCAGACCTTCCGCATCATGCCCTGGGGGATACCTTCCACTGTCCCCCGGAACCCTCCACAACATACACCTCGGACATTGATGGGGACATGCTCAGGTCGCATGGCCCATCTGACTGCACCCCATGTCACCGTCCCGTGGCTGGGTGCCTGTGCCGGCCGCAGTGCATCCGGGGCCACTAACTCTGTGCTGCTCAGGCCTGGGACCCCTTCTTCTGAGACATTGAATGGCCTCTGCAGCGATGGTCTTGGGGTCATCAACGCCATGTGTCTGTGGCCCTGCGCTGTCCACATCCTCAGGCCTCAACTGCGGGCCACCATGGCCCACACTTAGCATCGAGTCTTGAGCGGCCCGGACGTCACATCAGCGCTGGAGGCACACGCCACCACCGCAAGGACCACCTCCAACCGCCATCTGCCAGAGTCGAAAGGGTGGTCCTGACAGACCTACGGAGTTGCTCAGACCTGTCGTGGATGCCATCATCGGCCTGATACCCTGCTCAGCACTCCAGGTGCTAGTGACTCAGTGCACCGCAAGCCATTGTCCGTTACTGATTGAGTTATGTGCTGTTGTGAGGTTGCGCAGCAATGTCACCTCAGGCAGTGTGGGAGACCTGGGACATTGATGAGGAAGTTGATACAGGTGTACCACACCCCACTGCATCTGAATCAGGACTAACCCGAAGGGACACAATCCTAGAAATTTCTTCACATGAGCGCGCTCTTCTCTAGTGCCCCTACCTCAGTGCACTGCAACTCACGGAATGTCCAGACTGAATATTGGGTGACCTCTGTCCTTACTCCGGATCCCTCCATGTTGCTCTGCATTTGACTCTGTTATGCTGGTGTTTTCTGTTTCCATGACACTGGTGTCCATTTTTCAGGTTGTTGACAGCACCAAGCACGCCGTGCGGGCTGGCTTATACTCACCCCACACACATCCAGCACAGGCGTCACTGTACATGTGGCCCTGCCAATAAAGGGGCCGGGCGCACGTGCCCGTAGCCAGTTCAACATGATATGTGCATGTGTCTCTGTGGAGGTGTGGGTCTCTTTTGTAGGTTGTAGGTGGTCCCTGAAGGGTATTGGACACCCACGTATGTGTTCTACTTCGCATTTCATGGGTTAGGCAACACCCTCACCTGTTGGGCCACCTCCTTTTGGTGTTCGGCCACCTGACATTGGGGTGCCATGTGTGGGTGGCTGACGTGTTGTGAGGCAGCTGTGATTGCGGGTGCTTCATGCTGTGTGGTCTGTTGCAGAGTCTGGGTTCTCCTCTGAGTAGCTTGTCTGCCCTGGTGGTGGGTTGTGTGGGATGTCGATGGGCTGTTGTAGGGCATCGGGGTAGGGGGGGGTGTTCATCTCGGGCATCACTGATGGGTTGTCTGTTCAGACCTGCTCGAGGTGTTGTTTGTCCCTCTGCGTTGTGTAGGGGAGGTGCATGTTGGCATTGTGTTGGCGCCTTTTTCTTGTCGACATGCAAACTGTGTGACAATGTACATTGTGACTGTTTGGACGGTGGTGGCTATTTGAGTTGGGACAGTGTACATTTGGCCTACATGGCTGATGTGGGGTTGTAGCGGTAGATGTGCATCTCACAGTTCCCTGCTCTGTCCAATGTGATTGTTCTGTTTCTGCGCCTGGGCAGACCCAGTCGTGTCCCCTGTTCTGCAGTGTGGGTGTTGCACTTTGTGCCACATTGTTATGGTATGTGCTGTGATTGCTATGTGTGTGTGCTACAGTGTGCTACGGGGATGGGGGACATGTCCCTGGGTAACTGTGGATGTGCAGTGTGCTACACCTCATTGTGCATGTGTGGCATTGTACCCATCACCCCCCGTCCCCCCAGTCCCTGTTGGATCCTCACCCTGTTGTTGTTGTGTCAGGTCCTGTCGAGCTGTGTCCGTACTCCCTACTCCTTGCACCCTCTCCACACTGATGACTGTGGCCTGGCTTTCCTCCTGCTCCTCGTGTGTCGCTGGACTGCCACCTCCTGTCGCCGTTGCTGCCTTCCTGTTGGCAGCGGGTTTGTGCCTGGGTTAGGTTGTCACGTCCTGGCGGAGCCTCTTGGCCTCCTGGATTGGCCTCCTGGGCTCTGCGACTGCATTCCAGGCGGTCTGCTTGTGGGTCATTTGCTGGTTGTGTTCTGTCGCCTCCGTGGCCTTGGTCTTGTTTTCCTGCGGTCTGCACCCCGTCTTCCTCTCCATTTTCTCCTTGACCTTCCCCGACCCACTTGTTCCTTGCTGGTGGTCTGTGGGGGTTGTGGGGTTCGCGTTGCCCTCTGCGCTGGGTCAGGGTGCATGGATGTTGCTACGTGCTTTGGCTTGTTTCTGGTGTGTTGTGCCTGTGGTTTTTATGGTGCAATTGCCCGACAGACGCGTGGGAGTTGCAGGCCTGAGGCTGCTTTTCGCAGCTTTTTGTACCGCTATTAGCCTCATCGCATGGTTTCTCGCGTTTGAGTTTCGCATTTTTTGGGCGTGGTGTTGATTTACACGCTGGAATTTGACGCGTTATCTGGTGACTATCGCATGGTACCGCCTTGTTGTGAATTCCACGTTGACACAGGGTTATTTTCCCGTGATAGGCTGCGTTATTGGAAGTTGCGTTATGCTACTCTTGCGGTAGTTATCACACGTTCTTGTGAATATACCCCCTTGTGTCCTGCTAGACTTACTACTGCTTCTGCGCATAGCCAAAACTAGCAAATTTACTCAAAAGAGCATATTAACAAAACGTATTGGTTACCTTTGTGAATCGGGCCCTAAATGTCTAACCCTATGGGTTTGCAGGTCACAGTGTTTTTACGTAGAAACATACTTTTTTCAGAGCAACAGAGCATTTTTCTCTGACGTGTTACTGTGGTTTTTAAACTGCAGGCAGTCAGGAGACTGATGAATCTGAAGCCACATTTTTCCAGTCCCACCTGGATGTTATAATATATAACACTGCAGCCTACATGTCACATCCGCATCTTCGGTGTTTGTACTCTGTCGACTTTCCATGGCCTTACATGAAGGGTAACTAAGCCTATTGAGTGCAACCAACTTTACCTTATGTTTATAAGAAGATAGCACACACAGTGACTCTGAATTACAGTGTCAAAATGCTCTGAGTTTTAATACCAGCACAAATCAGTCCATAGGAAGCAAAAGCATAGCCTGACCACTTGGGAAAGGCAACACTGCTACAGTTATTAACTTTGCGGAAGTGTATACCTTGTTCTCCTCCAGCGTGCAGTTACAGTATGTATCTGTGGCTTCTGATATACTTTACCATTTTTTTCCTTGGTACACAATGAAGGGAGATATAACTATCACACATTATCGGGTACTTCAGTGCCGTGTCGAGTCTGAACTGCATCTTGCAGATGCCACGAAATGTGTAGGCACCTGTACATGCTGCACAGCGCTATATATGTGAGTGTGCGTGTGCAATCTCTATGACAAAGGGATGTGAGCATCATTTTTGTGCGCATGTATTGATTTTTTACATTTGTCAGTTTTAGTCTAAAGTAGCAAATTTCAAGCGTAATGTCCTCCAATGCCCATATATATTGATGGGTTGTATGGGCATGGTGTTGGATAATGTATTCAATAAGATGTGTTTCTGGGTGAGTTTTGAACACTATATCTGGACTTTGTTGTTTTTGTGATATTCACTTGTACAGCACATACATTTCCCACGTGCGTGTATGAGTGTGAGTGAGTGTCCAGAAGGAAATTTGCAACAGGTCCTTTAAAATTTCACAACTACTGAACCTAAAATACCTCATCGTGGATCGAATCCTTTCCACTAAACACTGCTATCATTTTCGAAGTCAAGCTCCGTCCTTTGAAAGCATCTGTAATAGTGAAATAAAGGGTCTGCTTAAAATAAACTGTGCATTTATGAAAATGTAATAATCGTGTATTGTTCCTGAATAGATAAAGCTCGACCTATTTTTTAGCAAACCTGAATGCATGCTCTCTATGATGTAGAGATATGTTCCTTTTGAGTTGGAGTTTTAAAATATTCAATGTCATCTCTTCTACAGCTGAACATGACGTTTCATTTGTTTATTGTGGCCCTTGCCGGAGCTGGTGCAGCTGTTATTGCCATGGTAAGATGTTGAATCTTATTTCAAAATCATGCAGCATTAGACACATTCAATACATGTAATGCATGTAACTATTATTTGGTGGTAATAATATAGAGAGTCCCACCCTTTGTTCAGATTTCATAAGGATAGGTTGTTTTGATATATGTAAAAGTGCCATTATCTTATTCCATTAAAAATATGTCACAAAAATAAAATCTAAACTCAAAATGTATAATACAATTATTCAAGGTAGCGAGTAAAAAAATATATATGGGATAACGTACTCCCTGCTGTACTTTATAAGGATATTTATAGTCACACAGGAGTTCCCTGACCATATAGAGGAACGAGACCAATGGCTGGGTTCCTTTATAAAGTGATGGAACTCTGATGTGATTTACAATATCACACGGCAGAGGGTATTTTATTCCTTATATTTCATGCTCACTCCATCATCCTTCCCACAGACTGCATACATTCTTGGTTTTATGCTCTTACCTACGAAACAGGTAATAAAGTGTGTTTGCATACATGAAGAATAAAAGTCGAATATGTAGTTCAAAATTAAATACACCAAAACACAATTTATTGGAAAAAGATATTTGAATCACTTTAATGAAAGTCAGAATAAAAAAGTACTGTAGCTCAGAATGTGTAAAAAATTGAGTGATTCTGTCTTTCCTGTAATAACCTATATTAACATGCAAAAAATAAACATGTTGCTATGAATATGTCCATTCTGCTGATCAGTGTTTATTTTAAGCTGCAGCTGCAATTATGCAGTGTTTGTTTTAAACTGCTACTGTAATAATGTTCTGCGACCTGACTTGCTGTGGCAGTAGGCATTATGACGTCACAACACAACTGTAATAACTTATTACAGTTGGGCGGCTACATCATTTCTTTATTACAGGTGACTACAGATGTCACAAGTTGCTGGTGGAAAGGGGATTAGAGAAGGGCTTTCATACAGGGATAGCAGGCTCTTATATATTATATATGGATAAAGTACCCCCTTATCGTACATAATAAGGATATTGTAAATCAACAAGGAGCATTGTGATCATAAAAACGAATTAGGCTGTAGGACAAGTTCCAGAATGAGGTCAAGATACTCCAATGTGGTTTGCAATATACTTTTAATGTAAGGCAACAGGTATTTTTTTCCTCTTAGTACATAGTCACACCATAATCCTTCTTTCTACATATCACTTAAATCATTTGTGTCTTGCTCTTTCATAGGAAAGAGATGGTAAGGTTGCAGACATGAAACATAAAAGCTGAATCTGTATTGCAAAACTAAACACATTTAATAATTTGTTGCCAAGTGATATTAGAATCAGTTTAATGTAAGTCAGATAAAAATGTGTTGTAGCTCAGACTGTGTAGAAGAATGCAGAGGGATTCTATCCTTCCCCTAATGACCGTTAGGAGACAAAAAATAAGCATGTTGACATACTATCACCTTTCTGCTGCCCATTGTTTATTTTGAGAAAGCAGATGAGAAGAATGAAAAGCCAGTTCTTGTTTTCTTTGTTTAAAACGATCCTCCTTTCACTTTTGCTGCTGGCAGGAAGCCAGATGCTTCTTTCACCTTGGCTGCTGGCAGGACGCAATTTAATGTAACATCTTAGCTGCAATATGTTATCACAGTTGACCAGTTACGTCACATACTTATTTCAGGTGAATAGAGATGTCATAGCTTGACTGTAATAAGGAAATTAGAGACAAGATTTTATCATGGGACTTAGTGGCTTCCATATATTGTAGCTGAATTCAGGCTATGTTTGCAGAACCTTCTAATTATAAAATTTTATGAATATATATTCAAATATAATTTTACATTTAATAATTGGAAGCCTATGATATGTGTATAAAAAGCTGTCTTATTATCGTCTACTTGTGACATCGTGTCACCTATAAATTGAACATGATTGGTGGAACTGGCACTTTCTGGTTGGCTGATGCGAGGCCCTAGCTAGGCAGAACCTACCATTCCCGTCAGGGGGTGGGTGATTACACTCACTGGATAACCTGCGCTCACCCTTGGGTAGCTTGGCACTGAGCACTCAGGCTTATCACAGAGCACAGAACTCACTCACAATAAATACACTGAGCATCATAAAAGAGACTTTGCATGTGATGTATATAAATAATGTTTGAATTCAACACACACAGTAATCAACACAACATGAACATCATGTAGTTCTGGGTATAAATCGCACTTAGAAATATTACTAGCAGTACTTAGCACAACTGTGTTGAAATAACACCAGTACTATGCACACTTGGGACAGATCCTATTCTACCCCCTCCCAGCACCCTTATACGGTGCAACACGTTGTCAACCCTAGGCCCATCCTAGCAATTCTTATGATTCAATACCACACAGTTATAGGGTGCCGCCCAGCTCACAACAATATCAGAAATATGTACATACAAACAATTCTAACACTTTTTAGCAGCACCGAGGGCCGAGGCCGCACAGGTAAAACTAATGTCAAACATAGTTTTTTTCTGGCATGAAATCAACATGTAAGGCAACGCCACTGGACAGTGTCTTTAATCACAGGCGGTCTGCAGACGGTCACTCCAACACCCACACAGTCACTCAGCACCGATAAGCGGTGCAACGGATATCAGGCATGTCCATACAGAACGCGCTCGCACACATATGTACACACCACCAAAATGTGATGCAACTGATACCCAGCAGGTCAATTGATAGCACACTGCAGACCCTGCGGCCCAAGCCTCCCTCCACCCTACAACTTACCCGACTACCTTACACCCTCAGATTGGAGATAACCAGCCCTCCTCTCGGATACTAGGGCGCATGCGGGCGAAGTCACACCTAGTCAGGGTCCCACGGAAGTGGATAGGGTAGGTAGCAGGACTTATTAGGAGGGAGTCGTCAAATGGGGGTTTGGCAGCCACTCAGGAAGTTCACCCATAGGATGCGGAGCAGAAGCGGGAGAGGTCAATAGTCGGTCTCTCAAAAAGGGATCCACAAGGGCATTCCACCACCAGCCTAGTTCTCCAAACCAAGCACAGTTTCTTGACCCACTTCTGATCGCTCTTGGATGTGATCCTTTAGCCCAGTCACTCATTCTCAATACCCAGTCCAGAGCCAGGAAATACTTTCTGGCAACACAATGTTGTCAGGCGCTGGGTGAGGAGACAGCAGTTGGTCCGCCACACTGAGGGCCAGCAAGAGAACAATCGATGAATGGGGAATGATGCAGGGGAGCCTCTCAGAAGAAAAAGGCACCCCGTCAGGTACACGTCGATCAGAGTCGCACCCAGGCAATCCGGGCACAACATCTGGTGCGGAGAGATGCGAGTTGCATCAGACAATTCTGGCTTCCCATAATGAAGAATCGCACTCTCAGTACCTTCCTGAAAAGGAAGCACATTGCCTGATGTGCATTGATAAGGGTCAGACCAGACCGTTTTGGTCACACACAACGAAGAGTTGCAAATTTCGTACCTCCCTGGAAATGAGGCACAATGTCTGGTGCGTGTTGATATGGGTTGCACTAGATAATTCTAGTCACACACAATGAAGAGTTACAAAGTCCATACCTCCCTGTAAATGAGGCAAAATGCCTGGTATGCGTTGATACTGGTCGCACCAGGCAATTCAGGTCCCACACACAGGTGCAAGTTTAACAATGCCACACGAGGTACCATAAGGTAATACTATGGTTACACCCCCAGCTCTGAGGGTCGCAACCTGTGATTCGGACACCGCATGCAATAAGCATGCAGTCAGCATGTCGCATGAGAGAGATGCAGCAGGATTGACAAAGCGGGCCACGCTGGATCCTGCAATCAGTAAAGCCGCTCACCACCAACAAGATGCTTATGTGTGTCGAGTTGCCCATGATGCAGGGATCACACGCCTTATATGCAGGTAAAATTTCTAGGGCTCGCACAAGGCAATCCGGTCTCCAGGCACAATTCTTAGTTCCACGCTCATGCCGCGCTATCAGATGGAATCCAGCAGGTGATGTGGGAACTTAAGAGAGTACCGCTCTCCAGGTGTCACAAGTAGATGGTGGGGGTCCCTCGTAGGAATTCTTTGATATGCCTGAGACCTTCAAAAGAACAGTAGGCATGCCAACAAGCATGGGGGAGAGAACACTTCAGGGTACCACACAGCAGCAGGAAGTCAGGCCAGGTCAGCCACTATTCAGGAAGGGTGCACGGTCCCTTTCAATGGCAGTAATCCTCCTTGTGCATAACAGATTCCTCTGGTAGTGTGCACCACGCAGTTCCGCCATCTTTGGTCCCACGTCCCTACAAGTGTATCTTTACTCTGCTGAAGTATGGCATCAGTAGTTATACTGTAGTGTGCCTTTGAAGTGGGGGTTGTTCAGCTGGTATCTCTTTGAATCATGGATGTCTCCCCTAAATTTCAGTCCTGTCTGCCATGAGGCAGCGGAATGCAGATCTTAATCTTTAGTTGGGCCATGATCTGGCTCCCAGAGGCCAAGTGTCAAAACTTCTTCCTCTAATCTATGCAACCAAGCCCTCAAATGGCAGAGGTCAGTCGTTCCAGTGGCATGCCCAATGTTTTATAGCTGTCACTGGGGAATGCCCAGATGTGCTCCCCAGCCTCGAATGTAGACTTGAGTCAAGTTAAAAGGCACACAAAGGGGTATATTCACAAGAACGTGTGCTAAACATCTCCAAAAAATGTTAACGCAACTTTACACATCGCAGCCTATCGTGGGAAAATAACCCCGTGTCAACGTGGAATTCACAACACGGCGGTACCATGCGATAGTCCGCCGAAAACGCGCCAATGTCCGCGATACAACCACCTCAATGGAGATAAAAACACAAACCACAACACAACGTGCGATGAGCCCATTCGCGATGAGGAAAGCAGCGATAAGCACCGCCAGGCCTGCGACACACACACAGCAGGCGGGAATAAGCACAACAAAAGCCTGAAAAAGAAAGACAAACCAAACAGAAAACAACAGCCAAGCATAATGGAGGCAACAGGAGCCAGTATACAACCCCACAAGCCCCATTGGCAACAAAACATTGTACATGGCAGGCCATCGTGGACAAGGTGATTGCGGCCGGATAGCGGAGGAGGACAATGGAATAAAACCAGAACAGCCGGAATGATGCGAAGCGCACAAACAAGCAGAAACACGCCAACAACAAGAAGGCAGCAATGCACACCGGAGGTGGGAGTCCAGCGCCACACCAGGAGCTGGATGACATGGAGGAAATGGTGTCCACCACATCAGTCTGGAGATGGTGGCAGGACTCGGGGACCGGAAACTGCCCAAAACTACAGACACAACAGCAACAGGGAGAGGAACGACCAGGGACTGGGGGGACGGGGGAGATGGGCACAATGGCACACATGCACAATTAAGCACAGCACAACTGCAGACAAACCATGCCCAAGAGTAACAACACCAACCAAGAGCACAAGTCACACAACCCGGCAATATCACACCACTGAACAAGCACAGAAGTGAAAACCACACTGCCTGAAAGGGAGAAGGGTGAGCCAAATCCGAGCTGAAGGGACATCTCACACACAATGCAGCACACACACATAGGAAGCAGAGCACCCCAACATTGAACACAATGTGGTACAAACACCAGCATTTGCACAACAGAACACAGGACACAAGTGCACCCGCTTGTGGCCAGGATACGGCCATATGCATCTGGCAAAGCACAAAACAGGGACATGATAATGCACAAGTACAAACCCACAGCCCTGATGGGGGAGCAATGCACGTATGGCAGGGAGCCAGAGAGTCCGTGACACACACATTGGCATACAAATCAAGACACAACACAGTTGGAGGCAAGTGAAAGTGCGGAAACTTTATCAACAAGTGCATGTCAGTACGGCCAAGAGAAGTGCCACGATATGCAGACCAATGCAGCAGCATGTCTGAATGAGGAACGTAGGAAAGTGCCCATGTCCACCACGGGGGAGTCCATCACCAACACAAGTCAGTGCCAACCCACGTTGGTTGTCCGCGCATTGATCAGGAGTCCAGGCCAATGCAGCCATGTCCACTGTCGTCTTGGGACATGTGACCAGATTCCCAACATGCAACCAGGCGTCGAGTTCACGTGCAATGGGTCACATCCAGTTGTGGCTGCAGGTACCTTGTCACTCGTCCATGAACATGAGTGCAGCAGCGTAGGCCAACATCTCCAATGAGAGATCGTTGTCCACCACATCTGACATGTCGTCGACGTAATCCATCAGCTGACCCGGACAGATGTGCTGACTCCAACCCCTGGCCCCAATGTGCACCAAAGCCCAATCGGGTAGTGGCTCAATGTGCTCACTGCACACGACGACTCGTGCAATCTCCCAGGTCCAGTTGCCAGCATGCATGCCAAACATCCATGCATGCCATAAACGGGCATCACAGTGACACTCCTGGTCGTGGGCCAACAGAGGGTGCACACACTCGTCGAAATCCAGGTCAGCTACCGTTACGTTGGAGAGGCAGACATCCATGGTCCACTCGAATATGCACGAGCGCTATGCAACACAGGCTGAACGCAGGTGACGTTCGCAAGGCGGAAGCTCAGCCAGTAACTGATCCGCAGCACTGCCAACGGCAGTGCCCCCAGTACATGCAGCAGACGTGCACGGTACAGGTCCATATGACTGGAGTCGAGCACGTGTCCGGGATGGTCTGCCATTGCGTCAGTGGCTCTGCTTGAAGCGGCACTGGCTTGTCCTGCGCCAGTCCTGTGGATGAAATGGCACAGCTCGGAGCAATGAGCAGTGTCTGTGTACAACGGGTGCAGGCTGTGGGGTGGGAGTACGTGTGAAGGCCATCTCACGCACGCTAACTACGACCAAGGACTTCTGCGTGTGGGATGTGTACACGTTGGTCTCACGTCGGGCAGTGCGTAGTGTGGGAGTCGCAAGTAAATGCTATCGTATCTGTCAGGGGGTGTTGGCCACATGCAAGTCCCAGCTCGGAGCTGCAGATGTGCCACCGCCTGATAGTACAGACAAAGGACCCTTCATCCCTACATTAACCTCACCATCTGCATGCATTCAGGAGATGTACAGAGGCCTGTCGTGGGTGTGGTGGGATGTCTGCGACCCTGGGAATCATGGATGATATGCCCAGCACGTGGCACATGAGCGGCCTCACTGTGTGTTACGTTGCCTCACAGCTGCTCCTCCCTCTCACGAGCCCCCACACTTGTGTGCGCTGCGTGGTTGTATCACGTGCACTCCTACGGCACACCATTGTAATGCCTGTCCGCGCATGTCCCGCGGCATGCCAACAACACCGCGACGCTGGCCTTTGAAGGTGTGCGGCCACGTGAGTGTAGGCCAATGGGCCGGACAGGGCGGACACAGGTGTACAGTCCATGGCTGGCTGTGATCGTGCTGTGAATGAGGCTAGGCAACTGACTCATGCAGCCGCAGGACTGATACACATAACACTTGGCATGCATGTGCCAAGACCCCGAGCGGTCTTGCGCTCCTACATTTCCCCGTCCATGTGGGCCCGCCCTCCTGGTGCATGCTACATTGCAACATCCACTACTGTGGCCCTGGTGGCGACAACACCCCAACACAGAGACACACTTACCGCACTTCCTGCCCAAGGCCAGGTCCGAGCCACGCCCTGCACCCCCTGCCGAATCAGCACACCCCTGCGCTGACCTGACGTACGCCAGACCAGCACACGCCACTTGTGCATGCAGGGGGGGGCGGGCGAAGCTACATGTCCAAGGTCACTGTCAACGCTGAGGTGACACTGTATCGTCCGCTGAAGACAGCACACTGTGATGTTGCAGGGCCCGTGCCCATCATGCTGACACAATGACCACACGGACACACTTGCTCAGATGGTGTGAATGGCTACAGGCACGTGCGCACGGCCACATTTATTAGCAGGCACACATATCGAGTGACACCTGTGTTGGATGTGTGTGGGGTGTGTGCACACCAGCCGGCAAGGGCTGCCTGGTGCAGTCAGAAATCGACAACAGTGTACATCGTAAAGGACACAACCATTCAACCATAAAGGCCACATGACTTGTGCTACACAGAGTTAGTGGCCCCGGATGCACAGCGTCCTGCACGGGCCTACCGCCATGGGCCGCTGACTTGCGGGGCACTGGGGCAGGGTCACGAGTGCAGAGCAGGTTTCCGTAGATGACAAAGGGGCTTGTCGCGGAGTGTCTCGGTGGACATTGGAAGGTGTACCCCAGGGCATGATGCAGAGGGCAGAACCACGCTGAAACAGTCACTATGGTGGAGATGAATGGAACAGACACATGTCGGACACCAAGTCCGGTCCAGCCAGATGAAGATGCAGAAAACCACCAGGCCATGGACTCAGACGCCACCAAGATCCAACCAGATAGTGCCCATAACTCATTGCGCACAGAGTTAGTGGCACCAGTGCTGTTAGGGGATGCCGCCTGGCATGAGGCGTGTCCAATGGTGCGGACTCCTCCACATCTTACCCAAGACACAGTTCCACATGTGTGACCTACTGGACCGCAGTGTAGGCCTGAAGCAGCGGTCAGCAGGGGCCATTCACCGAGTGTTGCCGGCTTAGGTTGGATGGTCCCACCGGCCTGCGTAGTTCAGGTTCAGTGGCACCACGGGGCGCGGACTTGCGGTGAACAGGGTTGATGGCACCAGGTCAGTTGTTGATAGTGTTCGATCACCTCTGTGACTCTGATCCGGCTTTCGTCCGGACTGAGCCACATCTTCCTCTTACTCCTCTCCGTGTGTTCACTGGTGTGGACTCTGCCATTCAAGACTCAGGACACGGTTCCATATGTGGGACCTACTGGAGCGCAGTGTAGTCCTGAGCCCTCATCCACGTGTCGCCGGCTTGCGTTGCACAGGGTCAGTGGCACCACGTGTCGCCGGCTTGCGTTGCACAGGGTTAGTGGCACCACGTGTCGCTGGCTTGCGTTGCACAGGGTTAGTGGCACCACGTGTCGCAGGCCTGCGATATGGAATTATGCCGCACTGATCGAAGGGAGTCTGGTGCTGTGGCCGCTGCCACGGACTTGGGGTCACTGCCATTCAGGTCTCAGGACACAGTTCCACATGTGGGACCTACTGGGCCGAAGAGGACGCCGGTGGAGTATGTAAATGAGAAAGGAGTAATGTGGGCCAGAGTCGGGGGCCAGCGATGGTCTGCGGAGGCTGCAGATGTCGTGGGACTGGTGCTTGGAGCTTGCACCGGCACGTGGTGGGCCCTCTTTGACACACGCCGGTGTAGGCAGGTGAGTGGAGCCTCGTTGGTGCGCTGGGGCAGACATGACGGGTCTGGGGACCAGCGGCCCGGGGTGCAGCAGGCGCACAGGGACGCAGGCCCCGCCGCGCTCGGCGCAGGACTCGTGGCGGGCTGAGAGGCGCCGCCCTGGCAGTCGCGTTGTCCATTCCGAATGAGAACCACGCCCAGTGCGACAGGCTTTTTGTTCACACCCCTACGCAGGTCCAAACCACTACGCACGCGCATGCAGGGGGGGGACATAACGTGCGACATTTCCACGTTCTGCCCCACAACCTGTGGGGACATGGTAGCGTCCATTGGCCACTACACTCCATGCACCAGCAGTTGGTCTCCACATGGCCATTTCCGTGGTTTGCACTCTGTTGTCTGTCCGGCACCTCCACGCCACACCTGGCATTGGGTAGGTTCACATTCCTTAGTCACTTGCCACTCTCGCACATGCCTGCTCCATGCCTCTCCTCACATCCTGCAATTGTGTGTCTGTGGTGCCATGCCGTGGCTGGGTTGTGGGCATGGCAAGGCCAGATTTTCAATGGAGTCGTGTTGTCGTGTCTGGCCGGTTGGCATGTTGTGTGTCATGTTGTATGTAGTTGTGCTGCGTGCCCATTGCGAGTGTCGTGAGTTGCATGACTGTGGGCTGGAGGTGTGTGGTGTGTTCATTTTGGACTTACCAACGGGCACTGCATTTCCATGGGTGCCATCCTGGGAGCGCTGGGTGATGATGGACTGTCGGGAGATGTGTGAATCATGCACTCTGCCTGGGGAGTTGGCCACAACATTGTTGTGGAGTCCCGGGCGGTCCACTATTGCCTGCACATTCATGGTATGCGTGTGCTTTCTGTTGTGGTAGTTGTGTGCAGTGTCGGCAGGGGGCACGAGGGGTACATGTGTGCAGTTGATTGGCCCTGACACGTGAGGGAATCCAGCTATGGCGTAGGGGCCTTGCTTGGTCTCCAGCTGCTCCTGCGCAGTGTGGGTGACGTGGAGGTGCTGGGGTACCAGGCTGATGTTGGCATCCAGGACAGGTGTGATGACCTTGGATGAGGCTGGCTGTGTGACTCCTCCGACTGACAGTTGTGGGTTGGATGGTGCCAGAGGCCGACATGTGCTGCGCAGCCGGCAGCTTTGTCTGCGTAGGGATGTTGGTTGTCCGCTGGGTTGGTAGCGTCAGCAGGTGGGGGGGTGGGTCAGGATGCGGGGGATGGTTGTCCTTTTGGGCCTGTAGTGGGCAATGTCCTCTTCTGGCGTTGGGTCTGGGTGGCAGGTGCGTTTCAGGTGGGTCCGCTGTCTTTGTGTACACTGCCTCTGTGGTGTTCCCGGGGGGGGGGGGCGGGACGGGTCCTGGGGGTGGTGGCGGGCCTGGGGTGGGTGGCGGTGGGTGTTGTGGCCCTCATGGGTCTCCGAGCTGCATGATCATTGTCTCCATGGCATCTGTGGGTCTTCAGATGTGGCTCTTGGCTGGGCTGCCTTTCATGCTGCAGGTAGTCGTCCTGCTTAACACCATCAAAAGGCAGGTGTTAAATCCCTGCTGCTACCGCGGCTTATCGCCTGTTTTTGGTTCGCTTCACAGATCTGGCAGTTTGTTGTGAAAGTGGTGTTGTGGTTTTTTCCTGTGTTTTTGCACGGGTACGCCTACTCTGCATCTCATTAGGGTTAGTTGGTGGTGTCCACCGTGGAGATACATTTTGGGGCAGTTGTCGCGGGAATACTGGCGATGTCTGCAGTTTGCACCCGCTTGTGAATGGGGTGTTAAATCTATCTCCACTTTTGATGGGTTAAGGTGGAGCTAAATCGGCGGTAGGTCCTTGTGAATATGCCCCTAAGAGGTTTAGATCAGAGAAATGCCCACCTTCTAGAAGTGGCATTTCTAAGATAATAATGGCAAAACCACCTTTACCACAGGAAAGGGTTTGTCATTGTGGATCTAATGATAGGAAACATGATGAGGCTGCTCCACTGCAATCTACTTTTGCAGCCTGAAGTAATTCCAACCATTTCTCTATCTTGAAAACACACGTTGGTATTGCTCACTACCTGGGCAGGGGACATACATGTGTACCTACTCATCCTTTCACCCGCCACTCGCTTCATCCCTTAAGACATGCTCTAGTGGTAGTGAAAGGTCCTCTCAGGATATGCTACTGATTTAGAAAGGCCAGTCTGAGCATAAGCGCAATACGCACTGCAATGACATGCTGGACATATGTTTAAGAACACCATAGGTGCAAGTGCGCACACTGGCCTGCAATGGCAGGCTGGACACTTGTTAAGTACATCATTGGTGCAAGCAAGCACACCGGTCTGCAATGGCAGGCTGGTGACCTTTATTACAAGCATCAGGTAAGCATTGCTTCCTAACATGTGTAGAAAGGGTGCGCACACCTTCACACTGCATTTACAGAGGGAAAGTGCCCCAGGCCCTAAAGCCTCAAAAAGAGAATCAGCAAAACCAAGAAGGTGTCCCATGGGAAGGGCCGACCCTTTAGGTGAGGAAAACCCACATGGGGGTTCTTCACTACCAGGACATAGAACACCCATGTGTACCTACCTGGCTGCTCACCTACCCTGAGATTCACCCCTCAGGACTTACCCTAGGGGTGCTCTGGTGCTAGTGAATGAATCCCTCAGGGTTGGCTAATAAGTGTGAAAAGCCATGACGTCCTGAGCATGATACATGTTTGACAGGCTATTCCGGTGGGGGGCACAATCAGTGCTGCATCCCGCTACTAGCCAGTGGAGTACCCACCCTGGGTATGTATTGTACCTTTTTACAGGGCACTCACAGGTACAACACCTAAACCAATCAAGTAAGCACCCCTTCCTGGCATGTGTAGGATGGGCCTGTGCACTTTCCCACTGCAGTACAGTGGGAAAGTGCCCAGAGTACTAAGGCCATGAAAAGAGAGTCTGCAAAAACCAGGAGGACAAAAAGCAAACTGTTTTAGGGAAATCCCCCTAAGAAGGGCCAGGTCCAACAATTATGTATTGCTCAAATATAATACGTTATTACAGTTCCGTTATGATGTCACAATGCCTTTCGCCACAGCTAGCATACAGTATGAAGAGGAAGTCAGTGGGCAGAATTATTACTCCTATTTAAACAGTGGAAATGAGAACTAAGGGCCTCTTGTACCCCATTCTGGTCCAAGAGGAAATGCATTGATACATAAGGGACTATATTCCCCCCACTCCTGAGCTATTTTCTTGAAATTAAATAGCATTAGCCGAAAAGTTTAGTTTATGGCATCGTGTTTGTGTTCATCACAGCTATTGTTCATTATAGAAATGCAGATGTTTCATAGCACGTTATCCCATAATATGAACTGTAGCTGTTTTTCAAAATTATTTACATTCATATGAACGAACAAGAGGCTAAGCATTTACACTTTTTAGGGAAATGCTAATAGCGCTACAATAAGAAAATACCCTTCTTCCCATATTAAAAAAATATTGCAAATCAGGTTGGAGTTTGATGGCCTTATAAGGAACCCAATATTTTGCCTTATTCCTCTGTGGTCAAGGAAATTCTGTGTACTACCAATATTTTTATATTAAAAAGCAGAAGCAATTTTGCCCCCTTTATAAGTAGTGCTAGCTTTTCTGTTTCGTTTTATACAATATGAACATTTCTGTACAATTTAAAAAGGAACAATGGATTGATATAACATTTAAATGTGAGGTGTCACTCGCCCCTTTGGACCATTTCCCGGACATGAATGTTGAACATAGAAATCTGTTTTCAGCAGCACTTATTTGTTTCCGATTGCTGTGGGAGGCATCTCCCCGTGGGTAACTACTTCTCGATAATGTCCCTTTTTATTTCCACTGATAAACCGGCCTGATGCAGGTCACAATGAAAACAATTGATCATGAAACTAATGTGTTCGCAAGATTCTGGCTGGCCAGTGGAATTGCTTAAGACGATGCACTGTGACACTATAGACCAAAAATATATCCATGACAAAAAACAAAAGTAAAAAACCTCATAATCCTAGTTGCATTCACTTCATTTTGCATTACCAAAATGAAGTGAGGCGCACGGATATACTGTGGTAGAAATTTGTCACATTTAACTCTCCCCAAGTAGAAGAATTAACCTAGTATGGCTCCCTGGGAAGTTGGTGACCCACTCTGACATCCCACCCCCACCAGTCCTACGGTGCCCCAGACTGCAGAGCACTGCTGAAGGCATGGTGGGGTCATACACACAGCCATGTTTCTGCACACTGGCTCACGTGACTGATAGCACCCTGCTTTCTGGGCGACCATCATAAAATGGTGCTCGAGCAAAGCCAAAGGATGCTCAAATTCTGTGTGTTTGTATATTAGCGCCTTATAGAGGGGCCTCTTGGCTTTGGCAATGTCTGGGTCACTATTTTCTGGATATTTCTCGGTCTGTGTTCCAACTTCGCAGACTGATCTCCGTCTAACTAAGATAACTGTTTCTATCTCTTTGTCTCAATTAGGAACTACTTATTTCCAAGCCGATTGTTGGAATATTCTATGTGTATCGATTGGACAATATTTACAGAGCCTCATTTGTTATATGGCAATCATAAAGACCCTTGTTTCCGAGACCCGTGGCGTGGAATTAATGAGTGCTCTGCCCGATTCTGTGTTGGCAGGTTTTTCAACACCTATTTGTTTCTGGTGTTGGAGAGCCAGATACTATTATACTAATATACTGACCAGTAATCCTGGTCGGAAAAATGACATGGGGTTTTAGCTGCAGCCAAGCTTCATTCCACTGTTGTTTCATTGGGGAAGCATACAATGCTTTCCCTGCCAGAAATTACCTTTCCATTGACTCTCCTGCTCCCCTTTTCTTTCAACCCCACCCAGAGGCTCCCCAATACATTTATTACCTGATCAGAACTGGTGGTAAATGTATGTGTTAAACGCCACAGAATAAGAAATTCAGGGGCATATTTACAAGAAACTGGCGGAGCGCGGTGTTATGCCAAAATTGGTAACACCGTGCTCCGCCAGTTTCAAAAGATAGGGATGCGCTGTATTTACAAGAATGCGGTGCACCCCTGCATTTCCCCTAGAGCTGGCGCTGAAGAAGCTGCCTAGCACCAGCGCAGGCACCTTGATGCCATGTTGCAAGGGTGCCTGTGCTGCAGGGGTGATTGTTTATGTGCAGGAAGGGGCACTGTAAACAATCTTTACAGGCAATTTGCTGTTTCTGTGTGTGCTGCAGAATGCAGCACACATGGAATGAGCAAAATACAAGGAGAAATGAAACATTTCTCCTCGTATCGCCTGCTTAAGACCAGATATTCCCTTGCAATATTTTTGGCGCTGCCCATACCTTCTAAATATGGGACAGCGTCAAAAAGCAATGGGTGTTACAGCAGAATGCCCACTGCAACACCCATTGCACACCGCTTTCATGCTAAGTACTGCATGAATAGGGGCATTAATTACAATGCGGCGTTAAGCCACATTAAGTGGCTTAATGCCGTCTTGTAAATAAGGCGAAGGACTTAACACCACCAGAACATCGGAAATAGTCACGTTCTGGTGGCGTCAACTCCTTGTAAATATGCCCCTCTGTGTGGTTTTAAAACTGGGAAAAACTGCCCGTGCAATAATTCCCATTCCATGGGGTTAAACTCGTCATTAATTCTGGGTCAGTTTTACTTCACTTTAGCAGTAAATTTGCATGCAAATTTACTATTCTCCAGTACTGTCCGACTCATAATGGAGTCCAAAATCTAGCAACTGCATAAACATTATACTCTTGCAGAGGGAAATAGATGTATCCCATCTAAACCAATTCCCAAAAGGCAATTTACCGCTCAAAGCAGTTATTGAACTTTGTCTGTTCTATATTACTAGACGCCGCAATTAAGTTCAGGGCAATCAATATAGTCAGCCATCCATCATTTAATTAAACTAATAGCTGTATTGTGATATGACCTTAAATCATTCCTCTCATTCTCTTTGAGCTAAATCTTATCTGACAGTCAGCTAGGTACTCACGATCTTTGAGCTATGAATGAAGTAGCTGAGTCTTTTTCTCTTTTGAAACTATAATCACAAAGAGAAGGGTAGATCTGGGCTGTATGAGGAAGCCTGCACAGAAGTCAACTTCAGAGAAGTCAGATTTGCTTTTACAAGTGGGTGTGATTTCCGAATGCTTTATTAGAGTGTGGGTTATTTCAGCTATGTGTTCCATTTAAACAACATGCAAAGTGTAACTGATCAAACTGCCATCTGAGAGAGTTGTAAAATGTCTAGAATTAGAGGCAGCAAAGAGTGTTCCAAGGATACTTAGGGTGCAGAGTAATTCCCTGCGATGCTCCACAAGGAAAGGCCTATTCCTCTCAAATAGTTGGTCAAGTGGGGGGAGCAACCTGGTTCTGTGCAAGGGAACCTGTATTCACCTTTCGTAGGGTGTGCTTAAGGGTAGGTGAAGAGAAAGACTGAGCAAACTCTTACAAGGGTACTCCCATTCCTATTCCTATACTTATTCTTACACACATACTTCTATGTATTCATACTCTTAATCCAACTTATTCCAATTTATACCCACCCCTTATCTTACACTTATGCCTATTTACTCTTAAGCTTAATTCTACTTACTCCTTGCCTTTCACTTTCTTATGCCTGGTATTCAACTTACTCTTATTTTCTCCTGCTCTTAGATACTCCTGTTCATACTCTTACCTAATCCCACTTCTAACCCTACTCCCACAACTCTCATAGTACTAGACTTTGAATTTTACTCATTCCCAAACTCATCTTAGTTTGCACCTCCTCCAGTCATGAAAAAAGAATTTAGTTGCTAGTCTTGACTCATTTACACCAGTAACAAAAATACTGTTTCAAAAATAACGTTTACCACAAAATTGTGATTCTACAATGGTAAGCACAAAAATATCAGTAAGAAAATAATTTTGACACTGATATTGACCCAAAAAAAGATAAAAATATCGATTTTTTAATATTACTAGAGTTTGAAGTAGCAAATGTTAAATATGTTAATATATATTTTTAATATACTGTAAATTAAATATATTCCGTTAATATTTAATACGATACTTAATATTAATATTATACTCAATACTATATATAAATATGTACTTATATACTTATATAAACACACAAACACATCTTTATATATATATATAAATATATATATTTATATATATTCACTGAAAAAACCCATAGGTTTCAGGGACGTTATAGTTAGTTGGACATTTCACTCGTACAAAACCAGAGAAATTCGGCCGCTATAGTTAGTTGAGCTAACTATAACTCGCGCCCCGCAATGCACTGCTGATGACGTCACATATTACATCACTCATGACATGGTCAGTGACATCACTGATGACATCACTGATGACATCTCAAATGACATCACTGATGACATCATCCAGTGACTGTGTGTTTCTGTAAAGTTTAAATATTTTTAATATATATAGGGAAAGGCGTATTGAAGAATGAGTGGGTCTATAAGTGTCTGTATGGATGATTTAGTAGGTGCGTGACTAACTCTATAAGTGAGTGATTAAACGTATCTTACTGAATGCATGGGTTAGTGACTAAACTGGGTGAATGTCTGTATCCGTCTGTCTATTGCTGTGTAAGTGGCTGCATGGGTTTGTGAATAGCTACATGAGTGTCAATATGAGTTATTGATTGGTTGTCTGAGTATCTGTATGGGTGCCTGAGTGTTTGTGTGGGTGGGGTGTGTGCGACTCTGTGCATAGATGTGTGAGTGGGTGATTCACTGGGTGGATGGTTTCAAGAGTGCATCTGTGATAGACTGTATGGGTGGGTAAGTGTGTGTAAGAGTGTGTTAGTGAGTGAATGTATGTCCCAGTGGTACATGTGTGAGTAACTACATATGTGAAAGGCAGTATATATGTGTGTTGGAGTATATAAATAGCTATAAGTGAGAGTGTGTGATTGTGAGAGTGACTGTATGGATGAGTGTGTGCTTGTATCAGTGATTGTAAAAGAGCGTAAGCATGTGCTAGTATTTGTATGAGTAAGTGAGCTGGTGTGTGTATAACTGTATAGGTGAGTAAATGGCAGTGTGTTTAATTATTTGCATGACTGACTAGGTGTGTGAGTACCTCTATGGATGAGTGGCGGTGTTTGAGTGTCTATATAGGAGTATGAGTGCATATGATAGTCCTGTACTGAGTGACCGTAAGTATGAGTGACTGTATGGGTGAGTGAGTGGATGTGTGTGTAGACCTAAGAATCAGTGAGTGGGTATGTAGTTATTGGTGTTGGAGTGTCTATGGTTTTGCGAATGGCAGTCTGTAATTTAGAGTGGGTGTATCAAAGGTTATATTAGGGTGTGAGGAGGTGCATCAGATTATCACGTGGATGATGTCATCAGTGATGTCATTTGAGATGTCATCAGTGATGTCATCAGTGATGTCACTGACCATGTCATGAGTGATGTAATATGTGACGTCATCAGCAGTGCATTGCGGGCGCGAGTTATAGTTAGCTGAACTAACTATAACGGGGAATTTCACGGGTTTTGTACGAGTGCAATGTCCAACTAACTATAACTGTCCCTAAAACCTATGGATTTTTCAGTGAATTTGTAAGGTTTTTAAATGCTAATTTCTAACTATAACGTGCCTGAAACCTATGGTTTTTCAGTGAATTTCAAAGGTTTTTTAAATGCTAATTCCTAACTATAACATGTCTGAAACCTATGGTTTTTTCCAGTAAATTTCAAAGGTTTTGTAAATGACAATTTTTAAATGTATTAATTGTTATATTTATTTTTTGATACTGATTTACTACATTTTTTTAAACTATTTATTTTTACATATTTTATTTTTAAATTACATTGAAATTACATTATACATTACATAACAAAATATACTTTCTCAGAATGAATTACTTTAGTTTAACCCCTTGACCGCGATCGGAATTCCGCTCATGTGCTGGACATTCCGATCGCGGGTGTGGTCGTGACGAGCTCAGCTCGTCATGCGCACAGCGCTACCGCGCAGCATGACGAGCTGAGCTCGTCATGAGCATCGAAGGGGTTAAATACTTTGCAAATAGGCAATAGACTTTTAAGTACAGTAGTTACAGTTGTTGCAATGGGCAACACAATTTCAAACACAATGCAACATTGAGCTCAATGTGAATTTCTAGTTAAATGCAATTAGTTACTTTATGGATTACTTTTCTAACCACAGGACTGGATCCTAGATTCAGTCCTGGGACATCTCCTGTAAACAGTTGAGTAAAAGCGTTTTGGTTACAGTAGTGATTTTTAAGGAATATTATTGTATTTTAAAAGTTGACACAGAAACCTTTTCACATAGAATCACCAATGTTATCCTATGGGAGGAAATTCACTTAGCAGGTAAGTAGTGTTATCGTTACTTTTTCTTACTCAGTGGTGGATCCTGGATCCAGCACTGGTGCATCTCCTGTAAACAGTTGAAAGAATGCGTTTAAGTCATACAGGCGATTTTTAAGGAATATTTGTAGTTTGTGAAAATCGACACTTTGAAACTTTTCTGCTGAAAACCAGACAATGGATTCCAATGGAAGGAAATACAAGTTACTGGTAAGTACGGTTAGAATTACTTTTCAGGGTCAGTGCTGGGCTAAAAGATGCAGCACTGGGTTCTCTCCTGATAACAGCTGAGTAAATCGGAATTCGTAGTTCGGCTGATTTTAGAGGAATATTATAAAGTTCCAAAACTCCACACACAAGAATTTCCAAGTGAAACCAGTCAATGTTAGCCTATGGAAGGAAATTCAAGTTACTGGTAAGTACGGTTAAAATTACTTTTCAGGATCAGTACTGGGCTCAAAGATGCAGCACTGAGGTCTCTCCTGATAACCGGTGAGTAAATCGGAATTCGTAGTTCGGCTGATTTTAGAGGAATATTTGTATGTTTCAAAAATCGACACAAACTTTTTCAGCAAAAAGCAGGCAATGATATCCTATGGAAGGAAATTCAAGTTACTGGTAAGTACGGTTAAAATTACTTTTCAGGATCAGTACTGGGCTCAAAGATGCAGCACTGAGGTCTCTCCTGATAACAGGTGAGTAAATCGGAATTCATAGTTCGGCTGATTTTAGAGGAATATTATAAAGTTCCAAAATTCCACACTTAGAAGAATTTCCAAGTGAAACCAGTCAATGTTAGCCTATGGAAGGAAATTCAAGTTACTGGTAAGTACGGTTAAAATTACTTTTCAGGATCAGTACTGGGCTCAAAGATGCAGCACTGAGGTCTCTCCTGATAACAGGTGAGTAAATCGGAATTCGTAGTTCTGCTGATTTTAGAGGAATATTTGTAAGTTTCAAAAATCGACACTTAGAAGAATTTCCAAGTGAAACCAGTCAATGTTAGCCTATGGAAGGAAATTCACGTTACTGGTAAGTACGGTTAAAATTACTTTTCAGGATCAGTACTGGGCTCAAAGATGCAGCACTGAGGTCTCTCCTGATAACAGGTGAGTAAATCGGAATTCGTAGTTCGGCTGATTTTAGAGGAATATTTGCACAATGGTGAAGGAAGGGGTGGGGCCTGAAGTGACATGTCTGCAAACACGCCCTGTGGCGCGTTTTAAGTTGGAGAATTAATTCCTCCTCAATCCCGAGGGTCCCTAGGGGCCAACTGGCCCACCAGATACCTCCAGTATGCGCCAGAGAGCTGCGTTGCAGAGAGGTGTTCAGAGGCCACGCCCCTTTTACAACACTCTGCAACGCAGCTCCGTGGCGCTTACTGGAGGTACCTGGTGGGCTAGTTGGCCCCCAGGGACCCTCAGGATTGAAGAGGATTTAATTCCCCATCTTAAAACGCGCCACGGGGCCTGTTTGCACACATGTCACCTGAAGCCACGCCCCTCCCTTCACCACTGTGCAAACGCGCCCTGTGGTGCGTTTTAAGTTGGGGGATTAAGTCCCCTTGAATACTGAGGGTCCCTGGAGTCCAACTAGCCCACCATGTACCTCCAAAAAGCGCCACAGAGCTACGTTGCAGAGAGATGTAAAAGGGGCGTGGCCTCTGTACACCTCTCTGCAACGCAGCCCCTGGCGCATACCGGAGGTTCCTGGTGGGCTAGTTGGCCTCCAGGGACCCCCAGTATTCAAGGGGAATTACTTCCCTTCTTAAAACGCGCCAGGGGCGCATTTGCAGACTGCTGCAGGGAGGGGCGGGGCCTCCGGCACGATGCCGGTCTTTTTTTGTGTGCTTTTTTCTGCCCAGGGGTCCTTGTGGGACCCCTGAGCAGACCTAGGGGTCAGGGTGTTTCTACCCTGCCCCCTTTGTGCGTTTGCGCACTTGTTTCTTGTGTTTATTTTTCTTAATCGGCGTGATCCGCGCACCCTAAGCGCATCCCGCCGATTTAAAAAAATAATAAAAATGCTTTTTCTGCCCAGGGGGTCCTTGTGGGACCCCTGAGCAGACCTAGGGGTCAGGGTGTTTCTACCCTGCCCCCTTTGTGCGTTTTGCGCACTTCTTTCTTGTGCCTCGGTTCTACCGAGGGACAAAATGGCTGCCAACACTTCCTGATTTGGAGTGTTGACAGCCACTGAAAGCCAATTAGCATGCAGCTCGTGATCGGGAGGGTGCGCTCAGGGTGCGCGAATCCAACGCGGCCATAGATATATATGTGATTTTCCTTTTGATTTTCTCAGGAACTACTGAACGGATTTACACCATTTAACAAAAAGGGTTCTTTCTGAACCAAGAACTACCTCTTTGCCAAATTTGGTGTAATTCCGTTCAGCAGTTCGGGCTGTAGCCGTGGCTAAAGTTTCCTATGGGAAGATGAATGGGAAAACACGTTTTGGGACCCCCTTTTTTCTCGGCTCCCGCTTGACGAATCACCCCGAGACTTTCAGGGTAGGAGCGGACCGGAGCGGGCCACAAAGTTTGAAAATTTCGCGAAGATTCGTCAACCGGCGCAAGAGTTATTTCAAATAGATTGTTGCGGATTTCCTATGGAAAATAGGTCCTAACTATAACTATCTACTGGCGACCGCCAGTAGATAATATATATATATATATATATATATATATATATATATATATATATATATATATATATATATATGTATATATATATATATATATATATATATATATGTGATCAAGACACCAGGGAGTGTCAAAACGCGTCATGGCTGCGGTGGTTGTTTCGTGAGCTCAATAAATCTTTTTAACTGCCTTACTTGGGTCCGTGCTTCACTTTCTGGACAAGGGAAAGCATGGTGAAGTATGCTGTGTATATATATATATATATATATATATATATATATATATATATAAATATTACCGGGTGAGGAGCCCTGTATGTGTTGTTCAAAAGAGAAATCCACACTCCAAGGTATGCAATAGCGTACTCTTCTAATTTACATGATAACATCACAAGTATTTCAAGTGGAGACAAACCACCCTACGCGTTTCGGCGTTCCAGACTTCTTGGTCACAGGTAAGGGGTGTTTTCTCTCAGCACTCAGCAATAAAAGCTAGTAAATTTGAGTGACATAAAAGGTCTAAAGGACTGCAAAACATAATATAAACTTTTATGTCCATCTTAAAGTGTAGCACATGTACTGTTCAGTAAATACCCCATATAGTACATACACTTACCAATCAAATTAACAAATGAAAATCCGATCAACTTAAAAGAATAATGTGAGTTACTAAACTTTAGCCATGAAACTAAAATAAGACCAACATAAAGTCTAGAATATAATGAAAAGCTGCCACATCAGTTAGACAATACAGTCACAAAGGAGAATGCAAAATGCAGTCACAATAATCACCAACTGGAGAGATATATATATAGCAGGTGATCAAGACCACGGACATGATCGAAACGCGTCTTTTTTCACAAAGAAATAAATCTTCTAACCTGATCGAGTGGGCTCGTGGATCTGATTTTTGTCTGCATCCCGTTGCGTGTGGATATATATATATATATATATATATATATATATATATATATATATATATATATATATATATATATATTAGACCCAAGTAGGTTATATTGTGGAACGGATAAAAAGATAATCACACCCCAGTGGGCTTAATATATCAGAAAAGAGCACATATGAATTAAGCACATGTGCAGACAATATCCAAGAAATTAAAATGTGGAACTCATGCAAAGCAAAAGGACAGTCATATATTGCAAACAGTTTGGATCCATAACATAAACAAATGCATTAAGAACAGAAGGATGTCGCCTATCAAAATTATCATTGGACATGAAAGGTATGCTCACCTATCAAACAAATAACCAAACCATAAGTTCAATAAGGAAAAAAGATCAAAATGGTCTTAGATCATACAGACAGTGGTCACAATTTTTTCAAAGCAGTCTAAGGCCCTGTATGTGAAAAGGAAAAAGAAAAACAAGAAAAAACACTTGTGTAATAAAGCCACATTAAAATCATGAAAGATACTGAGAAGGAACAACACATTATTGTAACATAACAGCATGTTTAGCCCAGATGTGTATGCAACTCTTCATCAATATTCAGCCCCACAGGAGCTTTGTTATCCAGCGCCACAATATACCAATGTTCTAGTTGTTTGAGGGTTCTTCTTCTATTGCCACCTCTACTTGTCTGAGGTACTCAATTGGTAGCAAAAAATCTCAGGAAAGTGTTGTCCCCATTGTGGTGACTGGTAAAGTGGCATGCTACAGGATATTGCTTGTCGTCATTTTTTATGGCCCTCAAATGTTGTAAAATATGCTTCTTACCTGGGTGAGTTGTTCTCTCTACATATTGTTTCCCACATGGGCACACTTGATTGGTTTCTCAACCTCTACAAGGGGCGAAGAAAACTTAGCAACTTTCACACTGTTTTTACAGGCTTTCCATCTATTACAAGTGAAAACTCCTATGCCTCATTCCCCAGCACTAGGTGGTGTCCCACTGATGTCATTCCTGCTCAATCTGTATTTCAAGGTCATCTCTTTCCTGTATGTTATCCTAGGGTAGTTGTCCATATACCCCTGCCAGGATATTATCTGTTAGCAAAATCTGCCAGTGTTTGCCAAGAATGTTTCTCAGTTTTTTTGCCTTATTGTTGAAGGCAGTGATAAATCAGAATTTAGAAGTAGACCAGATATCATGTTGTATCTTAGGAATAAGCAGTTCTTTCCCATATACTTCTTTTGCCCTTTGATGGGCTGTTTCCAATGTAGACTGTTGGTACCCCCTGATCCTAAATCTTTTTACCATGTTGGTATATTCTGAATGAAAGGCCTCGTCCGTACCGCAATTTCTACGAGCCCGTAGAAATTCACCATGAGGAATATTCTGTATCAAAACCTTTGGGTGGCTACTCTGTACATGCAACAGCGTGTTTCCCGCTGTAGCTTTTCTTTGTAAGCTGGAGGTCAGCGTTATTCTCAATTATTTCCACTTCAATGTCCAGAAACACTATGGCAGTAGTGCTCATTTGACACATGAATTTTAAGTTTAACTGATTGTCATTCAGCATGGTGACAAACGTCAGTGCCTTTCCAGTCTCACCTCTCCAAATGATAAACAGATCATCTATGTAGAGGAATTGCTGAAAATCCCAGCCTTCTCCGAATCTCTCTGAAGGTCCAGACAACTCACACACTTGAAATGAGAATGTTTGAAAAAACCATGAAGGACAGAAAAGGCCCCTGCTCTCTTGCGGTTGTAGAATGGCAATGGTAAAACCTGGACAGCATAGGCGTCGACTTCTACAGTGTAAGTTGGTGAAAATAAGTGATTATTTGTTATGTATTCTTTGGATAGAAATAGTAAGTAGCCAAAAATGTGTATCAAGCTAAGCAAGTACATTCAGTATAATGAACAGGTCTCAAAGATCTCAAACAGGACAGACCAAAACAAGGAACAAACAGGAGATACTAGCCTTATCACAAAGGCAATAGGGAACCAAAAACTAAACTGAAAAGGGAGAACAAATCACATGTGAGGACACTAAGAAGTCTATGAACTGTTGAGAGCAGAAAGCAGTCCCAAAATGTTGCCATGCACGGAGCACAGGGCCAGATGTATCAAGCGTTTTCCCCTTTCACAAACGTGCCGATTCTCAGAATCGGCCCGTTTGCGAACGGGAAAAAGCCTTTTGGGATGTATCATCCCAAAAGGCATTCGCAAAATAGGTAATCGCAATTTTTGCGATTATTTATTTTGCGAATGCATTTAGGGAATCGCAATTTGCGATTCCTTAAATGCAATGCAGGAAGCAAGAAAAAATTGCGACCTGGCTTTAAGGAATCGCAAATTACCACCAACTTCTAGTTGGTGGTAATTTGCAAATTCCTTTAAAAATGCACTTTTAGCATTTTCTTAAGTGGCATGTGGCGCACATACATGCCCTTAGGGCATGTATGTGCGCCACATGTGCACACATGCATATTTCCGGGGTGCAACAGGGTGTCCTTTTGGCACCCTTGCACCTTGAAATTGCATGCGCAATTTGCGAGTACCTATTTGGTACTCGCAAATTGCGAATGCAATCCTATTCATTCCTATGGGCCTCTAGGCCCATAGGAATGAATGGGAAGGTATTCCTTAATAGCGAATCACAATTTGCGATTCACTATTAAGGAATATGTAGGATTCGCAATTTTTTTTGCAAATCCTACATACATTGCATTTTGCGATTCTTAAATAGCAAATCGGTAAAATTCACTATTTAAGAATCGCAAAAGCAATTCTTGATACATCTGACCCATAGTCTCCAATGGTGTTCAATGTGCTTTGCTGTCATTTCTGTAGCAGCAACCCTTACTCTAGGAAATCCCTTCCCCATGGTGAATAACGGTCTAGCTGATCTAACTCGCCATCATCCTATCTTTAATAGTTGCCAATCGTGACCCTGTCTATAACAGATGACTCTGCAATTGATCTGAGGGGCTTGGTCATCATGTATTCCTGCCCCTGACTCTCGATGATGAAATCTTGAGAGTACCCTGTCTCACATTGCCCACACCCTCCAGGACTTGACCGGGTGTCTCGGTTTACTGTGGATCTGTTTATGGAATGGTTTAGCCAATCAGAGAGTATGCACAAAAAGCAGCTGTTTCCCAAGATAACATCAGAATGTAATACCTTTTCCATGCCACTAGATACAGCACCTGTCCACAATGAACGCTAGAATCTACAATTGCCTAAACCTCATATTGTGGTGACACATCCATAAAAGTGTTAAATGTACTCTGCTACCATTGCCCCAGAAGCAGCCTCACTCTAGGCAGCCCTGTCCATGCGTTGCTAGTGCCTAGCGATGTAGCTGGCCTAACTTCCCGTTGTCCTGACTTCCATTATTGGCAATTCTGACCCTTTCTATAATGGGTGACTCTGCAATCAACTTGAGTGACGTTGCCATCATGTTTACTCTTGCCTATGAGTCTTGATGATAAAATCCTGACAAACCCTCCATTTGGCTGTAAGAATAATCACAGTCACAATTATATTTAACCACATTACCCACATGCTACATACGCTCCATTGGCTTCAAAAAAATTCACAATCAATTTAGTTCAAATGCAATTTAAATGATGCTGCATTGCATATAAAGACATAACCTGAACTATCCCTCTTACGTATATGATATGCTATAGATATCAGTCAACAAAATGCTTTAGAAGGTATACAATTCCCTACAATAGAGGTAACAAGATTCAGAACCCATTTTGCCTAGAAGCACTAATTCATTGGAGCCATAACTAATGTCTGGAACTCTGGGTTTTCAAATAAAACCCTTACAGCTGGTTTGCATGTTTTTCAGTGACATGCTAGAAAGGGACAGGAGCAGCAGCTGCAGTGCATGGTATGTCTCCAGCTATTATAAATGGAAATAACATTTGCCACTGAGACATGTATGATGACGATAAAAGTAGGCTATTGTTTGTATTTGCTCAATGGCAGTTAAGTAAAAATAACTTGATTCTTATTGATCTCATTGAAAGATTCAAGACCATTCTGCCACAATGTTTGTTAAATCAGAGGAAGGAAGTCTTGTTTTAGTTTGGCTGAAAAACCATGAAGGGGATGTTTCTGTCCTTCTCTCAATTTCTACTTGCAACAAATTTTAAAGCCCACATTCCATTCCACATTTTCCACAGCTGTGTGTAACCATGCTCCCTAGCCCAACCCATGGATTGGATGGATAAGTGATGACGACATCCGCAGAATATATTTTAACAAAGAAATGTGTTGCAGAAGCTGTACAGTGACTCAAATAGTGCTGAGTATCGTCCGATGAATGCTTTACAGATGTAGAACAGGCTCTGAATGCCATATTTTATATACAAATAACCGGATTATAGCATGGACTGCTGCTTCAAAACTGGAATGTACATGTTGGACTTGGCCCTTTCTGTAGGGTCATCCCCATTTTTTTGCCTGGACTCTCTTGTTTTCTGTACTTGTTTTTGTGGGCTTTTAGGACTCTGCACACTTCACCCCTGCTAAATCTGTACATGTTACCCCTGCTAAATCTGCACACTTTACCACTGCTAACCAGTGCTAAAGTGCTTGTGCTCTCTCCTTTAAACATAGTAAAATTTGCTTTCATCAAATTATCACATTTAATTTACTTGTAAGTCCCTAGTAAAGTGGTACCACCTGTAACCAGGGCTTGCAAGTTTTTTTTAAAACTTTATTTTCATTTTAGTGAGTTTAACAGTCAGGCAATGAAAAATTGACATCTCCGACACAGTTGCAGTACATCGAACAAATAGAAAAGCAATACTGGTACATGACTAGCAAGGCGAGGAGTCAAATTGAATACACAATGCAAAGGTGTGTTTATAATAATCAATGCAGATATTTCAGTCAAAAATATTCAGGGTTACTCAATGGTCTGGAGAGGCCGGTGCAGGACATTCATTTACAAAGCAGCATATGTAATATGACACAGGAGCCATTGCCCCCGGTGGACTCTGTTGTCTCCTCACACGAGTGCTACTATTTCAAGACTGGACACAAAGGAACCAAAGTATTGATCCCATACAAGCAGCACAGCCTTGTTTACTGAATGAATCCAATCAATCAAATGCTATATTCTTTTTCTTCTCTTTTCCATTTTGTACTCAATTATTCTTTTTCGCCATTTTTTTGCTTGCTTCAATCCATTTTATTCATTCAACTGACATGCAAAGATATTCTTAAAAACACAGGAGAGGTGGTTGCCACATGTCACGATTTCTTTATTGAAAAGCCCAATGCATTTCGGGATTACTCCCTTCGTCAGGGGCATCTAAAAGACAAACAAATTCATATGCTTAACCAACAACGTTGTTGTTGCACATCTAATTAAATGACAAGCTTTATAGAGCAGTTTTGATTAAATTGTTGCCCGTGATAAACAATAAATTGATTACCGTCTGTATTTCGGTCAAAGAAACAAAGAAATTACATTTCAATAAATATTCATCATTTATGAACCATCAACAATAGTCCCCTTACTTTTATAACCAGAGAACCCACATCGTTATTCACTAAGCTGTATCCTTTGCTGTTAAATTCACAAGCCTCATCAAAGCATACAAAATGCTTCTGCCATCTCTTTAACCCAACTACACTCGTAAACAGCTTACCTTGACATGAGCCAATATTACATCTGTTTATGATACCATCCGATTTGGCAATCTGCCCGCTTCTTTAAGAACTCACACGGAAGCTTCATCGCATCATGTTCATGTTTCATACAATGCCTCTGCGCGCACCTCCTTAACCATTGAAACAGCCTGAACTGCTACTTGCAACTCGACCTTATATTGCGCCGCCCCAACTTTTCCCGGTGATTCATCTCAAACAGGTGTACGAGAAAACACTACGCACGGTGACTGACTGCCAATTGTTCCGGGCCCACCCTCAATAACACCATCTCTCGAGGCTAACTACATTACCCAGAATCCCTCATCCTGAAACTCACTATTTCAAGACTACCATCAAACAGGCAAGGCTGCCACATGGGCCCCATCAGACAAAAACATTTGTCTCCTCATTTTCATCCACATCATTCTGTACACACACTACGTATACCTGATATGGGCCCTGTTAGAACTGGGGGTCTCTAGTTGGCTGAGGTAGGTACTGTAGGCCAAATAGGGACCCTTGCTTCTAAGTCAGGGAAAGGAAGGAAACCTTCTCAGATAGCCCCTGCTCACCCACTCGGTATCTTGGCACGAGCAGCCAGGCTTATCTCCAAGGCAAATGTGTAAAGTATTTGCAACAACGCTCTCAGTGACACAGTGATAACACCACAAATGGACTCCACACGAGTTTCATAAAAAAACAATTATATGTTTATAAGAAAAAAGATATACGATGAGACCACACGATAAAAATCCAACATATGCGTATTTGTAATATTTCCCCTTGCCGGTTATTAGGCCAGCAAGCACTGGTAGGTTCTTGCAGTATTAATGAGCAATTCTCAATGATCTAATGCAGTCCTAATGCAATGCTATGCAGTTCATAATGCAAGAATCAGGCAATTCGTAATGCACCAATCAGGCAGTTTGTAATGCGAAAATAATGCAATTCGTAATGCAACAATCAGGCAGTTCGTAATGCAAAAAATAAGGCACTTCGTAATGCAACAATCAGGCAGTTCGTAATGCAAAAATAGGGCACTTCGTAATGCAACAATCAGGCAGTTCGTAAAGCAAAAATAAGATACTTCAGCACCGATCGCGGTGCTCTGGACAGTCTCTATGCCACTCTTACTGACTTGCGGTCAGCTACTGCCAAAACATGCCCCCAACACGGTTATGATGGAAAACAAAGTACAGCTCCACACTCCGGCCCCGATATGGACTTGAGCGGAGGCTCGCACTGCAAAGATGGGAAAGACCGAGAGCGTTTCTCTCGGAGCCTGCACCCTGCCCCAGGCGGCGACACACGCACGCTCGCTGAGCGTTACCCTGGGGGGTGCAATCTCACTCTCCTCGCGACTTGGGCCTCCGGTGCGACTTCGTTGATCTTTGGGCAGTGAAACTCGGGCCCCCCCCGACGGGGATGGTTCGAGGTCCCTCCTTGGCAAAGGCAGGCTCGGGCCGGCGGCACAGCTCCTCTGGGGATGCCGGTCCAGGCCGATGGCAATGACGATCGCAGCAGCTCTGGTCACGCTGCTCGATCGACGCAGAGAACAAGAATGCTCCGGGACACACAGTCACGGGGCAATTCTCACAAAGGTCTCAGGCTGCAACAGGGCACACGCACACAGCGTCGCTGAGACTCACTTGAGCTCCGGCTGTACACGATCACAGGGCAATCCTCACGAAGGTCTCAGGCGGCACGAAGCACACGCACACAGCGTCGCTGAGACTCACTTGAGCTCCGGCTGTACACGATCACAGGGCAATCCTCACGAAGGTCTCAGGCTGCACGAAGCACACGTACACAGCGTCGCTGAGACTCCCTTGGACTCCGGGTGCACACGATCACGGGGCAGATTCTACGCAGGTCTCAGGCTGCAAAAAGCACACGCACACAGCGTCGCTTAGACCCACCTGGAAACTTTTATGTTCCTGAGTTTCCACAACAGGGAGCCAGCTCTTCTCGGGCCCTTGGGGACAAGTTACTTCAGGACACAGCACACAGCAAAGTCCTCTCAAGCAGGGGGACACAGCACACAGCAAATTCCCTTAGCCTCTCCTTGGTTAAATCAGCAAACTGCAGGCCAGCCCCAGAACACACAGCAAGGGCAGTCCTTTCCTTCAGTCTCTTCAGCTGTTTCTTCCTTGGCAGAGGTTCCTCTTGACCACAAAGTAGTTTCAATCCTTTTCAGTCTTGATCAGTCCAACGTTCAGGGGTTTCAGCCCTCAGTTATACCCCTAAATGTCTTTGAAGTCTTTGTGTTCAGGGGGGCACTGACCCCTGTCTAAACCAGTTCTGGGTGTCTCCCTGCCAGTGACACCTTTTTCCTTTGATAGTGGGGGTCTGGGTCTTCAATAACTCAGCAGGAGATGGAGCCATTGTTTTATGGCAGCAGCCCAGGCCTCTTCACCTCCAGGGGCTTCTCCTCCCCCCTACACTCCAGATGCAGGTCAGCCTGTTGCTGTCTCACCTCCTCCCCTGGGTCAGGACATTTCCCAGATCCTATCACATTCAAATCCAGACAGTCAATCCACAACCAGGCAGAGACACACAGAATTGTTAGAACAAAAAAAACAGCCACTTCTAAAAGTGCGGTTTCTAAACACACAATGCAAAAACCACCTTCAGAAAAAGATGTTATTAAATTGTGAATTCAGGCACACTAAACTTCACCTCTCCATCTTAAGCCTATGGGAAGATAGGCTGGAAACATATTACACAGCCTCACCCATTCTGTCCTATGGGCAAGATGGCCTTGCAACACTGAAAAACAAAATGGAGAGTATTTCACTGTCAGGACATGGTACACACCTTAGTACATGTCCTACCTTTCACATACACTGCACCCTGCCCAGGGGAGTACCTTGGGCCTACCATAGGGGTATCTGATGTGCATAAAAAGGGAAGAGTAAGGCCTGGCAAGTGGGTGCACTTGCCAGGACAAGGCAGTTAACACACTGCGTGCAGGCACTGCAGTGGCAGGCCTGAGATCTCTCTTTAAGGCTACTGGTGTGGGTGGCACAGTTAGTGCTGCAGGCCCACTAGTAGCATATGTATTACCAGCCCTGGCACACATAGTGCACTTTACTGGGGACTTTACTAGTAAGACAAATATACCAATTATGGACAACCAATTACCATTACTCTTTACACAGGGAGCACTTGCACTTTGACACTGATCAGCAGTGGCAAAGTGCCCAAAGCATCTAAGTTGGCAACACCATGTCAGAAAAAAGGTCCAGGGGAAGGCAAAAAGTTTAGGGAACTTTAGCCAAAAAGGGCCAAGTCCAACAGGCCCCAGATATCATTGGGGTGGTAACATGCTGCCATAAGGCCATGATATGTGTCTGATTGGGTATTACAGTAGGTCATGTCCCTGTGCCACTCTGACATGGTAGGCAAGGGCTACTTCATCCAGTACATCAATATTCTGCATCATACCAGTAGAAGACTTATAGCCACAAGTTTTCGGTAGCCCTTCGGGACGTCCCTGTCATAACTCAGGAGGGGTATCAGTGGTGAGCGGGGCACATCCTCCCCTGTGATCTCCTCTAGGACCTGAAATATCTCATCAGAAGTGTTGTCCTTTGGGGCAGTGCCACGCTACATGCGCGAAATCACCCTCATCGGTCGCGCAACATAAGTAGTGGGGGTCATTGCATGAGCCATAGCGGCACAATCGGGCCCCAGTGTAATATACACAGTTGAGGTATTTGAAGTGCACAAGACGATGGTGATCATTGAAAGAAACAGTGTGAATTAAGGAGCAGCAGTAATCCTATTGCACGTCGCTGATGTCTATGCGCCAGTCACGGCGAGCTTTGGTGACACTAGGTCATCTAGCCTCCTGGAAGGAGGCATATAGTGTAGCAATTGTCCATATTGGTGACACCACCTCTAATATGTATGTGAGGGCTGACAGCTCAAGTGGTTCTGCTATTTTAACATGAAATAAGGTCCTCATCATATGACGTGCTCGATAGTAATGAAACTTGAGAGTATAGTAGGTGCAGTGCATTTAACACTTTTATGGATGTGTCACCACAATATGAGGTTTAGGCAATTCCAGCGTTCATTGTGGACAGGTGCTGTACCTAGTCCCAGTCGCGTAGAACTTTATTCTCAAAGAAGTCTCCCATGTTCCATATTCTAAAGCCATGGAGTGCTGCTGCAGCTGCTTGCTCCCGACCCAGTGGGAACCATGTGCACCATTCCAGTGGGAGCCAAGGGGAGTATAATAAGGATCCAAGATGCAGGTCCAACATCTTCTTCCTGAGGCATTGCGTAGTACCTAAAAGATCTAAAACATGGAAACGATGTACCGGCCTACTGAACAAGAATTGGGGTAGCGAAGAGGGAGAGGCTGCATCTCTTTACAGCCATAGATGGGGCAGGTCTGCCGGGCCTTGGAGCCAATAAAACATGAACATGCACTGCACCGCTCTATAATAAGCCTCAGGATCTGTGGCATTAAGTCCCCCCAGCTAAAGAACGATGATGGATTCAACCCAGATCTATGACTGGGGGTGAGTGTCTGAAAAATTTCAGTGCTCCGTCCATCATCTCCTTGTGTTTGCTTTGTTCACCCTAAGTTGGCAGGGTATGCCCAGACGTGGGTCCCTTGCTCACTTTGCCACTGGATTCAAGCTAGCCTGGCTGATGAGGGCTGTTAGCCTGAAACCGGTCCCAGGATGCTTGTTTCCGGTCCAGGGAAGACATGGCTTGGCAGTTCGGGCTGGACTGTTCCCATGAGGCACAGGGTCAAGACTGATTTGCATATAGCTGTGTCTGAACTGGGGTGACGAAGTGAGCTAAAGAACGATGATGGATTCAACCCAGATCTATGACTGGGGGTGAGTGTCTGAAAAGTTTCAGCACTCCATCCATCATCTCCTTGTGTTTGCTTTGTTCTTCCTAAGTTGGCAGGGTATGCCCAGACGTGGGTCCCTTGCTCACTTTGCCACTGGATTCAAGCTAACCTGGCTGATGAGGGCTGTTAGCCCGAAACCGGTCCCAGAATGCTTGCTTCTGGTCCAGGGAAGACATGGCTTGGCAGTTTGGGCTGGACTGTTCCCATGAGGCACAGGTTCATGACTGATTTGAATATAGCTGTGTCTGAACTGGGGTGACGAAGTGAGCTAAAGAACGATGATGGATTCAACCCAGATCTGTGACTGGGGGTGAGTGTCTGAAAAGTTTCAGCACTCCATCCATCATCTCCTTGTGTTTATTAAGTCCCCCCATTCCACATGAGAGAGAGGTTATCCCACTGTACTCGCAACGGCTTACCAGCCCATATCTGATGCACCAACAGAGTACGCAGAGTCCAAAATAAACGCACTGGGAAGCAGCATTGGTATATTGGCAAACACAAATAAAAAACGAGGTAACACCACCCTCTTCATGATGGTTATGTGGCCACAAAGAGAAAGGGGAAGGCGGACCCAATGGCCTATTGCCTCGGTGAGGCGGTGTTTTGCCTTTCCGTAATTTCTGCGCATCGCCACCTCTGGGTCAGTATGACTCTGGATGCCCAAATAGCCCACAGACTCCATGGTCCACCTAAGGGGTTACTCCAAATGTATCATTGTCGTGGCAGTGGTGAGAGAAAATATTAGGGATTTGTCCCAGTTGATTTGAAATTGAGAAGCGACCATGAGGGGAGTGGAGTTGGAGACCCGTTGGCGCCATCGCCCTATTTCATACATTGCTGGTGGCCCCGGACCTACCTTGGACCTGGACTCTGGTGTACTGAGTAAACCTGTGCTGCCCGGGGCTTTCCTCTGCCTGGGCCTGTGCCTAACTGGACCTGAGCGCTCGGGTCTCGCTGCGTGCTCCGCTGCTGCCTGGGCTGCTTGTCAGGAGTTACCGGAGGTGAGTCACGTGCTGAAGCTGTTGGGGGCCGTACCAGGGACTGTTGCCGGAACCGCCTTGTGAGTTTGTCCATCGTGGATGAACTGTCATCCTCAACAGGGCAGCCCCCACCTGCATACATCGCTTGCTGCCGGCTCCGGTCCTGCCTACACGGAGCCTTGAGGGCAGGCAGCGAGGGGATCTGAGCACTGGGCCCTAAGACGCAAACCTGTGTCAAATGAGCTGTGAGTGAAGCGCGAGGGAACAAGGCCTGAACGGAGACAAGTGTACTCCAACTGACCCCTACACACCAGCGCACTTATCGGAAGCCAGTCTCCTGCAACAAGGAGTATGTGCATGGGAGAAGATTGGCAGTGCTCATTAGCTGGCAAGATCTGCTCTGCCATTGAGGGACCAAACCACCCCGCCAGCGTCAGCAGTAAGCGCTCAGCAAGGCCTGTGCCTGCCACTGCTCCAAGGGCAGAATTTGGATATCTGCACTGGCTTGCGGCCTACGGATGGTTTGTCCTCGGGTCAGGTGGTGTGTGGCAGGCTCAGGGTGCATTAAGCACTGAAAAAAACTCTGGCAGGGGTAAGAACTCCCCCCGGTCAGCACTGCTGGATCTTTTCATCGCCTCCCTGTGCAACGTGTGCACCTACTCTGTCTGGCTCTTAATGCTCCTGCCATCACACTGGCTCAGGAGAGCAACTCAGACACATCTATAATGGGGAAGCATGACACAAAGCAAGCGAAGCTCACTTTTAAAAAAAGGCTCACTCGTCAGCTCGATCACGGCTCTACAGCTGACCCTGCTGCTATAGACTTGGAGGAAACTACGCTGCAAGATGGTGACATTCGCACGATACTCATGGATGTGAAAACCAGCTAATAAACTATAGACTCAAAACTAGACCTTCTTACAACTCGCTGGACCACGTCAAGCAACGAGTGGACAAGCATGAAAATCAGCTTGACCTGCTTGAAAACAGAGTCTCAGATGCAGACGACCTCCAAGCAGAATCCAAAGAATAGCTACTACAAATGGATAAGGTCTTGAACATCATCAAGACTAAAAATGAAGACCTGGAGGCCCAATCCAGGAGCAACAACCTCTGCATCACAGGTATATCTGAAATCACAGCCATATCCAAAAAGGAGAACGTCATTGAAACATTACTGCGTGACCTCTTTGGCACAGACTTGTCAGCTGTGTTCATCGTGGAGCGCGCCCATGGGTCTCTCAGGCCTAAACCCACGGTGTCCTATTGTGGCACGACTATTGAACTATAGAGACCGCGATGTGGTTCTAAAACTGTCTTGAGAACATGGCTCATTGCAGTATCAAGGGAACAATATCTCCTTCTAACCAGACTTCACCCTGCTAGTTCAGGCAATGCGGTGAGAGTTTGTCCTGGTCAAGTGGATTCTACAACAGGCAGACGGGCCCTACACACTCCAGTACCCAGCCAAACTGCGAGTTTCCTTCGACGGCAAAATGCACTTCTTCACCGATGCCAAATCCGCACTCAAGCTCGCCTAACACATTGGAGGCCCTCTGTTAGAAATGGGGGTCTCTAGTTGGCAGAGGTAGGTACCTTTGTCCAAATAGGGACCCTTGCTTCTTGTCAGGGTAAGGGGGATACACACTTTAGATAACCCCTGCTCACCCCCTTGGTAGCTTGGAACAAGCAGACAGGCTTATCCCAAAGGCAATGTGTAAAGTATTTGTACCAACACTCACAGTAACACAGTGATAACACCACAAATGGACACCACACTGGTTTAGAAAAATAAAGTATCTTTATCTAAACTTAACAAGACCAAAACGACAAAAATCCAAAATACAAGTATTAAGAAAAATGACTTTCAAAAGGTTTTAGCAACTGAGTCCATAGAAAACTATGGATGTGTGATTTCTTGCAAAGTACCTGTGGTTGCGACAAAATTCACCAAGCCAAACAGCTGCAGCGATGGGACGCGTAAAAAAAACCAAAGAGATGCGTCGGTTCCTGAGACCTTCGTGGATGCGATGCGACAGTTCCGCTGGACACAGGGGAGCGGTGCGTCAGGTCCGGTCTGTAGGGGGAAGCGATGCGTTGATTCTGAGACACTCAGATCCACGGGTGATGCGTCGGGGAAATCCAGGATGCATTGGAGAACGATGCGGCGGCATCGTGCGGCGCTGCGTCGGTTTCTTCAGCCGCGATCCCTCAATGCGTCGATTCTTGCAGTGGCGACAGGCACTGCGTCAGTTTCAGCAGCGGCGCAGCATTGGGGGGAGATTCTTCTCTCACCACAGCATTGCGTCGGAAAAACTGTAGCAAGAAGAGCGATGCATCGATTTTCTTGTTGTTGCTTTCCAGCTCCCAGAAGCAGAAACAGCCTCCAGAGGCCACACACAGCAACAGGCACTCCTGGCAGGTCAGAACTCTCAGCAAGGAAGTTCAGGGGAGCTGGGGGTGAAGTCTTTGTGTTCCTGAGACTTCAAAACAGGAGGCAAGCTCTACTCTACACAGCACACAGCAAAGTCCTTCTCCTTTCCTTGGCAGAAACAGCAACTGCAGGCCAACCCCAGACACACAGCAAGGGCAGTACTTCTCCTCAGTTTCTCCAGCTCTTCTCCTTGGCAAAGGTTCCTCTTGATTCCAGAAGTGGTCTAAAGTTCAGGGGTTTTAGGTCTAATACTTATACCCCAAAATGTCTTTGTTCTCTTTGTGCAAGGGTGCCTGAGCCCAGTTCAAACCAGTTCTGGGGGGCACTCTGCAAATGCACAACAACATCCATTGTCACTGTAAACCTTGGCTCCAGACACACCATAGGGGGGCAGAGCCAGCATTGTGGAAGGCAGGCACAGCCCTATTCAGGTACAGGTGCTACTCCTCCCACCACTCCAAATACAGATCAGGCCTATTCAACCTAGTGCTGACTCATCCAGACTCCTGGAGCCACTGCACCTCCCAAGCCCCTGTCACTCCATAGCCAGACAGTCAATCCACGAACAGGCAGAGGCACACAGAATGGTTAAACAAGAAAATGCCTACTTTCTAAAAGTGGCATTTTTAAGCACACAATTTAAAAACCATCTATAGTAAAAGATGTGTTATTAAATTCTGAGTTCAGAGAGCCAAAACTTAATTTTTCTATCTTATCCCTATGGGAAAATATGCTTGTAAAATGTTACAAAGCATTCCCTATTCTGTCCAATGGGGCAAGATAGCCTTTCAATAGTGAAAAACGAAATTGGCAGTATTTCACTATCAGGACATGTCCTACCTTTCACATACACTGCACCCTGCCCAGGGGGGTACCTTGGGCCTACCATAGGGGTGTCCTATATGTAAGAAAAGGGAAGGTTAGGGCCTGGCAAGTGGGTGCACCTGCCAAGTTGACATGGCAGTTAACAACTGCGCACAGACACTGCAGTGGCAGGTCTGAGTTACCTTTCAGAGCTTCTCATGTGGGTGGCGCAATCAGTGCTGCAGGCCCACTAGTAGCATTTGATTTACCAGCCCTGGCACACTTAGTGCACTTTACTAGGGACTGACCAGTAAGTCAAATATGCCAATCATGGATAACCAATCATGTTCACAATTTACACAGAGAGCATATGCACTTTAGCACTGATTAGTAGTGGTTAAGTGCCCAGAGTCCTAAAACCAACAACAACAGGTCAGGAAAAAATAGGAGGAAGAAGCAAAAAGTTTAGGGATAACCCTGCAAAAAGGGCCAAGTCCAACACCCTCACTGGTCCCTGGCGGCCTCTGCACACTCCTCTGCAAAGGCCAGACTGAGTAACAATGATTAACTGTACCACTGGGGGGACACTGCATAGATGTTGAGGTCGGGCTCGCTCTCAGCTTGCAGCTAAGTTTTTTTTGCTGTTGTAGCTAATTTTGTTACATAGGCGACTGCCTAGCTAGACATACCCTTGCTATAACCCTGTGGCACACCTACCATAATGCTCCACACTCTGTAAAGATGCCCCTAAAGAGAACGAGTCTCGGCCACCCAGCTGTATGCGGCAGGGCTGTACGCCAGCGACTCCTAGTCCCTCAGGGATAATTCCCCCGTAGCCCTTCTGCTATAAGGTCTTTCTTCTTTTTGTTGGATCTGTCGGGTGGGTACATGACACAACCTGTTTGGGGGGTTGGTGTGGGTGGTGGGAGGGTTCAGAAGCTGCTATTTTTTGATAATTTTGAGGCTGTTGGGATGAAGTTTGAAGCACCTGTGCTAGATATGCTAAACACTGGGATTGGTCATAGCGCACACTGCTATTACTGTGTGCATTCCTTTTCGCACTATCAGACTATCAGAGCATGGCTCCGCACCCCTCGTGTCACTTGGTTCTATGCTCAGTCCACCCCTGACACATAATATGGCTACAGTGACATGCTTAACTTGGACCATTCGCGGACTCAACGACTGCAGAAAAACGCACTTGGTGCACTCATATTTGATCAGGCATAAGGTGGATGTCTGCCTCCTACAGGAGACGCACATAAGGGATACATTGCCAACCAGGCTGAGGGCACGCTTGTGGGGAGACATCTGCGTATTCTAACTATTCCAGTGGGTGGCAGTCGTAATTCGAAGAGGACTCCCATGGAAGACATCCCAAGCTCTGACGAATCCAGAGGGCACATACGTCCTCCTAGGGGGCACACTGCATGGGAGACAGGTCACTATTGCTGCCATTTACAGTCCCATCAGTGATGACCCTGAGTTTTTTCACCACATTTGGTCAAAAATAGCATAGCTTGGAAACTCCATGTTACTCTGGGGTGGGGACTTTAATGCAATTATGCAAGAACACCTGGACAGGGTGGGCACCTGCCGTAGCCAACACCCCAAGGCAACGGCCATGCTCCAAAACATCACAGAAGATAACTATCTAGTAGAAGCTTGGAGGCAGATGCACCCCACCACAAGAAAGGGCACCTGTATAACAACCCAGCATAGTGCCTGGTCAAGACTGGACATTTGGCTAATAACTCGGGACATACAAACTTGGACCACATCAGTAAGGCACCTATCCCGCACTCTCTCAGACCACGCCCCAGTCATGATTACATTACAGATTCGACTGACCTTTCCCCACTCCTTCACTTGGCGTCTCCAGCTGGTGGCACAACTTGATTCTGTATTCATGGCAGAAGTTCGCAGGGGATTACCTGAGTACATTGAGTTCAATGCACACACAGTCCAATTGACCACAACATTGTGGGAGGCTTTTAAAGTTGTGATTAGAGGTCTAAGCATCACTAAACAATCTGGAGTACTGAGGGCTGAGGGCTTGATGCCCTGGAGAGGGACCTTCAGAATCTGGAGAGACAATATTTTCAATCTCAAGAACCGCTTCTCATAGCTCATATTAGAGAGAAACCTTCTGAATTCCAGGAAGAGGCCATCCGGTAGACACGATTCCTGCACCGCCATGCCCAGGCCTGGAGGTACAGAGAGGGCGATCGCCCTAGTAAAACACTGGCTAACCTGCTTCGACCCCCCCAAGATATCCTCATACATCACTGTCTGCCTTGCTGGGCACCATGACTGTATTCTTTGCCCAGCTGTCCTCCTCTGCAACACAGACTGCGGAGACGGAGCTGTTAGAATTTTTTGATACACTTCAATTACTTTGGCTACACCGAGCACACTGCGCCTATCTAGATGAACCATTCACCACTGAAGAGATAATTCAGGTCATACAAAGCCTACCAGGAGGTAAAGCTCCAGGACTGGATGGGCTAACCTCATCCTTTTACAAGGAGTATGCTACCATACTCACCCCTCGTTTCCTGGCTGTATATCAAGAATCTCTGGAATGTGGGACCCTACCACCTTCAATGCGGGAAGCCGCTATTATAACATTGTTGAAACCAGGCAAACTTGCCAACCTCCGCGACTCGTACAGTCTGTTGTTGATAAATACAGACAACAAAATACTAGCCAAACTTCTAGCAAACATACTGCAGCTGCTTCTCCCCGCTAATCGTAAGGCCCAACCAGTCAGCATTCATGCCCGGACGTTCTACATCACACAACCTACGCACCATATTCGCCTTAATGCATCATCTTGCCCCCACGTCTCTGCAGTGGCCACTATGTTAGATTCCACAAAGGCGTTTGATTCACTGGAATGGAAATTCCTCTTTTCATTAGTAGCCCGGCATGGCCTTAGCCCCACTTTTATACAGCAGATAAGCCTTCTCTATGCCTCTCCCACTGCCCGGGTGCGTGTCAACAATTACATTTTTTCACCCTATTCCTATCTCTCTGGTCCAAGTATGCCCTTTGTCACCCCTCTTTTTTGCCATTGCGATGGAACCCTTGGCAGCACGCCTGCACCAGCATCATGCTGACAGGGGCATAGGATTCCCCACTAGAGGGTTGGTCGTCTCTATGTGTGCGAATGACATTACACTGTTTGTCCGCGAGCCGAAGGTGAATCTTGCTCCAAGACACACAAACTGCTGCGATTCGGCGGCGTGTCTGAAATCCAAATAAATTGAGCTAAATCCATTTTTATTTCCACTCACTGATGGCACTTGTAAATTTACAACAGTATATCCAATAGAGTGGGCAGACGGCCCAGTGCGCTACCTGGGCATCTGGCTTAGCAGAGATGCACAAGAACTGTGGAATGTAAATTACAGTAAGATGATCACTTGGATAAAGGAGAAAATACACATCTGGTCCAAGGTGCCTCTAACTCTTGCAAGACGAATAGTAATTACAAAAATGGTTTTCCTGCCCAAGCTGCGGTATCTTTTTTGCTAACATTCCTATGCCGCTCACTTCACAATTTTTCAAGCATCTAAAATCCTGCATGATTAGTCTGGTATGGATGGGCAAACAACCCTGATTATCTCAGGAGCTTGTCACCCTCTCGTTGGCACAGGGTGGACTGGGGGCCCCGAACCTCACACTTTACACATACTGCGCACAACCCCAATTTCTCCTTTTCTGGTTATACCTGACACTGTCCCAACCCTATGTGGCAATTGACAAGGACCGGGCCATCCCTTATTCCTTAAACATAACTACCAGATCCCCAGACTGGAAATCGACAGGGTCAAAACTCTCCGATGGGCATGGGAGGGGCTGCGAAAAAGAGCAAAACTCACCACTTTATATGCCCCATCAATCCCACTGGCCAACAACACTCAAATTTCCCCACTATTGGACAAAGGCGCAGCTGGACGGGCACACAAACTTTGTATTATCATGTTCTCTTACGTATCCCCAGATGGCCAATTCCTCCCCCCACTGCAGACTGAGGAGCCCTCACAAATAACGTTCCTGGATACCCTACTGTATTATCAGCTGCATGCAACTTGCTGCGTTGTGCATGACACATTCCTGTCCCTACCCCCACCTGTCTTGGAACATGTTACAGACTCTTCTGCTCGCAAGATAACTTGCCTTTACACCACTATCCAAAGCACCTCCCCGATGACCACCCCTAGATGCCTGGAAAGTGGATCTATACCCCCCTATTACAGTGGCTCAGTGGTCATATTGCTGCAGCCAGCTAGAATACTTTTCCCCGAAATATTGGCTGAGACTGATACACTTTAAATTTTTACATCGTAGGGCTCTACAGGCCACATTCCTGCACTTGGCCTGGATGTGCCCGCTGGTTGCAGGGTTCTGTTCTAACACATTGCAGACATAACTGGTCAGGAGTTGAGTCGCTCCCCATTAGTGGCCCTACTGGTATACGTAAAAGACGCCCCACCTGCAAATCGGCATCTAATCGCCATGTTGCACCTACTGGCTAAGCACAGAGTAGCTATACACTGGGGCAGGCGCCCCACCCCCAATATTAAGACCTGGCTGCGGGATGTCACATATGGTCAGGAACAATTATCCACCTTTAGGGAGCGTATACCATTTAGGTCCTGGGCCAAGGATATATGAGGTTCGTTCACCTCCTGACTTCGGCAGTAAAGCTCTGATTCCCCTGCGCAGACGCCCCAACCATAGCGACGTCCGTGCTGCAACCCCTGGCAGCCCATGAATGAAGTCTATGTCTGGCACGTAGAATGATAACAGCCCTGGGACTTCGTCGTCATTAAAATTAAAACATGATGCACGTATCAGGCCCAGGGATATTGTATGACGTTAAATGGTGACGAAAATGATATCTGCTGATAGAGATAGATTGCTATAAAAGGTGCAGTGAAAGAATGCAAACGTTTGTTTTGGAGAAAACCTTTCGCAGAGGTGTTTTAACCATAGGGTAAAACCACTCTGCTACTATTTTTTCAAAAGGTGCAGACTGCAAGGAAATCGATGTGCGACTTTTGTCTAATAAATTAGCAGACATTTAGGGTCTTACTATCTCTTGCAGGATGACAATGATGTATAACTTTACAATATACTGAAATTTTATAGCATTTGCAACTATCACAGTACAAAAAAATCAATATTAGAACATGAATAACGAAGCCTAGCAATTAAGGTGCGCATTTCAATATGCTACATCTCTCGTTCGAAACCCACTAGAACAGTTAGAGCAGGGCTCTCCAACTTTTCTTTAATAAGAGCTACTTCTGGTCAATGAAAATGATACCGAGCTACTAACACAAGTTATCAATTACAAGAGTGACCGCTTCAGATGATATACCATTAGTAGCCATTGTATGCAAGATTACAAGCAGTGACCACCTCATGCATCTGGCAACATCACCAGCAATAATGAAAGGAAGCATGTTATCAATTTTAATTTTGAATGCCTCTACATAGCATAGCAGTCATATACACAATGGGGCATATTCTCAAGAACGTGTGATAACCATCGCAAAAGTGACTTAACGCAACCCTCAACATCGCAGTCTCTCGCGAGACATTTACGCCGTGTTAACCAAGTATTCACAACACGGCGGTACCATGCGATAGTCTCCAGATAACGCGTCAACTGACCGCGTTAAAATCAACGCCACGCCGCAAAAATGCGAAACACGAATGCCAAAAAAGCTGCGATGAGGCCGATCGCGATACAAAAAGCAGCGAAAACCAGCGGCAGGCCTGCAAATCCCACGCGCCTGGCGGGAAAATGCACCATAGAAGCAACAAAAACAACACACCAGAAACAATCCAAAGTGCGTAGCAACATGGATGCACCCTGTCCCAGCGCAGAGACTAACGCGAACCCCACAAGCACCACAGACCACCAGCAAGGTCCAACGGGGTCGGGGAAGGCCAAGGAGAAGAGGGAGAGGAAGACGGGGTGCAGTCCGTAGGAAAACAAGACCAGCATCACGGATGTGACAGAACACTACCAGGAACTGACCCACATTCAGACCACCTTGAATGCAGCCGGAGTGCCAAGGAGGCCAATGGAGGAGGCCAAGAGGCGCTGGCATGATGTGAAAACCTAAACAAGACCCAAAGCCGCTGCCAGCAGGAAGGCAGCAACGGCGACAGGAGGTGGGAGTCCTGCGCCATAGGAGGAGCTGGAGGAAATGGAGGCCAGTCATCAGTGTGGAGACGGTGCAAGGAGGTGGGAGTACGGACACAGCTCGAAAGGACCTGACACAACAACAACAGTGTGAGTAACGAACAGGTCCTGGGGGTACGGGGGGAGATGGGCACAATGGCACACATGCACAACGATGAGTAGCACACTGCACACCCACAATAACCCAGGGTCATGTCCCCCATCCCCGTGGCACACTGCAGCACACACACATGGCAATCACAGCACATCCCATGACAATGTGGCACAAAGTGCAACACTGACACTGCAGAACAGGGGACACAACTGGGTCCGCCCATGCGCAGAAACAGGCCAATCACATTTGACAGAGCAGGGAACTGTGAGATGCATATGTACGGGTACAACCTCACAACAGTCATGTAGTCCAAATGTCCACTGTCCCCCTCAAATTGCCAGCACCGCTCAAACAGTCACAATGTACATTGTCACACAGTCTGCATGTCTACAAGAACAATGCGCCAACATAAATGTCAACACAATGTCAACATGCATCTCCCCTTCACATTGCAGAGGGACAAACAACACCTCCAGCAGGTCAGACCAGACAACCCATCAGTGATGCAGGACACAACCAACACACCTTCGACACCCACGCCCTACAACAGCCCATGGACATCCCATGCAACCCACCACCAGGACCAGGGCAGACAAGCTACTTAGAGGAGAACCCAGCCCCTGCAACAGACCACACAGCATGAAGCACACGCAAGCACGGCTGGCCCACAACACTTCACCGACCCACACATGGCACCCCAATGCCAGGTGTCAGAACGCCAAAAGGAGGTGGCCGAACAGGTGCGGGTGTGGTCCGAACCCATGGAAGGTGAACTAGATCACATACGTGGGTGTCAATTACCCTTCAGGGACCACCTACACCCCACAAAGGAGACCCACACTGCCATAGAGACACACGCAGATATTATGTTGAACTGGCTACGGGCACGTGCGCCCGGCCCCTTTATTGGAAGGGCCACATGTACAGTGACGCCTGTGCTGGATGTGTGTGGGCTGAGCATAAGCCAGCCCGCACGGAGTGCTTGGTGCTGGCAACAACTTGAACAGTGGACACCAGTGCAATGGAAACAGAAAACACCTGCATAACAGAGTCAACTGCTGAGCAACATGGAGGGAGCCGGAGCAAGTACAGAGGTCACCCAACATACAAACAGCAGTGTCCGTGAGTTGCAGTGCACTGAGGTTGGGGCACTAGAGCTGAGCGCGCTCATGTGATGAAAATGACTAGGATTGTGTCCATTCGGGATATTCCTGATGCAGATGCAGTGGGGTGTGTTAGACCTGCATCAACTTCCTCATCAACGTCCCAGGTCTCCCACCCTGCCTGAGGTGACATTGCTGCGCAACATCCCCACAGCACAAAACTCAATCAGTAACGGTCCATTGGTTGCGGTGCACTGAGTCAGTGGCACCTGGAGTGCTGAGCAGGGGATCAGGCAGATGATGGCATCCACGACAGGTCTGAGCAACTCAGTCAGTCTGCCAGTACCACTGTCTCGACTCTGGCAGATGGTGGTTGGAGTTGGCCCTGGCGATGGTGGCGTGTGCCTCCTGCGGTGATGCGACGTCCGGGCCGGTCAGGACTCGATTTGATGTGTGAGCCCTGGTGGTCCGCAGTTGAGGCCGGAGGCAGTGGACAGCGCAGGGCCACATGCACATGGCGTCGATGACCCCAAGACCACCGTCACAGAGGTCATCCAATAATCATTCAGACAGGGTCCCTGACTTGAGCTGCACAGAGTTAGTGGCCCCGGGTGCACAGCGGCAGGCACAGGCACATTGCCACGGGACGGTGACTTGCGGTCCACTGAGGTAGGGCCATGCAGACTGAGCGGGTCCTCGTCGATGTCGAAGGTCAATGTCGCGGAGTGTTTCAGGGGACAGTGGAAGGTGTTCTTCCAGGGCAAGATGCAGAGGGCAGAAGCTATCCGGAAGAAGCAAATGGAGGAGTGGAAAGCGACTGCCTCGTTGCCACCACCAATTCGGTATCAGCTGCATGAGGATGAAAACTACCCCCTAGTCCATAGAATCAAACGCCACCAATGTACGACCAGAGAGTGTCCATGAATGTCGGGGAACAGACTTAGTGGCACCGGGGCTGAGAGGGGATGCAGTCTGCGATGATGCCGGTACACTGATATGAACTCCGGCATTGACGATTCAAGACTCTGTGACCTACTGGACCGCAGTGTAGGCCGGAGGCAGCGGTCAGCAGTGGGCCACAGCCATGTGTCGTAGGCTCGCGATGCACAGAGTTAGTGACATCAGGGCAGTTGTCGGTAGTGTTCGATCACCTCCGTAATGATGATCCTTTTTTCCTCCCAAATGCAACGCGTCATCCTCTTATGCCTCTCCTTGCGTGCAATGATTCGTACTCTGCCTTTTGAATAATCGATGTTCAGTTCCAATTCTGTGACCTACTCGAGCGCAGCGTAGGCTGAGAGCAGTAGTCCGCATGGGCCCACAGAATCTTGCGGCTGTGATGTAACACTAAGACCTGTTGGCACCACATCGAAGGGTGTATAGTGACATACACTCAGCCATGATTTATGTGCTCTGCGATGGTGTAATCAAGACTCAGTTCCAAGTGTGTGACCTACTTGTCCGCTGTGCATGCCGGTGGAGTACATCAACGTGAAAGGAATACTGCGGGCCTGTGTTGCGGAGGCCGTGATGGTCTGAGGAGGCTGCCAAGGTCGCAGGCCTTGGGCTTGGAGATTGCACCAGCACGTGGTGGGCCCTCATCGACACACGCCGGTGTCGGAAGGTGGGCATTGAGGCCTGGGTGCGCAGGGGCGGGCAGGACTGGTTTGGGGACCAGTGTCCCAGGGTGCAGCAGGTGCACAGGATCGCTGGCAACACCGCTCATGGCGTCGGCCTCGTAGCGGGGTGAGGGGTGCCGCCCTGGCAGAGACGTTGGGCATTCCGGAAGAGGACCACGCCCAGGGTTACGTGCCTTTTATTCACACCCCTACGCTGGCCTGGTGTAAGCCGGGTCAGCCCACTCCGCTCACGCTTACGGGGGGACGTCACAAGCTACATTTCCACAACTTCCCCACTGGCTGGGGTGACATGGTTGTGTCCACTGTCCACTACACTCCAAACACCAGCGGTGTGTGTCGATATGGATATGTGTGTGGTCTGCATACTGCAGTCTGGCCAGCACATCCATGCCACACTGGGCATTGTGTACATTCTCATTCATCGGTCCCTTGCCTCCTTCGCACATGCCTGGTCCCCACCTCTTCCAACATTCTGCTATTGTGTGTCCGAGGTGCCATGCTGTTGATGGCTCATGTACATGGCTGGCCCAGGTTCCCACAGTGAGTTGTGCTGTCGTGTCTGGTGGGTGTGCATGTTGTACGTGAGCTTGTGACGTGTGCATTTCCTGTGTTGTGTGTTGCATGATTGTGGAGTTGAGGTGTGTGGTGTGTGCATTTGGTATTGGCCAACGAGCAGTGCATCCTGGTGGCGCAGGTTGATGATGGACTGTTGGGAGGTGCAGGTATCATGCACACTGCCTGGGTGGTTGGCGACGTCGTTGGTGGAGATTCCACGGTGGTCCACTATTGCCTGCACATTGGTGGGATACGTGCGCTTTCTGTTGCGCTTATTGTGTGCAGTGTCGCCAGGGGCCACTAGTAGGACATGTTTGCAGTCAATTGCCCCCTGTAGGAGAGTAGCATCTGCTTCACATGGGTACCCCCACTTTTTGCTGATGCTTCACTGTTTTTCGACTTTAGTCTGGCTGGGGCCCTGCTAATCAGAACCCCAGCCTAGCTGCTTCCTCTCTAAAATGGTTTCCATGTGCCTTAGGCACATCTCTGATTGGAATCTGGAGTGCCCTTATAAGTCCCTAGTATATGGTATACTATGTACCCAGGGCATAGTACCTCAGAGGCCTGCCAGGGGCTGAAGCATGTATTATGCCACCCCTGGAAGGCCAGCCAAAATGACACCACAGGCCTGCTACTGCAGTGGTATAGGCTACCTATATCACTACCATTGCACACACCTATAAACCTATAAGTCACTCCTATGGCAGGCCTTGACAATCCTGAAGGCAGAGTGCTTGGTTTTTATGTGAGAGGGTGCCCCTGCATGAGCAGAGCCCCTCTGCAGCATTCGGAGTACCTCCTCTGATGCTGTTTGCAGTGCAGCCTGACCATATACTCTTAAGTGCATTATATCCTCGCGGTAGAATGCTAACTTTGGACTGGCTGCACCAAAACATGTTGAGTTTGGTGTCAAACATCTTGGAATACTACCCCCCGCCAGTTCTGGCGGCGGGGGTAGCATTCCACCCTTCTAGAGGGAGAGACATGTACCCACCGGCCTACCCGGTAACTTCTTTCCAGAGCCCTGGCATCACAAAATGGATGCTGCTGCCACAGACACGAGTCTGGCCTCCTGCTGCTGACCGAAACTCCGGCAGGGGAGGCCTGGACAATAGGTTTCCTGTCCCAGGGAGGTGTAACCACCTCCCCAGACAGGATAGTGTGTATTGGGGCTGGGCGGGAGCACTCTCTGGTGCTTTGAAGTCCTGCACTGGGGGCACATTTGGTGTCCCTGAGCATACCCCAGTTCAAACCGGCTCAGGGGCTTCCAGCCCCTGCTCTGGCACGAAACTGGACAAAGGGAAAGGGATGTAACCACCCCTCTGCCCTGACCCTCCCATAGGTGGGTCCCCAGAGTATGTCCAACTCCCTAACTTGGTATAAGTCCTTAGGACTTTAGATTTACCTGGACGAAACTCTGACACAGAATCCTGGACCTTCGACGCTCTACTTTAAGATTAGAGGACTGAAGAATCTCCCTTGGGGTCAAGGAGTGACTCCCCTGCTTGGCAGGCACCAAAGAAGCAATTGTCCGGTCTGCATCGCTGAAGCTCCCGCCGGACGCCGAAGTCTTTGCATCACCAGAGGTGGATTTCCAGACTTCTCTGAGGCTGCCCTGAGTCCCCAGCAAAGCTGAGGCCCATAGCTGTCGTGGGTAACGTGGAACCGTGACCCCTGGACACCGAGCACATTTGCAAGTGCATCCTATTCCTGGGCTCCCACGAAGTTGTGCTTTGGGCTCCGAGTAGCCCCCGCCTCCAGCACCGATTGCACCGAAGATCACTGGCCTCCACTCCACGAGTGTCCCGTGAGCCAGCTCCAAGTGCGTCCACTCGAGGCTCCTTCGCGGTCGCTAGTCCGTTAGCTAGTAGGCCCTCCCGAAGGCCAATATTCTTCTGCATGAGCTTCCCTGGTTGCTCCAGGCGTGCCCTGACTTACCCTTGCTGGGTGAGTCCCTCAGACCTTGCTGGTCTGCACCACCATCCTTCTTCTATTTCCACAAGACTTGCCGTTGCCAAGGTTTGTTGGGTCCAATCTGGTCGCCGACACCTCAGCAATCGACAGACGTCATGGGACAGTTCGAATCCAGCTCCTGGTCATCATCGACGCCTCCTGGACCTCGTGGCTGAAGAGTCAAGATGACTGTCAACCTACCTGAAGCACTCGACATCGGTGGGCATCCGCTCATCGCCTTCCTGGTCACTGGCTAGTGACCCAGACTCTGTCCCCTCTGCTTTCAGGTTCTTCAGATCTTCGATCCACCTTTGGATCCACCCGAACACTTTCGACTTGGTCGCCAGCAGCACTTTTCAGCAGATCGCCATTGAAAACGACGACGAAACCCGACCCCGAAAGACACCTATGCACCTGGCTTCCCTGGGTGAGGTAACTCGAGTACTCCGGTGCTCCCGTGGGTATAGACCCTAGAACGACCCAGTTCTAAAAGGGTTTGCTCCAAGTCCTCCTCTAAGTGTCCCTTTTCTTTAAAATTCCAACCGCGACTTTCCCCATAGAAGTCAACGGCGATTCGCGGCTGTGTTCTCACACTGCACGCGTCTCCCGTGGGTCCCCTGTGTCACTACCTTGGGTGGTTCCTTGTGGTCCAAGCACTTCTACAGGCTCTATGCCTTGTGTCTAGCTCAGTCGTGGTTCTTATACCACTTTATTGGTATATGGTTTGGTATGCCCCTAGGGCTCAAACGTGTATTTGTGCTATTACTGTTGATAACTAACTTATAACTTATGTACTTCGAACTCTAGCCTCATAAAGAGACTAGAGGGGTGTGTTTAGCAATAAATACATATATTTTGAATATATACCTGGTGTGGTCCTCTTTCATTTGGTCACTCAAGAGATTATAGACTGGTAAAACAAGCTGCTTTACATTCCTTCAAGACTTAGCCTGAAGGCTGCTCTCCATAGCTACCACTAGGATAGCTTTCAATAAAGGTTGTCTTTAACCTATCTCCAATAAGGGGTTGTTTGGACTGGTGCAAGGTGCCCACTATAATTAGTGGACAGCATATACCAGGCCAACTTCTCACATTGGTGTGCAGCGTGTGGGATTCCAGCTTGCTATTGTTTTACCAGATAATCTCAATTGAATTGATCAACTGAAAACCACTAAGGGTACCTTAGGTACATATAAATCAAGCTTAGTATACAGTAAGTTCTACTGAACTTAGAGTTGTGTGTTAAGGGATAGCACACCCTTTCTACAACTCAAGAGAGTTTAGTAGGCCACACTAGAGTAGGTAGTGCATACACCACACCTCACTAGTAATGTCTTCAAAGCCAGGACCCAGTGAGTCCTTGCCAGAAGCCAGTGGGCTTCTTCCCTCCAAGTATGATAAACTCCCATTCTTGGAATTGAGAGCATTATGCAATACTAGGAAGCTGAAGGCAGGCAAAAGTGCCAGCACCCAACACCTCAGGGAGGTGTTACTGGCTGATGATCTCAGCAGGCCCCTAGGGTCTGAAGGGGTAGGCAGAGAGGGTGGGGCAGAAAATGAGGAAGGGGTCAGGGGTGAAGAAACCCAGGGCCCCCCTCTGAAACTGGCCAGGAAGGTGAAAATGACCTTGACCTGGAAAACCCAATTCCTCCTGTGGAGGAGGAGGAGGATCAGAATGACCTCCCCTTTGTCCCCCAGGAAGAATTGTGAGTGTGCCCAGAAGGTCTAGATCTCCTTCTCAGGAGTCTAACCACTCTGACACCTCAGTAGGGACCTCTGTCTCCTCTCATGGAAGGGAATCCTCTCATGAGAGGAGGAAGAGACTGATTCAGTATGAGCAAGCCCAGCTTGAACTCAGAAAACAGCAATTGACAATAGACAGGGAGTTCCTAGATCTCTATAGAGAGAGAAAAAAGTTGGGACTAGAGTCCCATGGTGGCAGCAATTTCCCCAGAGATAGGGAAAGGTCTTATGACCATAGAAACCTGAGCAAGATTGTCCCTCCCTACCAGAGTGGGGATGACATCCACAAATGGATAACTGCACTTGAGAGGGCCTGTAAAGTACAGAGGGTCCCCCAGGAACAGTGGGCAGCAATCTTGTGGCTCTCCTTTGCAGACAAAGGTAGAGACAAGCTCCTCACTGTAAGAGAAGAGGATGCTGACAATTACAAAGTCTTGAAGAGTGCTCTGATTGATGGGTTTGGCCTAACAACTGAACAATACAGGTTAAAGTTCAGAGATACCCAAAAAGCACAGACTCAAGACTGGGTATACTATGTGGATTGTTCTGCTAAGGCTCTGGAAGGTTGGTTGATGGGCAGTAAGGTGTGTGACTTCACAGGATTGTACAATCTTATCATGAGGGAGCAGATTCTTAATAACTGCCAAAATCAGCTGTTGCATCAGTACCTGGTGGACTCTGATCTGACCTCTCCCCAAGAATTGGGAAAGAAGGCAGACAAATGGGTCAGAACCAGGGTGAGGCAGAAGGTACAGAACCAAGGTGGTGACCCAAAGAAGTAAGATTCTAAGAACTCTGATAAGGGTGGGGAGAAGGGTAAAGACCAGAAGTCTTCACAAGGCCCCCAAAAATCTTCTTCAGGTGGGGATTCACAGTCTAACAAAGGGAAAGGCCAAAAGAAACCATGGTGCAAGGTCTGTAAGCAAAAGACCCACTGGACCAGTGATTGCACCAAGTCCAAAGACTCTACTCCAGCCCCCACCAATGCCCCTAAGGCACCTGCTCCCCCTAGTGCAGTTACAGTTGGTGGTGGGACTACACAAGCCAAGGGTTTAGTAGGGTTGACCCTGGGTAAGGAGATGAGCTCTGACCTAGTCAGAGAACTCACTCAGGCTGTCCTAGTCTGTGATGGAGGCATGGATGTGACCTCCTCTGTGAGTCCCAGTAATCTGGCCAAGTACAGGCAACAGCCCTTAATCAATGGAAAAGAGGCTTTGGCATTTAGGGACACAGGGGCAAGTGTCACCATGGTGACACAAGACCTTGTGAATCCTGGGCAGATTATACTTGGTGAAATGTACCAAGTGACCAATGCTAGCAATGTCAGAACAGACCATACTCTGGCAGTTGTTAACTTCTCCTGGGGAGGGGTAACTGGCCTTAAGAAGGTTGTGGTAAGTGCAGACCTACCAGTTGAATGCTTGCTTGGCAATGATTTAGAAACTTCAGCTTGGGCAGAAGTGGAGCTCAGGACCCATGCAGAAATGCTGGGCATCCCTGCAGATGTGTTTGCTGTGACCAGGTCACAAGCCAAGATGTCTAACACTGAACAGGCCTTGGATTCTGGAATAATGGACCTAGTGCCCTCCAAGAAGAGGAGTAGTAGGGTAAAGACAGTGCCTTCCCCCTTGGCTCAGAAGGAAGATCAGTCTCTTGAGGGGGATGATCTCAGTCCTGAGGAAGGAACTGTCCCAGAGGAGCTTGAACCTGACCAGGTTGAGTTCTTGGGGACAGGGGGCCCTTCCAGGGCAGATCTGAGCCAGGAGCAGCAGAGCTGCCCCTCTCTTGAACCCCTCAGACAGCAAGCTGCTGCTGAGGCTGCTGGGAAAGCTAGTGGTCCCCATACAGTGTATTGGGATGATGGACTCTTGTACTCAGAGTGTAGAGACCCCAAGCCTGGTGCCACCAGGAGGTTGGTCATACCTCTGAAGTTCAGGGGCTTCCTATTGACCCTAGCCCATGACATTCCCTTAGCAGGTCACCTGGGCCAGAACAAGACTTGGGACAGAATTGTCCCTCACTTTCACTGGCCCCACATGTCTGAAGACACCAAGGAGTTTTGTCGCTCCTGTGTAACCTGCCAGGCCAGTGGCAAGGCAGGTTGCACTACAAATGCCCCCCTGATACCACTACCTGTGGTGGGGGTTCCCTTTGAAAGGGTGGGGATTGACATTGTTGGTCCCATGGATCCCCAAACTGCATCTGGGCACAGGTTTATCCTGGTGGTAGTGGATCATGCCACCAGGTACCCAGAGGCTATTCCCCTTAGGACCACTACAGCACCTGTGGTGGCAAGGGCCCTCCTGGGAATTTTCTCAAAAGTGGGCTTCCCTAAGGAGGTTGTATCAGACAGGGGTGCTAACTTTATGACTGGGTACTTGAAAGCAATGTGGAAGGAGTGTGGAGTGACTTACAAGTTCACCACACCCTATCACCCACAATGCAATGGTTTAGTTGAGAGATTCAACAAAACCTTGAAGGGCATGATTAAAGGGCTCCCAGAAAAGCTTAGGCGAAGATGGGACATACTCTTGCCCTGCCTTTTATTTGCATACAGGGAGGTGCCTCAAAAGGGGTTGGCTACAGCCCTTTTGAACTTTTGTTTGGTCACCCTGTCAGGGGCCCATTGTGCTTGGTGAAGGAAGGATGGGAGTTACCTCTCAAGCCCCCAAAGCAAGACATAGTGGACTATGTACTTGGTCTCCGCTCCAGGATGGCTGAGTACATGAAAAAGGCAAATAAAAACCTTGAGGCTAGCCAGGAACTTCAAAAAGCCTGGCATGACCAAAAGGCTGTACTGACTGTTTACCAGCCAGGACAGAAGGTGTGGGTGTTGGAGCCAGTGGCCCCAGCAGCTCTCCAAGACAAATGGAGTGGACCCCATACCATTGTTGAACAGAAGGGTGAGGTTACCTACTTAGTAGACCTAGAAACACCCAGGAGTCCCCACAGGGTTCTCCATGTCAACAGATTAAAACCATATGTGGCAGGGCAGACATGGGCTTGCTCATGGCTACTGATGAGGGACAGGAGGAAGAGAGTGACCCACTCCCTGACCTGCTCTCACAGAACCCTGATGATGGGTCAGTGGATGGTGTAGCCTTGGCAGGCAGCCTCACTGCCCAGCAGCAAACTGATTACAGACAGGTGCTCAATCAGTTCAGACACATATTCTCACTGACACCCAGTCAGACTACCTGGTGCACTCATGAAGTGGACACTGGGGACAGTCTGCCTATTAAAAATAAGATTTATAGGCAACCTGACCATGTCAGGGACTGTATCAGGACAGAAGTCCAGAAGATGTTGGATTTGGGAGTTATTGAACCCTCAGATAGCCCTTGGGCTAGTCCAAAGGTCCTTGTGCCAAAACCTCACACCAATGGTGGGAAAAGAGAGATGAGGTTTTGTGTGGACTACAGGGGTCTCAATGCAGTCACTAGGACTGATGCCCATCCAATACCTAGGGCAGATGAGCTAATAGACACTTTGGCCTCAGCCAAGTATCTAAGCACATTTGACCTGACAGCTGGCTACTGGCAGATCAGACTAGCTGATGATGCAAAGCCAAAAACAGCATTCTCAACCCCTAGTGGGCATTATCAATTTGTGGTGATGCCCTTTGGTCTGAAGAATGCACCTGCCACTTTTCAGAGGTTGATGAATACAGTCCTTACAGGTCTGGAAGCCTATAGTGCAGCATATCTAGATGATATTGCTGTCTTTAGCTCCACCTGGGAGGACCACCTGGTCCACCTCAGAAATGTTTTACAGGCCCTGCAGAAAGCAGGCCTGACTATCAAGGCCACCAAGTGCCAGATAGGGCAGAGTCAGGTTGTGTACCTGTGCCACCTTGTGGGTGGAGGCCAGGTTCAACCCTTGCAGAGTAAGATCCAGACCATCATGGACTGGACTGCTCCAACTACCCAGACTCAGGTGAGAGCCTTTTTAGGCCTGACTGGGTACTATAGGAGATTTGTCAAGGGGTATGGATCAATAGTGACACCCCTGAATGACTTAACTTCCAAGAAAATGCCCAAAAAGGTTCAGTGGACAGTTAGCTGTCAAAAGGCATTTGATGACCTAAAGCAGGCCATGTGCACTGCTCCCATTCTACAGAGTCCTGATTACTCCAAGAAGTTCATTGTCCAAACAGATGCATCTGAATTGGGGGTAGGGGCTGTACTGTCACAATTGAATGATGCAGGTCAGGATCAGCCAGTAGCTTTTATTAGCAGAAGGCTGACCCTTAGAGAGAAACGTTGGTCAGCCATTGAGAGGGAGGCCTTTGCTGTGGTCTGGGCTCTGAAGAAGCTGAGGCCATACTTGTTTGGTACTCACTTCCTTGTTCAAACAGACCATAAACCCCTCTTATGGCTAAAACAAATGAAGGGTGAAAACCCCAAACTGCTTAGGTGGTCCATTTCCCTACAGGGGATGGACTTCACAGTGGAACATAGACCTGGGAGTAAACATGCCAATGCAGATGGACTCTCTAGGTACTTCCACTTAGAACATGAAGACTTAACTGGGCAAGGTTAGTTTAATGTCCCTACATTTGGGGGGGTTGTGTAGGAGAGTAGGATCTGCTTCACATGGGTACCCCCACTTTTTGCTGATGCTTCACTGTTTTTCGACTTTAGTCTGGCTGGGGCCCTGCTAATCAGAACCCCAGCCTAGCTGCTTCCTCTCTAAAATGGTTTCCATGTGCCTTAGGCACATCTCTGATTGGAATCTGGAGTGCCCTTATAAGTCCCTAGTATATGGTATACTATGTACCCAGGGCATAGGTACCTCAGAGGCCTGCCAGGGGCTGAAGCATGTATTATGCCACCCCTGGAAGGCAAGCCAAAATGACACCACAGGCCTGCTACTGCAGCCTGAGTAAGGTGGTGCATGCACCCCTTACAGTGGTATAGGCTACCTATATCACTACCATTGCACACACCTATAAACCTATAAGTCACTCCTATGGCAGGCCTTGACAATGCTGAAGGCAGAGTGCTTGGTTTTTATGTGAGAGGGTGCCCCTGCATGAGCAGAGCCCCTCTGCAGCATTCGGAGTACCTCATCTGATGCTGTTTGCAGTGCAGCCTGACCATATACTCTTAAGTGCATTATATCCTCGCGGTAGAATGCTAACTTTGGACTGGCTGCACCAAAACATGTCGAGTTTGGTGTCAAACATCTTGGAATACTACCCCCCCGCCAGTTCTGGTGGCGGGGGTAGCATTCCACCCTTCTAGAGGGAGAGACATGTACCCACCGGCCTACCCGGTAACTTCTTTCCAGAGCCCTGGCATCACAAAATGGATGCCGCTGCCACAGACACGAGTCTGGCCTCCTGCTGCTGACCGAAACTCCGGCAGGGGAGTCCTGGACAATAGGTTTCCTGTCCCAGGGAGGTGTAACCACCTCCCCAGACAGGATAGTGTGTATTGGGGCTGGGCGGGAGCACTCTCTGGTGCTTTGAAGTCCTGCACTGGGGGCACATTTGGTGTCCCTGTGCATACCCTAGTTCAAACCGGCTCAGGAGCTTCCAGCCCCTGCTCTGGCGCGAAACTGGACAAAGGGAAAGGGGTGTAACCACCCCTCTGCCCTGCCCCTCCCATAGGTGGGTCCCCAGAGTATGTCCAACCCCTAACTTGGTATAAGTATGGGACCCCAGTCCTTAGGACTTTAGATTTACCTGGACGAAACTCTGACACAGAATCCTGGACCTTCGACGCTCTACTTTAAGATTAGAGGACTGAAGAATCTCCCTTGGGGTCAAGGAGTGACTCCCCTGCTTGGCAGGCACCAAAGAAGCAATTGTCCGGTCTGCATCGCTGAAGCTCCCACCGGATGCCGAAGTCTTTGCATCACCAGAGGTGGATTTCCAGACTTCCCCGAGGTTGCCCTGAGTCCCCAGCAAAGCTGAGGCCCGTAGCTGTCGTGGGTAACGTGGAACCGTGACCCCTGGACACCAAGCACATTTGCAAGTGCATCCTCTTCCTGGGCTCCCACGAAGTTGTGCTTTGGGCTCCGAGTAGCCCCCGCCTCCAGCACCGACTGCACCAAAGATCACTGGCCTCCACTTCACGAGTGTCCGGGGAGCCAGCTGCAAGTGCGTCCACTTGAGGCTCCTTCGCGGTCGCTAGTCCATTGGCTAGTAGGCCCTCCCCAAGGCCAATCTTCTTCTGCTTGGGCTTCCCTGGTTGCTCCAGGCGTGCCCTGACTTACCCTTGCTGGGTGAGTCCCTCAGACCTTGCTGGTCTGCACTACCGTCCTTCTTCTATTTCCACGAGACTTGCCGTTGCCAAGGCTTGTTGGGTTCAATCCGGTCGCCGACACCTCAGCAATCGACAGACGTCGTGGGTCAGCTCGAATCCAGCTCCTGGTCATCGTCGACGCCTCCTGGACCTCGTGGCTGAAGAGTCAAGACAACTGTCAACCTACCTGAAGCACTCGACATCGGTGGGCATCCGCTCATCGCCTTCCTGGTCACTGGCTAGTGACCCAGACTCTGTCCCCTCTGCTTTCAGGTTCTTCAGATCTTCGATCCACCTTTGGATCCACCCGAACACTTTCGACTTGGCCGCCAGCAGCACTTTGCAGCAGATCGCCATTGAAAACGACGACGAAACCAGACCCCGAAAGACACCTATGCACCTGGCTTCCCTGGGTGAGGTAACTCGAGTACTCCGGTGCTCCCGTGGGTATAGACTCTAGAACGACCCAGTTCTAAAAGGGTTTGCTCCAAGTCCTCCTCTAAGTGTCCCTTTTCTTTAAAATTCCACCCGCGACTTTCCCCATAGAAGTCAACGGCGATTCGCGGCTGTGTTCTCACACTGAACGCGTCCCCCGTGGGTCCCCTGTGTCACTACCTTGGGTGGTTCCTTGTGGTCCAAGCACTTCTACAGGCTCTAGGCCTTGTGTCTAGCTCAGTCGTGGTTCTTATACCACTTTATTGGTATATGGTTTGGTACGCCACTAGGGCTCAAACGTGTATTTGTGCTATTACTGTTGATAACTAACTTATAACTTATGTACTTCGAACTCTAGCCTCATAAAGAGACTAGAGGGGTGTGTTTAGCAATAAATACATATATTTTGAATATATACCTGGTGTGGTCCTCTTTCATTTGGTCACTCAAGAGATTATAGACTGGTAAAACAAGCTGCTTTACATTCCTTCAAGACTTAGCCTGAAGGCTGCTCTCCATAGCTACAACTAGGATAGCTTTCAATAAAGGTTGTCTTTAACCTATCTCCAATAAGGGGTTGTTTGGACTGGTGCAAGGTGCCCACTATAATTAGTGGACAGCATATACCAGGCCAACTTCTACACCCCCTGACATGTGCGGAAAGCCGGCTGTGGCGTACACGTCTTGCTTGGTCTCCGGCTGTTCCTGCGCAGTGTGTGTGAGGTATAGATACTGGGGTACCAAGCTGATGGTGTCATCCATGACCGTTGTGGGGGACTTGGATTGGCCAGGCTGTGTGACTCCTCCGTCTCAGGCAGAGGTTGGTTGGAGGGAACCAGAGGCCAACACGTGCAGCACGGCCAGCAGTTTTGTCTGCGGTGGGATGTTGGTTGTCCGCTGTGTTGGTACCATCAGCCTGTGGGCTATGGTGGACAGGATGCGGGGGAGGGTTGTCCCTTTGGGCATATAGTGGGCAATGACATTCTCTGGTGTTGGGTCTGTGAGGTTGGTGCATTTTCGGAGGGTCGCTGTCTTTGTCTGCGCTGCCTCAGTGTTGGTCCGGGGGGGGGGCGGTGGGTGTCCGGGGGGGTGGTGGCGGTGGGTGTTGTTACCCTCTCGGGGCTCCGGGTGCATGGTCAGTGGCTCCATGGCATCTGTTGTTCTTCAGGTGTGGCTGTGTGCTGGGCTCCCTTTTGTGGTGCAGGCTGCCGTCCGACTTTACACCAGGTCAGAGCAGGTGTTAATTTCCTGCTGCTAACGCGCATTATCGCATGTTTTGTGGTCTTTACGCCGATCTGGCTGGTCGTTGAGAATGTTGCGGAGTGGTGTTTTCGCGGCTTTTTGCACGGGTACGCCTACTCTGCATCTCATTAGCGATAGTTGCCGGGGTCATCTGTGGCGATGTTTTTTGCGGCTGCTATCGCGGGTAAACTGGTGTTATGGGCTGTTCACACCAGCTTGTGAATGGGGCGATGTATTTATCGCAACTTTGGCTGCGATAAAGTGCCGTTAACTCGGCGATGGCTCCTTGAGAATATGCCCCAATGTCTTCTGGCACCTAGGAAAGAACATCAGTAATCAGACTTCCCAAAGCAACATGAATTACTATTTAACTACTAGCCTTAAACCGAACATCTAGTTATCAGTACCTAAAGTATACCTATTTTACTTTTAAATACTTTTTCAATTTTGGAAACATACCTAATTCACCAAACAAAACCTTTTCAGGTACTAGGGTGGGCTCCATATAGGGGAGCTACTCGCAGGTAGCTGGAGAGCTACCAGTAGCTTCCGAGCTACTCGTTGGAGAAGTCTGATTTAGAGAGACAGTGGAATTTGGAGTGAAATATAGTCAAATAAATTGCACTTTCTTCAATGTGTTTTTTATTGGTTGTGTGATGCATTGGTGTTGAGAGGCACCCAGTGTTTGTTAGTCTGTAGTTCTCCTCTAAAATGCATATTTCCTTTGAGGCATAAACACTGCACATAATGTGATTTTCGTAATGATTTAACACATTTATTTTCATGGACATAAAAAAAAATACATTATGTTTACCTGTACCTGGTATCAGTTCCCCTGTTAGAGAACACCCTATTATTTAGATGATGTAGTCACATTTCAACTTCTGAACAGCAACAACAGTTAGAGATGTTGTAGTCCTATATCACCACTGGCAAAGCCATTGGGTCGTGCCTTGAAATGGTGAGTTCTATTATATTGGTTTTGTCAATGATTGTTTCCAGTATCATCACAGCACACTTTATTTGTTTTTACTTTATCATGCGTGTCTCTACATACTTAATGATTCACTGGCAGCAATCTTTGATGGCCACTATGTGCTTGCATTCATTGAAATGCACGTGCACACTTAATGTACTGTTGGCCATCTTTTGATGGCCGTCGTGTGCTTGCATCATGATGCATACACATGCATCTCTTGCGATGCACCAGCGCCCATTTTGACTTTTTTTACTTTACCTGTCCAACATTACTGATGCCCATTTTAGAACAGTAAAGTAAGAAGAAAAGTGTATGGGAGTACTAAAAATAGAAATAAGTAGCCCATGATCAGTTGTCAGGTCGTAAAAAAATAAATAACAATAAAAACAAGCACTTGCAATACAATAGGTCTCCCATTTGTTTGATTTAGAGCTATTGGCATTGTAAATGACAATGTCTTTTACCCATGTGTTTTGGTTTTGAGTGGAGTGGATGTATGTGGTGTAAATGACAATGTATTTTACCCATGTTTTTTGGTTTGGAGTGGATGTATGTGGTGTAGAGGGGAATTATGCGGGTTTGGATTGGAATTGTGTGTGCTGGAATTATGTTGTCTGGTGTGGAGTGGATGTATGTAGTGGAATTATGTGGTATGGTGTGCAGTGGAATTATATGGATAATAATTATGTGCTATTGATTGGCTTGGAATTATGTGGAATGAGATTATGTGTCATGGAGAGAAATTATGTGTAATGATAATTAGTGTTGTACAAACACAAAGGAATCTTTCACCACGCAGTCTACATAAACAACTGTCTGAGCACCATAGCACCATGGTGCTCCCCATTCTACACTTGCAGCGTGTGCTCATTTCTCAGGTCCAAGACACTCATGGAGCTCTCACAGTGCATCTATATCCTGACTAGTAATGTTGGCACATCAAGAATTAGAAAATCAGAGCTTGCATAAATAAATTTGAAAGGAGAAGGTCAAATGGGGATTTGAATTAATAATTAGGTATATTCAAAGTATGCTAGAAATAACTTTTTTTATATAAAATACTATTGCCGATTGGTACTCATTTTACTCACCTCCAAGGGACGAAAGTTTGAGAAGACCTTCCAAGGATTTGAACCTGTGACCTACAGGCCAATAATCATACACACAGCACGGCAGCACACACTCTTCCAGCTGAGCTATCTTCACAAATTGTCTCCTTTTTCTACTGAGAACTCGCAGGTCAATGCACCTCCTGCAGAAACGTCGATAACCAGCAGTGTCACAGGCACACATTCTAGAAGGCCAACTCATCCACTGCCGTTGATTAAATAAATGAAGTCAAATAGCAACGAATACATAATGAAATAAACTTTTGCTGCTAAGCAGCACCACCCCGGACAGCTACTTCTATAAAATACTATAAGCCTGGGCCAAAAAATAAGCTGCCAAGCTTACAAGGGTTTTTGTGTGTGCAAGGTAAAAATTAACTGATCAGTAAATTCAATGGGTTCAGCACATGTTGCAGTAATTTCTCCATAACTTACAGGTCAAAAGTATTTGCAGAAGAACTGTATGGATGACGTGTGGTTCTCATGTTGCATTGCCAGCGAGACAGCTCAGTAGGTTATGTCCTACAACAGAGATCTGGGTGAAATATGGAGATTGACTAGCTCGGACGGTTATGGGAGAAATTTCATCTATAGACCATTGGCCGGAGAGCTAGAAAACTTGCGTCGTTACAGGTCGACATGCAACCCAAGACACAAGACAAAAATGCAAATTTGGTGCAAAAATGGGAATCAGTACAACAGTCCTGCTCCATTTTTCTGAAATCGTTTTTGTTGGCCTTAGGCCTCGGTGCACTTACCACTGCTAAGCAGTGCTAAAGTGCTTGTGCTCACTCCCCTAAAACATGGATAAATTGGCTAATACCCAATTGGCATATTTAATGTACTTATAGGTCCCTTTTAGAGTTGTATCCCATATACCCAGGGCCTGTAAATTAAATGCTACTAGTGGGCCTGCAGTACTTACTGTGCCACCTACTTAAGTAGCACTTGTCCCAGGTCTGCTACTGCTGCCTGAATGCAGTTTTAAACTACCATGTTAACTTGGCATTAAAACTCCCATATCAAGCCTTAAACTCCCCTTTTATTAAATATAAGTCACCCTTAAGAGAGGCCCTAGCTCCCCCACAGGGCAGGGTGCTGTGCAAAGGAGCAGCAAGAAAATTGAAATGGCCCCCACTTGAACATACCTCTAATCCTACAAAGCAGGTGAAATGAGCAAACATAAGCCTCCTTAGAAGAGTCGCAGTTACCGGATCATCCATCCATCCATCCATCCATTCATCCATCCTTTCACCCTTCAATTTATTTATTTCAAGATATTCATCCATCCATCTGAACACCCCTTCACCTTTCTTTCCAACCATCCACCCAGTCAACCATACAACCATGCTTTCTTCCATCCTCTTATCCAGCCAAACACTCTTTTACCCTTTATTATACACTCATTCTTTCACCAATCCACCTATGAATATATATATATATTTAACTTTATACACTGCAAACTAGACCAGAAGGTATCAGAGCGCTTTACATGAGCACCAGTTGCGTCACAGACAGACACATTCATTTTGTTAGGCACAGGGAGATTGTGATTTGCCCAAAATCACAGGATGTTCAGCGTCCCTACCAAGAATCGAACCCGTTTCCCCAGCTTCGAGGTCGACTGCTCTAGCCGTTAAGCCAAACCCATGAATCAATTCATCCATCCTTACACTTGTCCTTCCTCCTTACTTTCACTGATGTATCCATTCTTCCATACTTCTTTTCATTCACCCTTTCACCTATTGATCTTTTCCCTCTTCCATCCATCATTTTACCCGTACATCTATTGTTATTTAATCCTTCGATCTTTTTATCCTTCCACGTACCAATCCTTCCACCCATCAATACATTCATTCTTATACCTTTCTTCCATTCACTCTTCTGTTATAGCTTTCACCTTTTCTTCCATCTTTTGCCTTTCACGTTTCCTTCTTTCCTTTCACCCTTCCTTCCTAATCTAGTTCTTTCTTTCCCCATTCTATTTACTCATATTCTTTCTGTCATCCTTATTTTTCTTTTCCTCTCATGCTTACTTTTTCATCATTAATATTTATTTTATTCATTCAATACGCATATCAGTCTACAATCCTTTGTCATCTATCTTATTTTTCCTTAACTGTGATATTTATGAGCATTTTGTCTACAGACATACAATCAGATGAGGCCCAGGATAAACAGCTAATTATTGTTTTAATGGGGTCAAGTTCACCAGTTCATTGGTCGTGATGAAGCCCCCGCTTAAGTTGCTATAGTGGGGGGCTGACAATGCTATTGGCGCTAATTTTTGCATGTCCTGGTAGTAAAAAACTAAAAAAATCATTTTTCACTACTGTGAGGCCAGTCCCTTCTATAGGGTAACATTGGGGATTCCTTATTATACTTAATAAGCTGTACTTTTCAATTTGGAGCAGGTAGCTAAGTCATGTTTGGTGTCTTTGGAATTGTAATGAGAAGCCCTATTTAATGGTAAAGTAAGGTTTTTTATAACAATTTCGAAAATTACACTTTTAGAAACTTGGCATTTTTCTGCCCATAGCCCTTTGTGACTGCAGCCTGTCTTGGGTCACATGACTGGGTGTAACTGACAGACTTTGTGAATTCCTCCCAGATAGTCACACAATAGAGGGATTAAGTGTGCCTTAATGGGCCATCTGATGGCAGGATGAGAGGGTGGAGCTGAGCACAGCCCCACTTGCAACTGAATAGGGGGTGTTCTGCCCTCACACAAAGGGCATAACACCTACCCATTACAGCCGAATTGGAGCCAGAGCAGGTGAGTCAGGAAATCCCAGCACTTTAAAGCCACTGTCTAGAAACATCTCCCACTTTTCAGAACCATAGCATCAGGGTATAAAAGTAGGACCTCAGCCACCAACTCTTCAGTATACTTCTGGACCTGTGGATACTCTGCCAGGAAGAAGGACTGCTATGCTGCTGAAAGGACTACCACTCTGCTGGACTGCTGACCTGTTGCTGCCTTGCTGAATTGCCACCTTTGTGCCCTGCTGCCCTTTTGCCTGGGAAAGACGGACTGACTTTGAAACTTGAACATTGACCACCAGAGTGACTCCAAAGGGATCCTGATCTGTGCCTCAGGGACACAAAAGGCTCCCTTTAACTTGGACCCACACCTGAATCCAGTGTGAGTGAGTCCTGACCCTCCAAGTGGTTTCCCACCAGTCCTGGACCCTTAAAAGTGGTGATGAATGTGTCCAGATAGACAATATTCAAAAGCGGGGACTTTTAAAATTTCTGGCTAAAAGCTGCTCTGAGAACCAGGAGGAGACCAAGACCAAACTTGCTCGCCTATCCGCCTGAGGTGCATTGCCGGTCGGGTTGACTTTGCGGCTTCTCCTGCTACGTTCTTCTCCACAGCAGCAAATCCTTTTCAGTGGACCTTCATCAAAGGGGTATTCGGCCTTGTGGAACTGCCTCCAGGTACATCCTTCCCATTTCAGAGACTAAGGTCCTGATTACAATCTTGGCAGACAGGGTTACTCCAGCACAGAAGACGTGATGGATACCCTGTCTGCCAAATTACAATTTCATTATATCCTACAGACATTGCAATAGGGTAGAGGGGCTATCTACCACATTTGCGATGGAGTAGCCCATCAACCAAGATAATAATCAGGACCTAACGTGGAAATCTTCACATCAGCTTTGACTCAAGGCTATCCAAACAATGGTGCTCCCTCCTCGGACATCTCCTGCAGCATTGTCCTACTGAACTTTACCTTCTCAGAACATTTTTCTCAGAAATGTTTCTAAGTCCGAAGGTAAGTGCTGACCAAGACCAATACACTTCCGTTATCAGAACCGTACTCCATCGCGGTGAGACATTTATTTTGCATTTGACCCAGTCTCACGCAACTAGATGTCCGCGGTTGGCACTTTGATCTTTTCGGCCATAGTTTTTTCTAAAATCTTTAAAAATTCATAACTCTGGCTTTACTGATTGGATTTTTGTCATTTTGGTGTCACATAATTTATTAAAATATACTCTAGTTTTCCAAATTGGTTTGGGATTTTTCTTGTGTTGTGTTTTCACTTTATTACTGTTTATGTGCTTCATAAATACTCTACACATTGCCTCTAAGTTAAACCTGACTGCTTTTTGTGCCAAGCTACCCAGCGTTAAGCACAGGTTAATTTAGCGTCTATTTGTGGGTCACTCTGTAAGGGATTATGGCTGTTGTTTGACCAGGGCTCACACCCCAGTCAATCAACAAGCTGATTTCTCAGACCTTAGATATAACACATTTTATTTTTCATGCTAAAACTGTTTATTATTTCAGTATATTCTTTGCTTCTCCAAAAATGGAATAATTGTCAGTTACAACACTAAAGCTGTTTCTCATATAATTGGCTGTAGAGTTGTTAACTATTCATATACATAGCTATTTAATGTCCTAGTAGCTCAAAGACCATTTTATAAACGTAAGCAAATTACCCAAAGAATAGATTTCATAAGATTTTTATCCAATAAACAGTAATTCTTATCTGCTCTATGATTTCAAAGTTACATTAACTTTTACCAAGAGTCAGAGCCAGAAACTGCTGGGAAAATAGTAGTGAAGTAAAATGAGACAACAATATTGAATACTATTGTTTTCATACTTTTTGTTACTGACTTAGGTTTTCAAAAATTCTCAATGCTTTTCCTCCTAATAGGCTAATAAACAAAGTGTGCAGCCTTTTGGTGGTTGCCATTATGATAAACTGTACCTGAGTGGCTGGATAATTGAAAGCAGGTAATCACAGCGATCAGTTGTGGCAGCCCATTTATGAATTTATAAACTAAGGGGTCCATTACGATGGCGGGCGGACATAGTCCGCCTGCCATCGCAACGGAAAAAGGGACAGCCCGCCATATGTGCGGCGGTCCCGCAATACAAATTACGATGCGCCCGCCACACTGGTGGGCGCATCCCGCATTGTTCACATTGCCGTGGGCGGTGCTGTCAGCATCACCCGCTGCAATGTGAAAAAGGCATGTTGTGCATTTGCATGCACAACGAGACAGGCACCGCGCGGTGCCTGCCAACTTGTGCATGCAAATGCAGGGGGGTACCATAGGTACCCCCCATGTGCACCCCCCACCCCCCCAAAACCCTGGGGGCCCGCAACGTGCCCCCAGAAGCAAAGACCGCATGCCTTTCCATGGCGGCAACACCACCATGGAAAGGCTGCTTTCCGCCACCATCCTAATATGGATGGCGGTGTCTTGCAGACACCGCCACCATGTTAGAGCCCTTTTCCGCCCGGTCCCCTGTCAGACCGGCGGAAAACCGGCAGACGGTCTTTCCGTCCGCCGGGGTCCCCCCGCCATCGTAATATGGCGGGGGGAAATGGAATGCGGGCGGTGAAAAATAGCGGGCGGATCGCCACCGCCATATGGGCGATGGCGATCCGCCCACTATTATAATGACCCCCTTAGTCCGGAATTTGATATACAAACATACCAGCTCTACAGCTTTGGGCAGTAGACTACCACTTGTTGAGTAGTACTATTGCCTAACAGTTTGAGTGTACGATCCTACATCTTTAGAAGGGAAGAACAGTACTTGCATCAGTGAAATTACTGCCTGCACAAAGTGAAGGGTTAAAACAAATGCTGCACATATGAAAAGATGTGGACTGAAACTGGGAGTTGGCATAGGAGCCCATAATCTCTTTCTTTATAGTGGTCCCTGCCATTAAGAGGCTATCAAGCTGGGGCTGGCTACCAGGCACTTTGAACTCTGGTGCAAGCCCTCTCCTGAGGCATGAAAGGTCGTTCTGCACCTTGTGCTTTCTTGCAAGGGAAGTCAAGTGGCATAGTCTAAGGCAGTGCATTCTGGTAAGAGGAAGGATGTGTGGAACAATGGATCAGTGGATACAGAGGGCCTCTGGGTGTGGGCCTATGGCAATAGATAAGAGCAGAGTCTCTGTCCGATGTAAAACTTAAGTGAATTAGAGATGGACTCTGCCTTTCTTCAGTAATTGAATATACGAAAGCTATGAAAATTAATCATTCAATTTAAATATGTTCAAAAGAATTATCAAGTGCTTTTCTGTCTACATGAAGTGATACTGTAATATTATATAATCATGATACAAAGCTATTAGAAGTTAGTGCAGACAGTGCAGTTCTTTGAAAGGATGAAGGTGTGACTTATATCTATAGAAACATTTACATTCAGGAATGTCAATGCAAATGCCACTGCCTCCCTGGCAATGAGGTGTGAAAACTGCTCAGACACCAGAGGCAATGGCCTGGGTATTTTGGCTCTCAATAGCCTGGGAGTGATGTTTTGTGTTTCTTCCCCTTGCAAGAAGGACAGTTAAAGTGAGCCCAAGAACTTCACTAACTTGAATGCGACCAAGATGAAACCTATCCTTTCACAAGTAGATGCAAATTTAGACCTGGAAAAAGGCATGCCTTGGCCTACACTAGCCATACTGGCTCCAACCCAAGTAGAAGGGAGCTGCCCCCAAAACCAGTTTGTAGTGGACACAAGAGAGGAGACTGCTCATTTCCATTGCCACACCACTGGGTGAACCAGAAAGATTCTGCACAAGGGAAGAAGGGGTCCCACATCTTTCATTTTAGAAGCAAGGTGCACTTGGAATTGTTTGTAGTAGGGTAAACAGGAACTGCTTAAAAGGGGGGTAGGATTACCTCTCTGAACTTTTACACCATTGGCTATAGCGGACCCATGAATCATTCTCACCCTCTGGCTAATGCAACTCCTAAATGTGGCACCCTCCTCAAAACTCTTTCCGGACCTGCGGTAAGATCAGGAGAGGACTGGCCCCTGCTTGCTGTAACCTGAAAAGGGTTCTAAAGGACTGGATTTGTACTTTGTGCCCAGGAAAAATATGTGGACTCCAAAGGTCAGTGACCTTATCTCCTGTGCGGCTACAGGGACACAAAAAGCTTAAGACCTTCTTTTTTCCCTGGTTCCTTAGTTGCCACATCCCAAGTGGACCTGCACTGGACCCTGCTCAAGGTGGTTGCTGGTTCAAGCCCTATAGTCTTAAGAGCCTCCCCTGACGTCTGAGAGCCTTAGGTAAAGAACTCAGGAAAAAGGGCTTACCCCAGCAAAGTTTTGGGACTTAGAAACATTCTGACCTACATTCACCAGGGGACTGGCAGCAACCCCCAGAGACGCCCCGGCGAAAGAGCAACTAAGGTGGGATGAAAAAACAGATTCATCCTGCTTGAAGCCTCTCTGCAGCAGCAAATCCGTTTCAGTGGACCCTCAGTGAAAAGATATTGGGCCTCGTGCAGCCCTCATCAGATATAGCCTCCTTTCATGCCTGGCTGGAAGAAAAGGAGCTCCATTTCAGAGACTAAGTTCCAACGAGAAAACTTTGACCAGCTGAAGGCTTGAAAAGTATGTGGGTGAAGATAGGCCCTCGGTGGACGAGAAATTGATTTTCTCCTGCTCTAAGCTGTTCATGCCTAAATCAAATACTACAGGGGAACTTTGCCCTACAGCTATCCAATTTCGCTTTGAATTGACATCTCAGGAAGGATACAGTCTGCTGCCTTGCCCCCCGCCCCCGAAAGACTTTCTTCTCCAATTTGCATATTAAAACAAAAGGCAAAAGGCTTGAACTGGGGCATCCCGCTTGGTGTATCTGACATTGGGATCCATTGCGGTACGCCTCAAAGTGTACCTAGGTCCCAGTCTACTGTGACTATAAACTATCATTAGCTCTTAGTGCATTTTGGTGTTATTTTCACTTAAAACATTTTAAAAAATCATATCCCCAGTTCCCCTTAGTGGAGTTATACTATTTTGGTGCCAATTTCCTGAAAATGTACTATGTTTTTCAAATTCAGTTTAGTATTTGTATTGTTTGATTTTTTGACTTTTTGCTGTTTTGGAACTGAATAAATACTTTACTCATTGCACTTCGTTAAGGATGTCTGCTCTGTGCCATATCTACTAGGGGGCCGAGCTCAGGTTAATTTTGTGACTTTTGGGGTTTACCATGACAAGCTAGTGTTTCATTCCTTGAAGTGGGTGACCGTCCATTGCAAATAATAATCCCCTTTGTTGCAAAGTGCATGTCTGCCTGAGGCTCCTAAAAAAGTAAGTTGTGCTGCAGCACTTTCTTTTACACGTTTTAAAAGACTCACTTGCGATATAAGTATGTTTTCATGGCTCCGTGGCAAAGGCTGATTTCGACAGGAGTACATTGCCCCTCTACTGCACCGGAACCAAATGATACATGCCTCCGACTCATTTAAATGGGTTTAATACCATATTTTGGCAACCTTGCATCAGATCTGACCATTTTAATTTTCATTACACTAATTGGATAGGCTTTTCACTTTCACTTGAAAACTGACACTGCGCACCTGTTGAACATCTTGTCCTTGGGTTCAACAACTCAAAGTGAGTTCATGTTTTAAGCTCTTACTGAAACGTCCTGCTGTGAAGATACTCGATTTCTGTTTTCCAAAATATCAAAACCATTACATGGGCCTGTTGATGCAATGCGTTTTAGATTACTAGAATCCTTTTTGGCAGTGCTGCAAAGTGGGTAGTTTGCTGAATGCGACAATTCAGTGTTTGTTGTGTGTCTAATCGTAACATTTCATGTATTATCTGCTACCCTTTAAGTAATTGTTTACATCAGTGAGCAGTGGCCCCGTGGAGAGCAACCTTTCCCACTCTGCAGATTACCAATCCGGGGCATTGCTAGAGCTGCTTGTTAGGGATGGAGTTCTGGAACATCAGAAAGAGGGTTCAGGAGGTCATGGTTAAGGAGCATTGGTAGACTTACTTGTGAGGCTCGCTATTTCAATAGTGGAGAGGGGCATTATTCATGCCAGCTGGGATTGCATTTTCCAATCCTAGATTGGTTATTTTAATATTTAATTCATTCTGGGGGCTATGATCTTGAGTCCCTTTTGTTTTTAAAGGTCTATGACAGGAAAAGGTTGACACTGTTGACACAGGCCATCCCGTGAGGCGACAGCACATATCAGGATTCCAGGCCTGTTGTCAGGGTAACCGGTGGTGCAATTTTCCATGAAGACATGACAGGGAAACAGGTCTAATTATGTTGTTTGGGATTACACTCTCATGACGATAATGAAGGATTTTGAAACCTGAAAAAATCCTCTTTCATTTTGGTTACAGAATGATGGCAAGTATGAATATATGATTTTCTGGTCCTACACTCTCCAAGGAAAGAATAGAACGAAGAATTAGGAAGACCAGGAGATGTATTTGGAAGGTGGCAGCAAAGAATAGACGCAGACTAGTGAATATGCGGTGTGCTTGATATGCATATGTTTAGAGCAACTGTTTACAATGAAAGATAACGTTTTAAACCTCAACAAAGACGAGATAGGCAAAGATATTATTATATTTAAAATGCCTTCAAAGAAATCAAAAAGAATGAAAAGGCAGTAAACAGAGATGGAAGAATAATAAGGATGCAAAGGGATGGTTTTTATGATACCAATTATTGGAGAAGGTGATAACTTCTGAATATATATGGAAGTAGGTATGTAAGTATGTGATATCTGTAAAGTGCAAACCTAGCCAAAAGGCAGTAGAGCTCCATACAAGGACAAATGCAAGCATACAGTCAACAAGCGATAGGAGAGGAGATGTAGCTGGGTTTAGGGCGCAGAAGTGAATAAGGCGCATTGTCCTAGAAGCCACACAAGGAATGATTAACCAAAGTCCAGAGCAGGGCTATAAGAAGCTTGTATAGTGAATGGAAGGATAGTGGGACCGATAGTTAAGGTGGATAGAGCTATATTGGGCAAAAGAATACATAAAGAAAACCATTTTCTTATCTGTGATGAAATCAACTAGAAGACTGGGAATGACCCAGTACAGGTTTTTGGTGAATTCTCAAAGAAAAGTAGGAAACCGGCCAAATTCTAATTAAGTGGCGACATAAATATCACTATTGCCATTTGCATGCTTTTTGCAGGAGGTTATCATTCTCAACCAATAAATTTGCTTATTTGCTATATGAAACATCTAAGTAATTCACTCATAAATCCTCGCAGGCTTTTTCATTGAGGGATGAAAGGATATATTGCGTGGTTTACTAAAAGCATAAATAGCTCTTAACAAAGTGGTGACCATTCCCATATCCCAAAGCCCACTATGGGAAAGTGTGAAGCCAAGTATTTTATTTATGTAGAGTACATGTATTTCCTGGAAGAACAATGAATATTATCTGTATTCTGCGTAATTATTGTTCTTGAGCTAAAATCTGCAGTTAGCAGCAATCTGTTTGCCACAAAAAAGGATGCAATTGACTTACAAAATCTAAACCTGGAGGAAAATATGTTGTAAGCATCACGCAAGTGTTGGACTTGGTTCTCTCTGCAGTGTCACCCCGAAACCTTTTGCCTTCACCCCTCCTGTTTTTTGAGCCGTTTTTGTTGGCTTTTAGGACACTGTGCACTTTACCACTGCTAGCCAGTGCTAAAGTGCTTGTGCTCTCTCCTTTAAACATGGTACAAATGGCTTACACCCAATAGGCCTATTTAATTTACATGTAACTCCCTAGTAAAGTGGTACTAGAAGTTCCCAGGGACTGTAAATTAAATTCTACTAGTGGGCCTGCAGCACCTATTGTGCCACCCACTTAAGTAGCACTTTAAAACATTTCTCAGGCCTGCCATTGTACCCTGTGTGTGCTGTTTTAAACTGCAATTCCAACCTGGCATAATAAACCTTTTGCCAGGCCTAAACCTTCCTTTTTAATACATATAAATCACCCCTCAGATAGGCTCTAAGCAGCTTGTAGGGCAGGATGCATTGCATTTAAAAGGTTGGCTTGTCATTCTTAGTCAGAAGGGTATGCCCAGACGTAGGTCGTGGGCTTGCTGTGCCACCGGATTCAAGCTAGACCAGCTGATGAGGGGTGATACCCCAAAACCGGTCCTAGGATGCTAATTTCTAGTCCAGGGAGGACCTGGCCTGGCAGTTCGGGCTGAACTATTCCCATGGGGAGCTGGGTCAAGACTGATTTGCATATGGCTGGGTCCAAACTGGAATTGTGTGGCGAGCAAAAAAACAATGGATTTAACCCAGATATGTGACTGGGGATGAAATGCTGAATTGTTCAGCGTTCTGTCAATCATCTGTTCTATTTGTACTTTTAGAAAGTCGCCATTTTTTTGTCCTAACCATTTAGTGCCTGCAGCCTAATCCTGGGTGACATGACTAGGTGTAGTTGGCAGTTGGTCTTTGTGTATTCCTCCCAGACAGTGTCACAATGGAAAGTCTGGGTGTTGGCCAGATGGGCTATCCTGGCTTGATGGGAGTTCAGTGCTGTCACCTACTACACTTGCACTGCAAAGGCACTGGCCCAGCTCTCACAAAAAGGATTTCACACTATACTATTGTGCTCCCAGAGAGACTGGGACCAGGCCAGAGAGGCAGAAAATTCCAGACATTTCTGCATGGCAAAAGCTCCAGAAGCTTTTCCCATTTCAAACGGGGCACCAAGTACAAAAATAGGAACCTCAGACCCACTCTTCAGTACTCTCCTGGACCTGTGGATACTATAGAAGAAGGACTGCCCTGCTGACAGTGGACCATCGTGCTGCTTGAAGCCTGCCCTGCTGCCTGAGAAGGAAGACTGGACCTGCATCCTTCATCCCAGGCTGAATTAACTACAGGGGTCAACTGACTGACCTCCTGTTCTGCGCTACAGGGGCACAACAAGCTCCAGAGGCCTTTCTGCAACTGCCTAGCTTAACAGCTGTACTTAACTTGCCTGAGCCCTGCTGGCCACTGCTGAAGTGAGCTCCTGAACCCCAAGAGATTCCCCTCAGGTCCTGGACACTTGGTGTGACATCAGTAGAGCTCCACCTAAAAGAAAAGGAGAACTCCAGTGGTTTTGGGCTCTTCTTGACCATGAATGGGCCCCTTCGTTCCAAGATCTTGCCGCTTGCCCTTACCGGCATCACCAAGCTCCAGTGAGCTAGACTGTTCGTTCAACAGCAACTGCCAGCGACGACCGGCAAAGCGAGATCTGCTCTTCGCACTACAGCCCACAGTAACCACCGACGTGAAACTCCAGCAAGGACCGTCTGCGACAACCAACAGGATCTTTGCGCTACAGGGATGACCATCCTAGATGCCCAGCCTGCTCTTCATGTTACAGCGTCGCCCGTACGTGACACTCTCCCTGTTCCTTGCGGCCTCCGCCATGGCAAACTTAACACTTCGCACTGAACTTTACAATGTAACTTTTCAGTGGGACTAACCTGGTCCCTGCATCTGGCATGCGCTCCATTGTGGTCAGCCTGAACATGTGACTTTCTCCCAGTCTCGCATGACCAAATAACTGTGAGTACCGCTTTGTGCTTTTAGGCACTATACTTACCTTAAATCTTTTAAATTGCATATCTCCGGTTCAAATGATTGGATTTTTGTTGTTTTAATGTCCAATTATTTTTTTCATTTTACTCTATTGTTTTAAATTGGTGTGGGGTTTTTCTTGTGGTGTATTCTCACTTTATTACTGTTTGTGTTCTGCTTAAAACTTAACATATTGCCTCTAAATTAAGGCTGACTGCTATTGTGCCAAACTACCAGAGGACTAAGATCAGGTTAGGTTTTGTGGTTCACCCTGACAAGCATTGTGGCTGTTGCTTGAGAAGGGCTCATACCCGCCTCAACCAAAAACCCAATTCCTCACAACATGTACTGCAACATCACTCTACATATTTCAGAATAGGCTAGGCAAACACCAGTCACACAAAAATAATGCAACTGCGTAAGCAAAATAATTTAATAACTCAGCAAGCTATAGGTAAACTATGCAAAGCATTCTATATGTGATTACACTTGTGTTATGAAAACTACACAGAGCCCTACAATTGAGATGTTCCTGCCATTAAAAAATATACAATATTATACATTATTGGCCTTTGAATGATGTTTTACTGCAGACTCATGTGTGGCTTACTCTTGAATTTGGAAACAAAAACATAAAAAACGGATTGTGAAAAGGTCTATATGGGGCATTCCCGTTTACTAACCGCTGACATCTAGTACAATATGGCCTGGCAATGACTTATAAACACAGTAGAACATCTTCTGAGTACCCATAACATCGGTTATATACAGACAACTATTATAGAACCTCTTGTGCAGATTTCACGAACACTGTGGCAGTTCCTGATCAGGTTCTTCCATTTCAATGGTTTGGCCCTATCAGGCTGTCCTATTTTTATTCTGCGTCTATCCTCAGACTCTCTTATCCCTTTCATAAAGAGTGTAAAATTGTTAAGACATGTTTAGAAAATGTTAGCATCATGTCCACTTAAAGTCTAAGCTGGCATACCATCATTCCCACTTACTGTCTGAGTTAACAAACCATCATGTTGACTTACTGTCTAAACTGACATGCTTTTATTGTTTGTAGTTACAGATGCATATAATCAATATCTGAGTCTCGGTGATGCATTTGTTGCCATGAGTTTTTAGTCTTGTGGATGCTTCGGTGTGTGCAAGTTCTGCATTTGTTCTCACAATATAAGATAAAATCGGTGCTTAGATACTATAAAAAGCCAGGTATTGAATCATATTCAGAGAGGGATCAGAGAGGTACTTCGGGCTAGGACAGCCATGTCAAAGGTCACAACTGTACGCAGTACCAACAGCCTGTCTCTGTTTATTTTCCAGCCCTGAACACGCTGTGACAGGGAATAGTTGACTTGCTTTTTTCAGAACAAAGACACAATAATGTTGTGTGATCCATCTTGAGAAACTTATATGCAGACGTGCTATATACTAATTTAGCTAAAATTAGCATAGCGCTTACAAATAGCTCAAGAGTGTTAGGATGCTAAGAACTCAATAACCATGTTAGAAATGTTTTCGCTGTTTTTGCTGACCAGAGTTTGCTTAGTTGAATTGTTTTATGCATTTTGTGTGGTTAACATTCATATTTTATGCATATTTTATGCACTAGGTTAGGATTTTAAAATAAACATCTTTAAATACACATCCCATTTCTTAGTACCATTTTGAGAATGTTATTCATTTATGAAAGAGACTTTGGAGTTCCACTGTGTCCCTGAACTTGCCTTGTGAGACTGATCATTACCAGAAAATACTTCCTGCACAGTGGGCGTGTATGGGTTGCAGTCCAATTGGATTTCTAATTCGTATTGGAGCATTGACTAAATCATTGTGCAAGGATGTTAGAAATCCAACCCCTGCAGCTCTGTGGGTGCCCCCAGATCTCATCACAGAATATTGGAAGGATGATTTTGTTTCTGTTCTTTTTATTTTTTCAAATTTCTATTAGTACTTATCTCCTCTTATTTCTGACTATTAAATATATGGAGCAAATAGGCATATTTTAGACTTGGACTAAAGACATAACAAATCAAATTCTTATTCCCTGTTACTAAATAAGGTGTTGCTCATTCATTTAAATTAGTTTGCTTTTGCCATAGTGTCACATTAGGAAAGCTGCATCAGACGTCAATCATGGTGTCAGATAATCTTTTGTGGTGCCGCCGGACCCGGGACATACATTTGGCCCATTTAATGTTTGTTTGTAGCTGTATTTAACTATTTGCACTTGTAGGTGTTGCCGAAGTAACTGCTGAAAGTAAAATTTAATTTCAAATACACCTTAAAAAAGAAATCATATAGTGAATCCTTGGCTGTTTTCATTCAAAATATTGGCATCCATTTATGGTACATGAAAGGTCTTGTTCTATAGATTATGCAGCAAAAAATGTTTTTCCTAATTTCTATTTAACCATGCCCTCATAGACACATAAGGCACAATTACTTGTTACAATTTGCATAATATCCATTCAGGACAATGAAAAGATATCTATAAAAAAATAAAATGTTCTTTATTTTGGTTTGCTCTGATATTCAATTGGTCAGGTATACAGTTTTATAACTGTGGTGAAATCTTTTTCAATTAAAAAAACAATGTTGCATTACAAAGAAGGCAAATATTTAAATGTGTAATTCATTATATTCTTCTTTGCAGGTACACTACCTTATGGTTCTCTCTGCCAACTGGGCCTATGTGAAAGATGCTTGCCGGATGCAAAAGTATGAAGACATTAAATCGAAGGAGGAGCAAGAACTTCATGACATTCATTCTACTCGCTCTAAAGAGCGGCTTAATGCATACACATAAGAGATGCCTCTCCTTTCTAACCTTTCAATACTTTCTTGTTTAAATGAAGACCATACAACCATAACAAATACTGTGTTTTTCACATAAAAGATATTAAGGGTGACACTTGTGTCTCCACACATTCTAATCTTAGTGGAGGACCACTAGACTTCTTAATTGGTTGTCAATTAAGTCTGTGACCAAATTAATTACAATGAAACTTCCTCATTGACTAATTTGGCTTTGTTCAACTACAATTATTAATTAATGGTATATAAAGAAATGTGTTTGATTTTTTATTCACTTTATATATGTTATGTATAACACATTTTGCATCATTTCCTATGTGTTTTTCAACAAAAATACCTTTTTTACATGTTTTAGTTTTGCTTTCTGAAGCTAATTTAAATACAGGTGCGTGTTTTGAAGTGATGGTTTTCAGCAGATCACTGTGTAACATATTGATGAATTTCATTGACAAAAGCTAACTGTGGATTGGCAACGTATGGACCATAATGAGAGTTTGAATTTGCAGACATTAAAGCCAATGATGCAATGCCACAGATTAAAATAGGTAAATAGTACTTCAGAACAGTCTAGGCAATGCTGTTATTTATGGGCACTTGATAAAAATAATCTTCATCTATAAGGTTCTAACAGTTGAGCAATTTTATATTGTGAGCTACTGGCACACCGTGATGCATATGCATGTTCAGCTATTGTCTTTTCTGTAAAGATGTAACAGAGCAATCATCTCCTGTAAACATTTGACTACCATTTCCAGCTGAGCGATACTCCTTTTTTGAGCTTTAATATTGACTTGTCAACTTTTTGCTCAATTGCCTTCTCTATGCTGAATTGAGTCTGCCTATATGTTGATGGCGATACCCATCTTTACTTCAGCATATGTAAATGAAACAAACTAATGGGTACATCTATTGGTATTTCCACTGGAGCACCATTTGGAAAGTCAGAAATAATTTCTGAAATAGTAAAGATCCTTTTGAATTTGCTAAGGATATATTTCTTAGGATATTTGCCAGTAAGCTTAGAGAAACTGTTGAGAGAATACTAGTTGTAGATGAGCATCTCTCAAGTGGTGAAAGTTTCTACAAATGTTCTCTTGAGGAAACTGTTTCAAGTAAGGTCACTTTACCTGAACAGACATGCAGATGTGAGTACCATTGCCAGACATGCATCCAAATTATGGTGAAAAAGGTTAGACTTTAGTCTCAGAATCACTGGGCAACTTCAATCATGCACAATAAATATACAATCAGAAGAAGTCTTTTTGACTTGCTTTAAGAAATGGAGAGCAATTGCATCTTGCTAAATATACACATTATTTAAATGTATAAAGTATTGGCAATAGTTTTCTCAGTGTAAAAGTGTGATTAAGAACTTTCCTGCCAATAAGTTCAACAGGTGCGTGCAGGAAGGATCATCTTAAAGTTTACTGTCTAAAAGTGAAGTGATATGTTTGACTTTGTTTTTCAAGAAAGGTAAATTATATGACTTTAATAGAAGTACCTGTATAAAAGGAATGTTAAAAAAGTAATAGAAACAAACAAAAACAATCAGTATTATTGGACCAAATTTGGTGTTTCTTTAATCTACTTTGCTTAACTGCTACTATTGCAAGAATGCTGTAAAGTGTCTTTACATTTATGTAGCCTGACAAGACATTATTGCCAGTGTTAAATATCATCTATAGTTTTTTGCACTTATTGGACCATCGTGAATTCTCTCAGTGTAAGTGCATTCCTAATACAATTTTGAAGTGAATTTTTTCTTTGTACTATGACTGATCATGCATCCTTGGTAATCTTTAGCAGCCCTTGCAGTGCACAGTGATATTACTATAGTTCTTTGTTGCATGATGATGCATTCAGTAGGTTTAGATACTTTGATTTTTCCACACGTTGGCTGTCTTACTGGTTCAACAGTTTTTTATGTGCAGTATTACAGTTCTTTTGCAAAAAAGTAATATGAATCTCAAAATTATGTAATGTAGTGTTTCAGTTCTGTGTCAAAGCAGTGTGTGATGAATTTTAAAATAATGTCTCTTTAACTCATGTAATGATAATGTTAATGCTTTTGGCTTTTTTTCTGGTATTAGAGTTTGTATTTTCACAAAGAATGCTTTGTAGCAGGCATTACAATTGATCTGTTTTGTACATACTTGTGCCAACAGCTTGATGGTGGCGTTTTTGAAATGTAGAACAAAGTGCTTGCAAAATGTAATAAATACACTTGTGTACTTTGTGTACTTACTAGTAGTTGGAGAAGTATTTCTTGCTATGCATGACTGACATTCTGTTTAAGTTATAAATTGCATATCAGATATTTCATTAGAAGATTATTCACATTGACTGGTTATTCTTTTATTTGCAGGATTACCAAATGGTTATAGATACATATCTAAAATTTGTTGAAAGACGTTCATTTGGAAGCAGTCTTTTCCCACGGACTCAATAAGTTGTCTTTTTTCCCCCACTCTTGTGGGGTGTGTCCAGAGGGTCTTAGTTTGTCCTTGAATAACATATTTTGGTCATGGTACTCATCCTGTTTCCATTTAGGCCACCTTTAGGAGCTCATCTGCCAGAGACATGAATTCCCCTAGGCTTTGCCTCATTTCTAGCACACAAAGAAAAAAAAGTTTGCTTGCCAACATGTTTTCTTTCATAAATAGCTTGAGATTGTTCGATATGACTATAAATGCACCATGTATTAAGACTCTTGAATGGTATCTTTCCCAGATCTGTTTGTGTTCCTGGTAAAAGACTGTAAACATGCTGTTCAGTGTGCCATTGAAACTGTAAAGGAGAATAATAGTCTTGGTATAATAACCCTGTTGCTGTATTAATAATTGTAGCACATCAACAGAGTTTCTGCATAAAGATTTATCTTGGTATCTTGGTGTATGGAAAAAAATATTCACTTATAATGTACATTACAGATTTACACATTGCCTTGGTTCTCATGAACTTTAGTGGAATGGTGTCTGTGCACCAATATATACCATTTGCTATGATTTCTAACAATAACAAAGTGCTAGAAATGGATGTGCCAAACTATTGTTATGGGCAAAACTATGTCATTAAATTACACCTGGATATTGATAATTGACCTCTGGTCTTTCCGGTCACCTTCCATGTTAGGTTCCCTAGCAAATGTAGACCAGTAAAAACTTGTCATGTCAGGTGAATGTGTTTTGGACATATCAAAGTGTCAAACTAGGTGTACTTTATTTTATACCCATAGGATCACTAATCTGTAATTTAAGAGAAACAGCAACCCAGGAACATTAATCTACACAATGTCCTGTCGGTGACTGCTTTATAATTTTTATTTTTATTTTATTTATTTATTTGTAGAGATTTATATAGTGTGTGCTTGACCCAAAGCTATCAAAGCGCTTTACATAGTTGGGAATGTAACAGTTGCACAAGTTACATAGGATAGGAGCGAATACAAAACAATAGCATACAAAGAAGTATAGTGTGACCAGTGATAGATTATACATATGACTCAGTTCACTCTATAGCACACCTTTCTCCCAGTATGCTTTGAACATTAGAAATTGATCTTTTCTCAGGTAAATTACAACCAAATAATATTTTACTGCGTCTTTGAATACCTCACTCTATGTAGTGATATTGTCATGGTGCCTTTCGATAAATCATGAAAAACATGAAAGTCAATTAGCAACTGAATTAATAAACTAGGGGCTACCCGCCAAGTAAAAAAAAAACAAAAGCAGCAATAGCCAGATGATTGACTGTCCAGCAAACAAGAAACATTAGTTATAATGTTAATAACAATTAAATAAGAAACTTCAATTATTAAATAAAAGTCTTTGCCATTAAGTAGGTATTTTATATAAGAACATAGCATGTAGGAGACTGTCAATGCCATTTATCGTTGCCATGTTCTGTTTGCCTATTGCTCCATTCAGTTACATTGAGAAGAAACTAGGAGGAGCACACTATTTAGGCCCGTCTGCTGCATATCTAATGTAGGGATGTGCCAAAGGCAAGCGTGCGTAGGCCAATATGGGCTAGGAAAAACGCAGGGGGCAGGAGCAGGAAGTGAGTTCAAAAACACATATGCAAAGTCAAGAAACAAAAAATGAATACAAACGATAAGCCAATTTATAATCATCTGACAGTGGACAGAATACTACCATACCCATACTGGCAACACCCTTTGGAAGCCGATACCAAATATTCTTGGGAGAAAAAAGCTTAAAATCACAAATTGTAATAGAATGTTGAGGTGCAAAACTGTCTATCTCCCCCTTAGTCACTTCCTCTAAACATAGGATTAAATGGCATGGTTTTATAGTAGATTTAAACTGTAGAGCTATGATATTTTGATCCACACATGAACATGATGAGAAAAAGACAGTGCCATGATTTTTAAAATTCTATTTCTGGTGGGGATTCAGCTATGCTGTGAAAACTATCACAAACTATAAAGGAGGCGACTTAGGGATTACTGCAAAAGCAATGTGCAATAGTAACAGGTATACCTAATTCATATTGCTAATTGCAAATTGTTCTAGGCACAATGTGATCAGTGAACATATAATAGATGTTTAGCTAATATTGCACCCTTAAGATATTAAAATGCTTTTGTGAATGTGCATTCTCCCAGAGGTGGTTCGAAAACCAGCAAGAAAAGTGTTCTGTTTGAGGCCAGGGCTGCTCTTCTACTATGGCGGAGATGCGTTGCCCCCTCTCCAGCAGCTGAAAAACTTGAAAAATAAAATGATAATAAAACATGTTTTTTATTGTTTTATTTTTCTCCTACACTGTAGTCTTGGGGCCGGTGCCACAGGATGACAGGCACTGAGGGGGAGTGGTAGCCACTGCCTTTATTGCGCATGACGGTTTGGCCTGCCGTCTGAGGCCGGCCAAACCGCCATGCGCACTGAAGCTCCTTCCAATCCAGCTACTTTGCTGGGTTGGAGGAAGCTGGCACAGGCCCCCAGTCTCCCTGGGAGCAGAAATTGAGCGTGCTTAGGCCAATCCTGATGCTGCTCTCATGCTGTGAGAGCAGCATGAGGACTGGCTGCAGGGCAGGCTGGGAGCCTGTGCCTGCAATGGAGCAGAAGAGGGACGATGTGGCATGAAGCAGGTAAGTTTTTTTTACCTGTTTGTTTTTTGTTTTGTCCCCTCCGCCTCCCCCCACCCAGCCACTTTCCTCCAACACCAGCCGCGACTGGTTTGAGGATTATTGTCTGAGCACTGTCAAGGTCTTAATGTTCTCCATAACTGTTACACATATAAAGGCAACTTAAGGATCATCAACTGGTGAAAGAACCCACTAACATAGCAGGACACATCTAGATTGAGTAATGTGTGCCAGTGAATATTTCTTCTGATTTGCTGACATTTCACCGTGGGGAAAACACCAACACGCTCTCTACACCTGTGTGTACCTTGTGGAGATTTGTGTTTTTTTTTTAATTGGGGTGGTTTCCTCAGTGCCCCGTCTCTCCTCCCCATCCTGCATGGGCATTACGGAACCTCAAACTGCAGCGCTGTTAAATTAGAGGCTACAGTACAGGTGCCATAATGTCTGTCGGCAGAATAATTGCGGCACAAAGCCGGCATACCATTCCTTCTCCATACAAATACATTTCAAGTCTTGTGGTCAGATCACCATTTGGTACCTTTTTACATATTATCATCAAGTGCAGTAACCTTGCTTGTCACTTCGCAGTTGATTATGTGAACTTGCACATTCCAAGTGAGAATGCATTTCTTGTCACACAGCGAATAGTCAACTGATGGACGTTACTCACAAACATTGGCCGTCCCCCTAAAATACATTGGGGCTATGTTTTTAAACATTGAGATGTATGGAATTCACCAAGAAAAGATTAATATAATTAATTATAAGTAAAAAATAATATTTATGTCTGCACTTATTAATTGATATAGACCATTTATTGAATAACTGTGCTAGTCACTTAAATTATTTCTTACTGCAAATGGATTATGATTTATGATCATTTACATTTACATGGCACTATCTCTCATGAATGAAAGTTTTATTGCACAGCAGAATTTTTTTTTTTATAAAACCTAAAGTGTAATGTCCTGGGCCTAGTGGAGGTGTAAAAAGTAAACAGCACTCATCAAGAGACTATTTACCTTCTGGTTTTGCAGTGGCAGCAGGCTGTCTCTGAAATTAGAGGTACATAATACTTGCCCTAAATTGTAGCTGGTGAACAAAGAGAGTGACCCCAAACTCTTCTAGAGAGGCATGGGGCTGGGAAGGAGATTCTCACCCATACAAAGTAATAGGCTCTGACACGGCTCGCATTAAATATTCAAGTCCTTTCATGGTGTTCCAAGCCAATAAAAACTGACACACCACATGAGTTAATCACACTTTTAAAAAAAAATGTACTATGGGTGCATTCCTGTGTAAACAATTGCCTCCTTTGTGTCAGGTCCAGCATTTTTCCATGCGTACCCACATGCCAAGATATTCCTCCATCGTGCCAGCACCAGCATTTTTCCATGAGTGCCTATGCCAGGAATTATTTTCAGTATGTCAACTCAAACATTTTTCCAGATGGTGCCCCATATGCCAATTATTACCCCCAGTATCTCAGTGCCAGTATTTTGTATTTTCAATGCCCGTATTTTGTCACAGGATCCAGTCATACTAAGAATTGCCTCTGGTAGGTCAGCACCAAAGTTTTGCCATGGGTGCCTCTGTATGCCAAACATTACTTTCAGTATTCCAGGACCAACGTTAGACTTGCAAGCATAACACCACATTCTCACTCATGCTTACTTACATTCAATCACTCATTCCCACTTAGTCTCATGCACTCACTCTTATTCATTCTCACTCAGTCTCCTGCACTCTAACTCTCACTCATTCGAACTCTGTCCCACTCACCTACTGTTAGTCTTACTCGTACGTTTGTATACCGATTCTTTTATTGAATTAGATGGTGCATGTATTATGTATTAAAATGAGCAATTATTGAACCAGCCATATGATTGTGACCACAGCCGCTCATTTTTCATGTTGTACATTTACACACGAGGATCATGCTTACCAATAGTAACTCTAGGTAGTAAGTCTATATGATGGAAGTCATGGGATCTAACTGAGTTTTAGCGCCTGAATGTCCACAAGATCCAAGTGATTACATTTTGTATTATGAAACGCTGCACCATAATCAACAAGAACAAAACTCTCCCTTTTCCCTTCACTATTCCCCTCACTTCCCCAAATGTCCTGCATCCGAGTTCACCTCTTTTGAACAATACTAATAAAAAGGAAAAAAAGAGAAAAGAGAAAAGAAAGAAAGATAGATCCAATGTGAAGAAACACTGAGTATCAAGCCTTTAAGACCTCACTTCCTGTGAATGCAGATATAGGAGTGTCTACTGTTGTGTCGCCAGTTAGGAAGCACGCGGAGACAGGTAGGTGGTTATATTCTTTATTCTTCTTCCTCGTTGCTGTGCCCACATGCACGTCTGTCCCCATGCCCTCGCTGCCCAGTAGTGCCCTCCCCACTCCCTGATCGGAAGTGGTGTCCCGTTGCTGTCCTCTCCCAACATTCTGGTGCAGGGTCCTAGTGCCCTCAGACCCAGGTCACTACATCTCCCCCTTTGTGGAAAGAAAATGACGGACAAGTTATAGAGAGATTGAGAGAGAGAGAGAGAGAGATAGTTCCTGATCCCCATCATTACATTTCCTCAATCAGTCTTTTTGGCCTTTTGCTCATTCTTCTTGGACATGCTCCTTCTGTTTCCTTCTGTGATGCCTCTTCTTGTCTCTCACCGTTGTGTGTCCTTCTTCCCCTGCAGTCCATAACTTCCTCTTTTCCATGTGTTTCGTTGTTCTTTGCTGCTGTCTCCTCCGTCTTCATCCAGTTTCTTTAGTCCCTTGAAGTGAGAACTATTTCTGCTGATCCTGTAGGGGCCCGATGCAGCTGTTATCATTGGCCCCTTGACGTTTATGATTGTCAGTGGTTCATCTGAAAATGTACTGTATGATTTTCTTGACTGCCGCTGGCGCACTAACACTGAGTCCCCTTGCTTCAGGTGCGATGGAGTGGCATGTCTCCTGGCGACCGCATAGACTTTCATCTTGTTTTTCGCCTCCTGGTCTCTTCCTGCAACGCTGTGGTGCTCTGGTGGCGCCTTTGCTTCTGGTTGGGGCAATCTTGTCCTGCTTGTCCTTCCTAGCACCAGTTCTGCTGGACATCATCCCGTGGAGCTGTGGGGGGTGTTTCAATAGTCTCTTAGTATTTGACAGAGTGCTTGTCCTATGGAGACCTGCGCTAGCTTTGCCCTTTGGACTGCTTTCTTTATGTTCCCCATGAACCTCTCCACCATGCCGTTTGCTTGCAGCCACAGAGGCGTTATTTTCCAGTGGTGAATCCCTAGGTAGTCCATGAACTTGCGAAACTCCTCTCCTGAGAAGGGAGGATTGTTGTCTGTCTTTACTGTTTGTGGGGAACCCCAGGCTGCAAATATGTCATCAAGTATCGGCAACGTCGCGGTCGCTGATGTTGACGAGATGTGTCGCACTATGGGAAACCTGGAGTATTCATCAATGACCACTAGCAAGTAATTGCCCGTGTCCAATGGCCCATAGAAGTCTGCTGCCAACGTTGTCCACACTGCCCCTGGAAGCTCTGACATCTGTAGCTGTTCTGGCTTTGCTGGTTGTCCTGTTATTTGGCATAGGTGACAGTTTATGATAGTGTTCTCCTCCAGCCGATCCAGGCCTGGGAACCATACTTTCTCCCGTAGCATCTTTTTTGTTGCTACCATGCCTCTGTGGGACTCATGTGCCAAGTTTACAGTCTGCCGACGTAGTGCATTTGGCATGACTATCCTTGTTCCTCATAGTATGATTCCTTTTTCTGTCTCTGAGAGTTCCTCGTGTATGTTTTTGAATGCCAGCATTTCTTCCCTGTTACCTCCTTCTCCCATGGTGCTGTTGCTGTTTACGTGTCTCCATCTTTGCTGCCGTGCTGTCATTTTGACTGCTTGCATTGTGGCATCCTTCGCTGTCTCTTGTTCTAGCTCTGCGATTGTTATTGTTGCAGGAGTGTTCTGCCTTAACACAAAATTGAGGTATTCTTCTGCCATTGATGTGTTCTCTGGTGCCTGCGGTAGGGGATGTCGTGACATGTAGTCAGCTGGGTTGTGTTCTTTTCCCGGCTTGTGCACGATCTTGAAATCATAATCCATGAGTCTTATTCCCCATCGTTCGATGCATGGCGGTATCTTTCCGTTCGGATTTCCATATATTATCACCAGGGCCTGGTGGTCTGTTACGATGGTAAACTGTTTCCCGTAGATGAACATGTGGTAGTGTTCACACGCCCATACCACTGCTAGGCTTTCCTTCTCTGGCTGGGAGTATGCCCTTTCGATGTCAGACAAACTTTTGCTCGCATATGCTACAATTTTCCTGGGCGAATCTCTTCCAGGCATGTGTTGTGCTAGGATTGCTCTTAAACCTACCGGGCTGGCATCTACAGTCAGCTCAGTGCATAGCGATGGGTCGAAATAGGCAAGATGATCTACAGCCATTACTGCTTGTCTAATGGCCTCAAATGCCCTATTGCATGCCTGTGTCCAGAGAAATTTCTGACCCTGCTTTGTTAGGTCCCGAAGAGGTGTGCTCACTGTGGCAAAGTCTTTTATGTAGCGAGCACAGTAGCTTGCTAGACCAAGAAATGACCTCACTTCCGCTACTTCTGTTGGAGGTCTTGCCTTTTTCAGTGTCTCTACTTTGCTGGGGTCTGGCCTCATTCCTTTTTTTGAAAAGATGTGACCAAAGAACACTAGTTCATTTCTCCCCAGTTCGCACTTGTTTTCATTTAGAGTTAGGCCTGCTTGTTCCAACTGGTTGCAGACCTCACATAGGGCCTTGTCGTGTTCTTCATCTGAACAGCCGAACACCAGTATGTCATCACTGTAGTTCAAACTGTTTTTCACCGGCCTTATTACCTGCCTTATGATCTCTTGAAATATCTCTGCTGCTGATGATATTCCAAAACTGAGTCGTTTGTAGCGAAAAAGACCCATGTGAGTGGAGAAGGTAGTGATATACCGTGATTGCGGGTCAAGCTCCAGTTGATGGTATCCTTTGCACAGGCCTAGCTTTGAAAATCGGCATGCACCAGTGAGACAGCTGATCATGTCATTTAGATAAGGTCCAGGGTGCCTTTCCCTCTCAATTGCCGTGTTTGGTACTCTCATGTCAACGCATATGCGAATCTTTGAGGTGTTCTTCTTTGGCACTGCTACTATTGGAGACACCCAGGGGGTCGGTCCGTCGGCTGGCTCTATGATATCCTGTGCCAGCAGGCTTTGGATTTCTTCTTCTACCTGTGGTTGCAGATGTATGGGCACTCTTCGGTGATGTTGAGCCACAGGTTTTATCGCTTCATTGATATGCAGTGTTATTTGTTTTTCTTTTAGTTTGCCCAGCCCTTGTAGTATGGCCGGATGTTCTCTCAGAATGTTCTGTTTTTCTGGCATGTTGTAGGTCATTGCTAGGAGACCCATCATCTGTGCGGTGACGTTGCTTAGCAGACAGGGTGCTGGAATGTCTCCTCGCAGTACATGTATTTCCTCTTTGCTTGACCTTTCTTTGTAAGTTAATGTCTCTGTGAACTTCCCCATGTTCACTACTGGTTTTCTCGAGCCCCAGGTGAATACATAAACAGTGATGGTGATAATGGCGATTTCACCCTCATCTTCTCGTATTCTGACATGCACATGATGTTGCATGTAGCTCCACTATCTAATACGAAGCTTGTGCGGTGTCTTCCTGCTTCAATGTTCACTGTCTCTGTTTTCTTTATCTGATGTTTTTCTATGAGATGAATGTGTTCTGGCGTGCGGTCTTCCGCTGGGGTATCTGACATCAGATACAGTCGTTCTGCAGTCTCTGGCGCGGTTGCTCCATCCGATTCCGCTGAGGGACTGCGATTTTCTGTTTCCATGTGCCTTGCGTATCTGCTCGTCACCGTCTGTGGTCTTGCTGGTCTTCCTCGTTCACTTTTAAATTGTCCACTCATGCAGGCGCTTGCAAAGTGGTTTTCTCTGTTGCATTTTCTGCATCTGTGGCCCATTGCCGGGCAAGCGCCAGTATGTGGAAATTCAAGTCCGCATCAATAGCACGTCCTTTCTTGCTTCTTTCTTGGTGGCGGTGTATTGTCTCTCTTCTTGACATTTCCAGTTATGCGGTTCGCTTGTTCCACTCTTCTTGCCTTTCCCAGTTCCATCTGTCTTGCATGTGTTGTTGCTCTGGCCTCCGCTCGGGCCATTGTCAATATTTTCTCGAGCGAGGACAGTTACTTCAGACTTCGTGCGCGGAACTCCACTGACTGACAGCCTTCAATGATGCGCAGTCGTATCGCTTGTTCGTTGTCAAACTTGTCAAATTCGCAATACGTTACTAGTTTCCGCAATCTGGTTGGGAAATCATTGAGGGGCTCGTCTGCTAGTTGACACATGGTGTTGAAAGTGTACCTCTCGAAATCTACATTTCTTTTCGGGTCAAATTTGTCTGTGAGACACTTTATCAGTCCCTTGTATGTTGCTGTTTGATCTCGAGGAAATGTTATTAGCAGGTCCTCAACCTCATCACCTACGAAGTTTAGGAACAAGTATATGTTCTGGTCATCTGTGTATGCCTTGCATGTGGCGCGCATGTATCGTTCGAATTGCCTTATCCAGCTCTCCCACCTAATGCCTGTTTGTGGTTCTGATAAGCTGAACGGTAGTGGTCTGTGGAAGTTGCATTTGCGCTATTCTTGTCGCTTGGTCTTCTGTCATTTTGTTGTGGTGCCTTTCTTTTCTTTGTGTGCAGCGTCTTCCTTTGCTGTCATTTATTTCTTTATTTCACCTTTAATTTGCAGTAATTTCCCCTTTTTTTTCCTTTACTTCTTTTGTTTCACCTTTGTTTGTTGTAGTTTCCTTTTGTTTCCACCCTTTTTCTTCTTTTCTATGGGTTTCAGTCTTTGCCTGACATAAAAATGGCCGCCTGGCCTTCTCTAGCCTCTCATTGGTTCTCCCGCCTGACTTCAAGATGGACGCCGGGATTTCTGTAGGGCAAGATTTGCTATTTGTTTTATGGCCTGACTCCAAAATGGCTGCCGGGTCTTTTCCAGCCTTTCAGTGGCTCTCCCGCCTGACTTCAAGATGGCCGCCGAGCTCTTGCGAGATTTAAGCTTGAAATCTACACGCGGGAGGTTCGGGCTATCTTTGCAGTCGGCGGTCGGCTTTTGTCACGGTTGGGTGCCCTTCTTCTTTCTCCTCACCTCACGTTTATTGATGCGGCCAAGGTGGGCTCCCGATGTCGCTGCAGGCTCTTGCACGTGGACCAGGGTGGGCTCCTGGCTCCGCTTTTCTCGCGACCGGGGTGGGCTACCGATTTCACGTTTTCTTTCTTTGGGGGCCGACGGACCAGGGTAGGCTCCTGGTTTCGTTTTCTCGCGACCGGGGTGGACTCCTGACGTCGCGTTTTCGCTTCTTGGTGGTTGGAAGACCAGGGTAGGCTCCTGGCTCCGTTTGGATGTTGTAGGGGCACGCGCTTCTGGTGGTGACTTCTGATCCCACCTTCTCATCGCCAGTTGTCGCGTCGCCAGTTAGGAAGCACGTGGAGACAGGTAGGTGGTTATATTCTTTATTCTTCTTCCTCGTTGCTGTGCCCACATGCACGTCTGTCCCCGTGCCCTCGCTGCCCAGTAGTGCCCTCCCCACTCCCTGACCGGAAGTGGTGTCCGGTTGCTGTCCCCTCCCAACATTCGGGTGCAGGGTCCTAGTGCCCTCTGACCCAGGTCACTACATCTACTCTGACCTAAATCGAAGGGGGAACTGAAATATCCATTGGACCCCTCCTTACTGTGGGCTGGAATCCTCCGTTGTCAGAAAGCTAATAAGGGAGGCACAAAAGAAGCACAGAATCCAGCCTAACTCTCCCTAGAACCGTCTCAAAATAGAGCACTCAGCCCTGAGACTGGAGCAAGGGACCCAAAGTTTTGTCGAAGATGGATAGGCGGTCTTCCAGTTTGTAAATTTTATGTTCATAGGATGCCTTTCCTTGACCCATAATTACACTGTGGGGAATTTTCCCATTTTCCAGAACCAACTGCCAGAGCTTTGGTGAACCATCAGCTAACCTGGGGCAAAAACTACAGGTAATGAGAGATGTCATGAAGCAGTGTTATAGAGTCTTCTAACTTCCCTGAGAACCCCACCATGGTCTGCATTTCTGTTAGGACATCATCCCAATAGGGTCTCAACTCTGGCATGCTTACATAATATGGACTATATCACTGTCAGGACAGCTACACCTCCAGCGTTCAGAAGGAATCCAATCTGAGCCTCTAATTGTCTGTGCGGAGATCAACAACACCTGTGCAGTATCTTACAATATCCAAACTCCAGCCTCTTGTAGGTGCTTATCATGGTACCGTAATAGGTCAGCCCAATCCTCATCTCTAAAGTCAAAGTGAAGTTTATTGGACCACCAGTCTTTTAGCTGAGTCCGTGTCTGGGATTAGAAGGTTGCATCAACTAGTATACAACCCAGAGACCATCCCTTTGTGGGTTCCCCAAGTCTGAAGATAAGATCGTGATGGAGATTTCGACAACAGGGTAATGGGAAATGACCCAATGAAAGCTGTGAGGCATTGTGTCAATTGTTGAAACCTCCATGATAAGTGGGGCGAAAGCTTGTATCTCGTCCAGGCTTCTGATCAGGACATCATCCTGCCATCTAACAATAAGTGGTCTAGTTGCATGTCCCCTTTCTGCATGAAGTCCGTCCAGACAGGCTATCTACATGCAATTTTAATTCTGCAATTGTCCTACAATGGGGCATCCACATGCAGCTGTGCATCTGCGTGTAATACGCTTTGTGCCTTGTGCCATGTGTGATGTGTAGCCTGCAAAATCGGGAGAGTGAACAAGTTTCAGTTTCTCCATTGAATATTAAATACCTATACCCCCCCAAGTTTACCAAACAGTGCATCTACGATTAAGACTCACTTCAGATGTTCAAGTGTGGAGTACAAGAAATAGCAAAGATGCGCCATTTGTGAAACAGCCATCACATCCGGTATAACCATTTAACCGTTCACAGGAATCTCTGTCCGACACCCATGTAATACAATACCCTGAATAAATAGCCCCTCTCCACCTGGTCAAAAACCTTCTCTGCATCGAGAGAAATCACCTTTCTCTTTGCCATAGCACATGTGCCAATGTTCGTCAGTGAGAGGCTGATGACTGGTGTGGGATGAAACCGACCTAAAAGGAGTGTAACTTAAGCCAATTGGCTAACACCTTAGCTAAGATCTTCAAATCAACATTAATAAGCAGAACTGGCCTGTAACTTGCCCAATCTGGCGGGTCTTTGTTGGGCTTGGGCTTGACAGATATTCTGGCTTTATTAGCTTTGTGAGGGGGAAGTAACATCCCAAATTTCATTGAACATATTGCGCAGGAGGGGAACCAATCATTTCTTGTTGTTCTATAGAATTCAGCTGAGTAGCTGTCTATCCCTGAAGCTCTGGAAGCAGGTAGGTCATCAATGACCTGTCCTATCTCTTCTTCAGCAAAATCAAGGTGAGTTGGGACCTTCAGATATGTATTTTTTTTTTAAGGGAGTGGAACACTGAAACAATGTTAGTAGTATGTGTCAGCAATTCTCCTGTGTCATTTCAAGTTGCTGTAATTGGGAGAGATGCTTCTTGCTGCCGCAATTGATAAGCAAGTAGGTGCCCTTCCTTCTCACTCATTTCATAATGCCTATGCTATAGACTAAAGAGAGATTTTTCTGCTTGTGAGGAGTAGATAATGTTAAGTTCAGATTTCTTTCAAAGTAGTTCCTGTAGAGTGTCCTGAGAATACATTTTAGCATAGCTCTTCTTGAGATGGGCGACCTGTGTTTCTTACTCAAAGTATACCTTATGCACCCATATTTTCTTAAGGGCTAATTGTCTCAATAATTCCCTTCTAAGGATTGCCTTCCCCACTTCTCATAGCAAATGGGAGAAGGATACCGAGTGGGTGTTGCCTTCTAGGAGATTGTGTAGTAAGGCCTGCACTTTATGTTTTGTTTCCTTGGTCCTGTACCTAGTAGCATTAACGTTCCATTGGCTTAACAGGGGTGTTGGGAGTCTTATGACCATGCAAATCCATAAAACATCATGATCTGAAGTGTAATTCAGGGTAATCTCTAAGTCCTGCATGGATGGAAGAAGGGTAGTTGTTATGAGATAACAGGCAATCCTAGTAAGTGTGCAAAGCGTACAGGAATTGAAAGTCTTGGCTGCTGGTTTGAGACAGTCATCAGGGGTCAGTGAGTGAGTGGGTGGAAATTTAAACAGTAGGAATATGCCAGTCTTTTTTTTTTTATAATAGAGCACATGATGGTCTGATTTATCCAGACCTGTACCTAAAACTAGGTTCTAGTTGCCTCTAAAAAGCACTATAAGCAGGAAAAGGAGGATGCAATCTATCGCTCTGAAAAATTATCATTTGTCCCCAGTCGGGACATTTAAGGAGCCATGAATAAGTGACTGTTAGAAATGGGATTTCTGGTTGGCTAGGGCTAGCGCCTAAGCCAGGCAGAAATCACCACTCTAGGCAGAGCAAGGGAGTTACACGCTGAAGATAACCCCTGCTCACCCCCTTGGTAGCTTGGCAGAGCAGTCAGGCTTATCCCAGAGGCAATGTGTAAAGTGTTTGCGCAACACACTCACACAGCAGCGACACACTAGGCACACCACAAAAGAAACTCCACACAAGGTTATATAAAATAGCCTTTGTATTACTCATAAAACACATTAGAATGCAATCACATATATACACTGTGCCACCTGGCACTAGGTATTACTTTAAAGGGATTATAAACACCCAGGGCCAATCGGGCCACTGTCATAAACACCTAAACCACAGTTAGGCAGGGCAACCAGTCACTACTGGTAAGGTTACACTGAGCACAGCACATTATGCATAATCAGACTTAGTAGTGCATTATTATAAACATTTGCAGCACAACCCAGTAGCTACTGGTAGGATTACTTCTAGCGTAAGACCCTTATGCATAAACATCAGCCATAGTGCACCATAGTAAACACTTGCATCAGTGTGCACAGTAGAAAAAGCATTCAGTATAACCCACATCAACAGTGCCATATAATAACCGCTTATAGGGTGCACACATCATGCCCACATTATACATAATAATGCCTGTTGTAATCAAACACCTCCTCACCCAGTATGATCAGTAATCAGAAACACATGATGCGGGAAGACATGTAATTCATAACATCAGGTCACAGCATATAAGAATGGCCTGAATTACGTGACCATGAAGTAAAACCATAGTACGAGCGGCTCCTGCCCTCCTATGAGGGTACCTGTTGTCCTTATGTACAGCCCGTAGGCTTCTGGGACACGTGTCCGCCTACAACAGAAAATGTGGCGATTTGAGTCAGGGGCCTCCACTGATGGCGTCCCCCATAATGCCACACTTCCAGAAGACGTGCCCCCTGGTATGTGCCACTCAGGCAGCTGCCCACGATCATGCGGAGCATCTGCTGACACCAATGCAGCGCGGGGGTCTTCTCGCAGGCTCCCTTGGTACAGTGTAACCAAGATAACGTGCTCCCCTTCGGTATGCGGGCACAAAGGCAACCGGGGAGGTAAGGGGGCATGCAAGCCCTGCTGCCACGGACGAGGAGACCCGCTGGGTCCCCCGTAGGCAGAATTAACACAAGGGGGTGGGCTGCCCGGGCCACGCGGTGCAGCTCCCGTCACCCAGGACACCTCTCCAGATCTCCGGTGGCCTCTCCTGCGGTCCCACGTAGCCCAGGCGCGGCCGACGCTCCGGGGCTCAGTCTCCTTCCAATAAAGCGGCTCCGACCACAACCAGGCTTTACTCTGCCTGGCTTCCGGCCTCTCCGGCAGCTTCCCCACCACGACAATTACCAACAAGGAGTGGGAGAGCACCTCCTTCCCGCAGCTCTCCCCTCCTACTCCTCACAGACCTTCTTTCTGCTACCCGGGAAGGATACGAGGCAGCAGGCTCAACTTCTTCACTGGAATACACGCGGGGCTCTCCTCCTCACGGGAGCCCCGCCCACAGTCAGGCATCCTCTGGCTGACTTCCGGTATACTGCAAATCACAAAGCGAAATCTCTGTTACTTTCGCCACTTTCTGCGCCCACCTCACCTTGGCAGATGGAGCCCTCTCCTCGGGCTGGCACTCTTCACGGCACATTTGGAGCCTATCCCCAAGGCTCAGGGAGACAGTAGCATAAGCACGCTTCCACACGCTGTGTTGTGCAGGTGCCCACAATTCTGGGCAGATCAGTTTTCCTGCACGTTCAAAAGGTGCTTGGATTAGAGATAAAGAAAGGTCAAGTATTCCGCCTGCACTCAGCCCCAGGGCTCTTCACAAGGGGAACGTCCAAAGCACTTCACCATGCACTGGAGGCAGAGTCTCCCTCCAGTTCGATTAGCCCAGGCAGGCCAGCACACCGGGGCTCTTCAGCAGGGCAGCAACTTCACTCCCATGAGTAGGGAGCCCCAGATGGCGGTTCCTCCTGGGCCCAGTAGTTCCCAAGTAAGCACAACAGTCCCACAAGCCCCTTACATGGGGTCACAGCCCCAATACTTATACCAGTTAGTGTCTTTGTCTCCCCCTGGCCCAGGGCTCTGCGCCCGGTCCAAACCAGTTCTGGGGGGCACTTAACAAGTGCACGACAGTCCCCATTGTCAGCGTAGGCTTGGCCCCAGACACACCACAGGGGGGCGGAGCCAGCATTGTGTAAGGCAGGCACAGTCCTATTCAGGCCCAGGTGCTACTCCTCCCAATACTCCAAATGCAGATCAGCCTATTTAGCTTAGCGCTGACTCACCCTGCCCCTCTGGAGCCACTGCACCTCCCCAGCCCCTGTCATCCAGAGCCAGACATGCAATACACAACAGGCAGGCACAAAGACACATAGCACATAGAAATGCCCACTTCTAAAAGTATTGATAGGTAACAGTGCCTACAAGGGATTTCGTTTGAAAAACTAAATTGCACTATTTAGACAAGTTACTTAATTGTTAAGCCCAAATTTGTGGCTAACACATGAAAAATCTATACAACAATTCACTTATTTCCATCATAGTTAATATACAATGAACATTTTCAAACACGGGTGTGAATGTCTCAGTTTTTGCTCATTTAATGCGGATAAACAAAAAAGGGGTACAAAAAGTGATAATCAAAACACAATGACAGAGGCAGATAAATCATATACAAAGATTGTAACCTTCAAATCATTAGTGTAAGCATCTATTCCAAACTATATCAAGGAAGAAAATGAATCTGAAAAAACAGAAAACAATTCCTGACAAAATAAATCACAAAGGAAATAGATGAACTTGTCGACGTTTCGGTCTTCGTGGCATATAAGTCCGCTAGACCATCTTCAGGACGATGAAAGAAGAGTTATAATTGACCCTTATAACTGGTCAAGCACTTGACTTGAACCAGGCAAATGGCTGAATTTGTTAAAAGCTTCCAGGTCGCAGACACCGGAATGATAAATTATTCAAGAGCTTGGTGAGCGTCAAGCAAACTGAAAAATCTTCTAAAAGCAATCCAGTAGGATTAGCTTCGAGTGACACTCGCTTCAATCGAGTGGCACGTGCGGGACACTGCTCCTCGAAGATACTGCTGTCTCAACAGATGGCACTTCTAAAAGTGGCATTTCTAAAATAGTGATAATAAATCTGCAAACACCAATGCGCAGCATTTATTACCACTATTCCAAACATACCAAACTTGATCACGCTACTCCTCTCATGTCAGGAATAACCACTGAAACACATATCAGGGAATCCCCAATGCATTCCTATGAGGGGGCAGCCTCACAGTAGTGAGAAACCAAAATGGCTGTTTGTCATACCAGGACAAGCCACACAGTTAAGGCACATGTCCTACCTTTTACCTACAGCGCACCCTGCCCATAGGGCTAGCTAGGGCCTACCTTAGGGGTGACTGATATGTAGGAAAAGGGGAGTCACAGACGTGGCACCCGTTTTACGTGACACGTCACAGTAAACTGCGCGTGCAGGCCCTGCAATAGCAGAGGCCTGAGACAGGTTTGAAAGGCTACTTTGGTGGGTGGTGCAAGCAGCGCTGCAAGCCCACCAGTAGCATTTAATTTACTGGCCCTGGGTATATGAGATACCACTTTACAAGAGACTGATAGGTAAATTAAATACGCCAAACAGATGTAGACCAATCTTGCCATGTTTACCATAGAGAGCACATGCAGTTTACACTGGACAGCAGTGATAAAGTGCCCAGAGTCCTAAAACCACCAACATCAGGTTAGAAAAAATACCAGGAGGAAGGCAAAAAGTTCAGGGATGACCCTGCAAAAAGGGCCAAGTCTAACAATGACATACCCTTAATGCTTGATTAAGAAGTAATTAGTGACCCTTTGTGTCAACCCACGTTTTTTGGACCCGCAACGGTAGTCCATTCCGGACCAGGATTACCACCCCTCCTTGACGGCAGTACTTAGAGGAGGAGGTGCCATTTCCTTGTCGGTAACCCTTACAAGTGTGGTACTCCCTGCCTCCCCAGTCAAGGCAGAGTTTCTCACTCTCTGATTTGGAGAGGTGTGTTTCTTAGATGAACACTTTATCTGGATGTAAGAAGGACAAGATTTTCTTCCGTTTCACATAGTGAGTGAGAGCATTTACATTAAGAGAGAGTACGGTAAGATGTCTGGAGGTGTGCATGTAGCAATTGATACAAGATAGCCGTGTTGAGTTGCGTGGAAATGCCTTTGAGTCTGGTTAGTGGTAATTTGAGAAGGTGCAGAAAGGGCAGAGAAGATGTAAACACCACAAATGTAGTAGACCATCTGAAAAACACAAGAGTAAGTGTTGTCCGCTCAAGTGATTCAATATGTCATGGAGTGAGGATGAAGGTAAAGATCGTCGAGCACGTGCCAAGGAGAAATAAGGCGGAAAGGGCAGAAGGACTAACTAACTTTCTCCAGGTAAAAAGGTAGTTGTCAAGGGAGTGGACCTACCCAATGATGCTTTTAGTGCTAAGAAAATAGCTCTGGATGCAACAGAACATGAACAGCAGCAGCTAGCAGTTGCTTGCACTTGCTCAGTTCCTTGTTCCTGTGCTTCTGTGGTAGGATTTTTGTGCCACATTACTCATAATTAATCAAATGGTTGTAATTGCTTAATTTTCAGTAATTTCGCATTAAAAAACGAAAGCCCAAAATTACTCCAATTGCATTGCCCTCAATGGCCTTTTAGAAACCATGTTTAAATTAGGGACGGGCGTAACTTGCTTATTTTGCTGTTGCATAATTACATGAAATTCATTTAGTGCTATTTTGTAATCACAAAATGAATTCTCACATCCAAAATGGACTCAAAGATGCATTTTGTGTTAAAAAAACTAGCACTAAATGCAATAGAACACAAACAGCAGCTGCTAGGGATTACTGCATTCCTTGTTCCTATGCGCCTGCCGTAGGATTTTTTTGCCAAATTTCTCATAATTATGTGAATGGGCATAATCGTGTAATTTTTGGTAATTTCACGCCAAAAGAGTAAAGCAAAACTACTAAAATTATACTGATTACTCCAGCGTAATTAAATTTTTTCCGGGCAACACAAAACAAACCCCTGTTTTTTTAACCTTACTTAAAATAGCTATTATGGCCATGCCAGCTAGCTACTTAAGCTTATGGAAACAAGACTGACTAATCAATATTTGGTTAAAAAAACATGGCATCGTATCTTCAATCGAAATTGAAAAGACAACATTTGCGATGCACAGGACTAGGAGATACCTCACTGTAGCAAATGCAAATGCCTGTTAGTTAGCAAATTTAACTGACAGTGCTTCTTATTCTTGGAAAACTCCTAAGCATGCAGGGACATGGGGCTAGGAGTTAAAATGTATGGGGCCGATTCACAGAACTAATCTGAGATAAAATCCTAAACTTCCTACTTTTGGTATTCACAGAAGGCATTCTAACTTTACTACTACTAAATGCCATTTGTGAATACCGAAAGCCGTAAAGTTAGGATTTTGTCTCAGCTTAGTAGTAGTAAAGTTAGGAGTCCTAACTTTACTACTACTAAATGCCTTCTGTGAATACCAAAAGTAGTAAGTTTAGGATTTTATCTCAGATTAGTTCTGTGAATCGGCCCCTATGTGTTTCAGTACCTGTTGCTACTGCTCGTCATTGTAGGTTCCAAGAGATACAGCATTAATCTCCACCCAATATGGTCTCATGACCAATTGAGCTAAAATTGTACTGAAAGGACTGTTTAAAGTACTTTAATAGTACAGCCCTTGGCACATGATTTTAACAACAATGTACATGCTCTGACCAATATGTTATGAATGGCCGACATGTTTCATTGCCCAGTGATTTTATGGCAATTTGTTTAGGGCCGAAAGACCAGGAATTCACCTATTTATTTACTGCACCTGAGTAAAAATAAATAGAACAAGCATTTGCAATGCAATAGGTCTCACATTTTTTTTTTTTTTTATTGTTTTTTAGAGTTAGAACTATTGGCAAAAGTGCTGCTGGTAGGGTTGGTAGGTACACAAGTTTCACATGTCCTAAATGTGAAAAATTGGGTGTTGTGAATGAGGGCCAGAAATGGTCTCCAGTTATGTTGTGGCAAACATGATGCAGCATCTACATGAGTCAGTGACACAGAAAGGTCGGCAGATGAATACCTTGAAGAGCCCATTCGTCAATTAAGGAGCATTTAAATAAAAAGTGAGTGAAGATGTGAGGTCAGGTTGGAAGAACACCAAGAAGTTCTTGGAAGTGTTTTAAGCAAGTAGGTTGACAATGTTCAATTTAGTGCTGGAGTTGTAGAACAGCTAATTTTTATAGCCACTGAAAATGAGAGGAGATCCTGAATTTTCAGATGCAGCCTGATACAGAAATCTACAGTTTTCCAATCTGTGATGGAAATGAGGAGTCATGGTTTGTAGAATTGAGAAATTGCAGTCTGAAGCTGGTTCTTAGAGCAAAGAGTGCATCTTAGTCAGTAGAAGCACAAATTATGTTGTAGGAGCATCGGTCCATTCCATGGAGAGCTCAGTGCATGATACTTGGAGTCTTCAACAGGATTTATCAGTCAGCAAATGAAGTGCATGTGAGTCAGATGACATTCAATGCAATGGATGGGGATGGCAAAGAAGTTCAGAAGTGGAGTTCTGAACACTTTCTACATTCTGCATTAGTCAGGTATGCCAAGGTGCAGTCCATTGAAATGATCAAGAAGATAAAGAGTACGGGCATTCAATAAGTAAATCCCAGGAAATGGATTTCCCTTTAATGTAGCCTCTGGAGATAAATGAAAGATCTCACTACTTAATTGACTTGAACGTTCAAGGTGAGCTCAGCATTCAAGGTCATCTCAAGATTTTTGACAGTCTTCAAAGGTGTAGGTGATGAACCCCTTTTTATAGGTTACTAGAGAACTAAATGAGTAAGAGGCACAGTACTACATGTCACAGTTTCAGTCTTGATGATATTTAGTTTTAAGTGATTCCTGGTCCTCTATTCAGTGACTATAAGAAGGCAAGATCTTGGCACGCATGTACAGGAGTCTGGTGATTGAAGAACTGGTTGAAGGTGAGAAGGGAAGTGGAACAGAGCTTGAACAGTAAGTAGCAAAAGAGGTGTGCTGGGAAAATAGAAACTGGACAGTGGGAGGTGGGAGGTGAGGGTAAGTAAGGATAGAGAGGATTTCAACACGCTTCAAAGAAAATGTGATTTCCCATTCACGGCCTTATCCTGAACAGCAATGTCCAACAGACAGCTGAGGTGATTGAAGTGAAGTACCATTTCAAATGCTGCAATCAAATCTAGCCGAATGGCCATGCGAAATCCATTAATGTCTGCTTGTGTGCATCCAGCTAGTGAAGAGAGATGATTAATCCCTGTGTTGAAGGTGGAAATCAACTTAAGAGTCAACCAAATTATTGATTTCAATATACTGCTTGAGGTTCTGGTGTGCTCGGGTTTCTATAAATTTTTGTAAAAAAAAAGCTGTAAGGGAATAGGTTTTTGGCCCTCGTACTTATTCACATTAAATCTAGATTTCTCCAGCAGAGCTATGATAAAGGAAACTTTGAGGTTCATGGAAAAGATCCCAGTTTCAAATTATTTGTGAAAATATTTTGGATGCATGCTGACGCGCTGGAAGCAATTTCCTTATATGTGGCCCATGGGCAGAGATCAGATTGATATCTGGATTGCTGACAGATATGGAGGATATACAATCCTAGAAGGAACTGTGGGGAGAATATCCTTTATGTAGCCTCTAATGTTCAGGGCCATGAGCATACCATGAGGATGCAATGGAATTATGGTGGTCCTGAGTATACATCTTTGCTGCGTCACGTGTAGGCTGAATAATGCTGGATTCAGGGAAGGTCCTTGGGGTACTCTACAAGATAAGGTCTAAAAAGACAAACTGAAGAGAGGGATCACAAACACCTCGACCCTTTTAGTAAGAAAGGAGCCATCCAATAGCATTTTCCCCACCTTAATCTCTGTCAATCTATACAAAAGAATGAGGTGGAAGGCAGTGTTGAATGCACCAGGGAGGACCAGGGCTGCTGGGCCTCCGGAAGAAAGAATCAACAGAAAGTCCTCTAAAGCTGCCACCGGCACTGATTCTGTCCCATGAGTAAGCCTGGGCGTAGTTCGCGAAGTAGCGCTACGCGAAGCTACGCAAAGTGCAGTTCGCACTACGCGAGCTACGCGTAGCCCTACGCGAACTGCGTAGTGCACTGTTTGCAATGATTGCACAGTGCCGGATGCTTGTCCGCACTGTGCAATCATTGAAAACGGCATCTTGCACAGTGCGAGCTGTCTTTTACTGCCGCTCGAGTAGATTTTTACTCGAGCGGCAGCTTTCTCAACGCGGACTGGTAGTTTCTCATCGCGAGCGGTCGCGAGCATACGCGACCACTCGCAATGAGAAACCCTGACCTCCCCGCGTTGAAAATCTCGCCGGGAGGTTTATTTTCCACGCTCGCGATCGGCAACTTGATGTTGCTGATCGCGAACGAGAAAAAGTCTCGCCGGGATGTCATTTTAGCTTGCTCGCGGTCGCCAACCTGACGTTGAGGACCGCGAGTAAGCAAAAATGACAGCTGCACTATGCTACGCTACGCGTGTTTGCACTGTGCTACGTGCAATTCGCGTTGTGCGAAGTAGCGCAAACTTCGCAAACTACGCGAGCGTAGCGTAGTGCTTTGCCCAGGGTTACCCATGAGCCAGGCGAAAACCAGCTGGGGCGAGATCCCAAAGAGAGTCCTGTTCAGGTGAGAGGAGAGTTAAAGATCGACAACTGATTCAGAAGTATTCTAAATGACATGAAGAATACGGGCCAATGGTTAAATGGACTATGGGATCTGCATTTTGTTTTTTCAAGATGAGTGATATCGTAGTGTTTTCCGCACAGGATAGTAGCAGAAGATGGAGAGATATTGCAAACTTACGTAATTGAGGGAATGATGACTGTGGTTGCTAATCTCAGAATTCTCATGCATCCTGTAATAGGCACCCTGGAGCAGATGGACAGCAATATGGCCCAGGTGAAACTGGGTGTCACTAGAATAAAGTAAGTATGAAGACAGTATTCTGGGGAGAGGGTAGTGCATTAACGAGAGAAAGGTGATTGAATCAGACCAATTTTGGATAAGAAAATTCGTGACATCTTTGCCTTATCACATCAGGAGTGGTGAATTGTGAAACAATCTTAAACCTCATTGGTGGTGACATGGCCTAAGAAACAAGACACACTACAAAGCCTGAGAGAAAGTATTCACCCAACCCCCAAATCATCCATATTTTCAGGTAATGTTGGGTTCACTCTTTCTGCCAAATGTTTAAAAAGTTGTGGAATATTCTTTAATGCAGTGACATGCCCCCAAAGAGCTGATCATCCATTTTTGAAAGACGTGTAACTACAGGATAACACAACATTTTAAAATTTAATTCAGCCCTGTGAGGGAGATCTGATGCCACAGAGCAGTGCAGAGGGATGTCAAAGGACATGTTTTGCAGGGTAGGACACACAGTGCACTACAGTCAGGTTCATTTCTGCAAAGTGACCCCCGGTCATTTTTTACACTTACACTCACTCCGACTTTGAAGTCAGCTGCTTTTATTTTGTGATATTTAAGCCAATATTAAAATTGCAAATAAAAAAATGAAACTCCCACCATGCAAAGAGCTGCTGATGAAAACGTTTTCATTTTATTTTCACACTTCACTTAAAGCCACTTGACAGTAAAGCCTTTTTATTTAATTAAAGTTACACTTGTCAGTTATTGTAAACTTTCAAAATGGCTGGCCAACGGTTTCCTATTTCCACAATAGACTTATACTCGTGTGCACAGCACAGCAAACTGTTTACTATGAACATAGTGAACAGACTTCATTGCCACACAGCAGCTTTATAGCTTGGCGTGAAGTGAAAGTGAGTATCACACAACTACTCATGTACTTTGTGGGTAGTGGAGTGTGGCTGATTAGGATGCTCAGCAATTCACCAATCTAGATATTTCTTTTCACCAACCACACACAATGACTACCAACCTCAAGAGACCAAATTGAAGTCAACGACAGTCCCAGAACCATAAAAGCAATCAGACTTGGAAAACACTAAGGGCCATATGTATCAAAATGTCCTTTTGCGATTCTCAAATAGCGATTTTTTGCGAATCGCTATTTGAGAATCGCAAAACGCTATGGGCCATATGTATGAAGCTAATTTGCGATCGCAAACGCCGAAATTCGCAGAATTTCGGCGTTTGCGATCGCAAATTAGCAGTGTGCAATGTATCACACTGAAACCCCGTCGCAAAATAAGGAATCGCAAATTTTGCGATTCCCTATTTGCGATTGCATTGAAGGAATCGCTAATTGCGATTCCTTAAATGCAATGTAAGAAGCACCCAAGTTGTGCGATTTGTGTAAGGAATCGCAAATTACCACCAACTTCAAGTTGGTGATAACTTGCGATTTCATTTAAAAATGCACTATTTTACATTTTTTAAAGTGCCATGAGGCGCACATACATGCCCTTAGGGCACGTATGTGTGCCACATGTGCACACATGCACATTTCAGGGGTGCAACAGGGTGTCCTTTTGACACCCTGGCACCCTTGAAATTGCATTCTCAATTTGCGATTCTCTAATTGCTAATCGCAAATTGAGAATGTCTTCCCATTCATTCCTATGGGCCTCTAGGCACATAGGAATGAATGGGGAGGTATTCCTTAATTGCGAATCGCAATTTGCGATTCGCAATTAAGGAATATGAAGGATTCACAAAATTTATTGCAAATCCTACATACATAGCGTTTTGCGATTCTCAAATAGCGATTCGCAAAAAATCGCTATTTGAGAATCGCAAAAGGACATTTTGATACATATGGTCCTAAGAGACCATGAAAACGATGTAAGTGCACCACACAAATGCTGGGCGCAAACCAGCACGGGCATCCCAATAGTCATGATTTGCTTACAATTTCTCTTCTACTGGGAAACATTAAAATGAAATGGAGGGGTGATTGCAAAATCGTTGATTCTGTGGAACATATAAGGAGAATGTTATACATAATAGCATGCTATATATAAGCAAGCTTTGAGTACCAACATTGAGTAGGTTCAAAAGCAGAGGAGATTTGAGTAGAAAATATGAGGAGTCGTGCCAACAAGGAAATGGAACGAGGACCGGTAAGTCCTATAAGCCACTTCTATTGGTGCTTAGGCCACCAACATCAGTCTGCTGCATGCCAGTGCCATGCAGACAGTAAATAGAGAACACACACAGGCAACCATCTTGGAATAGTTAAATAAATCTTTCTAAGCATCTCAGACCGCAGCCTTTGTTTCTGCCGCTAGTGCGCTGCCTCCTCCAGGCTAGTGGAAGGGCGTGCTCAGCCCCGCAGCCCCTCCATGCACCGGTACTCGCCTGCCGTGCCTCTGGTGCGCGTGTGGTACCTCAGCAGTAAGAGGCAATGGCTAGCATGAGGCGGGGTGGAGTGGTTCACTGGCGTTTTCAGGGGGGAGGGAGAAGGCAGGGACAACGGGGGAGAGGGAGAAGGCACAGACAGCGGGGGAGGGAAAAGGCACGGACAACGGGAGGGGGGAGGATGGAAAACATGGACAACGGGAGGGGGCAGGAACAAAGGGATCGGGGAAAACAAAACAGGAAACTGAAACCAGAGCAGCGCTTGTGCGCTGGCTCAACCCAGAAATAGTACACGTAACGTGTAACAGCAAAGTAAAGGGGCCAGTAGCCATGGGAGGAAACCAATGACGTCATGGCCGTACTAAGGCGGGACTAACAAGCCTATTATGAAATCACACGCCAGCTTTTACGAAGGACAAAGACAGAAGCCAATGAAAAATATGGGCGGAGAGTGAGGGCAGCTTGTCTCCCTATACTCTACCACTGCATGCCTCGCAAAGCGAGCAGCGCATGCGCGCTGCCGCTAAAGCTCGACCTAAAAAGGTGAGCGCTTAGAAGTCATGTAAAAGAATGCATGACGTGTTCTGGCAAATGTCAGCCCCTGACCTGAGCAGATGCAAGCATTACGGGTTTGTGGAAACATTTTTTTCTGGGGCAGGTGTTATTTTTTAAGGTAAACGGAGAGCTGCTGCTCACAGTCCCTGCACCTCCAGCTGGAGGAACGCAGCATCAACAGTGGGGGACATCTTAGTGAGTGGGTATTTGTCCACAGGCCACACTTTCCAAAATACTCTCATACTTTGCGTTTTCATATAGCATTTGATTTGGAGTACACAGTTTAATAAGCCTATCTATCACGGGGAGGCGCGAGGCTGGGGAAGTCCAACTGGATTCGAACTGGCGGCTGCACAGAGATCTCAGCAGCAAGTGTTTACTTCATTGACCAACCTGTGTGATCTTGAGCAAGTCCATTTTCATCCGTGCCACCATGGTTTGATCTGCAACAGACAGAGGGGCTTAAAACTCTCTAGCCCCATGTTTAGTGGCCGTGAACTTGGCAGGCGGGCAGCAGATGCACACGTTCACTGCGGAGGAAGGACAGACACGTGTCCCTTGCTGCAGACTGCGGTCTCTGCTGTGTCCGGTGGTGGTGCTCAGTCCGTGTGTCCTTGCGTGCGTGAAGGGGCGTGTGATTGTGTGCACTGATCCCTGGTGTCTGTCCTGGGAGGGCTGCCTTCACGAGCACATGGAAACGTCTGGTGTGCCAGCCGGTGGGCATGGAACTTACAGTGGTGCTCAGCCTGTGTGTGCGTGAGTGAAGCGACGAGTGATCGTGTGCAAGGGGCCCTGGTGCGGTGTCTGTCCTGGTAGGACAGTCTTCACATTATCGACCACGTGCCAGTGTGCGCCTTGCCAGCCAGTGGGCAAGGGAGCTTACAACATGGCACCGTTGATGCTACACTGAAGGCATGTTTAAAGAAACTCTCCAGATAGACCCCCCTGTCGGTAAAGCGACCCCTCTCCTGCTCTGCGTGCTCTACCACGCCTCAGCCGTCCACCCCCCGCCCCCCTTCTCCTTCGGGACAGGTCTTCTAAGCGCGTGGTGCAAGGAATTGATAATAAATGTGTGTCCAGCTGAAAAATAATGCAGCATGCCTAGCTCTGCCTTTTCTCACTCCAGAATCGCGAGGCGCTCTAAGGTGACTGAAAGGTGACATGGCGCTATGCAATGGACTAGTAAATATTAAAGGACTCCCCAGCTAAAACCAATGCACTATGTGCAACTCTGTCTTCTCCCAAAAAATGAGGCTCACTGAAGTATCTGAAAGGCAAAATGCAGGCGCTACACACATTTCAAAAGTCAGCCCCGATGAAATGTAAAATACATATTTTCTTTTGTATGCAAATGATAGAATGCGCCCAGATTTCACCCCTCGCCGACTCCAGACTCCCTAAGTGGTGTAAAAGAGCTATATCTAGCTCCAATAAATACAAATAAATAAACCGGTCTCTTTACCATAAAGATTAGCACAAGCCTGGTGCTTTCTTCCCCCCATTCGAAACGCTATAGAGTGTATGGACGCAACATGTCGGCACTACAAAGAATACCAATGAATAAATAAATACACACATAACTAAAGAAATGCTTCTCTGCTTCGCAAGCAAGATCGCGTTACGCACCTAGCTTTTCATCAATCGTTGCAGGCTATCTAAGTGCACTGAAGTGCCTGGAAGGCAGCCTGTTGGTGCTACGCAAAACACCAATAACTACATTAATGTGTCTTTTGTTGGGTACAAGTACAACATGGCGTGCCTAGCTCCTTCTATCACTCTAGATTCTCAAAATATTCTGATGTGCCTTGAAGGCACCATGTTGACGCTCTACAAAATACGAACCAGTAGGCTAATAATATTTATGATAAACCACACGTGACAGTGGAGATCACTCCACCGGCAGCAAGGGGAAAGAGAGGTTAGGATGTGGATAGACCCTCCCGACTAGACATTAATTACCGTAAGGTATCCAGAACCAACAAGCTCAAGAACTAAAATAAACTAACCTTACGTGGCGTACACCGCTGAGTGCGGAAAGGAGGCAATTCCTTTTTATTATTTAACCCTCACACACCCTATTGGTGTCATGCTTCATTATCAGGTTCACCCTGACTCCTAAAGGTCAGGGTGGGCTCAACAGTATTTCAGGGAGCACTTAGGAGATGTAGGCCAGGGGGTTTTAAAGATAAAAATCCTACTCTGTTCCCCAGGTATCCCTTTATTTAGAGTAAAGTGGAAAGGAAGGCATTGGAATCATTGGCCAAACGAAAAAACCTGATCATCAAACCTGCCGACAAAGGGGGAGCGATCGTAATACAATGCAGATAGATCTGCATGCATATCCCTCCTTTCGAATGGAAGAAACTACAGGAAAATACAGTGAGATCCGACACTATGGTTACAAAAGACCATTAATGACATCACCACTAAAGCATTGGAGAGGGAATGGATTACAAAGAATGAGAGGGATTTCCTCAACAGTGAAGAACCCCGAACACCGTTATTTTATACCATTCCAAAAATACATAAAGGAAGGGTCCCGCCTTCTGGAAGACCCATCGTCTCTGGGATTGGGTCATTTCTTGAACCCCTCTCGAAATATACCGACTTCTTTCTATGTCCACTTGTAACTAAGATTAGATCATACGTGAGGGACACTAAACATCTACTGAACATGATTACTGAAGTCGAGTATCACCCTTCTAAGGAAACAGTGTTGTGCCTGGACGTTGAAGCTCTGTATACGAGCATTCTGCAAGAGGAGAGCCTTCAGGTTATAGAAACTATACTGAACAGACAAGAATGGCCCTGGGAAGCACCAGTCACATTCATCACTGATCTCATGCGCATTGCCCTCACGGAGAACTTTTTCAGATTTGAGGAAGAACTATATCTGCAAGTCCACGGGACCTCCATGGGCAGTACTTTTGCCCCCAGTATTGCCTGCCTATACATGGGCCACCTAGAGTAGGAACACATCTGGTCCAACAATCCTTTCTCTGGAAAGATAAGTAAGTGGCTGAGATAAATAGACGACATTTTCGTCATTTGGCATGGCAATCAAGACAGCACAACTGAGTTAATTACCTGGATTAACAACATAAACCCCTTCCTGAAATTTACTATGTCCTCTAACAACATGAGGGTCTCCTTTTTGGACATTAATATCCTGGCCACGAATGGGAGGCTGGAAAGTACACTTTACACGAAACCTGCTGACTGAAATAATTTACTGCACTTTGATAGTGCACATCCTCGGTCACTAAAGGAAAACTTCCCTATAGGACAATACCTCAGGATACGGAGGAACTGCTCGAACATGGAAAGTTACAATAAGGAAGCTGAAAATCTCACAAAAAAGTTGGAGAAGAAGGGCTACCCCAGGAAAGTAATCGAGCAAGCTCGCAAAAGATCACGGAACACACCACATGAGGCCCTGTTAGAAGCTAACACTAAAGAAGAAACCAAGGCAATCATATGTGTGACAACTCACAATTCATCTTCTAACAACATCAAGAAGATCATAAACCAAAACTGGCGTATTCTGACTTCTAACAAATTAACTTTTGAAAAACCGATGTTTTCGTTTAAACGAAACAAGAGAATAAAGAACACTCAGGTCCATACAGATAGCTGAGAACCCAAACGTGACGCACAACTCACACTATGGAACCAGCCTCTAGTTAAGGGCCATTTCCCATGTGGGAACTGTGTTGTATGCCCTTTGACAAAGCATACTACAAGCATCAATCTAGGCCTAAAGTATGACTGGGAACAAAGAGACCATACAAATTGCAACACGTCTAATGTGGTCTACATGATTACATGCCCGTGTGGATCCAAATACATCAGAAGGACAACCCGAAAAGTAAAGCTACGCATTGGAGAACACAGGAGTACTATCAGACGAGCAATTACAGCAACGAAACTGACAGCCCACTACGTGGAGAAAAATCACACGGACAGTGACCTTGAATGGACCATAATCGAGAAAGTGAAAGAAGGACCTAACATCTCGAAGAGGTTGTTAGAAAAAGAGCAACGATGGGTCTATCAATCAATCAATCACAGAATTTGTAGAGCGCACTACTTACCCGCGAGGGTCTCAAGGCGCTGGGGAGAGGGAAGGGGGGGGGATGCTGCTACTGGTCGAACAGCCAGGTCTTGAGTAGCCTCCTGAAGGTCAGCAGGTCTTGGGTCTTTCGTAGGCCTAGTGGAAGGGTGTTCCAGGTCTTGGTGGCGAGGTGTGAGAAGGATCTGCCGCCGGTGGTTGTTCTTCGAATGCGGGGGACGGTGGCGAGGGAGAGGTCGGCGGAGCGGAGCTGGCGGTTGGGGACGTAGAAGAAGAGCCGTCTGTTGAGGTAGGCTGGGCCAGTTTTGTGGAGTGCCTTGTGTGCGTGGGTGAGGAGTTTGAAGGTGATCCTCCTGTCGACGGGGAGCCAGTGCAGGTTCCTCAAGTGGGGGGTGATGTGGCTGTGGCGTGGTACGTCGAGGATCAGTCGTGCGGAGGCGTTTGGTATGCGTTGCAGTCGCTTGATGAGCTTGGCCGGGGCTCCCGCGTAGAGGGCGTTCCCATAGTCTACAAACTGGGAACTGATAATCAAGGTCTGAACGACACCATTCCGTGGAATGCTTTGAGTAGAAGCCATTGAAGAAACTGGTATTACACCTACAACCTGTGGATATCAGAGAATTACTAAGTACGTCTTGATAGCCTGTACAAATAATACCACAGGAGTAGAAAATTAACATGCATCTGCTTTTCGAAATACACAATGAGTGGATATTGTGCATCAAAAAAATGCCCCTCAAAAAATCTGACTAGGTAACCACCTGATAAGAAGGCAGATATAGGCTCTATTCTGGAGCAACACATAAGAATAGGAAGGGAGGTCCTGGGTAGTGTTGTCAGTAGCCCAGAGATTAGTGAGAACACCAGGTCATACTCCCCGAGAGGGCTGTTTGTGAAATAAGACATTATCACTAGCAAGTGTTCCAATACCTTGATATAAACCTGACTTCGGAGCTTATAGTCTGAGAAGGTTGTGAGGTATTTAAATTTATGCCAATACTACGAGCCCAATTGAGTGTAACATATAACTACCATTGGGCTTCTAGTAGTATCGTCTAAATATGAATTTTTCTATTTTTATATCAGTGGAATTTGTAATGAAGTGTTGAAAGATCGAGAAATTATACACGCAATCATTTTTCAGTATACTACAGTCCCCATGAATCTAAAGGGATTGGTAGTCCTAGTAGGTAAGGCGCATAGACATTACTGACAAACATTGTATTGGAAACTACATTTCCCATGACGGCGTTGGGATCTGTAGTTTTTAGTAATACGCGCACAGGAAATGACGCTGAATATGGGCATCAGTGTGGGAACCACACCCCTCCTTGAGTAGTTTGGACACAGGCGAGCTGTGTTATTTAAACTGGTATTTGTAACAGGAAAAATGCTAATGCCGGGATATACGGGAGCCGAATAGGCTGCTAATGGGGCAGGACCTTTGGAGTAGTAAGTCCCGACCGAGCGCGCTCCTACAAACCGAGGTAATGTTTTCCTGGTCATGAGGGAGGCAGGGAGTCCTAACGCTGTCGTTTTTTACTTTCAAACAGCATTTGACTACAAGGCTACCCCATCCCGTGATGCGTGAGAAATGATTATTCCACTCAAATTGGGTAAGGGCATAACCAGACATATGGCTAAAGAAAGGGTGTTGTAAATATGTTCACAGTGTGTTTTATGGAGTGTATAAATAACTGTGAGGTTGTGCTGCCACTGACGCGACGTACTACTGGATTTTAACTGATGTAGTTTGTGTATGGTTCACAATGGGATAAGGAATTTGCTACTTACGAGAGAAAGTGAAGTGCGATAAATGAACGCATGCTACCAATAAGGCAAGGTGGAGTCAATGAGACCTGAGAGCAGCTCTGCTATATGATCATAGATTACAGATCACGGAGTGACGGGAATATGAGCACACCTAGCATGATGGGAGAGCTGTACACAAGGACATTATTTACTGTAGTGCATAAATTACAAGTCTTTTGTCTCCTGTCACATTTCCTTACAGGTGGAATTTTTACATACATACCAGAGGGAGAGATAGGTATACTCTACATTCTTTCACGAAGGGACAGCTTTCTGTTCCTTCAAAAATATACATAGGAAATTTCTCAACCAGTTCCAGGGAGGAAATCCTTCTTGTGCCCTGAAGAAAGCCCAGGACCGAGCAGGCCATTTTTACGGGCTGAAACATGTTGGCAGATTCTTAGGGTCATAGGACCATAACCTCCAAAAAGACCCATTTTTTACATTTTTTAATATCCGCTATGTCCCCGTAAATAAAGGGATACCTGGGGAACGGAGTAGGATTTTTATCTTTAAAACCCCCTGGCCTACATCTCCTAAGTGCTCCCTGAAATACGGTCGAGCCCACCCTGACCTTTAGGAGTCAGGGTGAACCCGATGATGAAGATTGACACCAGTAGGGTGTGTGAGGGTTAAATAATAAAAAGGAATTGCCTCCTTTCCGCACTCAGCAGTGTACGCCACGTAAGGTTAGTTTATTTTAGTTCTTGAGCTTGTTGGTTCTGGATACCTTATGGTAATTAATAATATTTATGTGCAGCCTGTTGGAAAACACGAGAGTGCACTCTGCTCTTCTACTCTGGAACATTGTGCGCTCTGAAGTGTCTGAAAAGCAAATTGTTGGCGCTATACCAAACAGCAACACACAGTTGAATCATATAGATTTCGACATCTCCTTGGTGAAGGCTCAGCACTTCTATTGGTGCTTACGCCACCAACATCAGTCTGCTGCATGCCAGTGCCATGCAGACAGTAAATAGAGAACACATAAAGGCAACCATCTTGTAATAGTTAAAAAAATCTTTCTAAGCATCTCGGACTGCAGCCTTTGTTTCTGCCGCTGGTGCGCTGCCTCCTCCAGGCTAGTGGAAGGGTGTGCTCAGCCCCGCAGCCCCTCCATGCAACGGTACTCGCCTGCCGTGCCTCTGGTGCACGCGTGGTACATAAGCAGTAAGATAGGGTGGTATTTGGGAGAGTGAGAAGGCACGGACAGCGGGGGGGAGGGAAAAGGCACGGACAATGGGAGGGGGAGGATGGAAAACACGGACAACAGGAGGGGGCAGGAACAAAGGGATCGGGGAAAACAAAACAGGAAACTGAAACCAGAGCAGCGCTTGCACGGTGGCTCGACCCAAAAATAGTACACGTACCGTGTAACAGCAAAGTAAAGGGGCCAGTAGCCATGGGAGGATACCAATGACGTCATGGCCGTACTAAGGCGGGACTAACAAGCCTATTATGGAATCACACGCCAACATTTACGAAGGACAAAGACAGAAGCCAATGAAAAATATGAGCGGAGAGTGAGGGCAGCTTGTCTTCCCATACTCTACTACTGCATGCCTCGCAGAGCGAGCAGCGTATGCGGGCTGCTGCTAAAGCTCGACCTAAAAAGGAGAGACAAAATAATCAGTGATGATAGGAAAGGCTATTAAAAGTGATTATGAGCACAAAATGAGGTTGGCAACCCAAAATGAGGCAATTATAATGCATATCAGCTTGTTAAAGTTTGAAAAAATGGGCATCTGTGGGAGCGGAGGTGGCTTTTTTCAAACCAATGGTCTTGAATAACGTCTCAGCCTTGGAACAATCTGGAATGAGGACTTTTCATAACACTACCAAAGATGGGAGGGATGCAATAAAACATTGCTGGATAAAATGATACAATAGTAATTATGCATGCTGACAAAGGTGGAGCTCAAGTTATCATGAACACCAGTGATTACGCACCTGAAGTGCAGCATCTGTTGGCTATTAGAAAAACTGTATCCCTGATCAAAGGCAGCCTACCTCGGACCCTTTATAAAACAATCTGAGTTGCTGTACAGGCAGCTGGCAAAAAAACAATGGATTACAAAAATGAGAGGGAGTTTTTGATTGACCTGGAACCGCAGGTCTCTGCTTTTTACATCTACCCAAAAAATACACAAGCACAAGTGACCACTCCCAAGCAGACCCATTGTCTCTGGGATAAAATCAATCTTGGAACCATTATCACAATTTTCTGATTTCTTTTTACAGGAGAGTGTGGTAACCTAGCTAGCCTGTCTGAAGGACACCACTGATGTGTTGCATGTGCTCCAAGTACTGGAATTTGGTCCCATCAATGAAATGCTTTTGACTCTCAACATTGAGTCGTTATATATGAGCATCCCTCAAGATGAGACTTTGGATGCAGTTGCAGAGACTCTTGCTAAATGGTTTTAAGACACACCCCAGACTTGTTCTGCAGTGCTTAGAAATGGATTTCTTCAGTTTCAAGGACCTGAGGTATCTCTCGGTATCAGTGACATTTATAGCTGTGACTTTTGCTCCAAGCTTGGCCTGCATTTATGTTGGATACCTACAATACGTACCATTCAAATAATCATGTGTAAGAGGTACATTGGCAATATCCTGTGCATTTGGAAGGGAAAGAAAAGTGAATTTTCTTCTTTCCTTGATTGGCTGAACCACAATAATCCACATCTACATTTCACACGAAATGTTAGTTGCCTCTCTATGACTTACCTGGATCTGAAGATTTCTTTTGAAGGGGACTGGCTAGTGACCTCTTTACATCAAAAACTCACTGGTAGAAATTTGTTACTACATTACAGTTCTTATCACCCAAAGGCACTAAGGGAAAACGTGGCTATGGGAAAGTTCTTTCAATACCAAAGAAATGGTTCCCAGACAGAGAATTGTAGAACAGTCCACAGATATGGAACATTACATGAGTCAAAGGGCTTATCCTAGATGCGTCATTAATCATGCATGAAAACGAGCCTTGAACAACCCTAGGGACGTTCTTTTGGAGAAACACCAGAGATCAAAATCTGACTGCATCATATTGGTTATGACCTTCGATCCTGTGGCCATACAGGTGCTTAACATCATAAGAAGAAGTTAGAACTTAATAAATTTGGGGGAAATCAGGGCCCCTTGGCCATGTTTTGCATTGAAAAAAGCACCCTATTTAAAGAATAAAATTGTCCAAACATGGTTACAACATACTCCTGTAAGGACAAGTTCTTCTTTTTTGAGTACTACAAAAGGTAATTTCCTTTGTGGAGGTTGCAGTGTGTGCAGGTTGACATAGCCATCAAAGAGTTTTACTCTACATGAGGGATGGGAGTGGTAGCAAAACAAGATGACTAATTGCAATTCAATTTTTGTGATTTAGGGATTGAAGTGCCCTTGCAACTTGTTCAATATTAAATTAACAACAAGGAAAGTAAAGATACGCATGCGAAAGCACATTAGTATCATCAAAGCAGGGAGACTGACTATGATGCTGGTACAGCAGTTCAAGGATAGGCATGATGATCTGTCCCACTCACTGCGAACTGACAGTATTGGAGAGACTCATCCAGAAACGGAAGGAAGCAGAAAATGCCCTTATCAGAAAGGAGGCCCAATGGAACTCTTCTGAGAAGACTGATCAATAGGGATTAAACGATTTGGTGGAGTGGCACAAAATACATAGGGTCTGATTACGAGTACATCAGTCCTTAGGACCGACCACTGCCACACTGCATGCCCGCCCGCAGTATTACGAGTGTGGTGTCCGACTGCCATGAGACCGCCGGCTCCGCCGGGATCAAGTGTCCTGTGGGGTCGGCAGTCTGCAACTGGAATGAATATGCTAGCGGTGCTATCGGCACTGCCAAGCATATTCTGAGTTACCTTTTCACCACCCTTTTCATGGCAGTGAGCCCGTCATGAAAAGGGTGGCACAGTGCTGGATTTGGGCCTGGGTTTGCATGCTGGGGGATCACATGAATGCCACACCATGCAGTAACGTGCTGCAGGTGTTGTCACGGTTGCGGGCTGCCTGTTATGCTCTCTTATGAACCCAACAGTCCACCGCCGCAAGACCACCACAACACCACCCACACGACCCGGCTAACACTTGTAATCTGGCGGACGGGCACACCATGGCTTTGGCATCCCTCCAGTGGGTGGCGCAGTGGCTGCGCTGCTGGAGTATCGCCAAAGTCGTAATAAGGACCATAGATAACAAGGAAGCAGGAGAGTCCATGTGTATATAGAGTTTATCCTCCTGTGTGGCCTGCCCTTGTTTTACTGTACTATTTACCTTCTCCTGTCTGGTAGTGGCCGTCTGTCTCTATTAGCGTCACTAGGTGCTGTTGACTTTGTGAAAGGTCAAAGAAGGCTGTTCATGGGAAGGGGGTTGCAAATATATCTTTAAGGGTTCTTTCTCCCTCATACCCCCTTCCTGTGGTTACTTGATTCTATCTAAGACAGTGATAGGTCACCCCTTTAGACACTTGATCAGGTCTCCAGCTTGTGAAGTTCATTAAGAAGATTTCTATGTACCCAAGATGGCGGATGACAGTTGTGCGCTTGTTGCATGTCCTGTCTGTTACACCAGCAGGAAGTGCCGATACTTTAACCATTTTTACTTTGAAGTCCGCACAATGGACGTGTTCATCACCACGGTCTAACCCCTGACACTACAGGTGGGCGTGCTGTACTTGTTGAACTCCTTTTCCATTTTATATCTTTTGTGCAATGCTTACTTAGCAGGGATGAAGTCGGGTGTTTTTCTGATGTTCCTCTGTTCACGATAACTTGCACTGGACACAATGGGTATATGTGGGTCATTCATATCTCCCTGTGATTGAGCTTAACATTTTTTGGGTAATTGCACAAAAAATGACTCATGTGGTATTAGAATCAGTATTACCCTGGCTTCTGACAATGAGTGTAGTAATACTTTTGTTCGCTCATTATCGATACTTGTCTTGCCGGCATTAATGAGTTCTTCCCATTCTTACAGGGGTGGTGCTGCTTTCTGGTGTTTGTGCAGTTTGAACATTGATTTTATGAAATATATTTGATGGGTTTAACTTTTTTATATTTTTGCCAATATCCATATGACTATTGGTGGAAGGGTATTTGAAGCGGCATTCCCTTAATGCACCATGAACTACAACATAGGGAAGGTGGCATTAATATTATTTTTCTTCAGCCGAGTGAAGTGCACAATTGTCTTCTGTCAGGCATTATACTCATTGACTTTTGGCAAATATCTGAGATTAATTATATTAACACCCATACAGTGAATAAATAAGTGAATTCCTGGTCCAAGAGCCCTGTAGAAATTGCCATAAAATCACTGGGTAATAAAACAAGTCTGTCATTTGTAATATATTGGTTAGAGCATGTACTTTGTATTTTTATTCATGAGCTGAGGCCTGTACTATTAAAATACTTAAACAGTTCTTTAGATACATTTTTATCTCAATCGGTCATGAGACAGTATGGGTGTAGATTAGTGCTCTATCTCCAGGGACCTACCACGATTAGCAGTAGTGACAGATACTGAAACACATACATTTTAACTCCTAGCCACACGTCCCTGCATGCAGGCGAGCAGGGTAAGGAATGAGAGGCCATGCCAGTTGGATTTGCTAACCAACAGGCATTTTGTGTTTGCTGACACAAGGCATCTCCTAGTCCCTTGCATCGTGCATGTTATCCTTTCAATTTTGATTGAAAATATTGCACTGTTTTCTTAACCAAATCTTGATTGGGTAATCTCTTTGCTGTAAGCTAAAGTTGGTAGCTGCCATTGTCATAGTAGCTATTTAAGGTAAGGTGTGTACAATAGGCGGGTCAGGGAGTCACCGTCTAAACCATGGTTCTCAGCCGAACTGAAAGTTCTTAAGCAGCAGTGTAAGAAACTGGAACGCCGTTGGCGGAAAGACTATTGCTCATCAGCAAAGATTATGCTCAGAGAAGCCCAGAAAATGTATTATATCGCTATTAGCAAGGCTAAGGGTCTCTATTACGCGGACCGGATAGAGTCTGCTAATAACAACTCTAGGGAAATCTTCTCTATTGTACAGAGCTTTATGGTGCCGAGGGCTGAGACAACAAGGCTCCCTGCCTCTAATACATGGTGTGATAAACTCTCTAAATTCTTTATTGATAAGATTCATTCAATACAGAGAACATTTAGAGATCAAAGTCCACCTCAGGCAGGGGGTGCCCTCGGCTGCTCCTTCTGAGCCATCTTTCATGCTGGAGGCTTTCACACCGATTGACCTATCGGACTCACTTAAAATTTTGAAAGCTATGAAATCTGGCTCTCCATCGGATCCTTGTAAGGCGAGACTCCTGGCCTCCGTGGCTGAAACAGTTAATATAGAAGTGAATACGCTTATTAGACTCTCCTTTCAGGAGGCGCTGGTTCCAACAGTGTGGAAGCAAGCTAAAATCCTGCCCCTTCTAAAGAAACCTTCACTAAACCCTCAGGACCCAGGGAGCTATCGCCCCATCTCCCTTCTTCCCACTGTATCTAAAATCTGTGAGAAGGCAGTTAATAAACAGCTCACTGATTTTATTGAAGGGTCAGGTCTTCTACATCCAGCTCAATCAGGTTTTAGAGCTGCATATAGTACTGAGTCGGCCCTGGTTGAAGTATCAGAAGCTATCCGAGGCTGTCTGGATGCCGGTGGATGTGCTGCCTTGATATTGTTGGATTTATCGGCAGCATTCGATACTGTTCCCCACTCGTTGCTTCTGTCTCGTTTGATGGAAATAGGTGTCACGGGATCAGCCTGGAGGTGGCTAAAATCTTTTCTTGAGGGGCGTACGCAACAGATTTGGATCCCCCATTCTCTTCCACGCCTCAAGGTGTTACCACAGGAGTGCCGCAAGGGTCCTCTTTGAGTCCCCTTCTTTTCAACATCTACGTCACTCCTCTGGTACAATTAGCGGAGGAGCTAGGAGCCAAAATCGTTGCGTACGCCGATGATACTCAACTACTGTTTACCTGGGGTAAATTGGAGTGTGATACCCTGAAGGTTAAGAAATGTTTGACAGCTGTCTTTCAGTGGCTCTCAGCGGCACAGCTTAAATGCAACGAAGAAAAATCGGAGATTCTTCTCTACGGCAACTTTCCCACACGGTTCAGAGAGACTCTCTGGCCGGCCGGCTTTCCGCTACCATCCTCTTCTGGCCAACCTGTTAAGAATCTGGGCGTGTGGTTTGATGAAAATTTGTCTTTCTCGTATCACATCAAAAAATTGGCCGGGAGCTGTTTTGGGATACTGAAGTCACTCAGGAAATTTCTCCCCTTGCTCCCTAGGGATGCAAGGGAAACAGTGACCAGGGCGTTGATTTTGTCCCGCCTTGATTACGCCAATGCCCTGTACATTGGTTTACCAGATTACTCTCTTAATAAACTGCAGGTCGTCCAGAATGCAGCAGCCAGGCTTTTTATTCAACATTCCTATCAGAAGCAGCGTTAGACAACATCTGCGCACCCTGCACTGGCTGCCGGTCACTAAGCGTGTTAAGTTTAAAGCCCTTGTGGTTGCCCATCGTGCTCTCCACGGATTGGGGCCAGCTTACCTAAGGAAGCGCTTTGAGTTCTATACCCCTACTAGAGATCTGAGGTCAGCTTCTCAGTATCTTGCCCGGTTACCTCGTGTCCGTCGTCAAAGAATGGGGGGCAGATCTCTTGCATTTCGGGCAGCCACCGCCTGGAATTTGTTGCCCTTCTCGCTGCGTAACACCCACGATCTTAGACTTTTTAAAAAACAGCTCAAAACACTTCTGTTTTAACCTGCGATTCTCTTTCTAGCTGCACCTCAAGGCTCGCGCCGGGACACTCCTGGGAGTATCTGAGCGCGCTATAAACTTCATTAACATAACATAACATAACATCTGTAGAAAAGTTGCATTGCCACCAACATAAAACCAGTAAGCTGGAAAGATTCCCTCTTAGTACCTATCCACAAAAAAGTGGCATCCAACACTCCTGCAAATACTGCCTAGTTGCATTATTGGACATTGAGGGATAAGACTTTGAAAAATTACAAAATGTACAGCTGAAACAGGGGCCGCTGGAGAAAAATCTTTTCCCTTATTTTCAAACGTGCTTCAAAAAAGGTTGTTACCATAAGGAACAATCTACTATCTTTATAATGTAAGCAGGTCAAGAAGGGCTGTCTCCATTGATTTTGCAAAGGGCTTTGATAACAACCAAAAAAGGAGGCTATGGGTAAATTAACAAGATGAGATATCAAACCATCCCTACTCAGAGCCATAATAAACCAATATACTGACACTTGGTTCAAAGACAAGTTAACGTCGCTATGGGTTTTGGCACAAAAGATTCACACTAACAAGGGACTTAAATAAGGCTGCATCTTAGCCCCCTTCCAGGTGAACCTACACTTAGCTGACAGTGACAAGGCACTGCCAATCACAACCGGATTTCCATCGAAACAATACATCAATGTCACAATGATAATGGATCAAACCGGATAGGCCTTCAACGGGCTCTGACGTGCTAAATGTAAACTGTATCACGAATAGCATCAGTATAAATAAAATAAAAAAACAAGATTGGCGTTTTAAACTGGAAAATTCTCGAAAACGGCCGCTGGTAATTCGATGGCATCACAATTGAATGGGTCAAAAGCTACAAGTATCTTGGAGTCTGTCCTGAGGAACAGGGGTTTCACAAGTGCACTAGGCCGCTTTGAAAAACACAGCCCATGCATTAAACAGCACCTTTATATGCCTATGGGGCAACCTGACTGGCCCAGACATCAACTCCAACCTACGGGAAGCAAATACCCCTAGATAAATTATCTAAAAGGCTAGACACGACACAGTGGGGCATATGCTCAAGGACTTATCGCCGAGTTAGCGGCACTTTATCGCAGCCAAAGTGGCGATAGATTTATCGCCCTATTCACAAGCTGGTGCTAACAGCCGATATCGACAGTTTTCCTGCGATAGCAGCCGTAAAAAACATCGCCACGGATGACACCGGCAACTAACGCTAATGAGATGCAGAGTAGGCGTTCCTTTGCAAAAAGCCGCGAAAACACCACTTCGCAATATTCTCTACGACCAGCCAGATCGGCGATAAGATCCCAAAACAGGCGATAAGGCGCGTTAGCAGCAGGGATTTAACACCTGCTCTTACCTGGTGTTAAGTCGGACGACAACCTGCACCACAAAAGGGAGCCCAGACCAGAGCCACACCTGAAGAACAACAGATGCCATGGAGCTACTGATCATGCAGCTCTGAGCCCCAAGAGGGCCACAACACCCACCGCCACCACACCCAGGCCCGCCGCCCCCCCGGATCCCTCCCCTCCCGGACTACCACAGAGGCAGTGCAGACAAAGACAGCGGACCTTCAGAAAACGCACCAGCCTCACAGACTTAACACCAGAGGATGTCATTGCCCACTACAGGCTCAAAAAGACAACCATCCTCCGCATCCTGACCATCATTGCCCACAGGCTGACGGTACCAACACAGCGGTCAACCAACATCCCTCCGCAGACAAAGCTGCTGGCTGTGCTGCACCTGTTGGCCTCTGGTACCTTCCAAACAACAACTGCCAGAGTCGGAGGAGTCTCACAGCCAGCCCTATCCAAGTTCCTCACACCTGTCTTGGATGCCATCATCAGCTTGGTACCCCAGCACCTTTACTTCCCACACACTGCGCAGGAACAGCTGGAGACCAAGCAAGGCTTCTACGCCATAGCTGGCTTCCCGCACGTGATGGGGGCAATCGACTGCACACATGTACTCCTCGTGCCCCCTGCTGCCACTGCACACAATTAACGCAGCAGGAAGCACACGCATTCCATCAATGTGCAGGCAATAGTGGACCACCTGGGACTCTTCACCAATGTCGTCGCCAACTACCCAGGCAGTGTGCATGATTCCTTCCTCTTCCTCTTCTCCTTGGCCTTCCCTGACCCCGAGGTTCCTTGCTGGCCGTCTGTGGGGCTTGTGGGGTTCGCGTTGTCCTCTGCACTCGGTCCGGGTGCATCCATGGTGCTACGCAGTTTAACTTTTTTTTTTTCTGCTTTTGTGGTGCATTTTCCCGCATGACGCGTGGGAATTGCAGGCCTGTCGCTGGTTATCGCTGATTTTTGTATCGCGATTTGGGGCATCGCAACTTTTTTCGCGTTTGTGTTTCGCTTTTTTTCGGCGTCGCGTTAATTTTAAGGCGGTCATTTGGCGCATTATCATGAGACTATTGCATGGTGCCGCTGGGTTGAGAATACAACGTTAACACAGTGTTATTTTCCCGCGATGTACTGCGATGTGCAAAGTTGCGTTAAGCTAATTTTGCGATAATTATCACACGTTCTTGAGAATATCCCCCTGTGAGACCACTTTTCCATCTCCCTGAGTACACCCTACAATCTCAGCTTCGTCTAGAATTCAACTTAGCAAAACGAATACTTCGAGCAAGATATCTGGCCTACTGGATGAAACTGAGATTTGTCTCTTAAACATCCCTCTAAAAATCTTCTATTTCAAGAGATGTCACATTGCAGCGCTATGCAGTTCCTATTTTGAGTCAGCGCTAAACAACCTCCAGACAACGCAGATCTGGGATGAAGATCCCTTTTGCAGACTATGTAAAGCTACTCCGAGTCCCTTGTTCACGTTCGTTGTGTATGCGAAAAATACAGAAATATTGTCTACGTCTAATATTTATAGAATTGAAAATAGGCACCTCAGAAAAAAGCTGTGGAATGGCCGCTAAAGGGCAAAGACCTTCAATTAACAGTCCGTTTTCGGAAATACATGACTTTTGTAAACAAAAGGATAACCGGTGCTGACAACGACCTAAGGGGCATATTATCAAGAACGGCGTTAAAATTATCGCCGCTTTAGCGGCAGAAAACTGCCGCTAAAGCGGCGATAATGGGCTTGATAATATGCCCTTGAGAATTCCAATAGAAGCCCATGTTCTGGTGTAAACATGGGCTTCTATTGGAATTCTCAAGGGCATATTATCAAGCCCATTATCGCCGCTTTAGCGGCAGTTTTCTGCCGCTAAAGCGGCGATAATTTTGACGCCGTTCTTGATAATATGCCCCCAAGATGCAGCCCACCACTTGGTTTAATACAGGACACAAGAAGATGAGAAGAAAACAGTTTAACAGCGACTGGCAAAAACTCGAAGAAAATGATTGACCATGGATGCCTGTCTACCAGAAATCATTGCTTTACAGATGATTACATTGATAAAGACCCTGATTGTCAGGATGTCCTAAGTGCGAAGATTAAAAATTTTTGTCTGTCGCGTTTTTCATCCTGTTATTCATTTATTTGATAATTATGATTGCAATATTTTTTAATAATCAAACAGTACATTGTCTTGTGCCTTATCTTTCTCGTTTGCCCCTAATGAATAGGAGGTGTTCCAGCTCCATTTCGGCACTGGAAACCACTTACATGGTTACTTAGGAAATGGCGGCTTTTCAGCGGCTCTGCCGTTAGAAGCCTTTAAATGGCAGCTCATCCAACTTCAGCATTCCACAACAGTGGATCAGGGGGCATATTTACAAGGGCCTTGCGCCACTGGAACGTCACTTTTTCCGACATTCCGGTGACGCAATGCCCTGCTCTATATTTGCAAAGCGGCGTTAAGCCACTTTGCGTAGCTTAACGCCGCTTTGTAAATATCGTCCCCTTTCACGCAGGCTTCTGCGTGAAAGGGGCGTGCAATGGGTGTTGCTATGGGCGTTCCACCGCAACACCAATTCTGCCCCAGATTTTCAAGGAAATGTAAATCTGAGGCAGTGCCAACATCTAATGCCACTGAATAGCAGGCATTAGATTGGTGTAACGAGGAAAAATACTTTTATTTCTCCTAGTTTTTGCTATAGAAAAAACAAATCGCATTTAAACATTGTTTATGTGCAGAAAGGTGTCCCTTCCTGTACATAAACAATCATCCTTGCAACACAGACACCCTTGCACCAACGTGCACTATGGCACAAGGGTGTCTGTGTTGGCGCTAGGCAGTTTTTTTTGCATCAGCGCAAGGGAAAACACAGGGGTGCACTGTATTCTTGTAAATACGGCGCATCCCTGCGTTTTTAAAATGCTGTTGCGCTGCTAATTTGCTCGCAGCGCCGCGCTACGCCATTTCCTAATACCCCCAGGTTTTCTCATGGATGGTTTTCTTGCTCAGGTCTTAAGTAGGACTTAATTAGCAATGGGCCCCGCATGCAGGGCGATGACTTTCTGTACACCAAGACTATGGAATAAGGGGTTTGCAGAAATAATTCCCTAATTTGGAGGTTTGTTTCTGCAGAACCAAAAAAGGATGACCAGCCACCTTACTGTGGCAGTTGATTGGCAGTACATTTGTTTGCTGTGAGTGGTACAGCCGCGTCAGTAAAACTTTCAGAAAACGGATCCTTGCCAAACCTGTGAATATCTCTAAACGGGGTGTTCTTCACCGGGCCTTTGGAGATGGTACCCCTACACCAGAGGTAGCCCACTGAACTTTAGATAACTTCGTTAATGCTGCCATCGACAGGAGTAAAATGGCCGGTTTTTCAACGGTGAAACTGCTTGTAAATGACACAACCAGTTCTCCCACGTCCCTAACCACCAAATTGTGTGAATGCACTCTGCACATGAAATGCCTGACAATCCTGTCCACCGAATCAGGATTTGGAATTTCCATCTTAAAATGAGAATTTAATGTAAATAAGTTCATTATAGGTTTGCAAAATGTTTTAGGAATATCACTCTTTTCTCTTCTCTTAGTTACTCCAAGAGATCGGCTTTGCGGGCGAAAAAATAAGCATAAGAGGGAGTCATAAATTACATATTCCGAATATGTAATTTATGACTCCCCTCTTATGCTTATTTTTCGCCCGCAAAGCCGATCTCTTGGAGTAACTAAGAGAAGAGAAAAGAGTGCTAGCGAAGGCGTGCAAAACACAATATTAAGCAGTGTGGTTTCATAAAGGGATGTCTTTTTGGGGTTCTTAGTGAGGATAAACTCTCGTGTCTCGATTACTTCTATGGCACGAGAAACTAACACCTGCTCTGTTACAATTCTATTTTTAGAATTTTTAGAATCACTGCTTGAGTAGTTATAGTTCATTCATCCATAATAACATCGCTTTAACTGTAGGAAATGGTACATTGAAGACGTTTATAATCATTATCGACGTCAGTCTGCTAAATAGGAAATGACAATAATAATATTGTGTTAACATTAATGTGTAGTTGGTATATGTATTCATAAGTACAGTATTTTGCACCGGTATTGTAGAAGGATGGAATCTAAAAAAAAAAACCCTCTCATTTTAAACCAAGCACAATACTGACATCTGGTGGATATTACATATAGAGTCCATTTTAACTCTTAAATTTGATTTGCTACGCCTCTCAGGTCTAATAATTGAGGCACGGAAGTACAGTACTTCACGTGACACTAACTAATGGTTTGTTAAAAAGTCAAACAGTATATGCAACGTATTTCTGTTTACTTGTAAACCAAAATGTTGAATGATATTGATTAGCAGGACTATTTTCCTTCATCAAAAATTAAGATTGCAGGGGCATATTAGCAAGGGCACTATCGCCGCTTTAGCGGCACTTTTTGCCGCTAAAGCGGCGATATTCTTATCGCCCTATCAGCAAACTGTCTCTAACAGCAGTTAGAGACAGTTTTCGGGCATTAGCGCCCGTGTTTTTACCGCTTTGCATGTCAGCGATATTTATCGCTAATGACATGCAAAGTGGGCGTTCCCGACGAACAAACCTGGGAAACACCCGCTAACAGGCCTATCGCCTATTAGCAAGGTGGCCATGGCCCCAGTTAGCGACGTGAAAAGTCGCGCTAACCGGGGTCATCGCCATTTATTTAACACCTGCAATTAGCAGGTGTTAGCCATATCTAACATGGGGGTGGATTATGCTGATACGACCACAGGGTCGGATCAGCAAGGTTGTCGCCGTTTTCCAAGAAACATCGCTGGAAAACCAGCGATGTTTCATGGAAAACACCGCTATGGCTGGAATAATTATCGCCATAGCGCTAAATGTCGCTAATACAGCGTTAGCATGGCAAATTATTCCTACGATAAAAAAGTGCTCGCTAAACACGCTTTGCGAAGTTTAGCGCACTTTTTAGATAATATGCCCCGCAGTTTTTAATGGCATCTTTGTTTATTACTTAGCTTATGCAGCTTAGGCACTATTACCCTTATTCAAGTCCAAAGATATTTACTGGCAATAAATTATCGCAGACAATATAAAATAAAACTTCTAGTTCCAGAAGCCACTTGAGTTCATTAGTGCTTCTGCATTAACCCTTTAGGTGCTGAGACTTTTCCTGCTCCAGTAATGATGCCTTTTTAGACAATTAGGGTTCTTCGCACCAATAGCGGCCCGTGGTGGGAGTGCTGCCGGGCGCTGACGTGGGGCGGGGGAGGGGCAGGTTGGGGGGTAGTAATCTACGGATTATGGCCGATTAGAGGTAAGGAAACATATAAATAAATAAAACGAATTTCGTTGTGCGCGCTGCATCGCCAAATGACTTCAGGGAAGAGGAGCTCATACAGTTTTACAGACTGAAGAGGGAGTCCATCATGGAATTTTTGTAGAAGTTATTACCAAGTCTCCAGTCAGCAACTGCAAGGACGAATGCCATGCCAATACATGTCAAATTGATGTCTGCACTACACATGTTGGCCTCAGGATCCTTCCAAATCACAAAGGCCAGATATCTGCCATTTCACAGGGAGCCCTTTCTACCTTTCTCCCATCATAAAACTCATACCCCTCTATTATCTCTTCCCGAAAACAATCTAACGATAATTAGATATCAAGCAAGGCTTCTACAGCATTGCTGGATTCCATCATGTGCTTGGTGCCATTGATTGCACACATGTGCAATTTGTGCCCCCCTGCAGCCACATCTCACCTGTACAGAAACCATATGCAAAATTACTTGATAAATATCCAGGTAATAGTGGGCCATTATGGAATGTTCATCAATGTCCTTGCAAATTTCCAGGAAGTGCACATGATGCATACATCTTTCTCCACGGTACCATCAACGAGCGGTTTGAGATTGGCAGATATGGGAATGACCTACTCATTGGTAAGGAAAGCAAAACTATTCAATATACCAACTAATAAGTTGTAAGGTAAGAAAAAATAGCCATCTCTGTGTTTGTGTCTGGCTCTTGAGTTATGTGCACATAGTGGTAGTAGCATACTCTAACATGTAGCCAATGATATACCATTGCGTGATTCCCTCACTGATTGTGTATTGAAGTATTGTGTCATGTCACACTCTGTGAGCGGACAGAACCACAATTTCTGCAATGTCAAAGACATCAACTGATAAATCATGTGGTCCACGATTAGAAAAGTTTGGTGTGGCAAGTCCGGGTAAGTTGCATATTTCCCACTAAAATAACGGTCATTGACCAAATCTTGTGATCCTGAGCATATGTGTCACACATGGCAGTATATCTGTAGGCTGATCAAAGTATCAGGAGCACAAATGGAAAAGAACATCTGAATTCTACGTATGTTATGTACTGAAAGTGTAGTATCAAATATTGCTTAAATTTGTACTCTAGGTACATATGTGATACCAAAAGATAAAAGAGCAGCTAATTCGCAGGCATTCCAACATTCCAGGTTCATATATACACATAGATAATAAGCCACATAACATACTTCATTAATGTTATAGATGAATAATTTAATGCCTCACGTTGGCTACATTTCCTGCATCTCAGCCCGTCAATGTAAAACTGACACAATGAATAAACAGTCTGTGAAAGATGTTATACACTAGGAAATAAGCTAGGTGAAAATGTAACCAAGGTAAGGTGTCACAGTGTACTTACAATCAAAAATTTAACCGTCTGATACTAAAGAAATGGTGTAAGAATCAAGGCATATAAGTACAAATTCACAAACAAGGCAAAATCACATACTTACATGTAAATACAGAAAGTGTTGTGAACAGGCCTGTAGTATAAAGTCACTTATTTCAACATAATTTTGTCTCACACGAAAAAGGGCTGCATTGCAACACATATGTGTCATTCTAAGTTCAGCAAGACAACTTGCCACACAAAAAGCATTTGCTGATGTATGAGTAAACCCAATTTAAATATCCATGTTATATGTTGAATATTGGTTACATTTACTAAGCAACTAGCTATTGCCCACTATGTAAGCTAATCTAAGGCCGTGCAACTGGTATGGAGCCAAGCAAGGACATCATAGTTGAAAAGTAGACAAATGCATGTGCAAGTGTCAATCTTGTTGCCTCTGTCACTACCTATATAGTTCAAAATGTATGCAAGATAATCTGTTCCTAAATTGGAGACATTGCATACATATTGAGTGCAATTCTCATGTAGCAGATACAAATATTCTAACTTACCTATCATAGTAAATCTTCTTGCTAAACATGAAAGTTAGCATGTTGTTTTGTTGTATGTCTTACACTATGTACAATATGTGCATTGACCCATTTATGTTGAAAATACATGCGTAAAGCAATGGTCAACAGTACCTAAGACATATCAGTTAAAAGTAAAAGAAATGTATGTAATTTTTCCTGCATACATAATACACATTGTCAGTTATGTCTAAGTAACAATGAACTAATTCACTGAATGTTGGTTTTTCTCTTTTCAGGTGACCAATGATATGGTTTGTAGCCATGGATCATGACCTCATGTCAAAATCCCCATCACGGATGAGCAGAAAAATAAGCAAAACTCAAAATGTCATGGAGCGAATGTTTGGGGTCTTAAAGTCCCATTTTCTATGCCTCGACAAATCTGGTGGTAGACTTCTGTACTCACCTCCTATGATCTGTTACATTATTTTAGTCTGTGCAATATTGCATAACATCTGTCTTAAAACAGATGTGCCATGGGACTATGAGACTAAATCTTACCTGAAGATGAAGAGGACGATGAACCTGAAGCATATATAGAGCCAACAATGGCAGGTTGTGTAAGACGGGACCAAATTGTTGGCCATGATTTGTGAATAGTAACAATAAATGCATTTTCACACATCAAAAAATCTTCACATTTGCATCATGTAAGTGTGTTTGAAAATGGTGACCTAATCACTGTCACAGTTATCAAAAAGATGTGAAGATGCGGCAGACAACTACATGACATATCATGTTATTTTGTACTGCCAATATTTTGAAGTAATGTAAGGTATGTATGACATCAGATCCACAATCAAGAAATACTGATTGGAATGGACATGTCTCTAAAAAAAGTCCCCATGTGGCCTATCAAACATATGACATTCATAGAAAATCATATCCCACTCAGGTTGAGATATGCAACAATCAGCTTTGTACTGTAGTGATTGTCACAAAGATGCTTGATGAAAAGGCCTATCACCCAATGAGTACTGTTGATGTGCGTGCATCCATCTGCACATATCCATGTTGAAGGTGATCATGTAATGGATACCACACTAAGGTATGGGGTCAATGTATAGTGCGAATTCTACACTAGTAGTGGAGTACTGATCACATTTACTTAAAAAACACAAAGTACCACTACAGCTGTATCATTCAAAGACACTAATGATCAGTGTAGTCAAAAGCAGACAAACATGTATGTGTACAAAGTTATGGTGGATACACCATTTTGTGCATACCAAATGACTCACAATCAAGGGCAATTGTATACTGGTATTCACACTGAACTAAAAAGGTTGAGACACAAGCAGTGGTATAACATGTAATCTGAGTGATGAGAAGGCTTGGAACTCAGAAGATCAAATCAAACATATCTTAGTCTTTAGTCTGACAACTGAAGTAAGCTGGCTTTCTATATAGTGCACCAAAATGAGGTACACTGTGCAGAGAGTCCAGGCGACCCTTACTGGTTTACAGGGGTTAAAATAATAATCCCAAATGCTCTCTTTTGTAGTAGGGTGGGTGAGCAGTTTAGGCTTATCATAGAATAGTGTTAAGCATTTATTAAACACACAGAGTCAGTAAGGAAGACACACACACTCAATAAAGAAATATGACACCAATTTATAAAAATAACACATATTTTTATATGACTTGAGACACCGAAATCATCGTAATCAAGTACTTTTCGAGATAGTGATTTTTCAAGACTTAGAAAATGCACTATATTGTATCTATAAAGCGGTAACATTATCCTATGGGGGAAAAACATATACTGCATTCGGTCACTTGACAACGACTTACAGGACTGTTCTTCAGGACTTAAGGTAAGTATGGGGCAAGGTCCAAGGCAGCACCAACAGGTCACCTCGGTCGGCACTGTGGCGTCCGGGGGCAGATGTGCCTTTCAGCCTCGGGTGCCCCATTTAAGTCAAAAGAGGCTGCAAGCTGGGACTGGGGGGCAGTCTGGTACAACCCACAGGGGGGGCTCCAGTCTTGAGGGTCTTGGGCACACAGGGGTACTGTTGGTCCACTCAAACTCGAGCTGGGGGTCTCATGTGCAGTGGTGCTATGTCTGGCAGGGTAGAGCTGCTGAAGATTCTCTCAGTTCCTACAGAAAGAGGCTGCAGGCGGTGACTGAGGGACAGGCTGGCCAAACTCAAGGGTGGGCTCAGCTCTTGAGGATCTCAGGACCATGTTGGCCCTGTCGCCTCCCTCAGCCCCAGGCTGGGGGCTATCGGTGCAGGTGTGTTTTTAGGCATTGTGTCACGGTTGGTTAGTGACTCACTCTGTGTCTTGGTGACCTGGTGAGGAGGGGAAACAGGGCAGCAGGGCCACTCTTGGTGCTGGCATTGTGGATCCTGATGTCCCTCATTTGTAGGTCTTGCTTTGTGCTGTTGGAGTCCAGACTGGACCACCAACAAGCCTTGGTTGCTGCAACTGCTCCGGGACCCAAGGTATTGATGCTGGGTGGCTCCTGGGGGTCCTGGCATCTCCAGACTTGGCAGGAGACAGATCTGATCCCCTGGAGTATGAAGACGTTTCTCCTGTCATGCTGCTCCTTTGGTGAGACCGATGGTTAGAAACACAGTGGACCGTCAGATGCTTTGCAGTGACTGCAGATGTAGGGGAGCAGCTCCTCTTCTCCAAGGGAGATCTTTCCCAGTTGTCGAGGTGCTGGATAGTCCTCCTAGGGTTTTGGGAGGATGTCCAGCTCTTGGCTAAGTGAAAGTACAAGCAGCCCTGCAGGGTTTTGCACCAATCTTTGGTGCTGGTCTTCAGTTCTCAGTTCTTCTTTCTTCCTCGATTCCCACTAGTGGAATCGAAGATCCTGGTGGCAGGGGGCCACCTAAATACACAATTTAGGGGTGTTAAGGGGAATGAAGGGAGTAGCCAATGGGCTACATTCCCCTGAGGTCACTACACCCCCTAGATGACGGGAGTGGGCATCACCCTGTCCCAGAGTTCCTAATTTCACCAAAACCAAGATGGTGAAATCCTAATTTTCGTGTTCACTTCACGTAGCCCACCCTAGGGGTGTGACTAGCCTGGAGGTGTAATACGCCTCCTTGCATAGCTAATTTCCCACCTGCCCTGGTGCCAAATGAGGCCCAGGGGAAGTCAGGCTTGCATATCAAAGGTGGTTAGCACTTGGAAGCTCCCTGCCTTGACATGCTAATTTACTAGCCATCCTGCTGTAGAAGGTGTAAACACTTCCTGCCAGAGCAGGCATTGTTTCTGACATCTGAGTGCGGGCTCTCACCTCCTAGGGGTCAGAAACCCATCTGTGGTGGCAGGCTGGGCAGAACCCGTCAGCAAGCACACTAGAGGACTAGTATGGTTCAGAGGGTATCTCTAAGGTAGCCTCTGGGTGCATGTATTAATAAATCCATCACTGGAATCAGTGTGGGTTTATTAATATGAGGTGTTTCATACCAAACACCATAGGTTTCGGTGAAGCCATTATGTGGCTGGGAAACTCGTTTTGACCAGTGCCCAGGACATACCTTAAGATGGCTTCCTTACTCACTTGTAATAATCAGCAATGAAACTAGACATTATAAGATCATATCTGCTCATGCAGATATGTCCTCATATGTGCTATAATGCACCCTGCCTTAGGACACCAAGATCTGCTGCTCTAGGAGTGACTTATATGTAGTCCATGCAATGTCTTTGGCATGGCGCACAGGAGTGTGCCATGTCATGTTTTCAAACATGGTGTGCACCATGTCACACAGACTACAATGGCAGTCTGTGTGGAATTTGTGTGTGGGTCCCTTAGGGTGGCATAAGATATGCTGTGCCCTTAGGGACCTGCCTTAGTACCCATGGCCTAGGTACCTGGGGTACCATTTTTTAGGGACTTACAGGGATGCTAATGTCCTTAGACAATTGTAAAACAATCAGAAATCACTTTACGGAAGGAGCAATAGCACTGAGGCCTGTTTAGTAGGCCTCAGTTCACTGTCAGAGATGAAAATCAGCATCCAGTATTTAAAAAGGGGGCAAAAAGTGGGGGGACAACTGCGGCAAAAAATCAATTTCCTCCAGCAACAAGTCACGTTTGTAGAACTTACATATACCACCATACAGGTATATCATCAGCAGTATGTCCACTAATAACAAACCGTCCTCAATTGTGTGTGAGTGCAAAGGAGTTTGATGTCTAATAGATGAAGCTATCTAAGTCAATTATGACAATCTACACACATCCTAATCCTATTATATGGCTCGTAGAAGTTCACCTCAATCTATGTTGTATCATGCCATAGGCTTCAGTTAAACTATATATTGAGACATGTTAATGTCACACAACTTATGATGTTCAGTTTCAAGTTACACCTGGACAATACACGTAAGCCAAGGGACTTATATGTGAGCCCTCACCATAGAAAGGCTGGTCTTTGTGAATGTTGTGAGGTCCACTTGTACTAAACGAGGTGATGAAGTCGATGCCAACCTTACAGTGATCAAGAACCATATACTAAATACACCCATGTGTGAGTGTATAAGGGTAGTGAAAGGTGAACAAACACAGTTGGAAATATCCTTAGCCCCTGAGTCACAGAGCCCTTCCCAAGTGCGTTGGTGCAAGGTAGCCAAAAATGTACCAGCCCTAGGAAAGGACAGGAATGCTACACATAAGGAGAATTATGGAGCATTCCAGCCTTTTCTCTTTCACACAATGCAGGCTAGCAAGGGGTTTTGCTGTGTTGTGTTGCATGTATGTATCAAACATATGGCACTTTATGTGCATTACTGTGCAGGCACACATGTACATCTGCAATATGTATCCATATCCATATATGTCACAGTGTTTTCTACTTAACTATCTTGATGAAAAACATCAACGCATATTACTGGATCCTTCCATGTGATGGTAAATCAGACATCATTAACCTATGAGTTGCGTGCTCCTTTGTGTTGCTGTAGTTGGGGCACTGCATGACCCTTTGCCTTCCTTTAGTTGGACCACTGCATGGCCCTTTGCATTGCTGTATTTGGGCCACTGCATGGCCGTTTGCATTGCTGTATTTGGGCAACTGCATAGCCCTTTGCGTTACTGTAGTCAGGCCACTGCATGGTCCTTTGCGTTTCTGTAGTCGGGCCACTGTGTGGCCCTTATGCAGCAACGCAAAGGATCACGAAGTGGCCCAACCACAGCAATGCAAAGTGCTACTGCATGGCTATGTGCGTTGCGCTGTATAGGCCACTGCGTAGGAAACATATGCTTTGCGTTGCTATGTGCGTCGCACTATTTAGGTCACTGCATAGGTACATAGGTATAGCGTCAGCTCTTGCGTTGTTTGGGAGAGAGTAGTGTGTCACGCAATGTACGTTCGAATAGCAAAGCATCGGAAAAATCGATGCAAAATATGACAACCTGCCTGTCACACCCAGGAAATGATGCAATGGGTTTAGCTGCATACTAGGAAGCGTAAATGTTGCTTTCACTATCTGTTAGTTTCTGTTGGTTGGTGCTGATGGTATGAGGAGTTCTGAGAGTGTTTGGTGGATTGTTGGCTATTTCTGGTGGAGTCTGTGTCTGTTCCGTCCCTGTAAAGTGTTTTTTCTGCAGTTTTTGTGCCTAAGTGTTGTGTTTTGTATTTTTATTGTCTCAGTATTGAGGGGTGTTTGTCTACTTTGGGGCAGTATTTACTTAGGTATAGTTATGGATTTAAGGGGCTTTTTTTGTAGGGATAATTATTAATAGGGCTTGTGCCATTGGGGCCATGTCCGAGAAGGGGAGAGGATCTAAATTTACAGAGGGGGAAGTTGGTGCACTGATTTGACTGTTTGTGCACTACTTGTCAAAGATGCTTGATGCTGGAAGAAGGGACAGCCAAAGCTACAGAGCTAAGGATCGGAAGTACCGATGGGAGTGTGTGGGGTGGCACATGACAAAGGTGGCCCATGAAGACCGCTCGGTGTCCCAGTTGAAACATCGATGGGTGGACGTTATTACATGTGAGGCTGATGTGCTGGACCTGCTGGGTTTGGAAATTGGAGCCCTTTAGGTATGTCTAAAATTACCATCAGCATGAAGTTATGTAGATAACTTAGTTAAGGTACATATCACCATCAACATTTTGTTGCGATGAGTGGACAACTTGTGATACACACGGCAAGACAGAGTAACACCAGGTGCCAGATGTATCAAACTTTCACCCAAAGCAGCACACCAGGCATAAATACTTTGTTGCATTACCTGGAGCTAGCACCCTTGAAGCTGAGTATGCAAAGCAGCCCTTTGCCCAAATGATGGTTACTACTTAGCAATCTCCAGCACTGAAGCAGGTTTGGGCTTGTCAGTAAAATTGGAATTTCTTGTTTTGTGCTATTTTCCCTCACTTTTGTGAGATAAACACTGCACAATATATAACTAAATGTGCCCCAAGGCTAGATTCACAATACATATCATTATCCACGCTGCTCAAGATATAAGGTATGTCTATGTGGCAAGGCTAGTATTTATGTACCAAGGGGCACATTTATCAATATTTCATGCAGGGCAGTGCAACAAGTTACCTTGCTGTGATACATGAAACGGAAAGGGCATGAATGTGCCATGATTAACATAATACAGTATATTCCTGTCCTTTCCCAGCACTGGCACACTTTTGGCTGCCTAGTGCCAATGCTTGCACCCTTGCATCACGTTGCAAGGGGGCCCGTGATGAAGCTGGGCAGCAGTTCTTAGCACAGCACATGCATGGAGCATGATTTTGGCAAATGATGTGAGACAGTTCTGGCCTTTCACCTTCAGGCAGATCTGAGCTGAGTTCCAGATCTGTAAATGTATACTGTTAAAAATGGGGGTCTCTAGTTGGCAGAGGTAGGTACCTTTGTCCAACTAGGGACCCTTGCTTCTAGTCAGGGTAAGGGGGATACCCTTCTAAAATAACCCCTGCTCACCCCCTTGGTAGCTTGGCACAAGCACCCATGCTTATCTCAGAGGCAGTGTGTAAAGCATTTGTGAACACATACAGTATTACAGTGAAAACACTACAAATGGACACCACACCAGTTTAGAAAAATAAGTAATCTTTATCTAAACCAAACAAGACCAAAACGACAAAAAATCCACAATACAGTAATGAAAATATGACTTTCAAATGGTAGAAATAGTTCCGTTCAAAGCACATTGCAGATGCAACACTTTTCACACAAAGTACCTTGGATGCGTCGCGTGCACAAACAAAAAGGGTCACAGGGAAGGTGATGCGTTGGTTCCTTACACTCAGGGAAGGTGATGCGTCTGTTCATTGCTCGGGGGAGGTGATGCATTGGTTCCTTACTGCTGCACAGGGGAGATGATGCGTCGGTTCCTTACCGGAGAGGAGGTTATGCGTTTCTTTCTTACTGCGTGGGGAGGTGATGCGTTGGTTTCTTACTGCGTCCCCCAACGATGCAACAGACTTGGCGACTCGATGTAATGCAACGATCCGTGACGATGCGTGGGTTCTTGCAGCCGCACAGCAGGCCTTGCGTTGGAATCAGTGTAGTGATCTCGGACTTCGGAGATCGGTGAACTTGATTCAGCGTGCAGCGATTTCTCGAGCCGTGGGCAGGCGCTGCGATGATTTCTTCAGCGATGCATCGGAAACAGGTGCGGATGCGTCGCACTTCTCGAAGTTGCATTACTTTTCCCAGCTCCCAGCAGCAAACAGCCTCCAGAGGTCCAAAACAACAGCAGGCACCTGTTAGCAGGTCAGAACTCCCAGCAAGGAAGGTCAGGGGAGCTGGTGGTGAAGTATTTGTGTCCCTGAGACTTCAGAACAGGAGGCAAGCTCAGTTTCAAGCCCTTGGAGATCTTCCTCAAGCAGGGGATACAGCAAACAGCAAAGTCTGTTCTCCTTTCCTTGGCAGCAAGTAGCCACTGCAGGCCAACCCCAGACAACAAACAACACAGGGGCAGTATTCCTCCCCAGCTTCTCAGGCTCTTCTCCTTGGCAAAGGTTCTTATTGATTCCCAGAAGTGATCTAAAAATCTGGGGTCTGGGTCCCTCTTTTTACACAGTAAATCTCTTTGTTCTCTCCTGGCCCAGGTGTCTGAGCCCAGTCCAAACCAGTTCTGGGGGCACTTTGCAAGTGCACAACAACCTCCATTGTCAGTGTGAGCCCTGGCTCCAGACACACCACAGGGGGGCGGAGCCATCATTGTGGAAGGCAGGCACAGTCCTACTCAGGTGCAGGTGCTACTCCTCCCACCACTCCAAATGCAGGCCAGGCCTATTCAGCCTAGCGCTGACTCATCCAGACTCTCTGGAGCCACTGCACATCCCCAGCCCCTGTCACTCCAAAGCCAGACAGTCAATACACATCCTAGCAGAGGCACACTGGATGGCTAAGCAAGAAAATACCTACTTTCTAAAAGTGGTATTTTCAAACACAGAATGTAAAATTCACCCTCACTAAAAGATGCATTTTAACATTCTGAGTCCAGGCATGCTAAACTTTATTTTCCTACCTTGTTCCCAGGATTTGAGTTTAAGCTTATTTAGACAATTGCGAGGTTACTTAAAACCATTACAATAAAAATATACAAGATAATACATATTTACATAGTAAGATAATTAATAATTCCAATAATAAAGTCTTACAATTCAGTTTTTAAAATGCAACAAATAAAAAAGAAGACAGATATTCACAGCTTTAAAATTGGGGATGCTGTTGCACAAGAACATTTCAATTCATTTATCTGCCATCAATCGGCAAATCTGCCCCAGACAAAACCTTAAAAAAAAAAACGCTATATTATTCCTAAAAGATAATATACCATTGAGTAATAACTTATACCTTTACATAATAAGACATAATTTCATGATAAAACACAGTTAAATTCCAATGGTAAAATCTTTGGTTTAAATATAAAATATTTCCAATAGAAGAGGCAAATAAAGGTCATGATTTTAAGGCTGGAAGAGTACTCAAGGGAAATATTTCAGTTCTTTAATCATCCTTAGGTCTTTCTCCCTAATAGTGCTTTGGGGAACGCTATGTTGTTCCTGGAGGATGATATGACCCTTGAATTCTTACTTGCATCTGCTGCACTGAACAGTTTACATGTTCTGTAATCTTTGCTCCACTTTTAGCAGAAATCTGACGAAACAGCAATTTAACTGACGATCCCCTGGGTCAAAACAGGCTAAAATTGCCTGCCTTCTTGTTCGAATTCCTCTTTGATTAAAAGACTTAGTTAACAGTTCTTTCCTTCCTGTCATTACAGTGTTACAGGAGCAAACCAAGTGCAATAGATCTTCCTTGCAGCTTCCACAGAGGCGAAAAGTGGCAGGTAGATTTCCACATAGCCAAGGAGCCATATGTTCTTTAACTGGTAATAGCCCCAGTCGGTATCTTAAAAACTGCTGCTTAAGCTTAATGAAAGCTGAGTAACCAGCGGCAAAATAATCTTGTAGGGCAATAGACTTGTAATTGTTTAATGTCATCCACCCATGTGCCCTTTGTGCCAATGTGGCTTGATCTTCTATAGCTGATTGAATTTTAAGTGACTTTTTGACCAAACGCTTAAAGGCCTGTAGATCAATTGACATAACCCAAAGCTGTGCAAGACCTGTAAGAGCAAGTGACTCTTGCAAATACTCTTTTCCGGGTGATGTATGGCAATGCTGTAGTTCATCCCACAACATATGATTCAGTGTGTTCGATTCGGCTTTCCTGATTTTATTCCAGCATATTATGTATGCATTGCATCTAGCTAGTGACTGCTTGACCAGTCCAAATTCTAGCCTTATCTGAGCCGGAGAGGTGTAACTTGGCAAGGAGAATATAATTCTATGAGCTTGAGAGACTTCGTTATCCAAAGTGCTTGCATCCTACCCTCTTAAAGCCTCACTTCCATATGAAATTGTTGAAAGGAGTTTTGCTCTTACAACTTCCAGTAGTGGCATCAAGGAGGGTCCGGCTACCTTTTTCTTCAGATTTTTTAATGCTGTGGCTACAGCCAAGCCTTTCTTTTGAATTGCCTCCTTCTGCGCAGAAAAGTTCCCTTTATTGTCAATAATTACTCCGAGGGCTTTGTATTCGTCTACGTTTTTTAGCCGTTCTTTAGTCTTTACCCATAAACCAAGTCTGTGTTTGTGTTTTCTTAACGTTATAACGCATGGTTTTTGTTTTGCCAAAGTTGATCTGCAGGCCATTGGCTTGCGAATAAATCATCATTGTGTCGAGGAGTTGTTGGAGACCCACCCGGGTACGGCTTACCAATACTACGTCATCAGCATATAAGAAGCTTGATATTGGTTTTGCTCCTAGTTTCGGGGCATGAGGATTGCATGATTGTAATGATTCCATCAAGTCCGCCAAGAAAAGATTAAATAGGGTTGGTGCCAAAACACAGCCTTGTTTTAGGCCTCGGGTAGTTTGAATCTTCAGAGAAAGATGTGTGCCTGCTCCTATTTTGATTTGAACCCATGTGCCACTATCCAGCATTATCAACATGTTTAAAAGATTCTGTGGTATGCTCCAATTGGCTAACTTCCACCACAATTTCCCTCGGTCTACACAATTGAAGGCAGATTTAAAGTCAATATAGCAGAAGTATAATGATGTTTTGGAAGCACATGTAGCGTCCATAAGTAAAGAAATTGCCAAAATGTTTGTGATCATGCCGGTGGATTTTATAAACCCAGTCTGATTATATGGAATTATGTTACTATTAGAAGACCATGATGACAACTCTTCCAGCACAGTTCCGGCAAAATATTTGGCATCGACATCCATTAATGTTATAAGGCGGTAGTTTTCCGGGAGGGATCTATTCCCTCCTTTGAATATGGGAGATATAAACGACCCCTTCCAGGACGCAGGAATAATTTATGTGCTCCTAACGTCCGCAAATACTGGTGCCAGAATTTCGACCCAAAAATCTGGGTTATATTTGAAGACAGCAGGGGTACGCTGTTTGGGCCCGGGACTCCCTCTTTCCGTCCTTTCATTATCTGTTTTTTAATAATATCTGTATTTGATTCCGACAAGCCCTTATATTGCGTGTTTGATGGAATATCCTGAGAATTCGCCTGCGAATATTCTTCTGATGATTCGTTAAAGTTGTTTTTTAGGTAGCAGACCCACAAAGCCTCTGTAACATGTGAGTTTACTCCTCTATTGCCTGGGTTCAGGAGTTGATTCACTCTGGTCCAGAATCTAGTGCCGTTTTTACATTTTATATCGGTATGTAGTTTAGCCCATAGATCGTTATCATTATCTCTTTGGATTCTCCATTTTAGCTTCTTGATTAGTTTTTTGTTTGACTTTAGTGCTGCAAAGGCAGTTAAATCTCCTGGCTTCTTCCTTAGTGTCCTAAGGGCTTTGTTAAATCGAGTTTTGTACTCCCAAAATCTGATATCATGTATTACAGTAGTAGCTTCCTTATATACTTTGTTGTCACCTTTGGGATTTATTGGTTTAGAATGTTTTTCCCGAAGTATTCCAGTGAGTCTTTCCCACATATTTACTGCTGTATTTTCATTGCTTGAGATTTCCTGGAGTGTATCCATTACAGTTTCATGCAATTGCGCAAGCCCGACCGTAGTGCTCTTAATACGTCTACAATTTATTAGGTACGTTTTGTCTGTCATCTCCATTATATGATTTGAACTGGTAATACATGGGGAAAATATAACTTCTTGTGGAAGATGGTCACTGCCAGATCTATCCATAATTTGAAATGAGCAAATGTGTTGAAATTTGGTCAGGGAGACAAATGTATAGTCCAAACACGTACTAATATTGTTAGAGAGAAATGTAGCATTAGGCGGGTTATTTGTTTGAAACCTACCGTTTAGGGCCCTAAGAGATAAATGTTCAAGATCGTCCAGAAGTTGACACCCAATTTCCGTCCGTTTCCCTAGTGTGTTGCTGCCCTGATCCGGTATTTTTGTTCCCAGGGGTAGTTAGGCTTATAAGATGTTATAAGCAAACCCCCCATTCTATCCTATGGGAACGGACAGCCTTGCAATAGTAAAAAACGAAATTGGCAGTATTTCACTATCAGGACATGCCACACACATCAGGGCATGTCCTACCTTTCACATACACTGCACCCTGCCCACAGGGGTACCTTGGGCCTACCTTAGGGGTGACTCACATGTAAGAAAACAGAAGGTTAGTGCTTGGCAAGTGGGTGCACTTGCCAGGTCGACATGGCAGTACTTGACTGAAAATAGGCACTGCAATGGCAGGCCTGAGTTATATTTACAGACTGCTTATGTGGGTGGCACAATCAGTGCTCCAGGCCCACTAGCAGAATTTGATTTACAGGCCCTGGGCACACATAGTGCACTGTACTAGGGGCTGACTAGTAAATCAAATATGCCAATCAAGGAATCACCAATCCATTATAACAATTTACAGGGAGACAACATGGAACCATAGAAGAAGAGTCTAGATATGTAGCAAGGTGTCAGACTGTAAGTGTGGAATTTCCCTTTATCACAAGGTGACAACAGATTCATGATGTATCTTTACGGCGCACTAGCCCTTTTCATTATAAAGCCCTGACGAAGTTCCATGACTTTATCTTGGGAACAAAACACGTTTGCTGTTTGTTCATTAAATGTGCACAAACTTTTGAATAAAGGATTTTCTTCAAGAATTACAATGGTCTAAATCTGCTTTCTTAGTGCACCTCCTTGCTGTCATCAAAATTATGAAATCTGTTTACAGTGGCACTAAAGGGCGACAAGTGCCGGAGAATTTGCGCACAATTCTTAACACTCAGGGGCCGATTCCGATCTCGGTCGGAGGCGCACCCAATACCATTCGGTCGGGAAAAAAGCCATGCGAAAGCCTGTTTCCCGACCGAACCGTACGCGGGTCCGGCCGAGCGAGTACGATGCGAACTCGCCGACCGACTCGTCCGGGCGACCCGACCGCTCCGACCGACTCGCACTCCGGATCGTACCGCTCCGACCGACTCGGTCGGACCCGATTCGCACCGCGCAATGGAGACGTTTTCCGGCCGGGTAGGCACGATGCGCACCTCGACCGCTTCCGACCGACTCGCGCCGTCCGACTCGAACTCGCTGTCGGAGCCGTACTTTGGGGGTCCGTGTCGGACCCCCTGTACGCGCACCCGTGCGAGGCGCACACAGGGGGACCCATGGGTCCCCTACCTGTGCGTGTACGCCGCGGAGCGCTCGCGGCGTACTCGCTGTAGGGGGCGCCCTTGTCCGCCTCGCACCCATTGAGGCAATGGGAGCCCGCGTACGCGTTGTACGACCGGCTCCCATTGAGTTCAATGGGAGTCCGACCGACTCGTGTCCGATAACATACGGACGCATCGGACTCGTTCGGTCGGACTGCACGGGTCCGATTCGGTCGGAAATCTCTCCGGGTCCGGCTCGGTCGGAGAACTTTCCGGCCCGAATCGGAATCGACCCCTCAATTGCAGTAACAAGTGAGGTGCAATCTGACTAGTCCGTCGCTCTGTTTGGTTTTGGTTTTATAATTTACAGGGAGAGCATATGCACTTTAGCACTGATCAGCAGTGGTATAGTGCCCAGAGTCATAAAACCAACAAAAACAGGTCAGAAACAGGGGGCCAAAAAAGCAAAAAGTCTAGGGATAAACCCGCTGGACCAGCGAGGTCTAACATATACATATGTGTCGAAAGGTGTTGAAATGTGCCATTACACTGTAGTGAGGTCCCTGTGGGGCGCACTGTAGTTTTTCCCCTATGTTAGCCTAACTGCACACGTAGTAGGCCGCTTTTGCTTTGCACACGTTACAGTGTAACAGGCTTGTTTTTTTGCCACACTGTTTTTTTCGAAATAGGCTGCACATGTTTTGTTATTTAGCTTTTCTGCTGGGATTCAGTCCGAATATTTTGTTCAAGGCCAAACAACATTGTGCCTGTTTTTCTCTGTGGTTGGACACTAACACCTAAACATAATAGAGAAATCCAGATGCTGTTTTTCAAACAAGACAATTCTTATCATAGAAGCCAAGGCAAAACAGACAGGAGCAAGGCTCGCAGGAAAAAGGTCTTGAGACGAAAGGGTTACGCATCTGAGATGAAGACCAACTAATTATGACCGTCAGGTATGGGGCCCGGCACTAATTCCAGAGATCTCTAATATATCACTGTGCTCCCATAGTGATGGTAGACTTAGGCAGATTTATCAATCACTAAGACAGGCCTTTTCATTGTGTACAGTTTATTAGTCATGCTAATCACATTGCTGACTTGTATATGTTTTCTAATTGCAGCACAGTTGCTTCATGATAGAGCACGATAGTTTCAATAAATATTGTAAGCTTTCTACATGTCTCTTTTCTGTTATTGTGGACACCTATGGGTGTGAGAACGAAAGGTGATGACCTGTTACAGTGACCCCCGAGAGGGTTCAGAGTGTTGCGTTCTTTGGTGCTGACTTACCTGTCACTCTGGAAGGTTAGAAGGGATGGTAAAGCACTATGAGTTAGTCTGGATCTGGGCCCATAGTTACTGAGGTGGTATTGTGACTATGGGGCATATTATCAAGAACGGCGTTAAAATTATCGCCGGTTTAGCGGCAGAAAAATGCCGCTAAAGCGGCGATAATGGGCTTGATAATATGCCCTGGAGAATTCCAATAGAAGCCCATTTTCACACCAGAACATGGACTTCTATTGGAATTCTCAAGGGCATATTATCAAGCCCATTATCGCCGCTTTAGCGGCAGTTTTCTGCCGCTAAACCGGCGATAATTTTAACGCCGTTCTTGATAATATGCCCCTAAGTCCCTACATACTGATGTTCTGTGATCCCAGACATAGTTCTATTTCTACGCAGAATCCCTGCAACAACACTGGTATGTCATAGTGCTTAGTTTAGATTTAGAACTGTGAGTAGTTGCTCTATTTTTAATGCAATTTTACCATACTTGTTTTGCAGGTGGACATTGCCCTTTTTCGCAAGGTGAAATTGATAGTGTCCGCATCAGTATCCCTGAAGCTAAGTGTCTTGACAACATGGTTGTAGCTCTGTAACAATTGTGTGAGATCCATTATAGTAGTAACAGTGTAATGTGTATGGTGAAGTATTCCTCACCTGGCAACAAATCACTCAGATTTATTGAGCAAACACCAAATCACATGTTTCGACATTGTCAAATAAACAAGGAGCTGGGTTATTGTGAAGGAAGTGCCAGTATAGGTGCTGGTAAGTATTTCTCCCTTACCCCAGTTGAAATATGGGCATGTGATGGAGCAGAGAAAATAAAAAATTTTAACCCCTAACAAATTTTATAAATAATTAATAAAATGTTCGTTTAAATGTATTAATCAACACTGTATGTGTGGGAAGGGTAATACGCAAGTGTATGTGCTGAATAATCTATTAACGAATGTCTGTGTGTCTAATTATAACATAAAAATAAATGCGTACTAATTTAAAATAAATGCATGATTTGTGCTTCATAGAAAATAAATGTGTTGTTGCAAAAACAATAGTGATGGTAAGTAAGGAACAGCTTAAATGTTGCTTTCTGCTAGGTAATAACTAATTGGGGTACGTAGATGACGGGAGGGAAACGAAAAGGCTATTTTTCTCTATTTTAATTATGTTTTGTTTATTTCAAAATAGTGCTTCTAAAGTATAACCGAGTGGCGATATAAAATGGCTGCCAGTTAATGAAGTGCGCAAGTGCGGGAAACACGTGACAAGGGAGAAAAGTTGGAGAAAAGCTAACCTCGTGATGTTGCTGAGAGGCTAGGATGCGAGAATGGTCAAGGCTGATGTGACCTAATTGAACTGATAGTGTGCCGTGGTGATCAGCAAAGAACCGTGGGAAACCATTTTAAGAGAAAGGACAATGCCTGCAGAGTTCTCGAATGTATCGAAAGAAGTTACAAATGTACTGATCGAAGCGGATGGAAACATGTCTTGAACTGTGAGAAAGGAAATGATCCAAGGACCGTTGGATCCAAGAGAACTTGATTAAAAGAATGAATAAGATGACATGCATGGACCAATGAAAGAAAAGCGTGTTATTAATGTTGCAACAATTAGTTAGCAAAGTTAGAATTAGGGTATAAGAGGGCCTACTCTTAGTGGGAGGGGGTCACAGTCAGGAGCGGAGTTGGAGAGTCGTGTTGGTGTTGGTGGCTTCCAGTGCTGGGTGGTCCTGATCGATCCATAACTGAGCGGGAGATGCTGAAAGACTGTTAGATGAGACGGGTTGCAGGTAGCTGATGCTGACGAGCTGAAGTTTCTGTTGCTGTCTTAATTTTCCAGTTGAGTATGAGAATCAGGTTATTTCTGATTCTTAAACTTAGGTTAGAAATCATTAGGCTAAATTAGGAAGGTAGGCAGGTAATTAGGGTTTTTGCTTCATGACGAAAATTTCCTTTCTGCAATAAATTGATTATGCTTAATAAATATTTGAATTAATAATGAATGAATAATTGAATAAAAAGTTTAAATTCTTTCTCATGCTTTTAAAATTACATAACATTTAAGATTCTTTAAATCAAATGACTCAGTGGTTATTTTCCTAAATGATTGTGACATCAGTAATTGGTTATTGTGATTCAGCTGGTCTCAATCACTATGAACTAATTTTTACATGAATGATTCATCGACAAAACAATGAGCAGGAATATCTTAAGAAATACTAAAAGAAAGCGATAAGTTAAGGTAATAAGATATCCCGGCTCCTTCCAGCGGTACATAAATGGTGTTTTCCATTTAGTTCTCATGCTTCTCCTAGGAATACAGAATTTCGTAAAGGTGTAAAGGAAGTCCAGGTGTGTGCGTGTGTGATAGGCGATGTTTATGGGCCCCATCGTCATGTGGATGTGAGAAAATATAGTTTGCCCCTGGATGACCGATAAGTGACCTAGGAGGAGAATAGTTTTTATTGTACGCGCTGCATCAGATTTCTTGGTAGCAGAGTTATGGTTTTCTATAGATTAGTTTAGTGATTATTGTTTATTGATTATTGATTATTTTTTGATGACTAACACTATATGTTGAGTCGCGTTATGTTATATGTGAGTTTTCACGCTTCTGGGATGTAGGAAGTGGAACACGTGTGGCAAGAGAAGTCACATGGAATTTGGTACATGGTCTGAATTCATTTTGGTAATAACCCAGGTTGTGTTATGTTAGGGATTTTCTGTACGAGAAGTGTATAACTGAAATAGCAAATCACGTTTTCTTGTGAAACTTTGGCCTTAATTCTCAGGAGCCTAGTCTCCACATGTGTCTTATCCCCAGAGAAACGAGTAAATTGTTTGCTTGAAAGAAGGGTAAGGTAGAGGGAAGTGCTACTTTATCGGCGAGAGTTAATAATTCTGTGGTAGGGTAGAGGTAAGCGCTGCCTACTGGAAATACAGGATTCTTGTGTAAAAGGAAAAAGCTGTCACTTTTGTTTAGCGAATCAGACCATGGAATTGTTTTAATTGTTGTAACTAACGGAGAAAACAGTGAAAAGAAAATTGCCGATAAATTTTGTAAAGGAGGGGTAAAAGAGCAGGAGTGACGTAGAAAAGTGCCGCGCTAGGATTGGATAGTGCGCTAGTCACGAGAACACAGAGTCAAGAGTGACGTAGAAAAGTGCTGCGCTAGGATTGGTTGGTTCGCGGACGAAGGGAATTGTTCTGATTGGTACGTTAGTGTGAGTCGCGCTGTAATTGGTTGAAGTTCCGTACACAGAACAGCGCTAGCGTAAAGAGAAAAACAAATAGAAAACATGCCGTATTACGAGTATGAAAGGGAGAGGACGTCATGGACGACAAAAATAAAGAATTTCTTTAAGAATGAATAAGATGACATGCATGGACCAATGAAAGAAAAGCGTGTTATTAATGTTGCAACAATTAGTTAGCAAAGTTAGAATTAGGGTATAAGAGGGCCTACTCTTAGTGGGAGGGGGTCACAGTCAGGAGCGGAGTTGGAGAGTCGTGTTGGTGTTGGTGGCTTCCAGTGCTGGGTGGTCCTGATCGATCCATAACTGAGCGGGAGATGCTGAAAGACTGTTAGATGAGACGGGTTGCAGGTAGCCGATGCTGACGAGCTGAAGTTTCTGTTGCTGTCTTAATTTTCCAGTTGAGTATGAGAATCAGGTTATTTCTAATTCTTAAACTTAGGTTAGAAATCATTAGGCTAAATTAGGAAGGTAGGCAGGTAAGGTCGTGACTAGAGAGGGACAAGTAATTCCTCCGCCGAAATCAGCAGCTTCACATATGATGCTGAAATACGGATATCATACATGCATATGGTTGGAAAATTGGGCAAAGTATACGAAGAATGATGGTGCTTTAGCTTTCCTGAGAATGGTTCGTTTAGTGTAGCGGTTTTGCGAAATTTGCGAGAAAAGATGACAAATCTAGAACCTAGACCAGAGCACAGTTTGAAGCGTTGACGGAATGGGAGGATGAGATGTATGAGCGAGAGAGATTCAGAGGTTTAAGAGATCATGAGTTTATGCCTGGAAGAATGTGGGGAATAAATCATGAAGATAGAATAAAACGATGGAGATGTGCTAACATGACAGGAGGTTTGTTTACAGCTTTTACAGTTGAGGAAGGGACTAAGAAAAAAACGGACTGAGAAAAAGAAACATATGGAGAGGGAGAAATATATGCATGAGAGCGAAACGGATGATGGATTGCTGGAAGATATTTTAAATAGAAATCCACCTCCGTATCAGCAGAGTTCTACAGTGGTGACACCAAATGCGCCGCTAATAGAGACTATGCGAAATAAAAGTCCGGAAAAAAGAATTGAAATAAATAGGTCACAAGATCAAATGAGAACTTCACAAAATGAAGGAATAGAAAGCGACAATGCAAGCGAATTAGCAAGGACAACAAAAGAACTAACTGAGAAGATTAGAGAATTAACGAAAAATATGGAAGCAGTTACTGTGCCTGTAACAATAGGTCCAGTAATACCAGTTTTTGAGAATCAGAAAATTGATGAACGATCTTTGGTGATTCCCATGAGTTCACAATTTCAGAGAGAAAAAGAAAGGATGGAACAAAGTGCAAGTACAAGTAATTTGGCTAGTACTTACAGACCAAGTCCACCTACAAATTTGACTGTGAATGAGTGCAATGGTAGGAAAATGCATATGGTAACAGAATCTGCAACAGAGACTCCTGAAAAGAGTGGTAATTGGGTAGAACTAAATAATACACCCATAGGTCCGACTCCTGATGAGTTAAATGAGTGGATGAAGGCATTTAAAATAAAAGAACCAGAAGAAAAACCATTAGATGTAATTAGGTTAAAAATTGACATGGAAGAATTAATTCTAGGAACGATTGGTACAGAAAAGATAAAAAATTACCAGGATGATGAAATAATGTTTCTGTGCAAAAGTATTACATGGAGAGCAAAGAATTTACATGACAAACTAGAAGAAGTAGCCAGTGAAATTGGAATAGACTTTGCGAAAGTGAAAACGTTGCAGAAACCATATAGAGTAGACTTTTGTGAAAAGGATATTGAAAATTTGAACACGGCAGGAAGGCTGACACAGATAAAAGAGTTAATTGTGTTGTTGAGAAAATGGGGTGATGTGGACAGATGGAAGGTTAGATGGACAAAGAAGAATGAGAAAACTACAGACAAAGCTTCTTTGGCTTTTATGATAACTGAAAAGGAACCTGTTGCCAGAGAATACCCTATGAGAGAAACTCCAGGTGGTAGTTATGTGCATGTTCCCTGGACTAGGCAGGATATACTGTCATTTACAAATGACTTTCCGAAGCTAAGAGAGAAACCAGTTGAATGGTACCGACAAGTAGAGAGATTTGTAAAGGTTTCAAAAGTGTTGTGGATAGATTTAGATGGATTATTTGACATAGTGGTACCAACTGATTTGTGGTCAGAATGTAAGATTACAGTTGACTGGCCAACTACAGAATATCCAAGAGATCCTAAGACAGGAGCTCCAGGTCCTGATGTGATGAAGAAGTATGATAAAGTGATTACCTTTTTGAAGAATAAGATTCCTCCTAAAGAGACAGATTGGGTAAAAATCGATAGAACTACACAAGAAAGTAAGGAGTCTGTACACGCCTATTATGAGAGGTTGTTGTTGGTTTTCAAGCAGTATAGTGGATATGAGGAATTAAGTGAAAAAGATATGAGTCATTTTGTGTACAGATTTGTGTTTGGATTGAAACCAGAGATTAGTGAAATGATTAAACAGCATATGATTAATTGGCAGAATGGCACAGTCGATGATGTGCTGAGGTATGCTAAGTATTGCAGTGATGATATTGAGAGTAGACAGCGTAAATTGAAAGAGAAGGCAATGTGGGCACAGGTGAAGGTGGCAGAAAAACAAGAAGCTCAATTGGACAATAATAATGGGAATGAAACAGGGCAGAATAAAATGCAACCTAACATAGGTAAAGGGAAAGGTCAAGTGAGTCTAGAGGAGGCAAAGAAGAAATGGCCCTGTCATAATTGCGGAAAATTAGAGCATTGGAGAAACGAGTGTAAGTTCCCACCTAAACCTAATCCGGAAAATCAATCATTAACTCCACAGGTGCAGAATGAGGTAGTTGTTCAACAAAGTCAGGTGCCGCAACCACCACTTCCCAACACTGTTAACCAGCAAAGATACAGTACAGAAACAGGATTCTACGGAGGAGAGCAGGTAACACAGTTGCCGCGAGCAGCTAACATTTCTCAGTATTGGTTGCGTCAGAGTGAGGATGAGCCGGATGAAAGTTTCTGACGGTGCCCAAGAGAGGGGAAAGAGTGCGTACTTGGTGCAACTCTAGAGGTAGATCAGTCTGGTCCCTTTGTGGATGGAGAAGTGAATGGTGCAAATGTAACATTCCTTGTCGATACTGGAGCTACCCGTTCTACTGTTAGATCAGTGGAAATTCCAAACCTTCCTCTCTCAGGTGAATGCATCCAAGTGGTAGGAGTAGCCAATAAGCAGATTAAAACACCACTTACTGAATTAGTGGAAGTAAAAATTGGTTCTTTTAGCAAAATGCATAAATTTGTAGTGTGTGATTGTAGTCCTGTAAATCTTTTAGGTCGTGACCTCTTGTGCAAGATGAATTGCACAATTTATTGTACGCCAGATGGAATTGGATTTCAGACCTCAGATGAAGATGTCTTGTATAAAGTAACTTTGATGAATCAGGAACCTGAAATGAATGGTTTGTTTCCTGCATTTGATGCAGAAAAACTTCCAGAAGAACTAAAAATTGCAGTGAAAGAAAGTGTGTGTGATTTTACAGGAGAAGATATTGGATTAATGAAAGAAGTTGATCCCGTAAAAGTAACAGTAAAAGAAGGAACAACTTACCCGAATACGCCACAGTACATATTAACTCCAGAAATAATTGAAGGAATAACTCCTGTAATAAATAAAATGATTGAACAAGGAATTCTAAAAGAAATAATGAGCAGTCCATGTAATTCACCTATTATGGGACTGAAAAAGCCAAACGGAACATATAGAATAGTACAGGATTTGAGAAAGATCAACAAAATAGTTGTGCCCTGTTGTCCAATAGTACCAAACCCTGCAGTAATTCTATATCAAATTTCACACGAAGCAGAGTGGTACACTGTGATAGATTTGTGTCACGCATTTTTCTCTATTCCTTTGCATCCAGATAGCCAGCCATTATTTGCGTTCCGGTTCGGAGAGCGTATTTTGGCATGGTGCCGAATTCCTCAGGGGTATACAGAAAGCCCCTCAATCTTTAATCAGATTTTAAAGAAATCTCTGGAAGATTTGAAAATGCCAGAAAAGTCAGTGATGGTGCAGTATATCGATGACCTATTGGTGGCATCGAAAACAAAAGGAGCATGTGTAAATGATACAATTGCTTTACTGAACCATCTAGAGAAAAGAGGACATCATGGGGCGATTCCGATTCGGGCCGGAAATCTCTCCGACCGAGCCGGACCCGGAGAGATTTCCGACCGAATCGGACTCTGGCAGTCCGACCGAACGAGTACGATGCGCACGCATGCCATCGGACTCGAGTCGGTCGGACTTCCATTGAAGTCAATGGGAGCCTGTCGTACAACGCGTACGCGGGCTCCCATTGACTCAATGGGTGCGAGACGGACAAGGGCGCCCCCTACAGCGTGTACGCGTCCATGCGCATCGCGGCGTACATGCACAGGTAGGGGGGACCCATGGGTCCCCCCTGTGTGCGACTCGCGCGCCTACGCGTACAGGGGGGTCCGACGCGGACCCCCAAAGTCCGGCTCCGACAGCTCTTTCGAGCCGGACGGCGCGAGTCGGTCGGACTGCTTGCGGCGCGCATTCTACTTACCCGGCCGGGATACGTCTCCATAGCGCGGTGCGAGTCGTGTCCATGCGAGTCGGTCGGAGCGTGTTGAAGCGGCGTTCGAGTCGGTCGGAGATTTCGCGGGTGCCTGCATCGTACTCGCTCGGCCGGACCCGCGTACGATTCGGTCGGGAAACAGGGCTCCGAATCGGATCCGGTAAATCCGAATCCGATTCGGAGCCCTACCGGCCGAGATCGGAATCGGCCCCAAAGTGTCCCCTTCAAAATTGCAATTTTGCCAAAAAGAAGTTCAATATTTAGGGCATAAAATTGAGAAAGGAGTGCGAAAGATAGCGACAGAAAGAGTAAGAATGATTCAAGGAATGAGAGCACCAATGACGCAAAGAGAGGTAAGAATGTTTCTGGGAATGGTTGGATATTGCCGACAATGGATAAGTGGTTTCTCTTTGATTGCAAAACCATTAAAAAAGTTGACCAAGAAAGATGTAAGAGACCCTTTTGAGTTAAACAATGAAGAAATGAAATCTTTCAAAGAATTGAAAAAGAAATTGTGTGAGGCCCCTGGTTTAGGCATGCCTGATTATGAGAAGGATTTTGAGTTGTACTGCAGTGAAAGAGATGGATGTGCGTTTTCAGTACTGGTACAAAAACATGGAACAATGAAAAGACCAATTGCTTATTTTTCAGCTGTTTTAGATCCTATAGCAAAAGCATTGCCCGGATGTCTGAAAGCAGTTGCTGCTACTTGTGTAAGTCTGGAACAAAGGTATAGTGATGGGGTATCCACTGAGAGTATATGTTCCCCATTCAGTAGAAATTCTTTTGACAAGAACAAAAACACAGTACATGACACATAGTCGGCTGACTAAGTACGAAAAAGTCATCTTGAGTGCTGAAAATGTGACCATAGATAGATGCATGAATGTGAATCCTTCAACATCTTTGCCAGATGAAGAGAGTATAATTGAACAAGACGAAGTAGATCATGATTGTCTGAATGTGCTGGAATATTGCACAAAACCAAGAGCTGACATAAAAGATGAACCGTTAAAGGAATCAGATTATGTCATGTTTGTGGATGGCTCATGTTTGAGAATGAAAGAAGGAGTTTTAAGCGCAGCTTACGCAGTGTGCACAATGGCAACTGTAATGGAAGCGTCTTGTCTGAAAGGAATAAGGTCTGCACAAGTTGCGGAACTGATTGCTTTGATTCAAGCATGTAAATTAGGAAGAAATGTACGAGTCACGATTGTGACCGATAGCCAATATGGTTTCGGCATCGTACATGACTTCGGTCAGATTTGGTCACAAAGAGGTTTCTTGACGTCTGCAGGAACACCTATCAGAAATGGAGATTTTGTTAAAAAGCTGCTTGAGGCGATACAGCTGCCTAAACAAATAGCTGTAGTGAAGTGCAAGGCGCATAAGAAAAACGAAGATTACATTAGCCGTTGGCAATAACTATGCTGACGAGATAGCCAAATATTGTGCAGAGAACATGGTGTCCATGAATAAAAATAGAGAAAGGGAGCATATCTCTTCTCCTTTGCTTTTTACTAACACTGTCGAGACGTGGGATGAAGTAAGACAGTTACAAGAAGCTGCAAATGATGAGGAAAAAGATTACTGGATAAAAGCAGGATGTAGAAGACAGGAAAATAATGGTGTGTGGGTGTACAGAGACGAAAGACCAGTTATGCCTGATAGCATGATTGCAGACATGGCACGGATGTACCATGGACAAGCTCATATTGGGAGAGATGCAATGATCAGACTTTTTAGACAAACCTGGTATAACCCAAAATTCAGAGCCATAGCTGAAAGTCTTTGTCAAAGATGTCTTATTTGTCAGCAGTTTAACCCAGGAAGAAAGACGGTAGTGAGTCTAGGAACAATAGGACGAGAAGGAGGTCCATTCACTAGAATGCAGTTAGACTTTATCGAGATGCCCCCTAGTAACAGACTAAAATATGTTCTAGTGGTCGTCTGTTTGTTTTCTCGTTGGGTGGAGGCATACCCCACTAGAAGGAATGATGGAACAACGGTGGCAAAACTTATGCTGCGAGAGTTCATTCCAAGGTATGGTTTTCCAGTCACGGTTGAGACAGATAGAGGAACACATTTTCAAAATGAGTTGATCCAATTGATTTGTGAAGCATTGAGTATTAAACAAAAACTACATTGTGCTTACAGACCAGAGGCTTCTGGGGTAGTAGAGCAAATTAATGGAACAATTAAGAACAGATTAGGAAAAATGTGTCAAGCTACAGGACTCAAATGGCCAGATGCACTGCCTCTTGTTCTGATGACCATCAGAAGCATCCCTGAAAAGAAAACTGGACTTAGTCCTCATGAGATGATCATGGGACGAGCAATGAGACAAGCACAAGTACCTGTCAACAAGTTATTGACTATAACTGATGATCTAGTACTGGATTATTGCAAGGGACTGGCTGATGTGGTGCGTTCTGTGTTTCATCAGGTTGGACCGGATGCGACCACTCTTGAAAGAAAACCAGCCCACGACTTGAATCCAGGAGACTGGGTCCGTATAAAAATCCACAGGAGAAGAAACTGTCTAGTTCCTCGCTGGGACGAACCACGACAGGTAATCCTAGTGACAACGACTGCAGTCAAGTGTGCAGGAGTGAAGAACTGGGTCCATGCCAGCCACACAATCAGAGTTCAAGAACCTACTGATCGACATGTGAGTCAACGTCTGGAAGTGTGGGATAAAAGTTTAACGGCTGGGACAACAAGGATAAGAGAAAGGGTGCCAGAACTTGAAGATCGACCTGAAAGTCGACATCTGGAAACCCCAACTGCGAGCACCTCTAGAGAAGAAGAGGAAGAAGAAGAAGAAAGAAATTCAGAAGTTCCAGAACCTGAAGATCGACCTGTAAGTCGACATCTGGAAACATCTGACACAAGTTCAGGATCTGATGATTCAGTTGCAAACTGTGAAGAATTCCGAAGGAGAACTTGGGGTTATAAACCAATTAGAGAAGAAAATGAGCAAGAAAATGATCTAGATGAGCAACCAAGTACAAGTTATGGTGGAAATCCTTCAGAAATAATATTAATAGATGAAGTAGGGAAAGAAGTACACAAAAGTTAGAGAATCGAGCAGAACCCCGAGGAGCAATAGGGACAGATAGAGAAACAGAAGAACAGGGAAATTTAGAAGTAGAAAGGGAGGAAAACACCAAATCGGAAGAACACCGAGGAGGGACAGTAATAAGGGAACACAAGAAGGAGAAGACAGATCCACCAGTAGGAGATGACGAGATCATAAGCTTCAAAATAAGAGACAATAGTGAAACAGTTGAAACAGAAACTGAAGAGAGTGGAGAAGAGGAGAAAGCAAAAACTGAATCAAGAAAAAGAAATTGGAAATCAGAAAGAGAAGAAAAAGAAGGTGAAGCCAAAAGGCCAAGAAAAGGAGATAATTGGCCCAACAACTATATAAGAAAATTGAGATATAGAATAATAAGAGCTGGAGAAGAAAGTGCTGAACAAGTGAATGAAATAACAAGTCAAAAGGGACAAGAAAAACCAAGTGGAAAACGATTGCAAAAATCCAAAAGAACGAAGAAAGTGAATGCAAAGTATAAGTCACCTGAGTGGCTGTATATCGCACTGACGGATTACAAAGAAGAAGAAAACACTCACGATAACCAGAGACTAAGAAGTCGAATGGGAAAAGGTGAGATGCAACAAACCTGAAGTGAAGACTTATAGTGCTTCTGCCGGACATGACAATTTTACTGGATGTGACAAATCACCGGATGTGACAACGAAAGAATTCTGGAAAGAATTAAAAGAAAGTACCCAGCAAAGACTTTTTGAAAGCAGAGTGGCATTTAAGTCATTTCTGAGGTGTAGTGACACAATTTTCTGAAACTTAACAAATAGATAAAAGCAAAATGGAAAATACTAGGGATAGAAGAGATAAATGTGAGTTTATAAAAAGATGGTGTAAAATATGCTGCTTTTGTACAGGGTTATTAATGACCATATGGATAGTTTTAGCAATCACAATTCCTATTAGTTTAGCTGTAATAGAAGCAAAGAATGATACTAAACCAGAAAAAGAAACTAATATTAAAGAACCAGTTATTTTAAGAAGTAGTGCAGAATTACATAAGGATAAGTCAGTAACAGACTTTTCTAAAAATGTTTTTACAAAATTGTTGTACGAATATGTAGAGACAATGGATGTGAGAGATTGTTATGTTTGTATGCAGTTGCCTGCATCAGTGTCAGAAGGTGTGACTTATCATCACCTACCTCTAACTTATGGAATAACCTGTAGTGTAATAGCAAGTTTATTTTATAAAACAGGTAGATTAGAATCTTATTATACTGATATAGATAAGATTTTTGCAAACATTCCAGTAGTACCAGAACTTAACAAAGTAAATCCAGCAAAGGTTTTAGGAGAATTCTTTCTAGAACATAGAAAATTAACCTTAGAAGAAATAGTTAATAACAACCTTACCTGTGAGTTAAAGAAAGAAGAAAAGGTATTTTTAGAAATGGTTGAAGAAAGAAGAATTAAATTTCAAAAAGAAGCAATAAAAGAGGAAGGAACACATCTATGGACGTTTGAGGAAGGAAATCATGAAGGGAAAAGATAAATGCAGCAATGACATTAGATTGGCCGCAAACAGGAAAGTTGTGTATTAGGAGAAACAAGACAGTCTATGACAATTACTTTGTAGGTTCCAGTATCTGCCATGACAATTATCAAATTCTGGGAGGTTGGGGATTCAAAGGTGGAAAAGATCCAATATTTCCAGGTATCTATTATATTTGTGGGAATAGAGCTTATTACAGGTTACCGGACCATTGGTATGGAACTTGCTAAGTAGGCCTGGTCTTTCCAAAAAATCTTTCATATGGACAGAGAAGAAAAAGGAACATACAAGATGAATAATAGCTTTACACGTAGAAAGAGGGAAAGTTTTTAAGAAATTGTAGGTGATATTTTTGGAGCATTAATACCAGCAGTGGGAATATCTTTGAATGCATTTAAAATTCGGAAGTTATCCACAGTAGTAGATCGTTTGTCTACAGATACTGCGGGAGGGTTCTTAATGGTAAATACCGAAATGGTTGCCATGAGAGCTATGGTGATGCAAAATCGGCTTGCCCTTGATATTCTTTTGGCAAAGGAGGGTGGAGTCTGTGGAATGTTGAAAGTCCAACATTGTTACACTTACATTCCTGATAAAAGTGAAAATATACAAAAGTATATTACGAATATTACAAATTTGCACAAAGAACTAGTTCCACTGGAGGTTGAAAGTGTCTTGGGAAAACTTGGTAGAGGGTTTTCTTCAGTAGCAAATTGGTTGACCAGAATGAGTAGACTAATGATAGGGAAAGTTATAATAATAGCAACTGTAGTAATATTGTAGCCATGGTGTTGAAAATAGTAATAACGTGTATAAAAAGAAAAGTAAGACAAAATAAGATAAAAAGAAATAACAGAATAATGAAAGAGAGAGAGAGAGAAATGGGTGAAATTGAGTTAGAGAAAATGAAAGAAAGCATGTATAAAGAGACAAGAAGACAAGATGAAAGAGAAACAGATGTGTAACTAACAAAAAGCAAAGGATGAAAGACATATACTGCCTGAAAAAGAAGTATAACTTGGGTTTTATGTGGTGATTTAAAAATCACCAAAGGGGGAGTTGATGGAGCAGAGAAAATAAAAATGTTTAACCCTAACAAATTTTATAAATAATTAATAAAATGTTCGTTTAAATGTATTAATCAACACTGTATGTGTGGGAAGGGTAATACGCAAGTGTATGTGCTGAATAATCTATTAACGAATGTCTGTGTGTCTAATTATAACATAAAAATAAATGCGTACTAATTTAAAATAAATGCATGATTTGTGCTTCATAGAAAATAAATGTGTCGTTGCAAAAACAATAGTGATGGTAAGTAAGGAACAGCTTAAATGTTGCTTTCTGCTAGGTAATAACTAATTGGGGTACGTAGATGACGGGAGGGAAACGAAAAGGCTATTTTTCTCTATTTTAATTATGTTTTGTTTATTTCAAAATAGTGCTTCTAAAGTATAACCGAGTGGCGATATAAAATGGCTGCCAGTTAATGAAGTGCGCAAGTGCGGGGAAACACGTGACAAGGGAGAAAAGTTGGAGAAAAGCTAACCTCGTGATGCTGCTGAGAGGCTAGGATGCGAGAATGGTCAAGGCTGATGTGACCTAATTGAACTGATAGTGTGCCGTGGTGATCAGCAAAGAACCGTGGGAAACCATTTTAAGAGAAAGGACAATGCCTGCAGAGTTCTCGAATGTATCGAAAGAAGTTACAAATGTACTGATCGAAGCGGATGGAAACATGTCTTGAACTGTGAGAAAGGAAATGATCCAAGGACCGTTGGATCCAAGAGAACTTGATTAAAAGAATGAATAAGATGACATGCATGGACCAATGAAAGAAAAGCGTGTTATTAATGTTGCAACAATTAGTTAGCAAAGTTAGAATTAGGGTATAAGAGGGCCTACTCTTAGTGGGAGGGGGTCACAGTCAGGAGCGGAGTTGGAGAGTCGTGTTGGTGTTGGTGGCTTCCAGTGCTGGGTGGTCCTGATCGATCCATAACTGAGCGGGAGATGCTGAAAGACTGTTAGATGAGACGGGTTGCAGGTAGCTGATGCTGACGAGCTGAAGTTTCTGTTGCTGTCTTAATTTTCCAGTTGAGTATGAGAATCAGGTTATTTCTGATTCTTAAACTTAGGTTAGAAATCATTAGGCTAAATTAGGAAGGTAGGCAGGTAATTAGGGTTTTTGCTTCATGACGAAAATTTCCTTTCTGCAATAAATTGATTATGCTTAATAAATATTTGAATTAATAATGAATGAATAATTGAATAAAAAGTTTAAATTCTTTCTCATGCTTTTAAAATTACATAAAATGTAAGATTCTTTAAATCAAATGACTCAGTGGTTATTTTCCTAAATGATTGTGACATCAGTAATTGGTTATTGTGATTCAGCTGGTCTCAATCACTATGAACTAATTTTTACATGAATGATTCATCGACAAAACAATGAGCAGGAATATCTTAAGAAATACTAAAAGAAAGCGATAAGTTAAGGTAATAAGATATCCCGGCTCCTTCCAGCGGTACATAAATGGTGTTTTCCATTTAGTTCTCATGCTTCTCCTAGGAATACAGAATTTCGTAAAGGTGTAAAGGAAGTCCAGGTGTGTGCGTGTGTGATAGGCGATGTTTATGGGCCCCATCGTCATGTGGATGTGAGAAAATATAGTTTGCCCCTGGATGACCGATAAGTGACCTAGGAGGAGAATAGTTTTTATTGTACGCGCTGCATCACATGTTATACCTGTGGCAGTACTTGTGCGTCATACCTAACTACACTTTGCATAGACATTCATTACAGCACCACCAGGTTAGCCATCACATTGCAATCATTGCACAACAGATAGATGCTTCAAAATGTGCCACTAACATCCCAACTTTAGGGGTATTTTGGTTACAACCTATAACAAGTACAAATGGCATCTCACCATGTGTTGCCACATGGGTGTGAGGCATTTCTACATCATCCAAACATTCCCTCTCTATCACCACTTACCTAAGGTATAGTTGTTGAAATCCTTGTCTGACCCTCCATCTGAGGTGCCCATGTTAGACCTATGTCAAATGGAGTGACAGTGGCACCATTACACTGATGCCCTGGAGGCTGCGTGGAAGTAGGGCAGCTAATGTATCAATCCAAAGTTTGTTTCAAAGCAATAGCTCTCAACCAGTCTCATGCACATTGTGAGGGTAGACGTCCACATGGTAGGGAAATTGTGCTTTGGCCTAGGAGATGTACAGTGGATGGCAGCCTGCATATCTCAGTTATTCTAGTATCTGATAGAGCACAGAGTGGCAATATCATTTTCACCTGTCCATCATCCTTGACACCAACCTCAACATGAGACATCAAATCACCACCCTCAACTCCACCTGCTTTCACATATATTGCATGCTCAGACATTTTTTCATATGGCTCCCTTGTGACACCTGTAAGACCATCACCCAGGCCCTCATCAAATGGAGACTGACTACAGCAATGCAACTTACTTCAGCATCTCTGCACACCTGCTACACAAGAGGCAAACCATCGAAAACACCACTACCTGACCAGTACTTAACCTTCCTTGACAAACGCACATCAAACATCACACCTCACCTCAGAAAAATAAAATGCTTCCCCATACAGAAACACTGCGTGTTCAAGATGTTTAGCCATGCCTACAGGCACTACACTACCAGGGTCCCACCTAGCTCACCCACAATCTACACCAACCAATCATGAAACTCACCTGGAACAACCTTCCCCAGCATATCAGGACAGCTGTGTCACTTATAAATCTGCACAATAAACTGTGCACCTGGCTCTTCAACTGGTCCTATTTGCAGAGCATGCACCTACTCAGCCCTGAGATACCCCCTCAGGTGACAAGTTGACCTTCTATAAAGCCATATTACATCACATTACACAATTGGCTGCCGAGCCCCAACACAAGCACACCTGTGTCATGGTGTAAGGGGGGCAGCATTGGCACTTTGGATGCAAAGACTGCTACTGCCCAAGGAAAGGACAGTTATGTGAAGGAAGCATGTGGGGCATTCCTGCCCTTTCCCTTTCATGCAGTACAGCACAGTAAGGTGTCTTGTTGTGTTGCACTGCCTGAAAGTTTCAAAAATATGGCTCCTTGTTTTCACTCACCCTGTACTTCTTGCTGCTCCTCTGTCCTGACCTTCCACTCCAGCTACCAACTCTATTGGAATAAGGGATGCCACCTGCTCCTCCAATGGGTCCAACTCTTCCTGGACATCAGGTCATCCTCCGGCCCAGTTTTTCTTTGGTACTACATTTGTAGTCATGCCACCTCTTCATGCACTCCAGTACTGTCCTTTTTGTTTGCACAATGTAGTTTATCTTGTCCACTATGAATTGCCAGATCGCATCCTTCTTTCTAATGGCAATTTGGATGTGACAAGTAATAAGTGATGATTTTTTGTCACCTCACTGATAAGTATGTGGTACTCCTGCTGTGAGAGTTAGACTTCTAAATCAAGAAATGTCTGAAATCTAGTTATCCAGAGGAGTCCAGGGTGGTGTGACTTCTGTGGATCCTACCACGCAATGACTTTGCATGTTCTCAGGTTTGATCCATTGCTTTCCTGGGCGCTAGGTCCAGCCACACAAGTAATTAGGAGAAGTGTAAGAAAATTGTGTGATAGGAATTTTGTGAATACCCACAAATTCTGGAAGTTTCCTCCACAGAAATATGAGGAAAATGTATAATTTAAGCAAAAGTTTGAGATTTGCCAGCACTCTGAGTAAAAAAAAAACATAGAGGCATATTTACAAAGAAATGACACAGCGTGGTGCTGCAAGCAATTTAGCAGTGCTGTGCTGCGTCATTTACAAAATGCAGGGATGCACCATATTCACAAGAATATGGCGCACCCCTGTGCTTTTCCCTTGCGCCAGCACTAAAAAAGCTGTCTAGTGCCAATGAATTCACGCTTGCACCATGGTGCTTTGCAGGGATGATTATTTTTGTGCAGAAAGTGACACCTTCCTGCACATAAACAATCATTAAAGGAGATTCGCTTCTTCTATGTGTGCTGCAGAATGCAACACACATAGGAAGAGCAAAAATCTCGTTGCACCACTCTAAAGCCTGCTTTTCAATGGCTTTAGATTTTGGCGCTGCCTCAGATTGACAGATCCTTGTAAATCTGGGTCAGCATCAAAAGCAATGGGTGTTGCGGTGGAACGCCAACATCAACAACTATTGCACATCCCTTTCACGCAAAGTGATGCATGAAAAGGGGCCATATTTAGAAGGCCATGAAAAGCCACGCAGGGTGGCTTTGCGTGACCGTGTAAATATCGGCCAATACATAGCGCCACCAGAGCGCCCAATAAAGTGACGCTCAGGTGACACTGGGGGCTTGTAAATATGCGCCCCGTGTCACAATACCTTGGACTCCTCTGGCTGGCTCCTCTAACTGACTAGTTTTCAGAAACATTTGGGTTTAATAGGATTTCCTGGAAGTAGGATGACCCTGAGTCTGAATAGTGCAGCCATTTAGCATGACATGTGAAAGGAATTTGGGGTTTACCACCACTATTCATGCATATATTTCAAAACTACACCCCAAAAAAATCAAAATTTCCTCTCATTCACCATGGGGAAGGGAGTACTCTAGTTCCCGTGGGGGGAGGGGTCAAAAGACTGTTGGGGATTTAGTGGTGCAGCCTGATATCAGGATGGGTTGGACCCTGCACCGATATTTCTTGAACAAAATAGCCCTGGCATTCAGTAGGCTTCAGTAAATCCTCCAATCTTCCCCAGGTCAGGGCAGAAAGACAGCTAGGCCTGTTTTCAAGTGGGTCCACCAACTCTCCTTTTTTACCTTGTTTCTTTGGCGTCTAGTGGACTTTTTGCTCCTCACTTGGGGGGCAGATTAGGGGTAATCCTCCCTCAATCTGCCCACCGGGAGACAGAAAGACTGCTGGGCTCATTCTGCGGTTGGGGCATGGTCGGATGCTGGGTGAGCTACCCTACTCTATTTCATTTTTGGCCATTTTTCCTGGCATCTTATGGGCTTTCGTCTCCCTCCCCCAATATGCCCCAGGGAGCAGTAAAACTGTACAGTCTCTGTTGGCGAGAAGGCATGCCAGTCCTGGCACAATTCCAAAGCAGAAATACACTTTGGAGAGGTACCCTTGGAAAGGGAACATTGTCCCCTATTCAGAGGTACCTTTCCCAAAGAGGTCGGTGCTTGGGAGAGGCAGGACTGATCAAAGTGAAAGCAGAATGGGTGGCCTTCTTTATCTCTCTGTTCTTGATATTCTATCACACCGGCATCACCTGCAAGAGGTTTCCGAGAGTGGAGGCATCTGGATCTCTGCAGTTAAAAACTTCAAAGTTCCTTCTCCTCTCAGTAAAGGAGAGCCACACATTTGGTGGGGGCAGGTGAACTGCTGATTTGTAACAGATTAATCATTCTGCCAAATGTTAACTGGCCCCCTTACAGGGCACCAACTAGTGCGGCTTACTTTCCATTTCAGGCATATCACATCCCACAAGGAATAATGAGAATTGAATAGCAATTTTGTTAAAATACTTTTGGATTGAACCATTTATGTCACAGTCGATAATGTAAAACCTTTCACTATAAATAGTTAGTACCAAAACAATAAATACATAATTAAAACATCAAGTAACATTAGGACATTGAACTGAATATCCGCAAGTATGCATGCATAGCTTGTTTACCTATTATTTGTAACTTGCTCTCACAAAAGAAACAGGTCTCTAAGCCTTGTATTTAACAGCATGGACCTGACTTAAAATAAGTGAAGGCTCGGGCGTGGCTTCGCTGAGCAGCGAAATGGCTGCAAACTAACGCGGCTCCGCCGGCCGAGCACAGAAATCCGGAAATTATCCGACACCCGAGCCTGAAGCCGGGAATCCAGTGAAGCGGAAGGTGTGGGATCTGCTGCTGTGCCCCACGGAGGAAATTTGAAGGCGTTCACCCTGAATTGGCCGAGATAAGGAGTACGCAGGGTGAGAGGCAGGGCTGTGGCCTGGAGGCCTGCTGAAGCCGGGGGCTCTGGTGATGATGGCTGGGCGGAGCTGACTGCGGCGCACACAGCAGACGAAGAGCGGGCGCACCGGACAAGACTGCAGCAGAACCCCTGAACAGTGCACTCCTAGATGCAGCTGGATGAGCGCTATTGCCGCTGAGACGGTACGATCAATGCGGAGTGCGAGGCGGCGACCGTGAAGAAGAGGTACCGAGCGCTGCGCCAGGGGACCGTTGACTGAAGTCTGGAGGTGAAGCGCTGCGTGTGAGGAGACAAGCAGAGAAAGCGACCGGAGTGGGTGCACACGAGAGGACCCCCCCACCCCCCCTGGATGTGGGGGCTCCAGACCGCCGAGCTACATAAGGACTAACTGGGCCCTACAGGAGATGCAAAGCGGCGAGTAGCGGAGATGGCCGCCACTGTCTGACCCGGGAGACCTGCCAGCCGCCATTTCGCGAACCACAAACTGTGAGTAGTCGGCGAGCTACAGAGTGTACGGCGCTGCGTTGCGCCATTGACCTTCCCTCCATCCCACAGATCACTCTCTAAGCACAAGAGAGGGTAGTAGCGAATCCATCTTGTGACCGGGCGATAGAGGGGTGTGCAGAGCGGAGAGCCAGGCAGCGCGCGGCTGTACTAGTGTGGATCGCGGCGTTCTGGAAGATAAGGGCCCACTGACGTAGAGCCTCTGGCTGAGTGAGCGGAGGAACAGCTGGCTGGCGGACAGAGCTGCGTGACACCCAGAAGTACATTGATGCATGGCAGTTACCACTTCTGACGCCACGAACGGTGGGGATTCCCACTAGACGATATTAGTTGGGGGCCGCGGACCACTCCGCACAAAACATGGGCAAACCGGATACCAGGCAACCTTGCCTCAACTTCGATAAGAAAACTGCCAAACAGGCGGAGACCGATGGGGGCCATCAAGACCCTGCGGAGGAGGCAGGCTCAGTGCAGCTACCAGAAGACGACATACGCACTATGTTCAAGGAGCTGAAGACCGGTCTTCAGGGCATAGACTCCAAGATAGACACCCTAGCAGAACGTATGGATAGGATCACGCAAAGGGTCGAGAAACAGGAAGGGCGAGTGGGGGTGCTCGAAACAAGAGTTACAGAAACGGAGGAAGGGCAGACCGAGCTGGAAAAGAAAGTAAAAGGCATGGACAGAGTGCTGGAGGTGATACGACAGAAGAATGAAGATTTAGAAGCTAGGTCGCGAAGAAATAATGTGCGAATTATGGGAATTGCGGAAACGACAAATATCCAGAACATGGAAAAATATATAGAAACTATGATGAAAGATATCTTTGGGCCGGAACTGTCCACAATGTTCCTCATTGAAAGGGCGCACAGATCGCTGGGCCCGAGGCCGAGACCGGGAGCCCCGGCGAGACCCGTTATAGCAAGAGTGCTCAATTATAGGGACCGGGACACAATACTCCGACTGGCCAGAGAGAAGGGCGATATCCAGTATCAAGGTAACAACATTGCATTGTACCCAGACTTTACATTGCAAGTGCAAGCTGCTCGCAGGGAATTTATCTCAGCAAAGAAAATATTTCAACAAATCGGAATGAAATATGCATTGATATACCCAGCTAAATTGCGACTACAAGGCCCTGGAAAGCCCACTTTCTTTACGGACGCCAAAGCAGCACTAACGTATGCTAAACAACTAGCGACGGACCAGAGGAAACGGAGAATGTCAGGCGAAGAGCAAACGGACATCAGACTCAGTGACAATAATTGAGCGTGCAATGAGTAGATATTAAAACAGGATGGGGTGGAACGTATGGCGAATTGCAATTTGCAGGTTGAAAGCTAAGTGGTAAGGATAATGATGTTGATACAATGGGGAGCATACTGTATGCTTGCGTAAGCGGTTGACCTTCCCTGCAAAGGAATGCTGGGGATCTATATTGTGCGATTCCTGTGCTTTGGGCAGGGGGAAATTTGCTCGGCCACCCTGCCTAGAATGCAGGGTTGTAAGCCAGCGGACCCGCGTACCCCATGGGATGATTCCCTTTGATCAGAGGCAATATGTTGGTTGTTTTGCACAACCTGATTGGGGGGTTGGTGTGGGTGGAGGGGGGAAAGTTGTTTGTTTTACCATCCAAGCAGAAGTACCGAACACTGCACTGAGGGGCGAGAGCGCTGCCAAATCACTGCAAGCTCAGGGGTATCCAACACTGCAGCCATGTGGCACTGTTCGGCACCTTGCAGGCCCAGCACAGAATGGCGATAGACTGTCCGACAGTGAGGCCCTATGGACTCGTCATGTTATTGATCCCTAATGACCCGTACACCTAGTCTGACTTCACTAAGATGCCTTACGTGGAATGTCAGAGGCCTTAATGACCGCAGGAAGATGAGGCTAATCCACACTTATCTTATCAGACATGAGGTAGATATTTGTTTCCTACAGGAGACGCACCTAACTAATACACTGGCAGGGGTGTTCCGGGATAGAAGGTGGGGAGAGGTAATAGAAGCTGGTTACTCAAATTATTCGAGGGGGGTGGCGATATTGATCCGTAGGGGGCTACATTGGCAGATGCACCATACGTTAAAAGACAGAGACGGTAGGTACATCATACTACAGGGAACGCTGTGTCACACTCCCGTGGCTCTGGTGAACACCTATGGGCCGAACACCGACAGCCCAGATTTCTTTCAACACATTGGACACCAGTTACAGACCTTAGGCCAAATGGCAATCATGTGGGGGGGGGATTTTAATGTATTTTAGATACTATCGCCGTCTGTTGACAGACAGGGAGCGTCCCGGGTGCATCACCCACAGGCGGCAGCAATGTTGCATACCATAGTAGAAGACCTCCAGTTGGTTGACTCCTGTAGATCACTACACCCTACAGCGAGGGAAGGGACATGCGTGACACACCACCGCAACGCATGGTCACGACTAGATTTCTGGTTGGTCTCTAAGGACCTGCATACCTGGTTGGTAGATGCCGCACATCTACCCCGTAACTTTTCAGACCACGCGCCGGTGCAGGTGCGGTTGACTGTCCCCCCTGCATATGCCCAGCCTTTCACATGGCGGTTTCCATCAACCGCTTTGTTAGACTTGGTCTTTCGCGAGGAGCTGCGGGATAAGGCTGTGGAATACTTTGAACTCAATGAGGGCACGGTAGACTCACCGGGGACCTTGTGGGAGGCATTTAAAGTAGTAATAAGGGGACAATGCATGTCGCTGAAATCTGGAGTGCTGAAGGACATACGCAACACCTTACAGAGATTAGAACGGGAGATAGGGGACCTAGAGGAATCACAACGTGCAAACCCAGCCCCTGACACTATAGCACAGCTACGAACCAAGCTGACGGAATTTCAGGAGGAGGCGGAAAGGGAAACGAAGTATCTCTCCAAGTATACACAAGCTAGACGATATGGAGAAAGTGACAGACCGGGTAAAACGTTAGCGGGACTGTTACGCAAGCCCAGAGGCTCAGAATACATAACTGAATTGCGTCTGGAAGACGGGGAAATGGTGAGAGCACCACCAGATATTCTACGTGAAATGGCGAGGTATTATGGGCAATTGTACACCTCACACACGGAGCCGACCCAGGCTGACATAGACGGCTATCTAGATGACGTGGCACTTGCATGGTTTCATGGACGGAGCCAGGGAATATATGGAGCTGCCAATAACGATAGAAGATATACGGCAAGTAATAAATAGCATGCCGGCTGACAAGGCCCCAGGGGCAGACGGTCTGACGGCGGCCTTTTACAAAGAATTTGTTGAGATAGTGGCACCCAGACTGCTACAGGTTTTTCTCGAGGCAATGGACACTGGTAGACTCCCCCGACGCGCCGCGAGGCTACCATCATAACTATACTGAAACCAGGCAAGGACCCAACTAATCCGGATTCGTATCGTCCATTGTCACTGATAAATTTGGACGCCAAAATATATGCCAAATTAATAGCAAATAGACTAAAACCCATGTTGCCCCAGATTGCGCTGCCAGACCAATCAGGCTTTATACCAGGGCGCTCCACTGCGCATAATTTGAGAACGCTCTTTGACACACTACACTATTTAGCCCCCCATGTGCAAGCAGTGGCGGCATTGTTGGACGCCACAAAAGCGTTTGACTCGCTAGAATGGAAATTCCTCTTTACTTTACTGACCCGTATGGGCCTCAGCCCTATATTCATTAGACAAATTCAAATATTATATACAAATCTGGCAGCACGAGTCAGGGTTAATGGACAGGTTTCGGATCCCTTTGTGATCACCAGAGGGACAAGACAGGGCTGCCCGCTATCGCCGCTGTTGTTTGCCATTGCCACGGAGCCGTTGGCTGCTAAGCTTAGGCAACATCACGCGCAGAAGAGCATAGGCTTCACGACTAGGGGTCTCTTAATATCTATGTATGCGGACGACATGACGATCTACCTGACCAATCCTAATGACAATTTCGTTACAGTGATGAGGGAATTGATAAGATACTGGGGCCTAACTGGGATCCAGATCAACTGGTCCAAATCGGTGCTGATGCCGCTTACTGATGATACGTTACCCTTTGATACGGAATTCCCGATTAAATGGGCGGATGAGGCGACAAGATATTTAGGTATTTGGATGAGCAGGTCACTGCAGGAGATATGGCTAGCGAATTATGGCCGACTGATAGACTGGCTAGAAAGTAAGGTGCAAAGGTGGAAAGGGCTACCGCTGTCTTTGATGGGGCGAATAGCCATTACAAAAATGGTTGTACTGCCTAAACTACTTTATTTATTTGTAAACATCCCCATGCCTCTAAACGCGCAATTTTTTAAACGACTACGTTCGAGGGTGCTCGAATTGATCTGGGCAGGGAAACAACCTAGGGTCTCATGGAGGGTTCTGACGCTACCATTCTCGCACGGAGGTCTAGGCGCTCCAGACTTTGAATTATACGCCTATAGCGCGCAGGCGCAATACCTGCACTATTGGCATCACCCCACGCCATTTCAGCCCCATGTAGCGATAGAAATAGATAAGGTTGCACCTTTACCACTGAAAACGGCTGTATATGCAACATACAAACGTCCCCATGAAGAAATAGACACGGTGGAGGCGTTGAGATGGGCGTGGAGGGGAATAGCTAAGAGAGCGCATCAAGAAGTACTGTACGCACCGTCTATGCCCATAGGAGATAATCCGCTGATTGGGCCTTTAATGGATAAGGCCATCAAGCTAAGAGCTAAAGCACACAATCTCGAGACAGGGAGCGATCTTTTTCCAAACAGGGAATTCTTGACTATGGCACATATGTGTGGCACGCAGGAGCCTACCGCCTCAGATATGCTGCTGTACTATCAGCTTAGGGCGGCATGCAGGGCCAGATTTGCCGGGTTTCCTGCTGAACCGCCCACTCTATCAGCCTTGGAGAACGTCTTAAGTAACTCATCCCCCCGCAAATTAATCACACGTATATATAGCATGACACAGAAAGACTACCCAGTTATTAGTCCAACGTCCAGAGAGGATTGGGAAAGAGAGGCAGACCTAACCATAACGGAAGAACAATGGCATTTCTGATGCTCTCAGATGGAACAGTTATCGCCAAATTACAGGCTACGTTTAATCCACTTTAATTTTTTACATAGACTTTACCGCATGCCGCTGCAGCTACACCGCATGGGGCTACATTTAGATGCGAGATGCTGGAGGTGTGGAGCGCAGGACGCAACATTTGCTCATCTCGCATGGGCCTGCGGACCTTTAGCAACATACTGGGATGACATACTTAAACACGTAGGGCATATAATAAATGGTGTGATACCAGAAACACCAAAGGTGGCGCTGCTAGGATACGTAAAGGACATCCCGAAGGAGACTCATAAGCTCACGGCCATGTTACTACTGCTGGCAAAGGGCAGGTAGCCATACATTGGAAAAAACCTGCACCGCCTAAGGTAGCAGGATGGGTGAAAGCAGTCACCTATTGCAGAGATCAGTTTTCCAATTTCTGGGAATTAATGCCAAGTAGATCCCGGCCCTCTGACATCTGGGAACCATTCACGGGTTGGCTTAGATCAGGAGGAGAAGACTTGCAAATGGATCAATATGCGCAGGGCGAGACATGCAGGGTTTACCGCTAAGTGGAATAGTGTTGCAGACAGGGGTCAAGGATCCTGAGGTACATGTCGTATATGACACCACAATGGGCTGGTTTCATCGTAGCATAACTGTGCAGATTGAACTAGTGAATTGGAAACTACTGCTTAGGAGTGTATGTGGTATTGTTTGGATGGAGGGTGGGGGGTGGGAGGGAAAGGTTAGTTTAAATTGTAAATATGAGATAATGTTATTGTTTTTCTTGCAAAGAACACAAGCAGACAGGAAGAGTAAAGTTGGATGAAAACGCTGCCTGCCCGTTGAGTTGTTGGCCAAGATAGCTGTGTACAATGCACTGAAATACATATGCCGCCGGCCCCCTGGGTTGTGGCAAAGAGGCTGTGTAAGTTCCGGAATATGCAATAAAACTTGTTTAAAAATCAAAAAAAAAAAAATCAAAAAAAAAATAAGTGAAGGCTCTAGGCCCCTTTAGATAATTTGTTGTCTAATATTCACTTTTTACCCAGGGAATTTGACCTTTGCCGAATCACAAGACAAGAAAAGTCTTAGAGTATTATGTGAAAGAAACAAATTGTCCAGCTTTAAGGATTCCCCGTGCACCTGTTCCATACACTATATTGTTTTCTTTATGCCTGCAAGCTGCCCTGCCTTTTTGGGTTCGATAACAGTTTGAATCACTTCGGATCCTGAAGAATCACAAAAACCTAAAATGAGATGCTCCTCAGAAAACCCCTTTGGTGTGCCCTGAGATGGAGAGACCCTCCTATTGCTTTGCTACACTACAATTTTGTTGAGGTACCCTTACTCACCCTGATCAACATAGGCTCTTTTTGGTGGGAGCAGTTTTCGAGTTTTGAGGAAAAGCAGCTGTGCCCCATGGTGATGTATAAAGGCCTTCCTGTTGAAATTAATTCCCGAGATTTATGTTACAAGGGAGAAGGTATTTCATATTTATTTTTCGTGTGTTTGAAATTTTTGCAAACATTATGCCTAAAAACAATGCAGCATTGGCACTGATGGCAAGCAATACCATGCACCAATTTTTGACTGCTACAGCACTGCTGTTGTGAGGGTTACCATTAGCTGATCACAAACATCTGTAAGGTTGTACGCATAGTGGTTGCAAAACGGAGTCAAATTGTAAATCTGCCTATTTCTGCAACTGGTAAACTGCTCAGACAACTGTTATCACTTGCAAATTAAACCTTCTCCACAGAGAAGTGAGGAAATCTAAAGCTGGTTTGTCCAACAACATGATACCAGATGCTTGCTCTTTGTAGGAGCTAATTTAACTGACTAGCTCTCTATTAAGACACCTAGGGGGATATTCACAAGAACGTGCGCTAAAAACTCCAAAAAATGTTAACGCAACTTTACACATCGCAGCCTATAGCGGGAAAATAACCCTGTGTTAACGTGGAATTCAAAACACGGCGGTACCATGCGATAGTCTTCCGAAAACGCAGCCAATGTCCGCGATACAACCACCTCGCCGGAGATAAAAACACAAACCCCAATACCAAAAAACGTGCGATGAGCCCATTCGCGATGAGGAAAGCAGCGATAAGCAGCGCCAGGCCCGCGACACACACACGGCAGGCGGGAATAAGCACAACAAAAGCAGGAAAAAGGAAGACAAACCAAACAGAAAACAACAGCGAAGCACAATGGAGGCAGCCGGAGCTAGTACACAACCCCGCAAGCCCCATTGGCAACAAAACATTGTACATGGCAGTCCATCGTGGACAAGGTGAATGCAGCCGGAGAGCGGAGGAGGACAATGGAAGAAAACCAGAACAGCTGGAATGATGCGAAACGCACAAACAACAGAAACACGCCAACAACCAGAAGGCAGCAATGCACACCAGAGGTGGGAGTCCAGCGTCACACCAGGAGCTGGATGACATGGAGGAAATGGTGTCCACCACATCAGTCTGGAGATGGTGGCAGGAGTCGGGGACCGGAAACTGCTCAAAATCAACAGACACAACAGCAACAGGGAGAGGAACGACCAGGGACTGGGGGTATGGGGGAGATGGGCACAATGGCACACATGCACAATTAAGCACATCACAACTGCAGACAAACCATGCCCAAGAGTAACAAGACCAACCAAGAGCACAAGTCACACAACCCGGCAATTTCACATGACTGAACAAGCACAGAAGTGAAAACCACACTGCCTGAAAGGGAGAAGGGTGAGCCAAATCAGAGCGGAAGGGATATCTCACAACAATGCAGCACACACACATAGGAAGCAGAGCACCCCAACATCGAACACAATGTGGTACAAACACCAACATTTGCACAACCGAACACAGGACACAAGTGTACCCGCTTGTGGCCGGTAAATGGCCATACGCATCTGGCAAAGCACGAAACAGGGACATGATAATTCACAAGTACCAACCCACAGCCCTGATGGGGTAGCAATGCATGTATGGCAGGGACCCAGATAGGCCGTGACACACACATTGGCATACAAATCAACACTCAGCACAGTTGGAGACAAGTGAAAGTGCAGAAACTTTATCAACAAGTGCGTGTCAGTAAGGCCAAGAGAAGTGCTACGACATGCAGACCAATGCAGGAGCATGTCTGAATGAGGAACGTTGGAAAGCGCCCATGTCCACCCCGGGGGAGTCCATCACCAACACAAGTCAGTGCCAACCCGCGTTGGTTGTCCGCGCATGGATCAGGAGTCCAGACCAATGCAGCAATGGCCACTGTCGTCTTGGGACATGTGACCAGATCCCCAACATGCAACCAGGCGTCGGGACACGTGCAATGGGTCACATTCAGTTATGGCTGCAGGTACCTTGTCACTCGTCCATGAATACGAGTGCAGCAGCGTAGGCCAACATTTCCAATGAGAGATCGTTGTCCACCACATCTAACATGTCGGCGACGTAACCCATCAGCTGTCCCGGACAGATGTGCTGAATCCAACCCCTGGCCCCAATTTGCACCATAGCCCAATCGGGGAGCGGCTCAATGTGGTCACTGCACACGACGACTCGTGCAATCTCCCAGGTCCAATTGCCAGCATGCATGCCAAACATCTAGGCATACCATAAACGGGCATCACGGTGACACTCCTGGTCATGGGCCAACAGGGGGCGCACACACACGTCGAAATCCAGGTCAGCTACCATTACGTTGGAGAGGCAGACATCCATGGTCCACTCGAATATGCACGAGCGACAATGCAACACAGGCTGAACGCGGGTGACGTCGGCAAGGCGGAAGCTCAGCCGGTAACTGATCCGCAGCACTGCCAACGGCAGTGCCCCCAGTACATGCACCAGACATGCACGGTACAGGTCCACGTGACTGAAGTTGAGCATGTGTCCGGGATGGTCTGCCATTGCGTCAGTGGCTCTGCTTGAAGCGGCACTGGCTTGCCCCGCGCCAGTCCTGTGGATGAAATGGCACAGCTCAGAGCAATGAGCAGTGTCTGTGTGCAACGGGTGCAGGCCTGGGGTGGGGTGGAGTACGTGTGAAGGCCATTTCACGCACGCTAACTACGATCAAGGACTTCTGCGTGTGGGATGTGTACACGTTGGTCTCACGTCGGGCAGTACGTAGTGTGGGAGTCACAAGCAAATGCTATCGTATCTGTCAGGGGGTGCTGGGCACATGCAAGTCCCAGCTCGGAGCTGCAGATGTGCTACCGCCTGATAGTTCAGACAAAGGACCTTTCATCCCTACAGTAACTTCACCATCTGCATGCATACAGGAGATGTACAGAGGCCTGTCGTGGGTGGGGTGGGATGTCTGCGACCCAGGGAATCATGGATGATATGCCCAGCACGTGGCACATGAGCGGCCTCACTGTGTGTTACGTTGCCTCACAGCTGCTCCTCCCTCCCACGAGCCCCCCACACTTGTGTGCGCTGCGTGGTTGTATCACGTGCACTCCTATGGCACACAGTTGTAAAGCCTGTCCGCGCATGTCCAGCGGCATGCCAACAACACCGTGAAGCTGGCCGTTGAGGGTGTGCGGCCACGTGAGTGTAGGCCAATGGTCCGGACAGGGCGGACACAGGTGTACAGTCCATGGCTGGCTGTGATCGCGCTGTGATTGAGGCTAGGCATCTGACTTATGCAGCCACAGGACTGATACATATAACACTTGGCATGCATGTGCCAAGACCCCGAGCGGTCTTGTGCTCCTACATTTCCTCGTACGTGCGGGCCTGCCCTCCTGGTGCATGCTACATTGCAACATCAACTACTGTGGCCCTGGTGGCGACAACACCCCAACACAGAGACACACTTACCGCACTTCCTGCTCAAGGCCAGAGCAGAGCCACACCCTGATCCCCCTGCCGAATCAGCACACCCCTGCGCTGACCTGACGTACGCCAGACCAGCACACGCCGCTTGTGCATGCAGGGGGTGGCGGGTGAAGCTACATTTCCAAGGTCTCAGCCACTGCTGAGGTGACATGGTATCGTCCGCTGAAGACAGCACACTGTGATGTTGCAGGGCTCGGGCCCATCATGCTGACATAATGACCACACAGACACACTTGCTTAGATGGTGGAAATGGCTATGGGCACGTGCGCCCGGCCACTTTTATTAGCAGGCTCACATGTCGAGTGACACCTGTGTTGGATGTGTGTGGGGTGTGTGCACACCAGCTGTCATGGAGTGCCTGGTGCAGTCAAAAAACGACAACAGTGTACATCGTTAAGGACACACCCATTCAACCATAAAGGCCCCATGACTTGAGCTGCACAGAGTTAGTGGCCCCGGATGCACAGCGTCCTGCACGGGCCTACCGCCACGGGCCGCTGACTTGCGGTGCACTGGGGCAGGGTCACGAGAGCAGAGCAGGTTTTCGTAGATGACAAAGGGGGTTGTCGCGGAGTGTCTCGGTGGACAGTGGAAGGTGTACCCCCAGGGCATGATGCAGAGGGCAGAACCACGCTGAAACAGTCACTATGGTGGAGATGAATGGAACAGACACATGTCGGACACCAAGTCCGGTCCAGCCAGATGATGATGCAGACAACCCCCAGGCAATGGACTCAGACGCCACCAAAGTCCAACCAGAACGTGCCCATGAGTCATTGCGCACAGAGTTAGTGGCACCAGTGCTGATAGGGGATCCCGCCTGCGATGAGGCGTGTCCAATGGTGTGGACTCCTCCACATCTTACCCAAGACACAGTTCCACATGTGTGACCTACTCGACCGCAGTGTAGGCCTGAGGCAGCGGTCAGCAGGGGCCATTCACCGAGTGTCGCCGGCTTACGTTGGATGGTCCCACCGGCCTGCGTAGTTCAGGTTCAGTGGCACCATGGGACGCAGACTTGTGGTGAACAGGGTTGATGGCACCAGGTCAGTTGTTGCTAGTGTTCGGTCACCTACGTGACTAGGATCCGGCTTTCATCCGGACTGAGCCGCATCTTCCTCTTACTCCCCTCCATGCGTTCACTGGTATGAATCATGACTAAGTGCTGGATGTGGGACCTACTGGTCTGCAGTGTAGGCCGGGGGCAGCGGTCAGCACGGGCCCACAGACACGTGTCGTGTACTTGCGATGCAGGGTCTGGGACACTGATCGAAGGGAGTTCAGTGATATAGACGCGGCTATTAACATTTGGTCACTGCCATTCAAGACTCAGGACACAGTTCCACATGTGGGACCTACTGGAGCGCAGTGTAGGCCTGAGCCAGTAGTCTGCAGGGGCCCACAAACACGTGTCGCCGGCTTGTGTTGAACAGCGTTAGTGGCACCACGTGTCGCCGGCTTGCGTTGAACAGGGTTAGTGGCACCACGTGTCGCCGGCTTGCGTTGAACAGAGTTAGTGGCACCACGTGTCGCCGGCTTGCATTGAACAGGGTTAGTGGCACCACGTGTCACCGGCTTGCGATGCAGACTTTGCCTTCACTGATCGGAGGGAGTTTAATGATGTGGACGCTGCCACAGACTTGGGGTCACTGCCATTCTTAACTCACAACTCAGTACAACATGTGCCAACAACTGGGCCGAAGAGTACGCCGGTGGAGTATGTCAATGAGAAAGGAGTACTGTGGGCCAGCGTCGTGGAGGCCAGCGATGGTCTGCGGAGGCTGCAAAGGTCGCGGGACTGGGGCTTGGAGCTTGCACCGGTACGTGGTGGGCCCTCTTTGACACAAGCCGGTGTCTGCAGGAGAGCGGAGCCTCCTTGGTGCGCTGGGGCAGGCATGGCGGGTCTGGGGACCAGCGGCCTGGGGTGCAGCAGGCGCACAGGGACGCAGGCCCCGCCGCGCACGGCGCTGGCCTCATGGAGGGCTGAGAGGCGCCGCCCTGGCAGACACATTGGCCATTCCAAAAGAGAACCATGCCCAGTGCGTGGGGTTTTTATTCACACCCCTACGCAGGCCTGGCGTACGCAGGGCCAACCCACTCCACCCGCGCATACAGGGGGGAACGTAATGTGCGACATTTCCGCGTTCTGCCCCACAGCCTTTGGGGACATGGTAGCGTCCACTGGCCACTACACTCCATGCACCAGCAGTTAATGTCCACATGGCCATTTCCGTGGTTTGCACATTGGAGTCTGTCCGGCACCTCCACGCCACACCTGGCATTGGGTAGGTTCTCATTCATTAGTCACTTGCCGCTCTCGCACATGCCTGCTCCAAGCCTCTCCTCACATTCTGCTATTGTGTGGCTGTGGTGCCATGCCGTGGCTGGGTTGTGTGCATGGCAAGCCCAGGTTCCCAATGGAGTCGTGTCATCGTGTTTGGTCGGTTGGCATGTTGTTTGGCATGTTGCATTTAGTTCTGCTGCGTGCCCATTGCCAGTGTCGTGAGTTGCATGACTGTGGGGTGGAGGTGTGTGGTGTGTTCATTTGGTACTTCGAGCACTGCATTTCCATAGGTGCCATCCTGGGAGCGCTGGTTGATGATGGACTGTCGGGCGATGTAGGAATCATGCACTCTGCCTGGGGAGTTGGCCACAACATTGTTGAGGAGTCCCGAGTGGTCCACTATTGCCTGCACATTCATGGAATGCTTGTGCTTTCTGTTGCGGTAGTTGTGTGCAGTGTCGGCAGGGGGCACGAGGGGTACATGTGTGCAGTCGATTGCCCCCGACACGTGAGGGAATCCAGCTATGGCGTAGGGGCCTTGCTTGGTCTCCAGCTGCTCCTGCGCAGTGTGGGTGAAGTGGAGGTGCTGGGGTACCAGGCTGATGATGGCATCCAGGACAGGTGTGATGAACTTGGATGGGGCTGGCTGTGAGACTCCTCCGACTCTGGCAGTTGTGGGTTGGAAGGTACCAGAGGCCAACATGTGCAGCACAGCCGGCAGCTTTGTCTGCGGAGGGATGTTGGTTGTCCGCTGTGTTGGTACTGTCAGCAGGTGGGTGATGTGGGTCAGGATGCGGGAGATGGTTGTCCTTTTGGGCCTGTAGTGGGCAATGTCCTCCTCTGCCGTTGGGTCTGGGCGGCAGGTGCATTTAAGGTGGGTCCGCTGTCTTTGTGTACGCTGCCTCCGTGGTGTTCCGGGGGGGGGCGGGACAGGTCCTGGGGGTGGTGGCGGGCCTGGGGTGGGTGGCGGTGGGTGTTGTGGCCCTCATGGGTCTCCGAGCTGCATGATCATTGTCTCCATGGCATCTGTGGGTCTTCAGGTGTGGCTCTTGGCTGGGCTCCCTTTCATGCTGCAGGTAGTCGTCCTGCTTAACACCAGCGAAAGGCAGGTGTTAATTCCCTGCTGCTACTGCGGCTTATCGCCTGTTTTTTGTTCGCATCGCAGATCTGGCAGTTCGTTGTGAAAGTGGTGTAGTGGTGTTTTCGTGAGTTTTTGCACGGGAACGCCTACTCTGCATCTCATTAGGGTTAGTTGGTGGTGTCACCCATGGAGATAAATTTTGGGGCAGTTATCGCGGGAATACTGGCGATGTCTGCAGTTTGCACACGCTTGTGAATGGGGCGTTAAATCTATCTCCACTTGTGATGCGTTAAGGTGGCGATAACTCGGCGATAAGTCCTTGTGAATATGCCCCCTAGACGTTAAAGAGCAAACAGATGATAGACAAAGCCTAAGTTTCGAAAGTATGTTAAATTAATTTGTGAATTTACAGACAATGATTCACCAGTTCAGCTTTTAGGAACTCAATCCAAAATTTCGTAAAACATATAAATAAACCGAATACTATTTTCTCTAAAAGCCAGAACACAGAATCCCAGCAGGGATCAACATTTTTTAAATGGTGAAATCTTCTTATATTCAACTACAGCACCTGGAATCAGTGTAGCAACATCAATGAGTCTTTTAAATTGTGACTTGGGAGATGACTTGTAGATTGGCGGACAGGGCACTCTGTTGCAAACAGAATGGAGTAACGTGTTTTCCAAATTACGTTCTACCTGCCCTATTTAGGGTCAATAAAGTTAAGACTTTACTACTCCTAAACTGAGAAAAATCCTAACTTTAAGACTTTTGGTATTCACAGAAGGCCTTTAGGAGTCCTAAAGTTAGGGCTACTAACTTCTGTGAATACCGAAACGAGTAAGTTCATTCTGTGAATACCAAAATGAGTAAGTGCATTCTGTGAATACCAAAAAGTACTAACTTTACGTTTTTGACGTAAGTTAGTTCTGTGAATCAGGCCCTAAGTCTTTACCATTAAAAAGGATTTAAAATTACAATTTCTCAAACACCAACCATGAAATCTTTATCAGTTCCCAATCAAAAGTTAGCACTTAATAAATGTAATAAGGCAACTCAATGTTATTCCATGGGAGAGATAGGCCTCATAGAGAAAAACACATTTAGGAGTTTTTCACTACCTGGACAGGCAAAACTTAAAAGTACAAGTCCAACCTTATCATTACAATGCATCCTACCCTATGGGCTACCTAGGGCACACCTTAGGGGTGACACATGTTATAAAACAGGCGTTTAGGGCACGGCAAAGGGGTTATTTTGCCAAGCCGGATTGGCAGTTTAAAACTGCATTTAGGCTGCAATGGTAGACCTGCGACATGTGTTAAAGGGCTACTTAAATGGGTGGCACAATAAGTGCTGCATGTCCACTAGAAGCATTTAATTTACAGGCCTTGGTTATATGGTATAACACTTTACTAGGTATTTATAAGCAATTTAAATATGCCAATTAGGTGTGAGCCAATTTTACCATGTTTTAAGGGAGAGAGCGCAAGTTAGCAATGGTAAAGTGCACAGAGACCTAGGGCCAACAAAAACAAATTAAGCAAAGTAGGAGGGTGAAAGCAAACAAAAAGTACGGGGGAGGCCATCTTAAGGCTATCAGGTCTAAAGTTGTGATACTAATTTTCAGTTTTCCATTCAGTCGAGTCTTTATTGTCAGCTTTTGTCCTATTTTTCTGTCATCAAACTATGGAACATTGTTCAATTATTCAATTAATTGTGGGGACTTGCCACTGTTACTTAACTTTGTTTTTATTTATTGTATCTTAAAGCAAGCTGTGGCATTTTGGGCAGCTCATTTTTAGTAGACACCTCCTGTATACACATGGCAGAATTTTACTCAAAATCAGCTTATAATTATTATTTCAGGTTCATGATCTGCAACGCTTTCTAAACACAATACTCATTTCTATTCGCGATTACTATCAGACACACAACAATAAATGTGTTGCTTAATTACAGCAACTTAATGTTCTATTTAAAACACCTTATAAACTCTGACATCCAATGTGTCATAAAAAATTAAACTTAGCAGAAATAATCTTGACCCACCATGAAATACTAGATAACTGTGGGATAAAATTCACTGCAGGAAGAGAGGAGATTTACCCGAAGATTCTAGAAGACTGTCAATGTGAAACATACAACCCTCAAACTGCTTATAGAGCAGTTTGTGGCCCTACTTCCAACTATTGAGATGTTCTATATTACCTGAAGTTCAAAATTCACCAGAGCAACGGCGATAAAATGCCCTAATATAAGCAGCATCATACCTCAGGTCTGGTGCCAGCCAGTAGCGGTCGGTGGTGGGAGTGCCGCCGGGGCGCTGACGTGGGGCGGGGGAGGGGCAGGGTGGGGGGTAGTAAACTATGGATTACGGCCGATTACAGGTAAGTACACATATAAATAAATAAAACGAATTTCGTTGCGCGCGCTGCATCACATTTGGCGATGCAGCGCGAGAAACTAAATTCATTTTATTTATTTATATGTGTACTTACCTGTAATCGGCCATAATCTGTAGTTTACTACCCCCCACCCTGCCCCTCCCCCGCCCCACGTCAGCGCCCTGGCGGCACTCCCACCACCGTCCGCTACTGGTGCCAGCTACCTGCGACATTCATAAATCAGCCATAGGAAACATTCTTAAATGAGACTGGCCAGCTATTCTGTTCAGTACTTAATTGGAACATAGCTGGGCTCATCTGAAAAAAGACAACAAAAACTCAGTTACCTTTATAAAATCTTACAATATCTGCTCTTTTCAAGAAACCTGGGCAAGATAAGAAATTTAATTTAGTGGCTGCACTTCCCATTGAGTCTCAGAAATCAAGCTCAATAAGGGTAGACCCAAGAGTGGACCAACTATCTGGGTCTCACCATCCCTCACAGTAAAAATGCAAATAAGCACTAAAATTATTAACAATCCTTAGCAACATACAATATCTAATGTTAAAAAGAGACGAGTTGTCTTTCGACATCTTCAAGGTATACTTCCCCTCCAGGCAATATAAGTAACAGACATTCTCTAATCATAATCAAGGTTGGCGCAGCTCGGAGTCCAGGCAAGTGGCATCTCTGTTGTAAAGCTCAGCCGAGCCCAGCCTCCTGAGATGGCCTCAGCATGGTGGAGGGTGCTGGAGGCCTTCTATGCCCTGGCAAGGGAAGCAGCACCCGGGAGAGGTGACCTCGAGCCAGATGGAAGTTGAATGATACCGCCATATGAAGACCCGTGACAGTGAGTGGTGGTGAGCGTGGCCTGCTGGGGCTACTGAGCTCCCCTGTGCACAACTGTTCCGGGGGGGAGGCGATTGTGCCCCTTCGTCTTGTAATGGCATGTGCATTCTTATTCTACCACCTTACAGGGGCACCTAACAACCTCCACAGAGAGCAGTGGCCCAATGTTCTGAAATGTATTGAATTAATTTCTGAATCATAGCGCCCACTCGCCACTCATTCTAATTGCTTTTGGACCAGTATGGTGACTCCCCCCCCCCCCATCGAACCACCATGGGGCATGCCCTGCCTTTCCTCCACATCCATCTGCGGATGAGTAAAGTGGACACTTAGTACCATTTCACAGGCCCCTGTTCGTCAGAGACCTTGATCTAGTAAACTCACATTGGGCCATGTCTAAGCCAGGCAGGCAATTACTTTTTATGAAAGCTGTGGCCGGGAAACCTTCTAGGATGGCAACAGACCACCCTGAACCTCCCACGGACTCCACCCTGGAGGCCATGCTGAAAGAAGTTACCTCTTTGAGGCTCTTGATGGCTATGGTAGAAGAGAACATCACAAAAAATACTTTGGATATCCTCTTTGTCCGCTTGGACATTGCCTACCTCACACACCCGTATACAACAAACAAAAGATGGGCTCCAAATGGTGGAGCAAGAATAGCATCATCTATAGACCGGGAGCAAGTCCATTGGTCCCTACAATGTAAATCCACAAACTGGAGGATATGAGCCACCGCAATAAAAGGTTCAGTTGTCATGGCGTTCCTGGATCCATTTTTACCAGAATTTACTGCCAGACATGTACTCCTCTGTTGGGTGTTCTAGGGTGCACTCAGGGCCTGATTTAGATCTCGGCTGACGGGTTACTCTGTCACAACAGTGACGGATATCCTGTCAGCCGAAATATAAATCCCACAGGATATAATGTGATTTATAGTTTGGCGGATGGGATATCTGTCACCGTTGTGATGAAGTAACCCGTCCGCCAAGATTGTTTGTTATCAGGCCTTTAACTTTGAGTAAGAAAAACAGAAACCTTGGACGGCCACCTTCAAATCATTGCGTGCTTCATTCATCATCAACAGGCCCAGCAAATGATGCTAGCGGCAAAGAAATACACCCCATGCTTATATCAGGGATAAACATCACAATTTCACAGGACTTCTCACACAATACTGTACAGCACTGAAAGAGGTTTCTGGCCCTCCGTCGAGGCTTAAAACGCCATATATACATTATGAACTGTTAGACCCTGCCATCATGGTGATCACACATCAGAACAGACCTTGGAATATGATGACCCGGGGCAGTTATAGGGTTTTCTGGACTTCCTAGAGGACTTGAACATGGACTCTGCAACTGCCTTAACACTCACAGCCATCTCGGTCACAAAGCCTACAGGAACAAGAAACAAACTTACCACGCCTAACAGAGAGAGACAGACTGGAAGAAGTCACCCGGCAAGGGTTGGCGGGCCTAAATCTAAATCTCAGGGATGACAACACCCACCGAGGGACAAATCTAGGTCTCTGCTGAAACCCCCACTGTAAAGGACTCATGGCTGGGGACATTTCCTAGCCAGCCACCTTCTCCTGTGGAGTATTCTGTTCAAATGTTTACATTCCTCTTAGTTTTGTTGTGGCTTGTTGAGCTATTATTGTTTAATGGTTCAACACTAATCTACTGTTCAGTGTGTTTTTTTGTCTCAATCCTCTTCCTTGTCAGGATTTACCTGGCAGAGTTTTGCCATGTCAACAAATACATACCCAGGGCCTTCCTTGGACAGCACAATTCCAGGTAGCTTGAAATGATTTCGTACCAAGACAAACTTGGGGGACCCTGCATGATCACACGGCTGCACAGCTACAAGAAATTACAACATCGCAACACTAGGCAGCCAGTAGGACACATCCTCACCCACTCACAACTTTGTGACCAGTGGAAATTCTTTGACTTGCCTCTGGCTGTGGGGAACCGGTTGCTTCCCACATGGCCTAGTCTTCGCCCGATCAAAGTATAGAGAGAACGCAAATGCCACATAGGCGCCAGGATGGCCACTCAATGGCACGTCCATGACACACAGAATCCAAACTCAAACAACCCGTTGCTTGCAAATTCTCATACTGGGTCAGCCTTCCCTCGGCCTTGAATGCAAAGGACTACGTTGTATTGCTCACTGTTAATGATCTACCACATTTTATAAAAAGAAAGAAAATACTGTCTTATCTTAACACCCTGTGACCTGTAACCAACCCAGTATGGCCATAATGTAATCTACACACATCAATCTCCAGAAGAATTTCCCAAAATAGTATGTCTGTCACTCTGGCGTGATGGCATACTTTATCCTCAAATGTTCGTGCCGGGTAGCACTTTGTGTACATCCAATCCAATATGGCCATTATAGTGACATGATGACTCAATTATGTGTAGTGCGATGACGTTTTTCTCATGTGACATTGTGCCATCACGCTGGTATGATGACACAATGGCATGTTAGTACAATGATGGTTATTGTCATGAGACATCACCCTCCTCACTAGCCACCGGGGGATTTTGTACAGTCGCAAAGTCAACGCACGAGTAACCATGCATGACACATGCTATTACAGGAGATGGCGCTGTGAACTGGCACTGATAAACGTGCCTACAAGTAAGTGGTTCAGTTCTCATGTACATGTAGCAATCGCGCAAATGTTGTAGTTAAAAGTGTTTCACGTGGATCCAAAGTCTTTGCACTCACAGGTTTTCAAAATACCTCAGGGGAATTGGTGGTGATGCCTTTTTGCCTACCCTCTATGAGGCACAACTCATCGCCAGTGTTAGGGTATACTCCACATGAAACATAAATTATTAGATGGAGATTTATTAATGTAATGTCCAGCACCAGCAACAGCTATTTGCCAGGTCCCAGCTCCAACTGCCAGAGCATAAAATTCTAAGAACTAAATAGTCTTGTTACATATGTAATGTTCTCTATTCCATACTGTTAGAGCTATCAGCCTTAGTGGTGTCTTCCCCTCAAATTGTTGCCTTCCCCTGACATTTTTCTGACCTCCTTTTTGCTGGCCTCAGATCTTTGAGCACTTTACCACTGCTAACCAGTCCTAAAGTGCATGTGCTTTCTCCCCTAAACATTATGATATTGGCTCATACCCAACTGGCATATTTAATTTGCTTATAAGTCCCTAGTAAAGTGGTATTATAAGTGCCCAGGACCTGTAAATGAAATGCTACTAGTGGGCCTGCAGCACTGATTGTGCCACCCACTTAAGTTATGTTATGTTATGTTATGTTATGTTATATGCATTTATAACGCGCTCGGCTACTCCAAGGAGTGTCCCGGCGCGGTCACCTGAGCGAATCAAGATTCTGAGCTTAAAACAGGAAGGTTTTCAACTTTTTTTTGAAGATACGAGAATCTGAGATGCAGCGAAGAGCCAGAGGCAGTGTATTCCAGCTAAGGGCCGCCTTACGAACAAGAGAGCAGCCACCCAGCCTTTGCCGAGCAAAACGAGGAACCTGGAACAATAGTTGCGAAGAGGAACGCAACTGTCTTGTCGGCACATAAAAGAAAACCTCTTTTGCAGATAGGTGGGTCCCCGGCGATAAAGGGCATTATGGGCAATTGATAGGACCTTAAATTTGATCCGCGCCTCCACAGGAAGCCAGTGCAAGGAGCGCAGATGGAGGCGAACGCTACTCCTCCTGGGAAGATCAAGCAAGAGGCGGGCCGCCGCATTCTGCACCACCTGAAGCTTGTTCAGCAGATAGCCAGGGGACCCTACATACAAAGCATTGGCGTAGTCCATGCGAGACAAAATCAGGGCCCGGACCACGGTTTCCCTGGCTGCCCTAGGGAGCAGAGGGAGAAATTTCCTCAAAGACTTTAGAATCCCAAAGCAGGACCCCGCCAGCTTCTTGATATGGGTGGCAAAGGTTAAATTTTCCTCAAACCAAACGCCCAGGTTTTTTGCGGTAGCCCTTTAAACATGTCTTGGGCCTGCCATTGTATAGCCTATGAGTGTAGTTTAAACTGGAATTTCGACCTGGCAAAATAAACATTTTGCCAGACCCAAACCATCGTTTTTTATACTTAACAGTCACCCCTAGGGTAGGCCCTGGACAGCCCAGAGGGTAGGGTGCAAAGTTGTTAAAGAGCAGGACATGTACTTTTAAGTTTTACATGTCCTGGTAGTGAAAAACTCATATATTTGTTTTTCACTACTGCATGGATTATATCTCCCATAGGATAACATTGGAATTACCTTATTACATTTAATAAGTGTTATTTCCAAATCAGAAGATAAAACTTGTTCAAGTTTGGTGTCTCTGGAATCCTAATTTAAAATCCTAACTTATGGTGAAAACGGATTTTAAATTACAATTCTGAAAATGCCATATTTAGAAAGTTGGCATTTTCTTGCCATAGTCATTTGGTGCCTACATCCTGTCTTGGGTCACATGATTGGGTGTAGTTGACAGATGGGCTTTGTATATTCCTCCTAGACAGCCACATACAGTGGGAGCTTAGGTGTGTAACCAAAGATGGGGGACTCTGGACTTTTATACAGGTCCAGCATACATGCCCAAAAGTAATCCAACAAAACGAGTATGCAGTTCCTAACAGGCAAAAAGAGGGAAAATGGTTGGCTATGTGTGAGACAATGTTCACTGAATGAAGGGAGGAAAAGGGGAATTCCTCATTTTGGAATGAGTGCCCTCACACACCCAGCCAGCTAGGTGTCATGCTTCATCATAGGGCATGCTCCTGGTCAGGTCGGCGCTGCAATACCTGACGGGCACCCTATGAGGGGCTCTTTGGCTGAGATCTTTTATTTCATGCTGTTTGGTGCAGTGGGTGTGAGGGACCTAAAAAGTGTAGATGTGTGGAATGTGGGTCACTAGACCGTGAGAGGATTAAAACAGGAATTAGAAGTCCAATCTAGACAATTTTAATGAAACTGGCTTCTATCCTGATTAAAATTGAGAATGTGGTGTGCCCCTGTTGTAATGCTGCAGGATATTACGCGCTAAGAAGTGACTGAGTGGCCATCACTGGCAGGATGCAAGGAGAGGAGCTGGGCCCATCCTCACTTACACCTGACTCAACTGTGTTCTGTCGCTACACAAAGGGTTGCATACACCCTGTATTTTTTTTTTTTCCAGAATTTTATACAGCGCAAACTTGACCCGAAGGTATCAGGTATCAGAGAGCTTCACATGAGCACCAGTAGCATTACACAAGGACACATTCATTTTTGTTAGGCACTGGGAGATTAATTGATTTGCCCAGAATCACAGGATGTTGAGCGTCATTGCCGAGACTCGAACCCGGTTCCCCAGATTTGAGATCGACTGCCCTAGCCATTAGGCCACATCCTCTCCACTAGTTAGTCTGGAGACCTCGGTGCACTTCAAGGGGAGTGCCTCTAGAAGCTTCTCCCCCACTTCGAAGGCACAACTGTGTATAAAAGAACGACCTCAGACATCACCACTTCGGTACACTTCTGTATCTGTGGATTTTCTGCCAGGAAGAAGGACTGTTGTGCTGCTGAAGGACTGCCACTCTGCTGGACTGCACTCTGCTGGCCTCCTGCTTTGCTGTGCTGACCTGCTGCCCTTTTGCCTGGGTAAGAAGGGTTGGACCTGCATCTCTTCAAACTAGAACCCAAAGTTATTCCAAGGGCTAGTTGGCTGACCTCCTGATCTGCAGCCTTAGGGACATAACAGGCTTCCAACAACCTTGCACTTGGACTCTCCCAACTGTGATTCTACCCCGCCAAATGGTACCACCCCAGTCTTGGACCCTTGGAAGTGTGCCTAAGGTGCTTGCCAATGGAACTGATGCATATTCTCTGCTGAGTAGCACATCCCTGAGCAGAACCAATGCATCTCCTCCGCTGAGTGGTGCATGCCAGAGCAGAACCGATTGATTGCTGCTGCTGCGTGAATTGGACCCATCACAAAGACCCAAGTGCCCCCCCTGCTGTCCTCAGAACCGACGCATCGCCCTGACCAGGAATCACATCTGCAGCCCAGGTCCTTGCATCTCTTGTCGACAGCAGCCCAATGACGATGACAAACTCCACATCACAGTCTTGCAGCTCCTCGAAATCGATGCATTGCCAGTTGCGCACTGCATCCACAATGCTGGGCTTCGCATCGCAGGCCACGTTGACGGGGTCCTCAGCGACGAAGCAACAGGACCTTGCACTGCATCCTCGCTGCATTTCGGAACCGATGCATTGCTTTGGATGCATTGCGCATCTTCAACGTGGATCCATGCAATACTCTGAAAAAAGGATTTAAGATACTCTGGGGCATATTCTCAAGGAGTCATCGCCGATTTATCGGCACTTTAGCGCCGCAAAAATGGCGATAGACTTATCGCCCTATTCACAAGCTGGTGCAAACTGCTGATATTGCCAGTTTTCCTGTGATAGCTGCCGCAAAACACATCGCCACGGATGAGAGCGACAACTAACGCTAATGATATGCAGAGTAGGCGTTCCCGTGCAAAAACACATGAAAACACCACTTCGCGATATTCTCAACAACCAGCCAGATCGGCAATGCCGGACAAAAACAGGCGATAAGGCGCGTTAGCAGCAGGGACTTAACACCTGCTTTTTACTGGTCTTAAGTTGGACGAAAACCTGCAGTACAAAGGGAGCCCAGGCCAGAGCCACATCTGAAGACCAACAGATGCCATGGAGCTACTAATCATGCAGCTTGGAGACCCAAGATGGCCACAACACCCACCACCACCACCCCCAGGACCACCCCCCCGGACCACCACCGAGGCAGCGCAGAACAAGACAGCGGACCTTCCGAAAACGCATCAGCCTCACAGACTTAACGCCAGAGGATGTCATTGCCCACTACAGGCTCAAAAGGACTACCATCCTCTGCATCATGACCCACATTGCCCACAGGCTGACGGTACCAACACAGCGGACAACCAACATCCCTCCGCAGACAAAGCTGCTGGCTGTGCTGCACCTGTTGGCCTCTGGGACCTTCCAACCAACAACTGCCAGAGTCAGAGGAGTCTCACAGCCAGCCCTATCAAAGGCCATCACACCTGTCCTGGATGCCATCATCAGTTTCATAAACCATCACCTTCACTTCCCCCACACTGCGCAGGAACAGCTGCAGACCAAGCAAGGCTTCTACGCCATAGCTGGATTCCCGCACGTGTTGGGGGCAATCGACTGCACACATGTCCTACTTGTGCCCCCTGCCGACACCGCACACAATTACCGCAACAGGAAGCACACGCATTCCATCAATGTGCAGGCAATAGTGGACCACCGGGAACTGTTCACCAATGTCGTCGCCAACTTCCCAGGCAGTGTGCATGATTCATACATCTTCCGACAGTCCGGTGCACAGTCAAAATATCGACTTTTAAATATCGACATCAAGAATATCGGTGACCAGAATATCGACCTGAAGGTAAGAAATATCGTTTTTGTTAATATCGAAGTTGTTAATATCGATAGTAAAAATATCGATGTTAATAATATCGATGTTTATGTTAGTGTTATGTATTTTAGTATGTATTTTATATGTATGTGTTCCACATGTTTTGTTATGTTTTGTATTATTTTTTTAAATATATGTATTAATTGTTTAGAAGTTAGTCATTTTTTTTAAAGTAAATTTTGCGTTTTAGTACCGTAGCGGGTTGTGGGTTTATAGGGGAATAGGGTGAGAAGTAATTTAATTATAGTAAATTAATTCATAATGTTTAGAAATTATTAATTATTTTTAATTACATTTTGCATTTTAGTTCTGTAGCGGGTTGAGGGTTTATAGGGGAATAGGGTGGGAAGTAATTTAATTGTAATTAAATAATTATTAATTTTTATTTATTGTTATTGATATTTAATTTATTGTTAATTAATTATTAATTGGTAATGAATTTTTATTAATTGATAATTATATTAAGTGTATACATTTTTTAGTGGAGCGGATTGTGGGTTTATAGGGGAATAGGGTGGGAAGTAAATTAATTATAATAAAGTAATTAATAATTATTATGTGTTGGCATTGATAATTAATTTATTGTTTATTAATTGGTAATTAATTTGTATTAATTAATTAATTGATAAATATATTAATTGTGTTAATTTAGTTTATGAGTGGGTTGTGTGTTTATAAGGGAATAGGGTGGGAAGTAATTTATTATAATTAAGTAATTATTTAATAATTATTGGTATTGATAATTAATTTATCGTTCATTAATTATTAATTGGTAATTAATTTGTATTGATTATTATTTATTGGTATTGATAATTATTTTATTGTTAATTAATTATTAATTGGTAATTAATTTTTATTAATTGATTAATTGATAATTATATTAATTGTGTTAAATTTTATGTGTAGTGGGTTTTGTGTTTATTGGGGAATAGGGTGGGAAGAAATTTAATGTTATTAAAGTAATTATTAATTTTCATTTATTGGTATTTATAAATAATTTATTGTTAATTTATTAATAAATCATTATTTAATTAAAACAATTATTTAATTGATAAGTATGTTATTTTTAACCCCTACGCTATCCAACACTTTCCCTACTGTTGCACTCTCTGGAGTTGGAATAGTAATTTTTACCCCTACGCTATCCAACACTTTCCCTACTGTTGCACTCTTTGGAGTTGAAATAGTAATTTTTACCCCTACGCTATCCAACACTTTCCCTACTGTTGCACTCTCTGGAGTGGGAATAGTAATTTTTACCCCTACGCTATCCAACACTTTCCCTACTGTTGCACTCTCTGGAGATGGAATAGTAATTTTTACCCCTACTCTATCCAACACTTTCTCTACTGTTGCACTTTCTGGAGTTAGAATAGCAATTATAACCCCTACGCTATCCAACACTTTCCCTACTGTTGCACTCTCTGGAGTGGGAATAGTAATTTTTACCTCTACGCTATCCAAAACTTTCCCTACTGTTGCACTCACTGGAGTGGGAATGGTAATTTTTACCCCTACGCTATCCAACACTTTCCCTACTGTTGCACTCACTGGAGTGGGAATAGTAATTTTAATCCTTTGGCTATCCAACACTTTCCCTACTGTTGCACTCTCTGGAGTGGGAATAGTAGTTTTTAGCCCTACGCTATCCAACACTTTCCCTACTGTTGCACTCTCTGGAGTGGGAATAGCAATGTTTACCCCTACGCTATCCAACACTTTCCCTACTGTTGCACCCTCTGGAGTTAGAATAGTAATTTTACCCCTATGCTATCCAATACTTTCCCTACTGTTGCACTCTTTGGAGTGGGAATAGTAATTTTTACCCCTACGCTATCCAACACTTTCCCTACTGTTGCACTCTCTGGAGTTGTAAAAGTAATTTTTACCCCTACTCTATCCAACACTTTCTCTACTGTTGCACTTTCTGGAGTTAGAAAAGCAATTATAACCCCTACGCTATCCAACACTTTCCCTACTATTGCACTCTCTGGAGTGGGAATAGTAATTATAACCCCTACGCCATCCAACACTTTCCCTACTGTTGCACTCTCTGGACTGGGAATAGTAATTTTTACCTCTACGCTATCCAACACTTTCCCTACTGTTGCACTCACTGGAGTGGGAATAGTAATTTTTACCCCTACGCTATCCAACACTTTCCCTACTGTTGCACTCACTGGAGTGGGAATAGTAATTTTAATCCTTTCGCTATCCAACACTTTCCCTACTGTTGCACTCTCTGGAGTGGGAATAGTAATTTTTAGCCCTACGCTATCCAACACTTTCCCTACTGTTGCACTCTCTGAAGTGGGAATAGCAATTTTTACCCCTACGCTATCCAACACTTTCCCTACTGTTGCACCCTCTGGAGTTGGAATAGTAATTTTTACCCCTACGCTATCCAATACTTTCCCTACTGTTGCACTCTTTGGAGTGGGAATAGTAATTTTTACCCCTATGCTATCCAACACTTTCCCTACTGTTGCACTCTTTGGAGTGGGAATAGTAATTTTTTTCCCTCCGCTATCCAATATTTTTCTGTATTTTTTTACTTAATGTTGTGTATTTATTTATATTTCAAAAATTCAAAATATTGTAAATTTTTTAATTTGTTAAATATATTTTTAAAATTTGTAATAATAATATATTTTTATGTGTATGTCTGTATTTATAATTTATAAAATATTTTTAACTATTTATAAGTTATTAAAATAATTATTTATGAATATTATTAAGTAAGTATATATATTATATTTTATATGTATATGTTTAATTTATTTTAACATTATATGTATCAGTTTTTATTTTTAAACATTTTAAAAAAAATTTAACTATGTTTCTTTTAATTATATGTATTATTTCCTTTATTTTAGATTATTTTTTTAACATTTAAAAAAAAACGATATTTTTACAACGATATTTTTGACATCGATATTTAATTTTCGATATTTTTGTACTTACCATGATGTAGATAGGATGTCGATATTCTTGACTTCGATATTTTTGTCACGATATTTTTGTACCTCGATATTTTTGAGGTCGATATTTTGTCAGTGATTCCGACAGTCCATCATCAACCAGTGCTTTCAGGATGGCACCTATGGAAATGGACAGCTCGTTGGTAAGTACCAACGGAACACACCACACACCTCAATTCCACAATCACACAACGCACAACTGGGGGAATGGACACGTAACAAAATCACATTCAACATACCAACCAACATGCACACCTGCCAAACACGACAACACAAGTAACCGTGGTAAGAGGGGCCAGAAATGTGGACAAACCATACACTAAGGCATAGCCCCTCTGCCACACATTTGCAGAATGTGGGGAGAGGTGGGAACCACGATTGTGCGAAGGAGGCAATGGACCTATGATTAACAATGTACACAATGGCAAGTGTGGCGGTGATGTGCTGGACAGTCTTGAGTATGCAGAGCACAGACATGTCCATGTGGACACATACTGCTGGTGTCTGTAGTGTCGTGGACAGTGGACGCAACCATGTCATCACAGGGAGTGGGGAACACCTTGGACAAGTAGCCATGTCGGCCCCCCTGTAAGCGTAAGCGTAGTGGGCAGGGCCGGCGCACGCCAGTCCAGCGTAGGGGAGTGACTAAATAGGCCGTGGCTCAGGGAGTGGTTCACCTCCGGGATGGCCACCGAAGTAACTACTGCGTGTGGCTCTGTGTCTGCCCTATCCTGACCATAGGCCTACACACACGTGGCCGCCCACCTTCAATGGCCAACATTACAGTCTTGCTGTCAGTCCTGCGGACATGCGCAGACAGGCATGACAATGGTGTGCCGCAGGAGTGCAAGTGATGCAACCGCGCAGCACACACAAGTAAATAGGCTCGGTGGAGGGGAGGAGCAGCTGTGAGGCTACGTAATACACATTGTCCTACCACATTTGCAAGCAGCAATACATGGCTAACATGAATCCCAAGGTCGCACAAATCACACACCACGAAACTTGTATGTCTGCCAACACAGCATGCAGAACCACCAATTAACACTAATCTCACTTACCTCTCACAGGTGATCAAGGATATGCACTCTGCCCGTGGATGATGACACCCCTCCGAGACCCGAACACCCCGGCCCAGAGGCAGTACAATATGGCCCACAAACACACCAGGGGCATTGTTGAACGCACATTTGGCGTGTTGAAATCACGTTTCACGTGCCTGGACATCACCGGTGGAAGACTCTTGTACAGCCCAGAAATAGTGTGCAAGATGATCACTGCATGTTGTGTATTGCACAACATATGTGTACGCACCAATGCCCCATGGATCCAAGTCCCAGAAGCACCGGACGATGTTGAGGAAGATGATGCAGGTGGACCACACCCCACTGCAGCCGCAGCAGGAATAGCCCGAAGGAACACTATCATCAACAATTTCTTCGCATGAGCACGTCACATCGTGACTGTCCACAGCAATCATGGCACAGTACAAGATTACCACATGACCAGCATGTGCAAATAAAATCTTAGCAACACACATTCCCTGTGTGCATGTCAGTCCTCTGCATTAGCACATTACTCTGACGGGTGTAAGTGCAACATTGAGTGCTAACATTCGCATATGTTGCAAGAAGAGATGGTGTGTATGTCACCTCTGTACCGAGAGGCTGTTTAGGGCGTCACGTATTCGATATGCCATATCAGGGTGTCACATGTAGTACGTCATGCCACTTATCAGCGTGCCACGTGTACATGAACATGACATGAAGGCCGTCATTGGTGTTCAGGAAAAGACAACAGGGTGCCATTTGTGGTCAGAGATGTACCTGCCTGATGCAAATATACACCCTGTGTGTCGAGTCCCACAACATGAACAACATGGCCGTAAGGGGGATGTGGGCACAGTGGACACCTCAGCAACATTGGGAGATGCACACCAGCCTAGAAGCCAGCAGGTCCACCTTGCGTGGAACACACCAAGGTGTCCCCTGGTCAAATGTGCCATGTACAGGTCACATGTGCACACGGACGTCATCCATCAAGAGTAGTGATCAGTGCCAGCTAATAGGTGCAAGGTGAGTGGTCAACCGCCACCTCACAGCTACCTGCACCCATCACTGTCAGACTGCAGCAAAACACCACTGCTACATCAGAGCATGCAATACTGACTGTGAGGGCACGTACATGGCTGGTAAGGGTTCAACCATGCCGGAAGGCGAAGCAGTGACATCCCCCCACCCAATCCCCATCACATTTTCAGAATGGAAGCAGATGACAAACTAACATTGTGATGACAGCCCCTCTGTCTGAACTAGAAGGTGGTAGCACATCTGCACCTCCGACCTTGGGAATGCATGCACCCGGCACCCCCTGAGCGATACCATAGCAGCTGCTGACGGCTCCCACACTACGCACAGCGCTAACCAGATACCAACGTATACACACCCCACACACAGGAGTCCTTGCTCGTAGTTCACTTGCATGGTATGACCTTCACACTTACGCACCGACCATCCCAGGAGTCCAAGCGCTCCACACTCAAACCAATCATTGCTCCGAGCTGTGGCTTCCACATAACTTTGACTTTGCCTTTGTGACACACAGCCCTATTTCATACATTGACGTGGGGCTAAGTTTGGAAATAGCGAGATTGTTGTTTTGGAGCAATGAGGCCACAGCAAGTTCACACATTCCCAGTCATCTCACTGCCTATCTGGGTCACGGACATATATGCGCATTGAAATCAGTTCCCAGGGAGCACCGTTGTTTGGAATCACTGCCCCTATATACATCCATACTTTCATACTTGCTTGATCATGGACATGACTCATCTGTGTGAATTTGAATGTCTTATTCACATTCGGTGGAGTGGTGAAGGTGGACCAGTACCTGGCCATGCACACGCTACTTTACAATGTTGCCCCGTGGAGGGCCAACCAGGGTCCTTTGGGGAGGGAAAAGTACATCGTAGGAGAGGGAGTTCAGTCCGCAGTCTGATTCTGTGTCATTGGTTGCCTAAACAAATGTAGCAGTCCATGTCGGGGGCCAAGGTGAGTGTCACAGAGTGTTAAGGGGGACAGTGGAGGGTGTTATTCCTGGGCATGATGCAGAGGGTAGAACCAAGCAGAAAGAGGCCATATGGCAGAGATGAATGCTACCGCTTCCTACTTAGCCCAACGGCAGATTCATCCTCATCATCGTCCTCCTATGTGTGATGTGCCTCACATGTGGGTGGTGGTGTTTTGTCTGCGGCACTGTGTGGCAGTGACACATCAGGGGCCGGAGGTGGATTGTCAGCTGCACTGTGAGGCACTGACACATCAGGGGGCGGTGATGTGGAGGGAGTAGTGGCAGCAGCATTCATCTGCGCCAGGCCTTGTGGCCGCACTGCCATGATGAGGATCTGCAGGGCATGGTAGATCCCTGCTACATCTCGCTGGTGTGCAGCCGTGGCAGCCATTCTTCCCGCCTGCATCCGCTCCATGGGGGAAACATCGGTTACATTGCGGTGTTTACACCGCAATACCTTTACAACGCGGGTATTACAATGCAAGTCATTACAATGACTTGCGCTGGATGGCGCTCTAAGCTAAGGAATAGTATGATTTACTATTCCAACACCTTCCCTACTGTAACGTAGGCTGGAGTTGGAATAGTAAATCATACTATTCCTAAGTCCAGCGCCCTCCAGCGCAAGTCGTTGTAACGACTTGCGTTGTAATGCCTGTGTTGTAAAGGTATTGCGGTGTAAACACCGCGATGTAACGTCGTATATTCGCTCCATGTTCCTCCCCATGTTGGCCATTTCACGGCTGAGATCGCTGGAGCCACTCTGACTAGACAGTTGTTCTTGTCTACGAGTCATGACTCCGGCGATGTCAGCCATGGGTTGTTGGAGACCATGGAGCGGACTGTGGGTGTCCGTTAGGGCCTGTAGGTGGTCCCTGATGGGACTTGGACACCCACGTATGGCATCTAGTTTGGCTGCCATGAGGTCGAACCCACCCGCACCTGCTCTGCCATCCCCTTCTGGCCCTGCGACACATGGCGTTGGAATGCCATGTGTTGCTCGTTGGGATCCTGGGAGACGGCCGTGGTGGTGGGTGCTTCCTGCTGTGTGGTCTGTGCAGGGGGTGGGTTCTCCTCGATGCAGCTGGGCTGCCCTGCTCCTGGGGGTGGGGTGCTGAGGGTGGCCATGAGCTGTTGGAGGGCGTCGGGGTCGATGGTGTGTAGGTCCTCTTCATCATCGGTGATGAGGAGTACGGTCTGCTCTGCAGGAGGTGATGATTCTCCCTCTGCAATGTGAAGGGGAGATGCAGTTTGACATTGTGTTCACATGTATGTTGACGCATTGGCCAAGTTTACAAACAGACTGCATGTCAATGTACATTGTGACTGTTTGTGCGGAGATACCTATTTAATGCTGGACAGTTGACATTTCGCCACCATCACGGATGTGAGGTTGTATTTGTCCATTATCATCTCACAGTTTCCTGCTATGCCAAATGCGAATGGCCATTTTCTACACACAAGCGGCAGCAGTTGTGTCCTCTGTTCTGTTGTGAAAGTGTTGCAGTTTGGTCCACTTTGTTGTAAATGTTGAGGTGCTCTGAGTGTTATGTGTGTGTGCTGCATTGTGGGTGATTTGCCCCTTCAGCTCTGATTTGGCTGGCCCTTATCCCTTTCAGGCGGTGTGCCTTTCACTTCTGTGCTTTTACAGTGCTGAGCTGTTGCAGACTTGGGTAAATTGGGCTCTTGGTCGGAGTTGTGACTCTTGGGCATGGTTTGTCCGCAGATGTGCTGTACTTACTTGTGCATGTGTGCCATTGTGCCCATCTCCCCCGTCCCCCAGTCCCTGGTGGTTACTCACCCTGTTGCTGTTGTGTCAGGTCATGTTGAGCAGTGTCCGGTCCTCCGACTCCTGCCACCGTCTCCACACTGATGACTGAGGACACCATTTCCTCCATCTCATCCAGCTCCTCCTGTAGCGCAGGACTCCCACCCCCAGTCTGCATTGCTGCTTTGCAGTTGTTGGCGAGTTTCAGCTTGGTTTTGCGCTTCACATCATTCTAGTGCCTCTTGACCTCTTCCATTGTCCTCCTCAGCACTCCGACTGCATTCACCTTGTCCAGGATGGACTGCCATATTACATTTTTTGTTGCCAATGACACAGTGGAGGTGACGAACAGTTGTTGATGGTGTTCTGTCACCTCCGTAATCAGGATCCTGTTTTCCTGCGGACTGAACTGCGTCTTCCTCTTCTTCTTCTCCTTGCCCTTCCCTGACCCAGAGGTCCCAGGCTGGTCCTCCGTGGGGCTTTGTGGGGTTCGGGTTGTCCTCTGTGCTTGCTCCGGCTACCTCCATGGTGCTTCGCAGATGTTTGTGTTGTATTTGTATTTCATTTTTGCCGCTTTTATAGTGATTTTTCCCGCCTTACTTGTGGGACTTGCGGGCCTGGCGCTGCTTTTCGCTGGATTTTTATCGCAGTTGGGCCCATCGCAACTTTTTTCACGTTCAGGTTTCTTTTTTTATCGCCCTCGCGGTAGTTGTATCGCGGACATCTGAGGCGTTATCGGGAAACTATCGCATGTTACCGCCGTGTTGAGAATACGACGTTGACATGGAGTTATTTTCCCGCGATAGACGGCGATATGAAAAATTGCGTTAGCCTATTTTGGCGATGTTTATCGCACGTTCTTGAGAATATCCCCCTCTGTTTAGCGGGCCTAACCGGGTTCCTGCATCACAGTCAGCCTGAACTTTTGACTTTGTCCCGGTCTGGCGTGACCAAATATCCCCAGTTGGCTCTTTGTACTTTTTGGTGCTATTTTCACTAAAACCTCTGAAGTTCAAAATCTCCGGTTCTAATTCAATGTTTGTTGTTTTGGTCTTGTTTTATTTATTAAACATACTTTATTTTTCTAAATCTGTTGTGGGCTCCTTTTGTGGTGTGGTTTCACTGTTTTACTGTTTGAACTGTTGCACAAATACACATCGCCTCTAAGTTAAGCCTGACTGCTCCATGCCAAGTAACCGAGGGGGTGAACTCTCACAGGTTAATTTCGAGTTTGCTTGTGCCTTAGCCTGACAAGGATTGCAGTTGCTGTTTGACCAGGGCTTACACCCCAATCAACCAACAACCCAATTTCTTATACATACACACTATTCTAGGGTGTCAATACCATAGACAAAATACAACATATGTCCCAAACCATAACAGTTTTCTAATGCTATACTTAAGCATTAAGCCCCTTAGTATTTATGAAGCATAAATGAACTGTATGTACCCAAAGAAAAAGAGCAGACTCTACATAAACAGTTCAGACTAGGAATGCTTCCAGTCCTGGCTTCTACAAAGAAAAAGTAGCCCTGCAATAAAAACTTCACAGGTCTTTGTGACTGCATGATAGGGGGTGGAGGGCAAGATACTTTGTTGCATTTTATTCTACTATACATCAAAACCCTGCCGGCAAGGAGGCAGCATCTCCGTCCATTTTAAGAAGCATTACATAAGACTTTGCAAGGACACTATGGTACTGTGCAACCAGAGGGATTCAGATGGCATTTTCATGGCGCTGGCCTTCTACGTCGCCTCGGCTTTGAACACAACCAGACCTGGCCTTGCCTTGCTTCTTAGTTTTCTTAACTGTCTTAACCAGTGCTTTAAATGGACAAAAATAAGTGCAGGTACTCATCAAAAGGAGGGATAGACTGGGGCGGAGTTTGGGGCGGGCATAAGGGCGGCGCTAAAGGCGGAACAAGGGGCGGGGCTACGTTTTTGACCTTTTCAAGCTTTTTATACAAGAAATCTGCATGCATTGTTGGAATATCCATTAGTTTTTACACTATTTACATAGCACTTACCAATCAGTGTTTATTACTACCCAAAGTAACACTTTTTCTTCAACCTTAAAACTTTAAAAGATTATAGAAAAAACAGTAAGGTTCTATATATATGCCTTGGTGTTGAATGCAGGTCGTTGCTGTAGCGGCACAATTAACTAAGATATATGCCAAGGATGTTAATTTGTGACCTACAGGGAAGACATGGATCTATGCAACAAAAGCAGTATCCCCCGTAGCTATGTACATAAATAAAAAAAATCTCTGATCTACATGTTGCATACTGTGCTTTCTAGCAGGCACAATGACCCTCAATGCAATTTTATGGTGAGTGCATTAGCCACCAGAGTTATTCATTTTATTGCTACTCATGGGGTCCCAATCTTTCTTACTTAAGAGAGAGGCCCCGGCTTCCTGTTTCTTATGATTAGTGAATGTGCTTAGCTGCAAAAATGCAAGCAATTCAGCAGACGCTCTTTTCATTCTCGGCACTAGTCCGTGTTTCTGTCTAAAATGGAAACCAAAGTTGCTTTCCAAGGGACATACTTTGTGTAACTTCAGTAAGCAGCATATTCTCTCTTTCTGCCACAGGATGAGGAATGTTGACCCAGAGACACTGGCGAAATTGCTGCTGGTGGCTCAACCTTTCAACATTCCATTTTATGTGGTTGAAAAGAAGTGGTGGACAGAGTAAACATGTTGCACGTGTGATATTAGATGATTAAAGGCATCTGCTGGGTTATCTGAATACACTCTTTGTAATTAAAATATACACCATTATCTTTAACACAGCACACATGATGAAATAAACATCTCCGTGGATAATTTGAATTGCTTTAAAATCCTTTGTTGACATTACTTTGCAGTATTTAGTGCGAGCCCAGGTATGTTAATTTAGATGACTTATATGTTATGCCTCATATACTTAATATAGTAAATCTCAAATGTATTCTTGCATTTTAAACTGTTCATGAAATAAATATTTTAAAAAAGCAACAGACATTTACATCACATTACAAATGGCAAGAAGGTCCTGAATCGAAATATGGCTACTGACATGAAGTCGCGGGCAGGAGATAGGGCTTATTACAATTGACATTTATTTTCTGTGTTGTACCAAAATAACTTGTATAAAGGACCACCCAGGGGTCCAAAATAGGAGAAACAAATCAGTTTTCCTGCTGTTGGCGTCCAATCCCTGTGCAATACATTATAACCATGAGTGCGAGTTACACGCATGTACCTAGTCATGAATTACATTTTTGGCTTTTGATAAAAAATACAGCTGTATACTTCCTTGTGGCATGTAAGCCCAGATGGGTTAGTGCTACCTAGCTGCAAACATCTCTGTTCATATCACGTTTTCACTGGTTTCCCTCCTTCTCTTCCGTTCAAGGGTGATGAACAGGGATCACTGAGTTTGGGAAGGAGATCCCATATTATTTACACTTGCAAATAGGCAATTAGAGATAGTGAAAGCAAGCGCAAACTTGAAAACCTTTGTTCCGTCGAGGCTTCTTGAAAATACCCACCACAGGCAACAGTAACTTGAAAAAATGCTTCTATGTCTTTGCAGATGCACACTATCAAGTATTTGACTTTTACATAGTGCACAACATCTTGTCTTGCGATAGATGTACTGGTGGATTTGTGTTAAAAAGTCTAATGGCAGCAGTTTACATATAGTGTTGTCTGCTACAGAAGCGTCATTGCAGCCCTGTTACCGTGAACACTGCCTTTCACACCCTCGCCCATTAAGTTTTACAGCCTCCTGTCTACGCCCGCTGTGTAAGAACAAAGAATAAACAAACCTATGTGAAGCCACACCTCTGCTCTGATGACTTCCAGAGCAGTACATGCAGATCACTGTGTACTGGTGACAAGAGCAGCTGTCTTTTGGCCCAGCCCAGGCTTCAACGGTGACTAAAAGCTGCTGCCGAGGTGATCGATAAACGGAGCGACATCTGCATCAAAGCCAGGCAGGCCCTCGTGAGTACCGGTACTGTCCTTGATCGAGGAAAAGTGCCGGTACTCAATGGGAGAAAATGAAAAAGTGCCGGTACTCAGTACCGGTGAGTACCGGCCCATTTAAAGCACTGGTCTTAACACTTTAATTCCATTAACTTCGAATGATCGATTGTTCGTATTTAAATACGTTTAATTGATTCATTTGTGTGTATTATTTTTTCTATATGGCTTTTTGAAAGAATGAATTCAAATTTAGAATAAGAAATGTACGTTGTATTAAGTTATCAAAAGCAATGCCCGATTTTAAACCTAGTTAGCAACTAGTTAATGAAGGCAGGCCATGTTGCACTCTAAAGGTGATTAAAAGAAATCTCTCCAATTAAAATTTGCACAATGCTGCCATCTAGTGGAATGATAGTGTAAATCTATTTGCGCATTCATTTCCAAAGTCTATATCTCTCTGAAAACGGATGTTCGGCAATAATATGTCTTGCAGAATGTCTGATACGGGTAACCTATGGTCGAGCATAATTGTTTACTGTGATTTAAAGCATATACAGTGGACACCTTCACAAGATAATAAAGACTGTTCTTACGTGTGGGTTTCTTTAGTTATACTAACAAATATAAATATCCCGCTGTAATTCTATTATTAGTATGGCCTAGCAGCGTTGTGAAATTAGGTCTGTGTCTATTTTCTTTTCGAGTACGGTCAATCGTAGCGTGGTCCTCACAAAACTGATTTTGTGGGGAATATAATCAGCTTGATGAAATGACAACATGACAATTTTGATGCAGTCTGTCACAGATGCTGCATGGGCACCGCGACTGCACAATCTGGGCAGAGTCGTAACATAAAAGGAAGAGGCCCCCTTGCAGAATGTGATGAGGAACGAGGAGACTTCCATCACTGACTGATATCCATAGGCTTTAGACTGAGGCCCAAATTTATCAAGCAATTGTGTTGTTCATGCATCGCCAAGGCAAATGCTTAAGTAATATATTTGCTCCTCCTTGCATAGCATTGTGAAGAAATGTAACGCAACGCTGCAGCTTGTTATGCGTTATGTCATATTCCAAGCTGGGAGGCGTTCCATGGGTGGAGCATGGGCGTTCCCATGCATCCACCAATGGACTTTGGCACATTCACAAATTTACTAATGCTAGTAAACCTGGCAATGTGTCAAAATGCTACGCCCTCCCCAGTGGGGTATAAGGAGGACAAATATCTTTATTTTACCTTGTTACTTCTGCATTCTTCATCACACATAGAATGAGAAAAATGCCTCTAAGTATTGTTTTTGTGCAGTAAGGGGTGCATTCCAGCACAAAAACAATCCTGCCTGTAATGTAGGCACCTTTGCACTTTTAGCACGGGTGCCTACGTTGGCGCTAGGCTGTTCACAGTGCACCAGCGCAAGGAGAGTGCAGAAATACTCCATATCTTTGAATATATGGAAGCTCTCTCCCTTTCATGCAATACAGCCAAGCAACTTTGCAAAAGATTAGGAAATATGCCCTGAGTGAGGGGTCCATGAGAGGTGGAATTTTAGTTATGCCGCTTCATTTTGGTGCATATCGAGTGATACAGGAGGGATCACCGGGAACCTCCCATTACCGTTAGCCTCTTCACATGATTAGCAGTCTGCCCTGGCCTCCTTCTCTGCAGCCTGACTCCACTCTCTTTGTTTTCTCCTTCTCAACCATTTGCCTGTGTACCACATCCTATTTACTGTTCTCATGCCCCACCCTCCTATACTTCAGTAGGTTACCTCCTGCTCCCTGTGACTTTTCTTCTCCTACTCACTTTCTTTACTCTCACCCTGCCCTATGCTCTGTGGTCATTTCATCCCAGTCCAACACCTTGCCTCCCCCATCAATGTTAATAATCCCGTGCCAGTGAAAGAGACACACAAGACTCTACGATGCATTGGCCATGGTCCTACCTGTCAGAAATCTTGGGGGCAGATTTACAAGACGTGAAGCATCGGTGGCGCAATGCAGCGATGCGTCAAAAAATTTGCATCAACACTGCGGCAATGCAATTCCCTGAGGATGCGTCAAATTTACATCTTGGTGGACCACGGCGCAACGCGGCAGCCTGCGTCAGAAGAAGTGACGTAGGTGCCGCAAACCCGTCGCAAGGCAGCGTGACGCAACTGCCGAAAAAGTCACGTAAGGCAGTTTTGCGTCACGCAACGCCAGCCTGAGCACCCGGCGACACTTCACACTGCGTGAAGCGGCAAAAAGGCACCCAGAAATCCACGCAATTCACCAAAAAATCATTGGGGGACCACAGAGGAGTCTGTAATGGACCAGGAAGGACACTGCAGTGGTCAGGACCCTCTGGCAACCACCCGCAGCAAAAGCCTAGATGCACAGGCTGAGACTGGTGCAAAGAGGAAAAGCAAATCAAATTTTAGTCAGGAGGAGAATGAGATACTTGTCACTGAGGTCACCAATAAGCAGCACCAACTCTTTGTGAGTTCGAAGTTGCTCCTTGCGAAAAAGGAGGCGATATGGCAGAGGATTGTCCAGAAGATAGATAGTGTTGGACAATCTAAGAGGACTGTCATTGACTGTAAAAAATGCTGGCACGACTGCAAGCGCAGAACCAAAGAAAAGCTTATGGCAAAAGGTAAGGCAGCCTTACAAACCGGAGGAGGGAGCCCAGCAGAGCAGGAGGTTGACTGGTAGGTCGCTCCCCCACCACACAGCTCCGTCTGTGTGCCCTGCTGCTGCCCCTGATTGTGCTCGTTTTTCCTTTCTGTGCCCCCTTGCTGCCCCTGATTGTGCTCGTTTTTCCTTTCTGTGCCCCCTTGCTGCCCCTGATTGTGCTCGTTTTTTCCTTTCTGTGCCCCCCTTGCCGCCCCTGATTGTGCTCGTTTTTCCTTTCTGTGCCCCCTTGTTGCCCCTCATTGTGCTAGTTTTTTCCTTTCTGTGCCCCCTTGCTGCCCCTGATTGTGCTCGTTTTTTTTTTTTCCTTTCTGTGCCCCCTTGCTGCCCCTGATTGTGCTCGTTTTTTCCTTTCTGTGCCCCCCTTGCTGCCCCTGATTGTGCTCGTTTTTCCTTTCTGTGCCCCCTTGCTGCCCCTGATTGTGCTCGTTTTTCCTTTCTGTGCCCCCCTTGCTGCCCCTGATTGTGCTCGTTTTTCCTTTCTGTGCCCCCTTGCTGCCCCTCATTGTGCTAGTTTTTCCTTTCTGTGCCCCCTTGCTGCCCCTCATTGTGCTAGTTTTTAATTTCTGTGCCCCCTTGCTGCCCCTGATTGTGCTCGTTTTTTTCCTTTCTGTGCCCCCTTGATGCCCTGATTGTGCTCGTTTTCCCTTCTGTGCCTGTTTCCCGCCGCTGCGCCCTGCGGCCCTGCCCCCTCACTGCCCATTCGCTGCCCCATTCCCTGCTCCTCCCTCCCACCTCCCCATTTATGGCGGCCGCTGTGCGGCCGCGCCGCTGGCGCGCCGAAGTCGCGCCTAAGGCAAGCCCGTCTGCGCCCGTCCGTGCCGTGACCGCGCCCAGCGCCAGACCCCCTGGTCCGGGCATCCCCCGCGCCCGCCACATCAACAGACGCCGATACGATGCCAGCACCCTCCACGCACTCAACCCCGGAAAAGATCACGCCTGCTACCAGGCCACCCCGAAGCGCACCCAAGGGCCCTTCACCTGCCGGAACTGCAGCTTCGCCAGCACCCGCCCCGCCAAACCACCGCCCAGGAAAGAACCCAACTACCTCAGATGCATCCTCCTCAACACCCGCTCCGCCCGCAAACACGCCATCGAACTCTGGGACCTTCTCGACTCAACCTCCCCAGACGTCGCATTCCTGACGGAGACCTGGCTGAATCCCGCTTCAGCCCCCGACATCGCCATTGCCATCCCGGACGGATACAAGATCACCCGCAGGGACCGCACCAACGGAGTCGGAGGAGGCATCGCCATCGTCCACAGGAACACCCTCAGAGTCTCAACCAACACCGACGACACCCTCAGCACCGCCGAACACATGCACTTCCAGATCCACACCGATCCCAACACCACCCTCAGAGGAACCCTCATCTACAGACCCCCCGGACCCCGACCACAGTTCAGCGATTCCATCGCTGACTTCGTCCAGCACACACGCCATCGCCTCCATGGACTACATCCTCCTCGGGGACCTGAACTTCCACCTCGAGAACAACAAGGACACCAACTCCACCACCCTGATCGACAACCTCGCCACCCTCGGACTCAGACAGCTCGTGACTACACCCACCCACGCCGCTGGCCACACGCTCGACTCCATCTTTTCCGCAAGCCCACACGTCTCCTTCAACCACACCTCCGAACTCCACTGGACTGACCACCACTGCATCCACTTCACCTACAGGAAGCCCACCACGCACCACCGCACCGAACAAATGCCTCGCCGCTGCTGGAGCAGAGTCACGGAAGACCAGCTAACCACAACCCTCGCCCTGAGCCCACCCGCCGAACCCTCCGACCCCGACACCGCCGCCCGCAACCTCAGACAGTGGATCGACGACTGCGCCAACACCCTCGCCCCGCTCAAGAATCCGCCCAACAGCCACACCAGCAAGAAAGCCACCTGGTTCACCGAAGACCTCCAGGCCTCCAAACGAACATGCCGAAAACTGGAGAAGATCTGGCTCCACGAACGGACAGCGGACAGCTACACCGCCCACAAGAGCGCCACCCGCAGTCACCATCACCTCATCAGATCCGCCAAAAGGGCCTCACTCAAAGACCGCCTAGACAACAACGCACACAACAGCAAAGAGCTCTTCAACATCGTGAAGGAACTCTCCAACCCCAGCTCCAACACCAACGACATCCAGCCGTCGCGAGACCTGTGCGACTCACTGGCCACCTTCTTCCACCGCAAAATCGCCGACATCCACGACAGCTTCAACACCACGACCGCCCCGGCAACCACCGAGACCACTGCCCCCACAACCACCAACCGCCTGCTCTCCTGGACCAACATCAACGACGAGGACACCAGCGAGATCATGAACACCATCCACTCCGGTTCACCGCTAGACCCGTGCCCTCACCACATCTTCAACAAAGCCAGTACAGCCATCGCGCCCCATCTCCGGAAAATAATCAACACCTCCTTCGAGACAGCAACCTTCCCGGAAAGCTGGAAGCACGCCGAGATCACCGCCTTACTCAAGAAACCCAAGGCAGACCCCAAGGACCTCAAGAACTTCCGACCCATCTCTCTGCTCCCGTTCCCCGCGAAGGTCACCGAGAAAATCGTCAACAAACAACTGACCCGCTACCTCGAGGAGAACAACATCCTGGACCCTTCCCCGTCCGGCTTCCGCAGCAACCACAGCACCGAAACCGCCCTCATCGCCGCCACCGATGACATCAGGACCCTGCTAGACAACGGAGAAACAGCAGCCCTCATCCTCCTGGACCTATCAGCCGCCTTCGACACGGTCTGCCACCACACACTACGAACACGCCTTCACGACGCCGGGATCCAAGAGAAGGCCCTGGACTGGACCACATCCTTCCTTTCCGGCAGAACACAAAGCGTCCGCCTCGCCCCCTTCCGATCCAAGGCCACCAAGATCATCTGCGGCGTACCCCAAGGCTCCTCCCTCAGCCCAGCGCTGTTCAACATCTACATGGCACCCCTCGCCCACGTCGCCCGACAGCACAACCTCAACATCATCTCCTACGCCGACGACACCCAGCTGATCCTCTCCCTCACCAAAGACCCTCACACCGCCAAAGCCCACCTCCACGAAGGAATGAAGGCCGTCGCCGAATGGATGAGGACCAGCCGCCTGAAGCTGAACTCGGACAAGACGGAGGTCCTCATCCTTGGTTCCAACCCTTCAGCCTGGGACGACTCCTGGTGGCCAACATCACTGGGAACAGCCCCGCCACCCACCGACCACATACGCAATCTAGGGGTCATCCTCGACCCCACCCTCTCCATGACTAAGCAGGCCAACGCCGTTTCTTCATCCTGCTTCAACATCCTCCGAATGCTCCGCAGGATCTTCAAGTGGATCCCCACCGAAACAAGAAAAACAGTCACCCAGGCCCTCGTCACCAGCAGGCTGGACTACGGAAACGCCCTCTACGCAGGAACGACGGCTAAGCTCCTGAGGACGGCTGCAACGCATCCAGAACGCCTCTGCACGTCTTATCCTCGACATCCCCCGACGCAGCCACATCACACCCCACCTGAGAGACCTGCACTGGCTCCCTGTCAACAAGAGGATAACCTTCAAGCTCCTCACCCACGCACACAAAGCACTCCACAACTCCGGACCAGCCTATCTCAACGGACGACTCAGCTTCTACACCCCCACCCGCCAGCTCCGCTCGACCAGCCTCGCCCTCGCCACAGTCCCCCGCATCCGGAAAACGACCGCCGGCGGCAGATCCTTCTCCCACCTCGCCGCCAAGACCTGGAACACCCTCCCCACCAACCTCCGACAGACCCAAGACCTACTGGCCTTCAGAAGACTCCTCAAGACCTGGCTCTTCGATCAGTAGCAGCACCACCCCCCTCTTCCCCCAGCGCCTTGAGACCCTCGCGGGTATGTAGTGCGCTTTATAAGTGACATGATTGATTGATTGATTGAGGTCCTGGATGACCTGGAGGAGCGTATGGCAGCTGTCATACCAGAGGAGTTAGTAACAGGAATATCGGGACAGCACAGTGCAGCCGTAGAAAGTGAAGAGCAGACAACGGGTAAGTCACAATAAGTGCACATATGTGAGTAATGGGTCATGGTGGTGATCACAGCTAGAAATGTCCCTGTGCCACAGTCTGATGTGTGCATCTTGGTGTCCTTGGACTTGTCCACAATCACAACTATTCTTAATGTAAGTAAATCACATATGACAATCACACATTGCAAATGTCTAAAAATCACTGCCATGTCCATCTCTGATGGAGCAGATATACTGTGCCTCATTTATGGATGGCCTTGCACCACTGGTATGTCACTTTTGGGAATGTTTAAAGTGAAGCCCCTTAGGCGTAAGGACTCCATAAATGATGCCCACAATCCTGTTATCACATCCGAGCAATAAGTTGTGTCAAGCACCAGTGTTGTACACTTTTGTGTGCTGAACAAGGACAGGTAAAGCCGCCCTGTGTGTCTGAACCTGTGCCTGTAAATAACAAGCTGTCAATGCTACATTTGGCATGTCAGTGGTGTGACATGTGAACCTTTGTGGGTATTTTCCATGCAACACCTGTGTCCACTGATGTATGTTCAGATTAATTAACAATTCCCAATCCAAAAATGCATCTGAGTGCCATGCCACCCTACAGCTGGTGTACTGATGAGGAACAAGGAGGAATTCACTTATGTGCCCAGCTCATTTATTCCTGTCAAATGCACACTGTATTCCACTGCATGCATCGTAAGACAACCTAAAAACAACAGATCATTCATGTGTAGGAAGGTGCACCATCATGTACAAAAACAACCTAACCGCCAAGGTGGCACCCCAGCACCATGGTGCAAGGTTGCCAGATTGCACAATGTGCCTGCAAATATATGGGGGGATCAACAAGCAATTTGTCATGCATGCGTATCACTGTAAACAGGATTTAATGCACTGGTGGTTCTAGGTGCTCATAACAATAACCCTCAGTGCCTGTGCAGGATGTAAAATTACATGACACATAGGGGCATATGTACAAGGAGTTAGTGCCGCTGTTGCAGCACTTTTTAGACGGTACAGCGCCAATTTCTTAATTGCCATATGTACAAGCTGCCGCTAACCTCAGTTAGCGTCCGTTTACCAGCAAAAATGTTCATTACATAGAACGCCACTTCTGTTAGTGACAGCTAATGAAAATGAGATGCAAGGTAGCCATTTCTGTGCCAAAATGCCCCCAAAGCCCACTTTGCGATCTTTACAAGGAAATACTTGTATGGAGCAAGACCAAATAAACTGCCTCTAACTGCAGTTAGAGGCTGTTTTTAAGACCAGAAAATAGCTGTACTCAAAAATTGAGCAAACAATTGGGTCCCCATCTCAGCAGGATTCTGTGCTGGGCAGCGCTGCAAGGAATGTTGCTGTGCTGCCCTGCGACAAAACTACAGGGCAGGACGGTGCACCATCAATAAGATATTGTGCATTCCTGGGCCTCATTCATGAAAAGTGTTGCAGCGCTGCAACAAGACAGAGTTGCAACACTTTTCCCTACGCCCTTCTTGTGACAACATGGTGTAGTGTAATTCCTATTTCCCTAATAGGCTCTGCGCATTGGAATAATATACCCTATAGATTCGACATAGGACTGAGCTCAGTATGTCCCTATCGAGTATATTAAACTTAATTACTTTGTGCCAGCTAACTCAGAGGCCACTAGAAACTCCGCGTAAACAAGAAGGGAGTAGTTTCTGGCAACCGCATAAACATGACAACTTTGTTTCCCTTTAGAATCGGAACACTCTCAGAATAGTGGAAACAATAGATAACAGTTTCACTCAGCTAATCGTGCATGCTTAGTTTCTTCAGAGTTACACAGAAAGAATAGACGGGCGTTTCAAAAAGGATTTATTGAACAGTCTTGTTTCTCGTGTACGAGATATGAGCTGTTATGATCACAAGACAGTATGCGAGATATATAATGTACAGCGTAAGCAGTAGAAAGAAATAATACTGCGCTAGCATTATCTTTTAGCTATGACACATATATTCATATACATAAATAACATAAGCTAAAAATGCGAGTACTCATAAGATGCTTCTCTAACTAGTTCTACCCCAGTGTACCTAACCTAAGTGTAGTCCAAGGTAAGAAGTAGGTGAAGTATTCTATAGTATGGTATGCTATAGTCTAGTATGCCAAGTCTAGTATGCCAAGAGTTCCTCTAGGTTCTAGTCAGCTCCATACCTTGAGAATGAGAGAGGTGGGAATCTCCTTCCGGGTCTCGAACTCTAACACCCCGCGAAGGGAGTCAGAACACTGGAAGCTGGATTCTCTGCGAGCAGGGATGACAGCGTCTCTTGTCAGTGCGTCAGGCCGGGACACGGGCTCCTCTAAAGTCGAGGTCTCCTCCTACTTGCTTGGGCAAGGGAAGGTATATTTATACCTGGTAGGTGCCTTGGAATGTTAACATTGACGTAAAGTCGGGCAGAGGAAGACGTCAGGAATGAACCCTTAAGGTATAGCGGTTCATGCATAATAAATGAGTTCTTGGAGAAATCAATAATCCTGTGCTAAGGGAACTCCCAAGAGCTTAAAGGTCTGGTTTCTAAGAACTCGTTGTGACGTTAGGGTGGACGGATGTAAGTGACCATCCCTGTATTTGGATAGAATGGCTAATGCCTAAATAAGGAATGGGATCTTATGCCTATATAAGGGCAATGCGAATTGTGCCTATATAAGGACATGTTTCAGGAAAACCTATATACGGACACCTAAAGCGGAATACAACACCCACTCCACTTTCGAATGAACGATAGTACTAAATGCTAAACATGAAATGCTAAACATTAAACTGAGTACCACATATTGCTAAAAACATTTCTAAAAGCATATTAAAAGAAGGGGCATATTATCAAGGGCTTTATCGCCGCTTTAGCAGCACTTTTTGCCGCTAAAGCGGCGATATTTTTATCGCCCTATTAGCAAGCTGTCGCTAACAGGCGTTAGCGACAGCTTTTAGGCGTTAGCGGCCGGGATTCACATTGCCTTGCATGTCAGCGATAATTATCGCTAATGACATGCAAGGAAGGCGTTCCCTACTAAAAGCGACTGAAAACAGTCGCTAACACCACTACCCCCTATTAGCAAGGCAGGCAAAGCGATAAAATAATTCGCACTAAGCGCGTTTATCGCTAGATTTTATCACCTGCTAGTGAGGATGACTTACCTGTTTAAAGTATAGGAGGTGGATTCTAATGCTGAATCCACCTTAGCGATAATGCGAGAATATCGCTGCTTTTCCAGCGATATTCTCACATTTTGCCGCTATCGCTGGAAATGTTATCGCTATGGAGATAAACCTTGTTAATAGGGTGTTATCTCAGCGATATTTTCCAGCGATAGGCGGCGTTAAACAAAGTCGCGCTAAGCGCGGTTAGCGATAAATATCGCTAATCCTTGATAATATGCCCCGAAGTTTTAAAAGAACTGTTACTAAAACATGTAATGCAATAGGTACTGTACATTTTAAAGCATTTTTTCATTCTAAGCATATATTGGAAATAAATGCAACATGAATGAATAAACAGAAATATATACATATGACGGAATGGTTGACAAGTTTTCATAAATCAAAGCCATTGAATATCATGGTACTAAATGAAATTGTGGTAGGTAAGTTGACAATGTGTCCCTGGAAGTATTCAAAGAAGTCCATTTTATATGAATAGTTCTACTGTAAGCAGATTGAATTGCCATGTATTTTCAAAAAATAGAGAAAAAGAAAAAAGTACATTTTTAGGAAGAGTTCCAAGTTTTGTTTTGTTTTGAAAATATGGAGGCCAAATTCATTGCTTCCCTGGTACACTGCGAGCTGAATCAATGTCAGTGTATGGGTCTGGTGTAAACATGAAATCATCTATTTCTGTAGACAAAAGATCGTCTACCGATGTCGGTGACAGTTGGAATACCTCGTTCAGAAGGTTAACTGCACAGAGATGTGAAGCATCGCCTTCAGCATAGGATGCCACAGCAATGTTCGCGTCCGTTGTTACCTGTGTGCCTGTTGATCCATCTCGTACCTCAGCAGCAGCAGGAAGCGTCTGTGAGATCTCAAGGAATGCCGTCATCAGGATTGGTAGCCTCTGGGGACAACACAGAGCATGGGCCGTTATCGGGTCCAGCAGAGTATCGATATCCATTGGCATGACTGATGGGAGTGTTAGACAGGTGTCTAGCACGCATTCTTCACCACAAAGCAGGCAGCGTAGAACAGGTAAGATGCAATCTTGCCAGATTGGTCTAAATGACAGAAACCATGTTGTATTAAGTTCCCGAAGACGAGGTATGCCCAAAAGTTGCACTATGCGCTCACGGCACTTCCATTCTAGGAGAGCTTTCTCCAAATTGCTGGGAGTGACACCGGTTGATAGGCTTGCCATAGCGTAGTAGTAGGAATAAAAACAGGATTCCCGCAACCAGTGCTAGAATTAATGGCACACCACCAAACACCGAATGTGCGAAGTTTGGAATGATTCCGAGGACTGCTTGAAAAGGTGTTAACAGTCCGGAACAGATGGTCTTAAATACATGTACAATCCCGCTCGTATCAGACATGTTTAAGATACGTCCCATCATTTCTACAAAATGTATAGGGCAGTTTGTACGAATTAGAGCCTGTATCTCAGCCGAAGTCCTTGCAATTTGTAAATCATAGATTTCTTTGGCCGAGGTCAAAGGCACGGTTTGTTGCAAAAGCATGGCTTTCATTCTGCTTAAAGTATCAAAACGTATAAAAGAAACATTCAATGAAGGCCATAGAGGCGACTCCCTGACTGTGTCTATTGGGGGAAACAATACTTGCATACAACAAGTAACCCTGGAGTTGACCGTTACCAGATATGGGATGCCCGGCAACATGCCACAGCAACTCTGATCATTCAACATGAGATAACTCCCATTAGAAAGTTGGCCAAACGTTGGATTAATCACAGTAGCTGGTGTACCCTGCTGGTGGCAGGACAAGTTTGCCATAGAACCATTACAAGCCCCGTGTAAAGAAATGTCCTGACATATGAGTGAACCGCTCAGTGCATTTTCACAGTGTGTACCGCTTAGAAACACTTCACGATCCCCACTCCAACATCTGTATTCATAAGGTAAATCCCAGGATGTCTTAATGTAATCTTTACCCAACCTTTCACATTTGCCTGCTTGCATTTGTTTGAGGCAATACTGAAACTGAAAAGTAGTGACAGGCAGAGTTATTTTGCCATGGATAAGCCATTCTGTAGCTGGTTTTTCTGCTACCGTAAATGGTAATTTTTCCAGTTTTTCAATGCTCAGCACTGTATACTTTGCTCCCTTTTGTGCCAGTTCGATCTGTTTATCCTTTATATTGTATTCTGAAAACAGAGACGACGTGTTGATAAAACGCCAAGGCACATAGCCTGCACGCAAAGATTGCAGCATCCAGCCTAATAACATAATAGAACGTAACTGAGATTGGTCTTGTTCCAGTATGTCTATAGCAGAGGATACAATGTTGTCCAATGAATACATTCTGGATGACAAAGTTGTTAACCCATTGTCGACTACAGAGCGAGATTTCTCTAAGTTAATACGATCAAGCTCACGTATTCGTTCTGCGGCCTCTGCCTGTGAAACCTTCCATACTTCATTATAAGCAGCATAAATGCCGGCATATATGAAACGTTTTTGACGCGGTTTTCTTGGTCCTAGCAAGAAATCCCTAAGGTCTGCGTCTTCTTTAAGTAAAGATAAGTGTTGTTTCACATCCTCGAGTGTAGATTTTTGTAACCAGTCGAGTCACAATTTTCCTACACTGTATGTTGTTACTAGCCCCGGATGTTGTCGTTGAACATAACGTGGGTCTGGCCTATGGATAGTAAAGCCCTGTATTCTATTCAGGAATCTTTCTTGACAGATGTTTGTGTCTGTGGGCCAGAGTAACCATTTTTTCCAATCAGGATCTGTTCTGTTGTTTTGTAGTATTGTGTCTACTGTGACCGCTCCCTGTGTAGTGCTATTACTTGCAGGTGTTGGTACAGAAGGTGTGTTCATGTCTTTGATCTTAGCTAAACCAAGGCAAGACGTTTGTTGTACAGTGTCATTCAAAAACATTATTTAATGTGGGATGATACATGCTCTAAACAAAGCTTCTATCCCCTGCACTTGCCAATCTTTAGAACCCCAGACAGATTTTGTGTCGATTGTGTCTTTCCAAAAGTCAAATCCTTGTCTAGACATGGTGGGTAATAAAGGCTGCAGAATAAATCTGTTTTGTATTAGTTAACATAATTTTCTGTCCTGTTTTGTTTACATTTTTATAGTAAAACGTTTCTGGATCAGATGTATTGTACCCTGAAAAATATGGAAACTTTTGGCAAACGTTTTTGAACTACCCTTTGGTGGTGTAGGACAATGTTCCCATTGGTTAAACATAAACACATTTCTAGGTGTTGCAGATTTATGCAAAAAATGATGACCATAGTGGTTGTAACAATAAAGCTGTTCATAGTCTGATGAACCCTCCAAGTATTCATTGATAGAGAATGCAGCAGACCTTTCTAGATCAGACATCATATCATTTACAGTCTCAAAGTCCCAATCATCAGAATAGGTACTGGAGGTAATAAAATCACTTAATGAAATTTTAAATAAATGTGGAATGTTCAAAAGTTCCGTCAGGCCGAATATATCGAAATCGATTTTGTCCCACGCTATACCATCCTGTATAGGAACGGCTGTGATGTTCACTGCTGACAAGTCTCTTGCTTCACGATGGGATGATTTGTGTGGTTTTAAAAGTAAGTTCACATTTTTACTTTCAGTGTCCATATGGATGTATCTGCCATTTATAAGCACGCTGATAGTCATAACCAAAGCTAGCCAAAGCAGAAAGAAAAATATTCCAGAAATAATCCATAGTTCAATCCATGGTGAAACCAGATAAGTCTCTTTCAGGAAATGAAAAAGGTCTTCTACTTGTTGTTTGAAAGTTTTTTGTAGGGCTGGCGTCATTTCAGGTTCACTCGGATCCTCAGAAAACGTATCAAAGTTAATGTAATAGCCAGAAGCAGTTCGGTCAATTGTTGGAATTGCATCAGGATTTGTTGAAATCGCTGGAACCAATTGATCACGTGTTACGTTGGTGTAGACAGGTGTATCTGGACGAACTGTTACTTGAGTTTCAAGAGGGATGAGTTCCATAGCATTGTTGCTTAGTCCTTCATCTGTTACTGCTGAATTCTCGATGGTTATGAGTCTTTCAGTCTGAACCTCTTGGATAGTAGCGAGAGGAGTGCGTCTGCTACTAGGTCAGAGTCCACGAGGCCTACTATTTAGTATTGGCCACATACTGTGGTTTGATGAGGTCGATTGACACAAATCTTTTCTCCTTTTTTCCAGCAAGGGGCGGCAGAAGTACTGTTCTTGTTCCGTGTACGGCTAGGACAGGTACTGGTTGTCTGTAAGAAGGTCCAAATTCCTTCTTGTCCGCAATTTTCTCTCTGACTAGATCCCCAACTTTTGGGATCCAGACAGGCCTTGCTGGGACTTCCGGTGTTTCCCCAGTGGTGGTTGGCTTCAGGAACACGTTGCTTTGTTTCGATCTTAGTTCATTTAGATCCTGTAAAACAGCCAAACGATCTTTGATATCAAAGGGTTTATTTTCCACCACTGTGCCTTTACATTCGAGATCAGGAACCCACATTCTTGTTCCAAATAGGACCTCATATGGAGTGACCCCCCTAGAGAACTTCTTGGCAAATTATTTAATGAGCGTTGGACCCCATAAAGATGTTTGACCCACCCATCACCCGAACCTAATACTCTAGCTGTTATAGACTGCTTTATGTCCCGGTTTTTCCTTTCCACAACAGAATTTACCTCAGGATCAAATGGAGAGGAGTACCGCAATGCTACACCCAAACTGGCCATGGCTTCTTTGTAAGCCCGAGAGCGAAACGCAGGGCCCTGGTCAGAATGTAGTGTGCCAATTGCGTATGTGCTGATAAAGACTCGCAAATCTTTTATAACAGTTCGAGCGTCAGCCGAGCGCTGATGCCATATCCATAGGAACCTTGTCTTACTATTTGTGGGATTGCATTTGTCCAAAAGGACGCCTGCGCGTAGATAGTCTAATGCTGTCTAACAATGGTGTCTGTACTGGGCAGGCTACTTTGTAGCATGGTGTCTGGTGGTGTTCTGCACTAGTCTGTCTATTGCAGTCTCTGCAATCATTGATGAAGATGTGAATCTGTGTATTCATTCCAGGCCACCAGTACATCTCTTTTAATGTTAATATTGTTTTAGAGATCCCTTGATGTGACAGACCCTCCCCCAGATGTGCTTCATAAATCAAAGCTGCTCTACGTTCCATGTTTGGTATTACCCTATCCCCCACTCCAGGGATTCGAGCAAAAGGAACGTTGTTTGCATCAATTACATAAGAGTACTTGAGTGGAAATTTCTTTGGTAACGCTGCATCACTGCCTTTGCTTGAAGCATTGACAGCCAACAATATCTCACTGTCTATTCTCGTTTTTGAACGATTGATCGCAGCTACGGAAGCCGTCTGAACAGCCCCCTTTGCGGCTTCATCAGCCAATGGATTCCCTGCAAATTGAACGCCATCACGTTGATGACTCAGCGTGTGTATCACGTGAGCTTTTGGTAGTTCGTTTCTCAACTGAACTACTTGTTCCCAAAGCGTTTTATGCTTTATTGTGCCACCTTTTGCATCTTTGAACCCATTTTCAAGCCAATTCTGTATATATTCATTATACGACTGAACACAGTAAAGAATCGCACACTATAAGTGTGGGGAATTTGCGATCTGTATTCTCAAGTGCCAGTTTGAATGCTTGTAGTTCAGCTCGCTGAGCTGTACAATCTCCTAGAGATTGAGTTTTAGTGACCATTGGTCTGAAGTTACCATCTTGCATGCGACCTTTAACGATTGCGCACGCTGCACTGTAAGCTTGCTTACTCCCTGTAGCGGGTTGTGCTGATCCGTCAGTGTAAATTATAAATTCATACTGATCGAGAGGCAGAATTTCAGTGGGCAGAGGACATTCATGTTCATATTGCAGGAACGCTTGTGTTTTTAAATCAGGATCAAAAACATATTCAACATCTGTTGCAGCAAGAGAATTAACCCATTGTATCCATCTAGGATGTAAAGCTTTTGCATTTGGAATGCTCGCTTTTGTAACCACCTCTAAGGCTGGTACTGGAGTTACGACAATAATGCGTTTCCCTTGGGCTAGAGCTCTTTCTTTTGCTACAGCGGTGTGAACTGCTGTCAGTATTTTTTCTGTTGAAGTGAAGCGCATTTCTGCTTGTGTATACAAATGTGATTTGTATGCTATTGGTACTTTTTCACCCTCATTAAATGTTAAATAGGTGAATCCGCATTGACCCGAAATTATTCAGATCACTAAATTGCGTATATTTACGTGTCTTTGTAAGTGATTTGTTGCTAACATGTTAGCTTGGAGTGAACGCAGGATTTCTGTATGTTCCTGTGTCCAATGTTTTGTTGAAAAATCAGGTTTGATTAATTCGTAGAGAGGTTTAACCCTTTCTGCGTAATTTAGAATGTAAGTTCTTCCAAAATTTAGGAAACCCAAGATGGATTGTAAGTTTTTCAACGTTTTGGAGGTTGGAGCAGCGCGCACTTTTCTAAAAAGTTAGCTCCCAGGCTCTTGCCTTCACTTGAAAGCTCATATCCTAGGAAAAGGACATTGAGATGGGCAATTCTGGATTTTTTAAAGTTGAATTTATAGCTTTCAGAGGCGAAGCCCAATATAATGGTACTCACCCTGTTCAAGTGCCTATCTAGGTCATCGTCTGTCAGATAGATGTCATCGACATATGACAATGCCTCATTATCATAAATTTGTAGTAACTCTGTTACTCTTGCTGAGAATAACCCCAGGCTGTTTTTGAACCCTTGTGGGAGTCGACAAAATTGACGCTGGGTCCCCATTATTGAGAAAGCTCTTAAGTACCTGCTTTCAGGTGCTATGTTTTGACAAAAGAAACCATTTGAAATGTCCAATGTGGTTTTATATTTTTACGCACAATGTTATTCATTAATGCTGTACTATGTGCATTTTGCACTGCAAATGTTTTGTAACAAGTGTTCAAGTGCCTGTAATCCAAAACTAGACGATATGTATGGTCTGGTTTGGATACAGGAAACAAAGGATTGTTCATTGAGGAGGTGCATGTTTCAATCACCCCTTGGTATTCAAGTTGATCTAAGATCTCCCTGACCTGTTTTTTAGCTTCTTGCTTTATTGGGTACTGCCTTTGTGCAGTAGGTTGATTTTTTATATGTATTTTGTGGTGAGGTGAGTCCTCATCCCATCCTACATGATTTTTGTATAATGCTGGGGCCTGGGCAACTGCCCATTTCCTGGCATAAGTATATTTTAGGTGAATTGGAATATGGTTGGAGAAGGCTGGCATAATGATGTCCTCACCATGTGGGCACTCCCTGACAAAGTTTGGTGGGCAGTCCTTTTCTGCTAGAAGTATATCATAACCCCTTGAAAGTTTCTCCCAAAAGAGTATTTTCACTTTTCTTGGTATGTCTCCCTCCATTCGGAGTGTTATTTCATATAACTTTTGTGGAGTACTAACCCTGGTGTCTACAGTCTCTACTGTGATGTACTCATTCAAGTCCACTATCTCCAGAAGTTCCTTCAGGTTCTGGCGAGCTATTGTTACTTCTGCTGCACTGTCCAGCATTGTCTGAGCCCATTCTCCGTTCTTGAGCTGTGTTCTCAGTATTCTCGGCATGTCTGATCTTCAGACCTGCTATCTTCTTCTTTGTGAATTGAGGTTTTGATTTATTTTTCTGAACGTGTTTATCGTCTTTGGATTTCACTCGTTCTTCTTTGTGATCTGACCGTCCTCTTCTTTTTGATGTCTGTGACGATATCTGAAAGGTACGAGAGGAACGTGTATCAGTATCTTGATACCTGTCAGGTTTTCTTAAATTATCCCTATTCCTGAGATTATACCTCCTTTCAGAGGGCTCCTTTTGAGGAGACCTACCTCGGGATTGAGAACGTGTCTCGTTTGAATTTTGTTTATTAGTTTCCCACTTCTTTTTAGAAGATGTAGGATTTTGTTTAATAGAGTCCTTCTCAGGACTTTCAGATAGTTTTGGCTTCAAAGGTTTTCCACCCAAACTATCTCTGCCTAATTCTGCATAAGATTGTTCTATTATTCTGGGTAGTTCATGTTGATGTTCTGTTACATCAAATTCCCTTAAGCGTTGGCGGATCGCCACTGATGCTGCCTCCCCTTTAATATTAGATAATATTATTGTTGAGACCTGGTCGAAGTTTTTCAGTAATTTCATACCTAAATTCAGAGCAGGTTCTGCCCCGTATTCGTTTGTTTCAGGACATCTGGTATTACTGCAATTGATGGAACACCATGTGTTTTAGTATAGATGGCAGCAAAGACTGCACCCCAAGTGGTGCAGTCTTCCAGTTGTGGTGTGATCCCCATTGGTAAACAGATTGTTAGGATTCTGTGTTTCTCATAGGGGCTAGTATTTGGAAATACTGCTTCGATTTGAGTAATTTTTTGAGCTATCCAGAATGGAATTTGTTCACGTTTTGTGGGCATTTTACTCATGACTGCGTGTAAAGTCTGTGGAGTAATTTTTAGTGTATTCCCCTGTTGAGGGGTTTGATTTGGAATGGTCATTGGTGGTTGGACTGTGAAAGTCCGCATGACATATTGGACTAATTGTCTGTAAATTTTTATTAACTCTTGTAGTTGAGTAAGTAATTCCTCGTCTGACATTACATCGATGTCAGGATGAGGTGTGTAGCCGGCTAGAATCGGCCATGTTGCTCCTGGTCTACCTAGTGGACCGAGCCTGGTAATGTTTTTGTGATGTTTTAGGGCGCCTTTAAAACAGAGATCATGCTCCTGGTATGTGAGTGGAATTTCAATATCCTCGAAAGGAATATATTCCTCTGGTGGTTCATCTTCTTTAAAGAAGTGAAATAGTTTTGTTACTGGATTTGATTCTGAGAATACTATCCATGAATAGAATACCTCTGTCTGACAGGATTCATGTGCCTCTATCACGAAAACTGCTCTACCACCTCTTGGTGGTAGACCGTGTTTTATAAGTTTTAGAGTGATAGCTCTCCTTAAGTTTGGATGGATGATTATAACACCCTCATCGGCTTCATTTAAACCTGTAAAATTAAAAGCTGTTACGACTGGATCAGCCGCAGCTACACCGTTCTCGGTGCCATTATCCCCGTGTATGGACACTTGTTTTTTTGAAAAATGGAGAACAAGTTTCAAGGAAACAAAAGATAAGGTGCACAATATTTTGGAGAACTGTATCCTTCAACGTTGAACAAACCAAATAGCTAATATATATAGGATTTTTTTTGTCCTATTTAGCTTTGTCGGATATTTAACCCTACCCACTCCAGACGTCTTATGGAGTATGTGAGTAGGGGTCTCTGAGAAAAGCACGACTGAGTTACTCAGTATCTAGCTTTAAATTAGTGCCTTACCAAACGTTGGGCGCCATGTAGTGTAGTTCCTATTTCCCTAATAGGCTCTGCGCATTGGAATAATATACCCTATAGATTCGACATAGGACTGAGGTCAGTATGTCCCTATCGAGTATGTTAAACTTAATTACTTTGTGCCAGCTAACTCAGAGGCCACTAGAAACTCCTTGTAAACAAGAAGGGAGTAGTTTCTGGCAACCGCATAAACATGACAACTTTGTTTCCTCTTAGAATCGGAACACTCTCAGAATCGTGGAAACAATAGATAACAGTTTCACTCAGCTAATCGTTCATGCTTAGTTTCTTCAGAGTTACACAGAAAGAATAGACGGGCATTTCAATAAAAGGATTTATTGAACAGTCTTGTTTCTCGTGTACGAGATATGAGCTGTTATGATCACAAGACAGTATGCGAGATATATAATGTACAGCGTAAGCAGTAGAAAGAAATAATACTGCGCTAGCATTATCTTTTAGCTATGACACATATATTCATATACATAAATAACATAAGCTAAAAATGCGAGTACTCATAAGATGCTTCTCTAACTAGTTCTACCCCAGTGTCCCTAACCTAAGTGTAGTGCAAGGTAAGAAGTAGGTGAAGTATTCTATAGTATGGTATGCTATAGTCTAGTATGCCAAGTCTAGTATGCCAAGAGTCCCTCTAGGTTCTAGTCAGCTCCATACCTTAAGAATGAGAGAGGTGGGAATCTCCTTCCGGGTCTCGAACTCTAACACCCCGCGAAGGGAGTAAGCTGGATTCTCTGCGAGCAGGGATGACAGCGTCTCTTGTCATTGTGTCAGGCCGGGACACGGGCTCCTCTAAAGTCGAGGTCTCCTCCTACTTGCTTGGGCAAGGGAAGGTATATTTATACCGTGTAGGTGCCTTGGAATGTTAGCATTGACGTAAAGTCGGGCAGAGGAAGACGTCAGGAATGAACCCTTAAGGTATAGCGGTTCATGCATAATAAATGAGTTCTTGGAGAAATCAATAATCCTGTGCTAGGGGAACTCCCAAGAGCTTAAGGGTCTGGTTTCTAAGAACTCGTTGTGACGTTAGGGTGGACGGATGTAAGTGACCATGCTTGTATTTGGATAGCATGGCTAATGCCTAAATAAGGACTGGGATCTTATGCCTATATAAGGGCAATGCAAATTGTGCCTATATAAGGACATGTTTCAGGAAAACCTATATACGGACACCTAAAGCGGAATACAACAATGGATGCACTGTATTCACTGGACAGTGCTCCATGTCGCAAGTAATGACAGATATGTCTGGAATCCTGACGTATCTGTCAGCGCTAAAGTCACGCATTGCTGCAGTTGTGTCACATAGCATGACGCAACTCCAGCAATGCATGGGGACAGCCTATCCCTGTGGCACTGCGTCACCCTTACGCCTGCCATGAGGCAGGCGTAAGGTACTGACGCAGTGGCGTCCCACAATTGTTGCAGTGAAATCTGATGGATTTCACTGTGCCACTCCTATGAGGCTTTGTAGCGTGGGCACGCACACCCTGCATACATCATACTTGAAGCAGGCATAATGAGTCACAGGGCTTCACAAGGTCACGCTTATGCCTGCATTCCACACTTTGCAAATATGGTGCAACGTGGTGCCATATTTTGCATGGTCTTTCTTGAGGGGTGCCAGTATGTTGGCGGAGTTTGATATCCATCGGTGGAGGTAGCGTGCTGCGGTGTAATCGTCTGTAAGTGTTGTTGGAGTGGTGGTGCTGAGGGAGTTTACTAGATGTTCTACGGTGGCCAAGATCCATATGTGATGTTGGGCGATGATTGCGGTGGGGTACGGTGTGCATGGTGAAGAAGTGATGTATACAATGATGGTTGGTCCTGGAGAGTCTTGTGGTGTGGCTGTAGTTGAAGTTCCCGCTGGTGGAGGAGACGTGCTTGACCGTGTGTCATGCTATGTGTCTTGGTGCAGTGAATAGCTGTTTGAGTCTGATGTTGGCGAGCTTACATAGGAGGGTGTGGTCTTCTGGTCACTGGGGTTGTCCAGGTGGAACTAGAGTTCTCCAAGTAGGATGTCGTTGTTGGATGGGAGAGCCTGGGGTGCAATGAGGTCCACAATGGTATTGGGGAATGGGAGTCCATGGCCCAGAGTGCCTGCAAATGAGTGTGCCGCAGAGGATGTTGTTGTGCTTGGTACAGATCTGGAACTTGAGTTGTACCAGGGTCACTGTTGTGTCATTAGAGTGCGTGGTCAGTCGGAGTGTGTTATTTGTAGGAGATGGCAATGCCTCCTCATGGATAGTCGGGGTGGTCCTTGCGTGTCATTTAGTATCCATCAGTGATGACCATGTCAGGTCCTGAGCAGAGGTAGGTCCAGGTTTCTGTGAAGAAGGTGATGTCTAAAGAGGTCCCATATTTCTGTTGTGTGTTTGTGGAGGGACCACACATTGATGAGGATGCAGTTGAGCTAGTCATGTGCACTGTTGGTTGGCTGGGCGGCACGAGGCACTGGTGTGCAGATGTGGCAGAAGTTGCGTTTGTAGTGTCAACAGGCACAGGGTTCAAGAGAATTACACAGTGTTGCTAGATGACAGGCAGTGCTGCATCCAGGGTTGATGCCGAGAAGGGTGCTGGCGTCGTAGCGGAGGAGTGTCCTAGAGGAAGGGTCTATGTTGCTGAGCGCGGTCCAGGTGCGGCCGGACGCAGACGGGCTTGCCTATGGCTTGACTTGGGCATGTGAGTCATACATTACAACGCAGGCATCACATTGTAATGCCTTTACAATGCAACTTCAACAACATAGTTGCCTTGACATTGCATGCCATTCCAACGCATTGTGCGTCCAGTGTGTAGGAGAGTAGGATCTGCTTCACATGGGTACCCCCACTTTTTGCTGATGCTTCACTGTTTTTCGACATTAGTCTGGCTGGGGCCCTGCTAATCAGAACCCCAGCCTAGCTGCTTCCTCTCTAAAATGGTTTCCATGTGCCTTAGGCACATCTCTGATTGGGATCTGGAGTGCCCTTATAAGTCCCTAGTATATGGTATACTATGTACCAAGGGCATAGGTACCTCAGAGGCCTGCCAGGGGCTGCAGCATGTATTATGCCACCCCTGGAAGGCCATCCAAACTGACACCACAGGTCTGCTACTGCAGCCTGGGTAAGGTGGTGCAAGCACCCCTTACTGTGATATAGGTTACCTATATCACGAAATACATACACACATATAAACCTATAAGTCACTCCTAAGGCAGGCCTTATCAATCCTAAAGGCAGAGTGCATGGTTCCTATGTGAGAGGGTGCCCCTGCATGAGCAGGGCCCCTCTGCAGCGTTCGGAGGCCATCTCTGATGCTGTTTGTAGTGCAGCCTGACCATATACTCTTAAGCGCATTATATCCTCGCGGTAAAATGCTAACTTTGGAATGGCTGCACCTAAACATGTCGTGTTTGGTGTCAAACATCTTGGAATACTACCCCCCGCCAATCCTGGTGGCGGGGGTAGCATTCCACCCTTCTAGAGGGAAAGACATGTTAACTCTGACGAGTCCGGTAACTTCTTTCCAGAGCCCTGGCATCACAAAATGGATGCTGCTGCCACAGACACGAGTCTGGCCTCCTGCTGCTGGACGAAACTCCGGCAGGGAGGCCTGGACAACAGGTTTCCTGTCCCAGGGAGGTGTGACCACCTCCCCAGACAGGATAATGTGTATTGGGGCTGGGCGGGAGCACTTTCGGGTGCTTTGAAGTCCTGCACTGGGGGCACATTTGGTGTCCCTGTGCATACCCCAGTTCAAACCGGATCAGGGGCTTGCAGCCCCTGCTTTGGCGCGAACTGGACAAAGGGAAAGGGGTGTAGCCACCCCTCTGCCCTGACCCACCCATAGGTGGGGCCACAGAGTAGTCCAACCCCTATTTTTAGAATAAAGGTAGGAACCCAGTCCTTAGGACTTTAGATTATACCTGGACGAAACTCTGACACTGAATCCTGGACCTTCGACGCTCTACGACAAGATTAGAGGACTGAAGAATCTCCCTTGGGGTCAAGGAGTGACTCCCCTGCTTGGCAGGCACCAAAGAAGCATCTGTCCGGTTCGCATTACTGAAGCTCCCGTTGGACGCCGAAGTCATCGCATCACCAGAGGTGGATTCTCAGACTTCCCCGAGGCTACCCTGAGTCCCCAGCAAAGCTGAGGCCCGTGGCTATCGTGGGTGACTTGAGACCGTGACCCCTGGACACCGAGCACATTTGCAAGTGCACCATCTTCTGGGTCTCCCAAGAAATCGTGCTTTGGGCTCCGAGTATCCCTAGCCTCCAGCACCACCTGCACCGAAGATCACTGGCCCCCACTCCACGAGTGTCCGGTAAGCCAGCTCCACGTGCGGCGTCACGAGGCTCCTTCGCGGTCGCTAGCCCGTTGGCTAGTAGCCCTTAACGAAGGCCAATCTTTTCCTTACTTGGCATCCTGGTTGCTCCAGGCCTGCCCTCACTTACCCTCGCTGGGTGAGTTCCACAGACCTTGCTGGTCTGCACCATCGACGATCTACATCTTACTCGAGACTTGCCGTTGCCAAGGCTTGTTGGGTCCAATCCGGTCGCCGACACCTCAGCACTCGACAGACATCGAGCACCAGCCCGAATCCTGCTCCTGGTCGCCGACAACGCCTCCCGGACCTCGTGGCTGAAGAGTCAAGACGACCGTCAACACACCTGAAGCACTCGACATCGGTGGGCATCTGTCCATCGCCTTCCTGGTCACTGGCTAGTGACCCAGACTCTGTCCCCTCTGCTTTCAGGTTCACCAGAACTCCGATCCACTCTTGGATCCACCCGGACACTTTTCTCTTGGCCGCCAGCAGCACTTTGCAGCAGATCGCCATTCGAATCGACGACGAAACCCGACCCCGAAAGGCACCTATGCACCCGGCTTCCCTGGGTGAGGTAACACGAGTACTCCGGTGCTCCCGTGGGTAGAGACTCTTCAAAGTCCTAGATCTCAAAGGGTTTTGTCCTAGTCCTCTTCTAAGTGTCCCTTTCCTCTATTTTCCCGATCCCGACTTTCTCCATAGAAGTTAACGGCGTATCGCGGTTGTGTATTTACACTGCACGCATCTCCCGTGGGTCCCCTGTGTCACTACCTTGGGTGGTTCCTTGTGGTCCAAGCACTTCTAGAGGCTCTAGGCCTAGTGTCTAGTTCAGTCGTGGTTCGCATACCACTTTATTGGTATATGGTTTGGTACGCCCCTAGGGCCCAAACGTGTATTTGTGCTATTATTGTGATTTAAGATCTTATAACTTATGTACTTCGAACTCTAGCCTCATAAAGAGACTAGAGGGGTGTGTTTAGTAATAAATACATATATTTTGAATATATACCTGGTGTGGTGCTCTTTCATTTGGTCACTCAAGAGATTATAGACTGGTAAAACAAGCTGCTTTACATTCCTTCAAGACTTAGCCTGAAGGCTGCTCTCCATAGCTACCACTAGGATAGCTTTCAATAAGGTTGTCTTTAACCTACCTACCATAAGAGTCGATTTGGACTGGTGCAAGGTGCCCACTATAATTAGTGGACAGCATATGCCAGGCCAACTTCTCACATTGGTGTGCAGCGTGTGGGATTCCAGCTTGCTATTGTTTTACCAGATAATCTCAATTGAATTGATCAACTGAAAACCAATAAAGGTACCTAAGGGTACATATAATTTAAGCTTAGAATAACAGTAAGTTCTACTGAACTTAGAGTTGTGTGTTAAGGGATAGCACAACCCTTTCTACAACTCAAGAGAGTTTAGTAGGCCACACTAGAGTAGGTAGTGCATACACCACACCACACTAGTAATGACTTTAAGGGTAGGATCTAAAGAATCCTTGCAGGAAGCCATTGAGCTTCCACCCTCCAAGTATGATACACTCCCATTCTTGGAATTGAGAGCTTTATGCAACTTGAGAAAGATAAGGACAGGCCAAAGCCCCAACACCCAACACCTCAAGGAGTTGTTGGTGGCTTATGACCTTAGTAAGCCTGTAGGGACTGAAGGGGTAGGAGCTGAGGGTGGGGCAGAAGAAGAGGAGGAGGCCAGGGGTACCAATACCCCCAGCCCCCCTCTGAAACTGGCCAGGAGGGTGACAATGACCCTGACCTGGATAACCCAATCCCTCCTGTGGAAGATGATGAGGATGATCAGAATGATGCCCTCTTTGTCCCCCCAGGAAGGATTAAGAGTGTGCCCAGAAGGTCTAGGTCTCCTTCTCAGGAGTCTAACCACTCTGGCACCTCTATAGGGAGCTCTGTCTCATCTCATAGGAGAGAATCCTCTCATGAGAGAAGAAAGAGGCTAGTCCAGTATGAGGAAACTCAGCTGGAACTCAGAAAAAAGCAATTAGCTTTAGATAGAGAATCCCTAGATCTCCTTAGAGAGAGAAGAAAGTTGGGACTAGAGTCCCATGGTGGCAGCCATGTCCCTAGAGATAGGGAAAGGTCCTATGACCATAGGAACCTGAGCAAGATTGTCCCTCCCTACCAGAGTGGGGATGATATCCACAAATGGATAACTGCTTTAGAAAGGGCCTGTAAGGTACAGAAGGTCCCTCAGGAGCAGTGGGCAGCAATCTTGTGGCTCTCCTTTGCTGACAAAGGTAGAGATAAGCTCCTCACTGTTAGAGAGGAGGATGCTGATAATTACAAGGTCTTGAAGAGTGCTCTTATTGATGGGTTTGGCCTAACCACTGAACAGTACAGGTTGAAGTTCAGAGACACCCAAAAAGCACAGACTCAAGACTGGGTAGACTATGTGGATTGTTCTGCCAAGGCTCTGGAAGGCTGGTTGATGGGCAGTAAGGTGTGTGACTTCTCAGGATTGTATAATCTGATAATGAGGGAGCAGATTCTTAATAACTGTCAAAATCAGCTGTTGCATCAATACCTGGTAGACTCTGATCTGACCTCTCCCCAAGAATTGGGAAAGAAGGCAGACAAATGGGTCAGGACCAGGGTGAAGCAGAAGGTACAGAACCAAGGTGGGGAAACCAAGAAGCAAGATGCTAAGAACTCTGACAAGGGTGGGGAGAAGGGTAAAGATCAAAAGTCTTCATCAGGCCCCCAAAAATCTTCTTCTGGTGGGGATTCCCAGTCTACCAAGGGTAAAGGCCAAAGAAAACCATGGTGCAAGGTCTGTAAGCAAAAGACCCACTGGACCAGTGATTGCACCAAGTCCAAAGACTCCAGTCCAGCACCCACCAATGCCCCTAAGGCACCTGTTCCCCCTAGTACAGTTGGTGGAAGTGCTCCAGCAAAGGGTTTAGTAGGGTTCACCCTGGGAACTGAGTTGGGCTCTGACTTAGTCAGGGAACTGACTCAGGCTGTGTTAGTCTGTGATGGAGGCATGGATGTGACCTCCACTGTGAGTCCCAGTAATCTGGGCAAGTACAGACAACAGCCTTTAATTAATGGACGTGAGGCTTTGGCATTTAGGGACACAGGGGCAAGTGTCACAATGGTGACACAAGACCTTGTGCTTCCTGGGCAAGTTATGCTTGGTGAGATGTACCAAGTGACCAATGCTAGCAATGTCAGAACAGACCATACTCTGGCAGTTGTTAACTTCTCCTGGGGAGGGGTAACTGGCCTTAAGAAGGTTGTGGTAAGTGCAAACCTACCAGTCGAATGCTTGCTTGGCAATGACTTAGAGACTTCTGCTTGGGCAGAAGTGGAGCTCAGGACCCATGCAGAAATGCTGGGGATCCCTGCAGATGTGTTTGCTGTGACCAGGTCACAAGCCAAAATGTCTAGCACTGAACAGGCCTTGGATTCTGGAAGAATGGACCAAGTGCCTTCCAAGAGGAGGAGTAGTAGGGTTAAGGCAGTGCCTTCCCCCTTGGCTCAGGAGGAAGATCAGTCCCTTGAGGGGGATGATCTCAGCCCTGAAGAAGGAACTGTCCCAGAGGAACTGGAACCTGACCAGGTTGAGTTCTTGGGGACAGGGGGACCTTCTAGGGCAGATCTGAGCCAGGAGCAGCAGAGCTGCCCCTCCCTTGAACCCCTCAGACAGCAAGCTGCTGCTGAGGCTGCTGGGAAAGCTAGTGGTCCCCATACAGTGTATTGGGATGATGGACTCCTGTACTCAGAGAGTAGAGACCCCAAACCTGGTGCTACCAGGAGGTTGGTAATACCTTTGAAGTTCAGGGGCTTCCTATTGACCCTAGCCCATGATATTCCCTTAGCAGGACACCTGGGCCAGAACAAGACTTGGGACAGAATTGTCCCTCACTTTCACTGGCCCCACATGTCTGAAGACAGTAAGGAGTTTTGTCGTTCCTGTGTAACCTGCCAAGCCAGTGGCAAAGCAGGTGGCACTACAAAGGCCCCCCTGATACCACTACCTGTGGTGGGGGTGCCCTTTGAGAGGGTAGGGATTGACATTGTTGGTCCCATGGATCCCCAAACAGCCTCTGGGCACAGGTTTATCCTGGTGGTAGTGGATCATGCCACCAGGTACCCAGAAGCTATTCCCCTAAGGACCACTACAGCACCTGTGGTGGCAAGGGCCCTCCTGGGAATCTTCTCAAGAGTGGGCTTTCCTAAGGAGGTAGTATCAGACAGGGGTGCTAACTTCATGTCTGGGTACTTAAAAGCAATGTGGAAGGAGTGTGGAGTGACTTATAAGTTCACCACACCCTATCACCCACAATGCAATGGTTTAGTTGAGAGATTCAACAAAACCTTGAAGGGCATGATTAAAGGGCTCCCAGAAAAGCTTAGGCGTAGATGGGACATACTCTTGCCCTGCCTTTTATTCGCATATAGGGAGGTGCCTCAGAAGGGGGTTGGTTACAGCCCTTTTGAACTTCTGTTTGGCCACCCTGTGAGGGGTCCACTGTGCTTGGTGAAGGAAGGATGGGAGTTACCTCTCAAGCCCCCAAAGCAAGATATAGTGGACTATGTACTTGGTCTCCGCTCCAGGATGGCTGAGTACATGAAAAAGGCAACCAAAAACCTTGAGGCTAGCCAGGAACTTCAGAAGGCCTGGCATGACCAAAAGGCTGTTCTGACTGTTTACCAGCCATGACAGAAGGTGTGGGTGTTGGAGCCAGTGGCCCCAGCAGCTCTCCAAGACAAATGGAGTGGACCCCACACTATTGTTGAACAGAAGGGTGAGGTCACTTATTTAGTAGACTTAGGAACACCCAGGAGTCCCCACAGGGTTCTCCATGTCAACAGGTTAAAACCATATGTGGACAGGGCAGACATGGGCTTGCTCATGGCTACTGATGAAGGGCAGGAGGAAGAGAGTGACCCACTCCCTGACCTGCTCTCACAGAACCCTGATGATGGGTCAGTTGATGGTGTAGCCTTGGCAGGCAGCCTCACTACCCAGCAACAAACTGATTGCAGGCAAGTCCTCAATCAGTTTCGACATATGTTTTCACTGACACCCAGTCAGACCACCTGGTGCACTCATGAAGTGGACACTGGGGACAGTCTGCCTATTAAAAACAAGATTTATAGGCAACCTGACCATGTCAGGGACTGTATCAGGACTGAAGTCCAGAAAATGTTGGAATTGGGAGTAATTGAGCCCTCAGATAGCCCTTGGGCTAGTCCAGTAGTCCTAGTACCGAAACCTCACACCAGTGGTGGAAAAAGAGAGATGAGGTTTTGTGTAGACTACAGGGGTCTCAATGCAGTCACTAGGACTGATGCCCATCCAATACCCAGGGCAGATGAGCTCATAGATACTTTGGCCTCTGCCAAATATCTCAGCACATTTGACCTAACAGCTGGCTACTGGCAGATCAGACTAGCTGATACTGCAAAGCCCAAGACAGCATTCTCAACCCCTAGTGGGCATTATCAATTTGTGGTAATGCCCTTTGGTCTGAAGAATGCACCTGCCACTTTCCAGAGGTTGGTGAACACAGTTCTCACAGGACTGGAAGCCTATAGTGCAGCTTATCTAGATGATATTGCTGTCTTTAGCTCCACCTGGGAGGATCACCTGGTCCACCTCAGGAATGTTTTACAGGCCCTGCAAAAGGCAGGCCTGACTATCAAGGCCACTAAGTGCCAGATAGGGCAGAGTCAGGTTGTGTACCTGGGCCACCTTGTGGGTGGAGGCCAGGTTCAACCTTTGCAGAGCAAGATCCAGACCATCATGGACTGGACTGCTCCCACTACCCAGAGTCAGGTGAGAGCCTTCTTAGGCCTGACTGGGTACTATAGGAGATTTGTCAAGGGGTATGGATCAATAGTGACACCCTTGAATGACTTAACTTCTAAGAAAATGCCCAAAAGGTTCAGTGGACAGTTAGCTGTCAAAAGGCATTTGATGACCTCAAGCAGGCCATGTGCACTGCTCCAATTCTGCAGAGTCCTGATTACTCCAAGAAGTTCATTGTTCAAACTGATGCATCTGAATTGGGGGTAGGGGCTGTACTGTCACAATTGAATGAAGAAGGTCAGGATCAGCCAGTAGCTTTCATTAGCAGAAGGCTGACCCCTAGAGAGAAACGTTGGTCAGCCATAGAGAGGGAGGCCTTTGCTGTGGTCTGGGCTCTGAAGAAGTTGAGGCCATACTTGTTTGGTACACACTTCCTGGTTCAGACAGACCATAAGCCCCTCTTATGGCTAAAACAAATGAAGGGTGAAAACCCCAAACTGCTTAGGTGGTCCATTTCCCTACAGGGGATGGACTTTACAGTGGAACATAGGCCTGGGAGTAACCATGCGAATGCAGATGGACTCTCTAGGTATTTCCACTTAGAACATGAAGACTTAACTGGGCAAGGTTAGTTTAATGTCCCTACGTTTGGGGGGGTTGTGTAGGAGAGTAGGATCTGCTTCACATGGGTACCCCCACTTTTTGCTGATGCTTCACTGTTTTTCGACATTAGTCTGGCTGGGGCCCTGCTAATCAGAACCCCAGCCTAGCTGCTTCCTCTCTAAAATGGTTTCCATGTGCCTTAGGCACATCTCTGATTGGGATCTGGAGTGCCCTTATAAGTCCCTAGTATATGGTATACTATGTACCAAGGGCATAGGTACCTCAGAGGCCTGCCAGGGGCTGCAGCATGTATTATGCCACCCCTGGAAGGCCATCCAAACTGACACCACAGGTCTGCTACTGCAGCCTGGGTAAGGTGGTGCAAGCACCCCTTACTGTGATATAGGTTACCTATATCACGAAATACATACACACATATAAACCTATAAGTCACTCCTAAGGCAGGCCTTATCAATCCTAAAGGCAGAGTGCATGGTTCCTATGTGAGAGGGTGCCCCTGCATGAGCAGGGCCCCTCTGCAGAGTTCGGAGGCCATCTCTGATGCTGTTTGTAGTGCAGCCTGACCATATACTCTTAAGCGCATTATATCCTCGCGGTAAAATGCTAACTTTGGAATGGCTGCAGCTAAACATGTCGTGTTTGGTGTCAAACATCTTGGAATACTACCCCCCGCCAATCCTGGTGGCGGGGGTAGCATTCCACCCTTCTAGAGGAAAGACATGTTAACTCTGACGAGTCCGGTAACTTCTTTCCAGAGCCCTGGCATCACAAAATGGATGCTGCTGCCACAGACACGAGTCTGGCCTCCTGCTGCTGGACGAAACTCCGGCAGGGAGGCCTGGACAATAGGTTTCCTGTCCCAGGGAGGTGTGACCACCTCCCCAGACAGGATAATGTGTATTGGGGCTGGGCGGGAGCACTTTCGGGTGCTTTGAAGTCCTGCACTGGGGGCACATTTGGTGTCCCTGTGCATACCCCAGTTCAAACCGGATCAGGGGCTTGCAGCCCCTGCTTTGGCGTGAACTGGACAAAGGGAAAGGGGTGTAGCCACCCCTCTGCCCTGACCCACCCATAGGTGGGGCCACAGAGTAGTCCAACCCCTATTTTTAGACTAAAGGTAGGAACCCAGTCCTTAGGACTTTAGATTATACCTGGACGAAACTCTGACACTGAATCCTGGACCTTTGACGCTCTACGACAAGATTAGAGGACTGAAGAATCTCCCTTGGGGTCAAGGAGTGACTCCCCTGCTTGGCAGGCACCAAAGAAGCATCTGTCCGGTTCGCATTACTGAAGCTCCCGTCGGACGCCGAAGTCATCGCATCACCAGAGGTGGATTCTCAGACTTCCCCGAGGCTACCCTGAGTCCCCAGCAAAGCTGAGGCCCGTGGCTATCGTGGGTGACTTGAGACCGTGACCCCTGGACACCGAGCACATTTGCAAGTGCACCATCTTCTGGGTCTCCCAAGAAGTCGTGCTTTGGGCTCCGAGTAGCCCTAGCCTCCAGCACCACCTGCACCGAAGATCACTGGCCCCCACTCCACGAGTGTCCGGTAAGCCAGCTCCACGTGCGGCATCACGAGGCTCCTTCGCGGTCGCTAGCCCGTTGGCTAGTAGCCCTTAACGAAGGCCAATCTTTTCCTTACTTGGCATCCTGGTTGCTCCAGATCTGCCCTCACTTACCCTTGCTGGGTGAGTTCCACAGACCTTGCTGGTCTGCACCATCGACGATCTACATCTTACTCGAGACTTGCCGTTGCCAAGGCTTGTTGGGTCCAATCCGGTCGCCGACACCTCAGCACTCGACAGACATCGAGCACCAGCCCGAATCCTGCTCCTGGTCGCCGACAACCCCTCCCAGACCTCGTGGCTGAAGAGTCAAGACGACCGTCAACGCACCTGAAGCACTCGACATCGGTGGGCATCTGTCCATCGCCTTCCTGGTCACTGGCTAGTGACCCAGACTCTGTCCCCTCTGCTTTCAGGTTCACCAGAACTCCGATCCACTCTTGGATCCACCCGGACACTTTTCTCTTGGCCGCCAGCAGCACTTTGCAGCAGATCGCCATTCGAATCGACGACGAAACCCGACCCCGAAAGGCACCTATGCACCCGGCTTCCCTGGGTGAGGTAACACGAGTACTCCGGTGCTCCCGTGGGTAGAGACTCTTCAAAGTTCTAGATCTCAAAGGGTTTTGTCCTAGTCCTCTTCTAAGTGTCCCTTTCCTCTATTTTCCCGATCCCGACTTTCTCCATAGAAGTTAACGGCGTATCGCGGTTGTGTATTTACACTGCACGCGTCTCCCGTGGGTCCCCTGTGTCACTACCTTGGGTGGTTCCTTGTGGTCCAAGCACTTCTAGAGGCTCTAGGCCTAGTGTCTAGTTCAGTCGTGGTTCGCATACCACTTTATTGGTATATGGTTTGGTACGCCCCTAGGGCCCAAACGTGTATTTGTGCTATTATTATGATTTAAGATCTTATAACTTATGTACTTCGAACTCTAGCCTCATAAAGAGACTAGAGCGGTGTGTTTAGTAATAAATACATATATTTTGAATATATACCTGGTGTGGTGCTCTTTCATTTGGTCACTCAAGAGATTATAGACTGGTAAAACAAGCTGCTTTACATTCCTTCAAGACTTAGCCTGAAGGCTGCTCTCCATAGCTACCACTAGGATAGCTTTCAATAAGGTTGTCTTTAACCTACCTACCATAAGAGTCGATTTGGACTGGTGCAAGGTGCCCACTATAATTAGTGGACAGCATATGCCAGGCCAACTTCTCACACAGTAATGGAGATTCCAAAGTGTCAGTGTGGGCATTGGTGTTGGGGGTCAGACAAGACTTTTTAGGGTGTGTTCATGTGTGGAAAGATGAATTTTAGGGTGTGTTTTGGGGGTCAGAGATGAATTTTAGGGTGTATATTGGGGTCAGAGATGAATTTTAGGGTGTGTTTTTGGGGTCAGAAATGAATTTTAGGGTGTGTTTTTGGGGTCAAAAATGAATTTTAGGGTGTGTGTTGAGAGTCAGAAAGATGAATTCTAGGGTGTGTGTTGGGGGTCAGAAATATGAAATTTAGGCTTCACGGTGTGTTTTGAGGTGCAAGGGTTAGTCATAGGGTTGCACTCACTGTAGTGGGAACAGTAATTTTTAATCCTCCAAAACCAAGAAATGTCACTACTGTTGCAATATGCATTGTATTAGTATGAATTGTAATGGAATGCGATGTAATGGTATGAGTTGCAAAGTCACATATTCCTTTGGGACACTATTGGTACGCCCACAGCGCATGTCTGCACAGTGGCCGCCATCGAGAAGTGCTGCAGGGGGGACTGCACAGCTGGGAGGTGGGAAAAGCGGGATAGGACACTGGAGTGGGCGTGGACGCAGGTGTGTGTGTGTGAGCGGGGGATATAAATATTACAATAAAAGAAATCTTACCCCGAGGCTGGGTCCCGTGTCTTCTGTGCTCATGCTCTCCTGAGTCTGCTACCAGGAACAGGAAGCAGGCAGCCAGACTCCCTCCCCTAAGCCAATCACAATGCTGCAATGCGGTGTTGTGATTGTTCATGAGCGCTGGGACAAGGCGTTCAGACAGGGGCTGGAGGGGTGGGCATGTTCTCCATCCATGCTGTAATACAGCCTGCATTGCTAGCAGGGAAGTTTGAATGACTGCTTTGGGTGACCTGAGAGGGCCGAGCAAACAGTCATTGGACACTTGAGTGGGCATACCACTCAGCCCCTGCCCTGCTCCGTGAGTAGAGCAGCCCCACCCACCCTCCCACCCATAAAGGAAACATGGCATTCGTACCTCAGAAAGTTATCTTAATGGTATGTTTCCTCTTCTTGCACTGCTTGAAATCAGTGGGGCAACGCTCCTCCGCCATAGCGGATGAGTCGCCACTGGGGGTGCATCACCCACAGGTGCTAGCCCTGGGTCATACTCTACTCCCGGGCCTCCTCTGCAATGCGTCCCACCTTCTCACCTGGACATTGACACAGTGGCGCAATCCAATGCACTCTCTCCAAATCTGTGACTCAGCCAGCATGAGCCTCAGCCAGGCGGGAATTCACAAGCCTGGGTACAGCAGTCGCTGCCAAGTCCGCTGGGAAACCTCCTGATGCAGGTGATGCAACAGGTCTCCCTTAGGTGTAAAGTTTCAGCGCTTCCGCCACAGAAGTTCCGCACAGCTCATGGGCCTCACCATCCACAGTGACTGGCTAGTGCTACATCCTATGGCTTGTGATGCATAGATGCCTGGACCACCATTGGTAATATCCTCCGTGCACCCCGGTGTAGTGATGGCGCGTGGTATGCGATGCAGACCTCACTACGTTGGTGCGCAGGAGCGCCTCTACAATTCACAGCTACAAGGGGGACCAGGTGGTCTTCTCACACAAGTCAGCTACGTGTCTCCATGTGACCTGGCAGACTGCACCATCAGGTAAGGGCGATCACCAACGCCTCAATGCCTATCCACACAGCCTAGCAACTCCACAGCACCTCCACATCCAACTTCGGGTCCCAGATGCCGGCCCAGCGAGGCCTCTGTGCCCCGAAGATTTTCCGCACTTTCAAGGTTTTGTCTGCCATGGTGTTGCAAGGAGTGCACAATGATAAGCAATGCCTCACTGGTACAGCCCAGCAGTGCGCCTCTTTTCATCACTGTAGCCCTGAATTAAATCTTCCCCTGGGACTCTAGCTGGTTATCCTGGCTGTTGGGGGGCTTGGAGGGGTTGTTGATCTGTGATGTACTTGGCCCTGGCAGCTACATTATGCATTATAAGTCTTTTTTACTCCTATTTGTCATTGGAGGGGGACTCATAGGCTATAATCTGCCTTTTGAGGCAAACTAAATCATTGTTGGATGAATAACTCTTGTTTATCTGCCGCTAATAGGCCTTTTGTCAGTGTTTGCTCACTAACATCAGATTTTGTAACGCCTTCATGCTAGTGTTAGCGGAAATTTTCATTGTGGCTACATGAAACTATCACCATGTAGCAATGTATTGGAAATACTTTTTGGCGATAGGCCGTGTCAAGAAAACTGCTGATAACTAGCATTAGCGTTAGTTTTCTGCATATCTTGTACACATGGGCCATAATGTCTTCGATATGTGGCATGCTAAGATATCTATGGGATTGCTGTATGGGGTGCTGCAAAGGAGGCCAACACAATGCCATCACACACTAATTTGATTCTGACATTGCAGTGTTGCCATAAAAGTGCACATACCACTAAAAGCAACATTACCAGCGCAGTGTATGTCCACGTGTCAGTAACTATAAATACCAACGCCCTGCACCGCACTTGTAACAATAAGGTGCAATGATGATGCAAGTGGGTATAAGTCTCGATCCTCATTCTTCATCAGAACATAGATCACTAGACTGTGACACAGACATCAGTCTTGAAAAACCACATGTGATGCCTTTGTCTAAACATCACTAAGATTGAACATGCAAGCACTACTAACACATTTCCATTTTTTTCCAGAGGATGCACCTACTACATCCCAACATGTGGATGATACACACAATTTTTAAGAGATGGATGACAATCTGCACAAAATAGACAAAGACACTCTGGATGACATACTGCACACCATACGGTCACCTACACCACCTTCAGAGAGTGACAACAATGTGGTAGCTGCTCCTGCAGAAACACAACAAAGTCCCAGAACAGTAACTGCCACTACACATACAGCCCCTGACTTTGAGGAGACGCAGATACAGTTCCAAAGAACAGCTGTTGGTCTACAACGTGAACTACTCCAAGAGGTGCATGTGGCTATGGAGAGCGTGGGTGGTACACTGCAGGTCATACTCAGAAGCATGAACTCTGAATCTGGAAACATGGCTCAGGAACAAGCCATCAACAACCCAGCACCTGGTCTCGCACAATCGTTATCGAACATATCGTCAATAATGAGTCAGAGGCATGAACAAATGCCACCACAAAGTGGCAGCAGGGATGTTGCAAAACATCTTCAAAATATCTATGATATACTGAGAGACATGCAGCAAAAGCAGGACATTTACATAGCAACAATGTCTGGCTTTCATAGTGAGTTGTTAACTGTCATCAAAAACCAGCAACTTTTTTTAAATGCACTAATGGCTAACTTCTTGACACATGATAATGCGGTACCTCACAGCTCCTCTGCCACTGCTGTCGGTATCACTACTCCAACACACCCTGCAACTACAGAGCCAACTGAGCAGCAATCTGAAGATTCTGATGAGGATGACTCTTCGGCCACACAATTTAAAAGGAAGACAGGACACTAAAACCACACAGAGTCACATGTGTTGTATACCAAGAGTACTTTTTCTTCATTGATGAGAAATATTGCCAAATATTGCAAATATTGTCTAAACCGGTTACACCTCTGCCACAAAACATTAGTTTCTTCATTACTGAAGTTCAATACATTGTGCCAACAACAATGTATAAATCACTACACAAAGTAAAAATAACTTTTTCTTTTTCAATACTCACAAACATGTCAACATGAGTGCATCTTCACAACTTGTGTGTCAGGAACAATGTGCCCTTGTCTTATGTTTGATCAATTTCACCATGTCACTGTGATCCTTGCGTGTAAATACATTTGATCACCTGTGAAAGAGTATGTAAGTTCTTGCTCAATGTCTGGTAAGTATGACAATGTAATTATGACAATCCATGTTGAAATATAGCAAACAAAAACATCAATGATGTAGTGATAAAATAATCAACATGTACAACAAGTGAAAATATTCACACCAGTAACCAAGATGTGGGCAAAGTTGTACCTGGGTACTACATACACCATCCGTGCCACTCAACTTGTTCTGCATACAGACATTTTGTGTTGCAGTGGTATGAATTTACTACTTGTAACACAATAACTAGTTGTCCATTACCATGAAATAGCTCTAACAACACCTAGAGTGACAATGTGTAGTGTGTACGTCCTCTCCATGCCACTGGAATCAAGCTATCCTGGCTGAAGAGGGGTGAAACCCCGAAACCGGTCCTAGGATGCTTGTTTCCAGTCCAGGGAGGACCTGGCTTGGCAGTTCGGGCTGGACTGTTCCCATGAGGCACAGGGTCAAGACTGATTTGCATATGGCTGGGTTCAAACTGGAATGGCATGGTGAGCAAAGAAACGATGGATTTAGGCCCAGATCTCTGTACTGGGGTGAATGTATGACATTGTTCTGCATTCTGTCCATCAACTGTTGTTTTTGCATATGTGTAAGAGACAACACCTATGTACCCAAAGATATCATCACCAAACATAGTTGACACTGATTCTTGATCCATACACATACCGATGTTCTCTATATAGCCATGATTTAAATCATATCCATATGTATGTGAATCCACAAGAGTGTGTAGACAAAACTGTTGATTCCCAGGTGTTGGAATGACATGTACAAATACATCATCATGGAGCAGCAACCTGCTAGATTTTGTAATGACAATACACTCAAACACAAATCAGAGTTTACATTCCATGTGACCAATTACTCACACATACAACTTTCGAACTGCTGCCCATCAATCAATAATATCAAATGTTGCAATATAACATATTTTTATTGAGATTGAAAATAGGTAAGAAATAACTGTAACAAACTATCTCTATAACTAATACTAAAATATCTTAAAAGCTACAAATATATCTAAAAAACTATCCATCGTAACTATGGGTAACCTACCTAACTTAACTGAACTCATCCTAAGTTAAATATGAATCACGTTAGACCACTAAACATCATCCCCCACCCACCCTTAACACATCAATGCACAATAGACATACACATACTTATCCTATACATAAACTAAGAAATAAAGTAGTAAAACACAGATAGATTATTTTTTTAACAAGTAACAACACAGTAGATGACCCACCCACCCCCAAGTATATGAAAAATAGATTATAAATAAAATTGGCACTTATTAAAAATATAAAAAACTAACTAACCTATCTAACACTACATTACATAACTATCCTACACCTACACTATGACTAATCCTAACTATAATTACTTAAAAATATATTAAAACTATATACAAATATGTATTTATATTTGGCTCATTAGATGGTCCATACACTGCTGCATTTTGTCCATTTTCTGTAACATTGTGGCATACTGCAATTCAAGGCCAAGGATCTTTAATTTAAAAAAGTCCACAGTTTGGGTGGACATCCCATGGCTGCAACACTGTCCAGAAGTAGAGGGCAATGCAATTATGGGTCCTGGTGCTGGTGTTGGTGCATTAGATGGTCCTGGCTGAGGGACAGTCCTACCTCCATTGTCATTTACATTTGATGATGGCTTTCCATTTCCCACATTTTTTTTCATGGCAGAATCCTTTGCAAGCCATGTCTTGGCCGCCTTCTGCTTCTCATATATCCGAGACATCCATCTGAAGCCCTTAGCCACCTCACAGATGTGTGAGTATCTTGATTTACGTATACGGAAATTCCTTTCCTCCTCTGCAGTCATGTTATCTTTTGGAAAAGAAGTACACATATGTCAGTCAGTGTGCACATAACTGACAAATGTATATAGAAAATGCATGCAATCATTTGAAATGATTCCAAAATCTGCTGCCAAACATCTGATCACTGTGTGGGCCACACAGATCCTAAAAGCGTATCGCTGAGTTTGCAAAACCTCATTTTTCAACGTGATACCTTGTTTACCATGAATGAAAAAGTATAAACACTCAGGGGTATATTCACAAGAATGTGCGATAACTACAGCAAGAGTAGCGTAACGCAACTTTCTATATCGCAGCCTATCTCGGGAAAATAACCCCGTGTCAACGTGGAATTCACAACAAGGCAGTAGCATGCGATAGTCACCAGATAACTCGTCAAATGTCAGCGTGAAAATCAACGCCACGCGGAAAAAACGTGAAACGCGAACGCGAGAAATCATGCGATGAGGCCAATCGCGGTACAAAAAGTAGCGAAAAGCAGCCACAGGCCTGAAAATCCCACGCGTCTGGCGGACAATTGCACCATAAAAACCACAGAAACAACACACCAGAAACAAGCCAAAGCACGTAGCAACATGGATGCACCCTGACCCAGCGCAGAGGTCAACGCGAACCCCACAACCCCCACAGACCACCAGCAAGGAACAACTGGGTCGGGGAAGGCCAAGGAGAAAAGGGAGAGGAAGACGGGGTGCAGACCGCAGGAAAACAAGACCAGCGTCACGGAGGTGACAGAACACTACCAGCAACTGACCCACAAGCAGACCACCTGGAATGCAGTCGGAGTGCTGTGGAGGCCAATCCAGGAGGCCAAGAGGCGCCGGCAGGACGTGACAACCTAAGCCAGGTACAAACCCGCTGCCAACAGGAAGGCAGCAACGGCGACAGGAGGTGGCAGTCCTGCACCACAGGAGGAGCTGGAGGAAACCCAGGCCACAGTCATCAGTGTGTAGACGGTGCAAGGAGTAGGGAGTACGGACACAGCTCGAGAGGACCTGACACAACATCAACAGGGAGTGGAACGAACAGGGACTGGGGGGACGGGGGAGATGGGCACAATGGCACACATGCACAACGAGGTGTAGCACACTGCACACCCACAATTATCCAGGATCATGTCCCAGATCCCCTTGGCACACTGCAGCACACACACATAGCAAGAACAGCACACCCACATCGACGATAATGTGGTACAATGCGCATAGCCGACACTGCAGAACAGAGGATACAACTGGCTCCGCACATGCCCAGAAACATGCCTACTACACCTGACAGAGCTGGAAAGTGTGAAATGGAAATGTACGCGTACGATCTCACATCTGTCATGTAGTCCAAATGTACACTGTCCCACAGAAGAACCCAGCACCTCCCAAACAGTCACAATGTACATTGCCAGACAGTCTGCATGTAAACCAGAACAATGCGCCAACATACATTGCAACACAATGTCAACATGCATCTCACCTGCACATTGCAGAGGGGCACACAACACCTCCAGCAGAGCACAGAAGACAACACATCTGCGATGCCGGAAAAGGACCACCACACCGTCGACACCGACGCCCTACAACAGCCCATGGTTATCCCACGCAACCCACCACCAGGACCCGGGAAGCCGAGCTACTCAGAGGAGAACACAGAGCCTGCAACAGACCACAGAGCAGGAAGCACACACAAGCACAGCTGGCTCACGACACTTCAACCACCCACACATGGCACCCCAATGCCAGGTGTCAAAATGCCAAAAGGAGGTGGCCCAACAGGCCTGGGTGGGGGCCGAACACCTGGAATGCGAACTAGAACACATACGTAGGTGTCTATCACCCTTGAGGGACCACCCACACCCTACAAAGGAGACCCACACTGCCATAGAGACACATGAAGATGCACATTCACAGTACAGAACCACTCCCAGGGGCGTGCAAATAGCAGTCACACATCCATGTTGGCTCTGCGTACGACGGCCTCGGCCACTCCCCTTACGAATTGAGTGGGTGACGACAAAGCTACATGTCCAAGCTACAACCCGCTGCCTGCGGTAACATGTCTGCATCCGATGTACACAGCACAATGTAATGTCCTAGGGCCCAGGGCCCTCATGCATACAACAAGACCACAGGGACACACGCATATATCATGTTGAACTGGCCACGGGCACGTGCGCCCGGCCCCTTTATTGGCAGGGCCACATGTACAGTGACGCCTGTGCTGGATGTGTGTGGGGTGAGTGTAAGCCAGTCCGCACGGAATGCTTGGTGCTGGCAACAACTTTAACATTGGACACCAGTGCAACGGAAACAGAAAACACATGCATAACAGAGTCAACAGCTGAGCAACATGGAGTGAGCCGGAGAAAGTCCAGAGGACAGCCAACATGCAAACAGAAGTGTCCGTGAGTTGCAGTGCACTGGGGTTGGGGCACTAGAGATGAGCGTGCTTATGTGAAGAAAAAGTCTCAGATTGTGTCCCTTCGATATATACTCCTGATGCAGGTGCAGTGGGGTGTGTCAGACCTGCATCATCTCCCCCATCAATGTACCAGGGCTCCCACACTGTTTGAGGTGACATTGCTGCGCAACCTCTACACAGCACACAACTCAATGAGTAACGGACAATGGCTTGCGGTGCACTGAGTCACTGGCACCTGGAGTGCTGAGCAGGGTATCAGGCCGATGATGGCATCCACGACAGGTCTGAGCAACTCCGTAGGTCTGTCAGGACCACAGTTTTGACTCTGGCAGATGGCGGTTGGAGGTGGTGCTTGCAGTGGTGGCATGTGCCTCCTGCAGTGATGCGACGTCTGGGCCGGTCAGGACTTGATGCTATGTGTGGGCCCTGGTGGCCCGCAGTTGAGGCCGGAGGCTGCGGACAGCGCAGGGCCACAGACACATGGCATTGATGACCCCAAGACCATCGCTTCAGAGGCCATCCAATGTCTCAGAAGAAGGGGTCCCAAACCTGACAAGCACAAAGTCAGTGGCCCCGGATGCACTGCGGCCGGCACAAGCACCCAGCCACGGGACGGTGACTTGCGGTGCAGTCAGATGGGCCATGCGACCTGAGCGGGTCCCCATCAATGTCCGAGGTGTATGTTGGGGAGGGTTGCGGGGACAGTGGAAGGTGTCCTCCAGGGCATGATGCAGAAGGTCTGATGTTATCTGGAAGCAGCAAATGGAGGAGTGGAAAGCGCAACCCTCGTCCTCACCAACAATTCGCTATCAGCTACATGAGGATGAAAATTAGCCCCTAGTCCATAGACTCAAACGCCACCAATGTACGACCAGTGAGTGTCCATGAATGTCAGGGAACAGACTTAGTGGCACAGGTGCTGTGCGGGGATGCAGTCTGCGATGATGCCGGTACACTGATATGAACTCCACCATTGCCAAATCAGGACTGTGACCCACTGGACCGCAGTGTAGGCCGGAGGCAGCGGTCAGCAGTGGCCCATAGCCACGCACGTGTCGTTGGCTCGCGAGGCACAGAGTTAGTGACACAAGGGCAGTTGTCGGTAGTGTTCGATCACCTCCATAACGATGATCCTGTTCCCTCCAGACTGCAACGCGTCATCCTCTCACGCCTCTCCATGCGTGCGATGATATGTATTCTGCCTTTTGAATTACCGATGTTCAGTTCCAAAACTGTGATCCCACTCGTGCGCAGCGTAGGCCAAGGGCAGTGGTCCGCGTAGGGCAACAGACACGTGTGGTTGTGATGCCATGCACAGACTTGTTGGCACCACATCGAAGGGAGTATAGTGAATTGTTCTCTGCCTTAAATGATGTTTACTGCCATGGTGTTATCAAGACACAGTTCCAAATGTGTGACCTACCTGACCGTGGTGTAGGCCTGAGGCAGCGGTCAGCATGGCCCATTCACCTAGTATCGCCGGCATAGGTTGGATGGCCCCACCGGCCTGCGTTGTTCAGGTTCAGTGGCACCACGTATAGCCGGCTGGCGTTGAACAGGGTTAGTGGCACCACGTGTAGCCGGCTGGCGTTGAACAGGGTTAGTGGCACCACGTGTCGCAAGATGCCCATATGGAACTATGCCTCACTGATCGGGGGGTCTGGTGCTGTGGCCGCTGGCCCGGATTTGGGGTCACTGCCATTCATGACTCAGGACACAGTTTCACATATGGGACCTACTGGTCCGAAGAGTAGGCCGAAGGCGGCAGTGGAGTACGTCAACGAAAAGGGAATAAAGCGGGCCTGTTTTGTGGAGGCCGTGATGGTCTGAGGTGGCTGCCAAGGTCGCGGGACTCGGGCTTGGAGCTTGCGCCGGCACGTGGTGGGACCTCCTTGACACACGCCGGTGTCGGCAGGTGATCAGTGTGGCCTGGCTGCGCAGGGGCGGGCATGACAGGTTCGTGGTGCAGCGTGCCGGGGTCCAGCAGGCGCACAGCATCACAGGCAACTCCGCTCATGAGGACGGCGTCGGCCTCGTGGTGGGGTGGGAGGCGCCGCCCTGGCAGAGATGTGGGTCTTTCCGGAAGAGGACCACGCCCAGGCCTACGTGCTTTTTATTCACACCCCTACGCTGGCGTGGCGTACGCCGGGCCATCCCACTCCGGTGACGCTTAGGGGGTGGCGTCACAGGCAACATTTCCACGAGGTCCCCCACTGGCTGGGGTGACATGGTGGCATCCACTGTCCACTACACTCCATACATCAGCGGTGTATGTCGCCATGGATAGGGGTGTGTTCTGCATACTGCGGTGTGTCCAGTACATCTCCGCCACTCTAGGCATTGTGTACTTTCCCAATCATGGTTCTACTGCATCCTTCACACATGCCTGGTTGCCACCTTTCCACACATTTGGCTATTATGTGGCTGAGGTGCCATGCCATTGCTGGCTCATGTTCAGGGCTTGCCCATATGAACATTGTAAGTTGTTCTGTCGTGTCTGGTGGGTGGGCATGTTGTTGTGCCTGTTGTATGTGATTTTGTGACGTGTGCATTGCCGGAGTTGTGAGTTGCATGGTCATGGAGTTGAAGTGTGTGGGGTGTTCATTTGGATATTGCCAAGGGGCTGTGCATTTCCCTTGTTGCCATCCTGGGAACGCTGGTTGATGATGGACTGTCGGAGGATGAAGGTATCATACACACTACTGTGTATTTGAAGGCGACATTGTTGGGGGTTCCACGGTGTTCTGTTGTTGCCTGCACATTGATGTGAGACGTGTGCTTCCTGTTGCGGTGATTGTGTGCTGTGTCACCAGGGGGCACAGGTAGTATATGTGTGCTGTGTATTGCCCCCAACATGTGCGTGCATCCTGCTTGGGCTTATGGTCCTTGCTTGGACTCCAGCGGATCCTGCGTATTGTGTTGTACGTATGGGGACTGTGGTACCAGGGTGATGGTGATGTCCAGGACAGGTGTGGTGGACTTGGAAGTGGCTGGCTGTGAGACTCCTCCGACTCTGGCGGGTGTTTGTTGGGTGGTACCAGGGGCCAACAGGTGCAGCCAAGCCAGCAGCTTTGTGTGGGGTGGGATGTTGGTTGTCCGCTGTGTTGGTGCCGTAGGCCTGTTAGGCGATGATGGTCAGGATGCATAGGATGTTTGTCACTTTCAGCCTGTAGTGGTTGGTGACATTCTCAGATGTTGGGTCTGTGCGGCTGGGACGCTTCCTGGGGGTCCGCTGTCTTTGTCTGCGCTGCGTCGATGGTGGTCCGGGGGGGAGGTGTTCCGGGTGTGGGTTGGGGTCCTGGGGTGGTGACGGTGGGTGTTGTGGCCATCTTGGGTGTCCGGGCCGCATGATGAGTGGCTCCATGACATCTGTTGCATTTTGGATGTGGCCCTGGGCTGTGCTCCCTTTTGTTGTGCTGGCTGCCGTTCGACTTTACACCAGGTCAGAGCAGGTGTAGATTTCCTGGTGCTAATGCATCTTATTGCCTGTTTTGTGTTTTTATCGCCGATGTGGCTGTTCGTTGAGAATGTTGAGGTGTGATGTTGTCGCGCCTTTTGGCACGGGAACGCTTACTCTGCATCACATTAGCGATATTTGCGGGGGTCCTCTGTGGCAATGTTTTTTGCGGCTGCTATCGTGGGTAAACTGGTGCTGTGGGCTGTTAACACCGCCTTGTGAATGGGGAGGTAAATTTATCATGACTTTGGCTGAGATAAAGTGCCGTTAATTGGGCGATAGCTCTTTGTGAATATGCCCCTCAGATTCATAAGAAACCAGTTAACATACATCATGTCCTCAGACCATTTCTTAAAAAATTGGCATTATGTGGCTCACCAGGTAACATTCATGTAGTCATGTAATCCTTAAGCTGCAATAACTGCTGTGATCATACAGTGTCAGTGTGTTTAGTGTGATGTTCATCTTTGCAAGCCATTTAACCCGCATTTACGTTCATTTCACACATTCATAGAGTAATGCACTGTTGTTGCAAGTGTCTTTTTAAGAAGCAGATATTTGGTCTGTGTTTTAACAATGATGCAACATCTAATTAATGATACTACTCATGCTGATTGACATGCTGCATGCAATGTAGTACTAGCAGGGTGAACTACACATGGGCTTATGAATCAGGCATACATGCCCCTACGTGGGAACATAGATTCATGGGATTGTGTACATTGTTAATTCTACAACACAACAAATAATTTCTACAGTTTGATTACAGCTACTTGTTCCTCATGTGAAATGGACCAAGGATTCATTTGTGCATTATGAATTTAGTCTTACACAGTCAGGACTCTGCAGCCATTTGTTGAGTACAAGATGTGCCTCATTTGCGTAATGACACAATAAAATCTTGTCCTTAACAATGCACAATGCTTACCCCATTCAATTACACAAGGCAGACTGCCAATCCTAGAGTTCAGTTGTATACGAAAGAGTATGGTCCATTATTGTATATTGAAAGTGCTGCATTGATCATAACTTGCTATTACAAGACATCAGAACTGTGATGCATGTAAAACAAATAACGGTCAGATAACTAAACATGCTCACATGATATTTTGCATATTCATGATGAGACAGATGTCAATGATGCACACTGAGCATGGGCATATTATGATTGGTTGTACTCTGGGGTATTACATTGACCCACAGCAAACATGCATTACAAACCATGGGGCAGATTTACAAGCCCCTTGAGCTGCCAGTATGTCACTATTTGTGACGAACTGGCAGCGCTTCTCACTGCCCCATATTTACAAGTACAGGAAGAGCCACCCTGCGTGGCTTTTCATGTCCTTGTAAATATGGCCCCTTACACGCAGAACTTTGCATGGAAGGGGCGTTCCATGGGTGTTGCTGTGGGTGTTCCAACACAACACCCATGGAACCAGACACATTTCCAGATTTACGAGGATTTGTAAACCTGGAAATGCGTCAGTATGCTACGCCACCTTAGGGTGGCGTAGCAAGGTGCAACGAGGAGAACTGTTTTAATTTCTCATCATTTTTTCCTCTTACAATGCATGATGCATTATACAGCACGCATTAAAGAGGAAAATGCCTGTAGTGATTGTTTATGTGCAGGAAGGTGCCCATTCATGTACAAAAACAATATCACCATGACACAGGCATCCTTGCACCATGGTGCAAGGTTGCATGCGCCGGCGCATGGCAGCTGTTTGTGCGCCAGCGCAGGGGAGAGCACAGAAACGCAACATATCATTGTAAATATGCCACATTCCTGTGCTCTGAAAGTGCCACAGCATTGCACAGACAAAGGGCTTGTGGTGCCACGCTGCAGCACCTTCTTGAAAATCTGCACCCATGTACTTACCTGGCCCAGCTGACTCTGAGCTTGCACCCAAACTGCAAACCAGGAACACCATACCATTCAACAACTGGACACAACACCACCACTCACATGTAGTGAGGACTGTAGTAAGACTGTCTTCCTCTCAAAACATCAGCAAGCTGATGCTGCTGTCCACACTTGGCTTCTGCTACTCCAGTCAAAATTGCAATAGGCACTCCATTGTGCATTCTGGACTGCGGGAAGGCATGTCTGATACTTTCATGTTTTTTCATAGGTCCAGGCATGTCTTCACGCAGTACAACATTCACAATGTGTCACATCATGTTTTTTGAGCTTTAACAGTGCAAGCCAAGTTGAGACAGCAGCTGGATGTAGTGATCTTCCTATAGTTCTCCACAGACATAGTCATTTTTTATCCTTGCTCATCATCAACATCACAATAAATGATGAATGATACTCACTGGTAGCGTTGGGGTCCTCAAATGTGTCTACCTACCCTTGGGTATATGGCTGGGGTCCACCTATGAAACATGAACAGATATACAATTAGCTGTGAATGCCGAACATCTGTACAGTCTATGCATTTTGCTATTAATATTGTCATGACACATGCAGCTAATTCCCAGATCATGTAACTCTTTTTACATCAAGTACAGCAATGTAGTACCACTGACACTTGGACAGTGTAAATGCTGGGTCACTTCCACATCACAGTTCACTGAGAGTGACACAATGATGTGTAGCATCCTTGGGAGGCTGCATGTGCTTTGCCAGAATCATCATACATACCCTTACGCAGAGACAGTAGCACAATGATGGAAGGATGTCTGCCAATCTAAATTTGTTTGTACATGCACATATGAACACATTCTTGGACGTGATAAGTCACAATAGTTGTTTGACTATCTACATGTTTGCAGCATGTCAACCTCTATCTTGTGCCATGATTGTACCCAGATTGTGCCTTGCTTGTCACTGTTGCACTTGTTTTGTGCCTGTCTGGTTCTCTGCCCGCTTCCACATCCCTTTACGCCGCTGATGCACCTGCAGTGCCTTACCCCTGCTGATTTTTGACTCCCAGATGCACCTCCCTCCCACCTTCCCTATTTAATGCTGGCCGCTGCATGTCCACGCAGCAGCCGGGCACAGCATTTGTGCAAAAGGCAAGCTCATCTGCAGCCGTCCGCGACACAAACACAGCCATCGCCACAGATCCTGAATCTCAAAGATTTATCCGCTATGACTCAGAAAACCTACTTGCACAAAACCCAGAGACAAAAAAAATAAAATACTGCAAGCTGTACACACAGAGCACCACCCATGGACAGTTATCCTGCCATCACTGCCACCAGAGCTTCACCACTGACCACACACACACAAACACTGCTCACACACCACACACCACCACCTCTGGAATCCTTCGATGCATCCTCCTCAACGTGCGCTCCCTGCACAGACTCACCATGGAGATCTGGAACCTCTTCAACACCCTCAAACCAGATGTCGCCTTCCTCACAGAAAGCTGGACAAAATACACCTCTGCCACCAACATTTCCAACGCAAATCACCGATGGATACAAGAACCAGAGTAAGGACCAAAACAAACGCCCAGGATGAGGACTTGCCATTGCAGAGCTACCTCAGACTCACAACCTCCAGCTCAAGCAACAGCCCGCTCACCACCAAACACCTCTACTTACAGATCCAGACCAGCCACAGAATAACCCTGAGAGACACACTACAGACCACCCGGACCTCAAACTGCATTCACCACCTCCATCACCTACATCATTGCACAACATGCCATTGCATCCATGTACTACATACTTATCATATACCTCAAATCCCACCTCAACAACCTCAGTGACCCCAACTCTGCCACCCTCCCAGACAACCTTGCAAACCTCAGACATGAAACAACTTGTCACCACCCCCACCCACAGGGCAGGGCACAACCTCAGTCAACACATCCACTTCAGCCACCCCACGCAACCTCCATGGACTGACCACCACTATGTACACTTCCACGTAGACAAACCATCGGCGCACAAACCTACTCCCCGCCCTCCACAAAGAAACTTGAACATCACCAAAGAGCAACTCAACTCTGCCCAAGACCACAATGCCACAAACATCTTGACCAACACAAAACTCACAGACATAGAAATCCACAGATGGATCTCCAACTGTGCATACGTGATTGCACACCTTCATAACCCCAACAGACAACAGAACTGGGATGCCACCTGGTTCCCTGCCAAACTCCTAACATCATGATGCACCTGCAGACGCCTCAAGAATAATGTGAGGAACAGCAAATCCTCAGAAGACTGCACCACCTCCAAAGACACCATAACAGAATTCCACCTACACATCATAACCACCAAAAGGACCTTCATCACAAACATGTTCCTCGCAATCTCCAGCAATACCACAGAACTATTCAGAATCATCCAGGACTTTGACAACCCCCAGCGACAAAACAGACATCTCCCCCTCTCAGAACCCCTTCAACAAGCTCTGCTCCTACTTCCATCTGAATTTCATGTGCCTCTAAGACAACTTCAACAACCAGACACAGGTCTCTGAAACCACACAATCCTCCAGCAACGTCAGCCACACCTCCATCTCATCCTGGACCACAATCACCACCAAAAACACTGCATCAACCATGAAAGGCATCCACTCATGATCCCACACGGACCCCTGTCCCACCCCTCTTCCACAGAGCATCTGCAGCCATCGCTACATAACTGAAACTCACGATCAACGCCACCCTCAAAACTGGCATCTTTCATGACAACTGGAAGTGCGCAGAAATCAGCCCCTACTCAAGAAGCCTTCAGCAGACCCTACGGTCCTCAAAAAACTGCCCACCTATCTCCCTCATCCCATTTCGGCACAAAGTCAACAAGAAGACTGTCAACATCCAGCATTTGGAAATCATTGAATGAAACAACATCCTCAAGCACTCACAATCTGGATACGACAGCTAGCACAGCACAGAGACAGCTCTACTCACCGCCATAGACAACATCCTTACCCTCCTCAAACAAGGACACATCACAGACCTGATCGTACTCGATATCTTGGCAGCCTTTAACACCATCTCCCACCACACACTCACCGCCAGACTCCACAAATCTGGCATTCAGGTAACAACGCACTAATGGCTCGGCTCCTTCCTCACCATGAGATGACAAAGATTCAGACTCCCAAATTTCCTCTCATAAACCACGTAAATCAACTGTGGAGTACACCAAGGATCGTAACTCAGACACACGCTCTTCAACATCACCATGGCCCCCCTCTCCGCCATCGACAGACAGCACAGACTCAGCATAGTATCCTATGCCAATGACACACAGATCATCCTCAACCTCACCAAGCACACCATCACCACCAGACTCAAGTTCCAGGAAGGAATGAAAGATGTTGCATCCTGGATGAGCAACAGCAGCCTGACCCTGGACTCAGAGAAGACATAGCTCCTCATCCTTGGACAATCCACCTCTGCATGGGACAACTCCTGGTAGCCCACAGCCCTCGACAGACCCCCCCAAAACCATGACATCATACTTGACTCATCACTTTCCATGGCCCAACAGGTATACTCCGTCACATCCACATGCTTCAACACCCTCTGCATCGTCAATAACAGCTTCAAATGGAGCCACAATGAATGAATGAAGAGCATCATCACAACACACATAACCAGCAGCCAGGACAACAGAGACACCCTCTATGCCAGGATAAACAAATCTGTCCTCCGCAAACTCAAGACCGTAAAGAACACTGCAGCCAGGCCCGTCCTCGGCATCATCTGACACATAACATCACCCAACACCTGCTAGACCTCCACTGGCTCCTCGTAGAGAAGAGAGGAACCTTCAACATACTCATCCAAGCCTGCAAATGCCTCCACAACCGCAGAGCCCAATACCTCTACTACAGATTCTCCTTCCACACCCCCAAGTGTAACCGCCGATCCGCCGAGCCTGCACTTGCCCAACGTCTACGCATCCACAGAGCAATAACGGTCAGAAGATCCTTCTCCTACATCGCATCCAATACCTTGACCAAGCTAACGATCAACATCATGCACGCACCCCACCCTGCACATCTTCATTACAACTCTAATGATCTGACTCTTTGACTGCACGGATCTGCTCACCCCCTCATCCGTGCCTTGATACCCTCACGGGTGAATAGCGCACTCATAGGTGCTTATTCACAGGACCCTTGTGCCGCCGAAGCGTCACTTTTAAAATGGGAAAATGTGACACATTGGCGGCGCAACAGGCTTGTAAATAAGCCCCATAATTTCCAGGATTGTTCATTGATTGATTGATTGATTGATGCCTCATGCTTACATAGACATTTTGACTAATGTGGAATGTGACATTTTCTCAAAATAGGGACATATTTACAAGAAAGTGCCGCAGTGAGGCACCACAAGCCCTTTGTCAGTGCCACGCAGCGGCACTTTCAGAGCACTGTAATGCAACATTATCACAATGATATGTCGCATTCATGTGCTCTACCCTGCGCTTGCCCACAAACAGCTGCCATGCGCTGGTTCTCTTTCAAGGCATGCTGTAGAATGCAGCACGCATTGAAAGAGGTAAAATACAAGTTGAAATGAAATAATTTTTCCTCATTGTGCCTCACTACGCCAACCGTAGGGTGGTGTAGCATACTGATGCTTTTCTCTGTTTACAATTCCTCGTCAATCTCGAAATGTGTCTGGTTCCATGGGTGTTGCGTGTGAACACCCACAGCAACACACATGGAACGCCCCTTTCACGCAAAGTGCTGTATGTAAATGGTCCGTATTTACAAGGACCGGAAAATCCACACAGGGTGGCTTTTCATGTCCTTCTACATATGTGCCAGAGAAAAGCACTGTTACTGCATCACAAATAGTGACATACTGGTAGCGCAAGGTACTTGTTATTATGCCACATAGTGCCTAGATATGTCACCCAAGTGTTAATGTGCAGTGCAATGCCATCATAATTTATTTATTTAAAGTAACATTAATGTAAACGTATATGGTCCGTGGGTATTGAGTGTGAACACACACAGCAACATCCTTGAGACATGGCTGTAGAAGTGACACACACATATGTGAAGTTTTAACATGGCCAATGAATGTTACACATACATCACTGTTTATATGATGACACAAAAGATTGATTGTTGCATCACACAAAGTTTCCCACCCTTGGCACTGTGTGCTTGTGTATGTGCAAAGATACCATAGAAAATCATAAATAAAAATATTTTTACTACATTTGGGGCTGTGACCTCACAACAAGCAATTTTGTCCTAGATGTCATGATGTATCTTCTCAGAAACCACTGCGACACCACTTATTAAAGTTAAAAATATGGACAGAGCAATGTATGGCATTGCTATATGCCTCTTACTGAACAAGAAATTTGTTATTAGACATTTACTTACCAGTTGGTCCACCGACTTCCAGCTCAAGATGATCCAGCAAGTCTCCCTCTCTGCTGACAAGATCCTGCCAGCGGTGTTTAAGTTGGTGGACTGTGCGCTCCACCTCAAAGATCCTGGCCATGTGGTGCTGGACCCTGCCCCACCTCTGCTTCTGTTCAGATGCTGAGTATCCCTTGCTCACCCTGCCACCCGTGCGGATCATACGTGGCAGGAAATGGAATATGAGCCATATAAGGCCCCCAAACTGACTGTGGGACAGGTTTTTGGACCTGCCAGACATGACAACTTATGATGTTGTTAGTGAAAATGAAACTTAAAAGAATTAGAAAGGAAACTTATATTCTGGAAAAAAATATAACCCACCCCTATGATTAACCTGTTATGCTATGTTAGTTAAACTTATAAAGCGCATTACTACCCCGAGGCGTCTAAGCGCTATAACAGAATTGATGCAAGTATCAGGAGAGGGTAAAAGATGAACTAAGTCCTGAATAACCAGGTTTTTACCGCTTTCCTAAAAGCAAGGAGGCTGGGCGCTGTTTTTATACCAAGAGGAAGTCGGTTCCATGTTCTAGAAGCTTCACGTGCAATGCTTTTGCCTCCCCATTGTGCTTGTTTGAATCTAGGCACCACTAATAATAGTGCCTTTGCTGACCGAAGATTTCTGGCAGGGAAATATTATTTAAAACTCTGCTTCAAGAAATCTGGACCAAGACCATGGACTAGACATAATGCCTTAAAGGTAATTCTTTGTTTGATAGGGAGCCAGTGTAAATTTTTTAGCTCATTCGATACTGAGCAAAATTTGGGAATTTTCAACAAAGTTCTGGCCGCAGTGTTTTGTAGAACCTGGAGTTTATTGATATTATCAGTAGCGGCTCCTGGTGGGAGTGCTGCCGGGTGGTGACATGGGGCGGGGGGTAGTAAACTCTGGAATACGGCCCAACAGAGGTAAGTAAACAAATAAATAAATAAAACGAATTTCATTGCGCGAGCTGCATCGCCAAATGGCTTTGTTGGACCAGAAGCACGGCCCAAAGACAGAAGAAGCCATAGGTGGAGTGGGCCTTCCCATGGCTGCTTTATATGGGCAGATCTGCTTGTACAGTCATAATAAAAGACATCGCACTGGCGGGATCAATGCGCAGCATTGTTATTAATGTGGTTCTTCAGTCAATTGAGAATGAATAAACTTTTGCAAATCTGACTTCTAACCTGGCGTTTTTCTCTTGCTCACTTGTTCACTGATAAACCTTTAGTTCTCTGATTGTTAACAGTTCCTTAACAGTAGATGTGTGTCCCTCCATACCAGAAGAATATGCAGCTCACATGCTGCTGAATAACTTTTTTTTAAATTTATTTTTTAGTTCCACAGATAAAATGAGCGTCCTACTCCAATACAAGTGGAAAACAGTTGTATATTTCACCTGCCTCTCATCAAATATAGTGACAATCGTTGCCGTGCCCCATGACATAGTCATGTAATCAGTAACAGTAACACAAACTTTAGGCAAGTTCTGCAACTCCTGGTTTTAGATCTTCCTTATATACCCCCCCCCCCCACGCCGTGCATAATTTGTCTTTGTTGTCATATACAAGACTATGATAATCTTCTGCTCCCGGTGACCCACAGGTTTATCCTTGTGGATCCCTAAATGGCTTCTACGTCTCATTTATCTACAAACTTGATTGCCTCTCCACCCTCCTGCGCACTCAAAGTCCCTTAAAGCAAGTTCCCCAACATAGCTTAAACACATGGGCAAAGCTTATAGCTCTGGCTAAACACTTAGATGGTCCCAAAGGCGAGACCTATTGGCTATGCCAATGCTTGTTTAGAAGAGGTGTCAGTGCTGCTTTTTTCCAGATGTTTGGGAAAATGCCCTTTTCACACATTGCTTTATAGATTGATGTTAATTTGGTTGCAATGATTTCTGATGCTAACTTAGTTATATTTGGCGGACGTGGATCATATGGTGAGCCCGAAGTAGTAGTTTCTAGCAGATTTCTAATATCTTCGGCTGATGGGGCAGCAAATTCAATCATTAATTTATTTACCCCCAATGGCTGTTTGCATATATTGGTGGATCCTATAGAGGACGATAAATTCGAGTTGGAAAATTTATTGAAGATTGACTCTACTTTATCCAAAAAGAAATCTGCTAATGAGTCACAGAAGGCTTGGTTTGCTATCAGGGATTTTCTATTACAGGTTTTGTTAACTCTGTAATTGTTCAAAATAGCTCTTTTGTAGAATCTTTAGCTTCCTCAATCTTCTTCGTGTAGTATTCTGCTTTGGTTTTTAAGATAAGATCTTTATAGATAGCCAGCAGCTGTTTATATTTTTCTTTCTCTTCGTCTTTATAGGCTATTCTCCATCTTCTTTCCTGCTTCCTACAATTTTGCTTGCATTTCCTAAGTTCTAATGAGAACCAAGGGGCAGATGGACTTTGTCTTTTTATTTTAACAGTTTTAACAGGGGCTACTTGATTAGATGCAGTTTCCAACCAGTTGTTATATTGTTTTGCTGCGATCTCCACATCATTAGCTACTACTAGAGGAATATTCTCAAGTATGCTACTCAGATGGTCTGATTGCACATTCCGCCAGTTTCTTGAAAGTGTTTCAGACGGGGACTTTTCCCTATTGAGTTTAGGTTGCTGAAAAAGCAGATCAAAAAGACTGCTTTATGATCAGACCATGGTATCTGAGAAGTTTTTATATTAATTAGGTTAGGATTATTGGTGAAAATCCCATCTAAGGTATGACCTGCCAAGTGTGTTGGTTCTTGAACCATTTGTTCTAGGCCTAGTGCCGCGAAAATCTGCAAAAGTGTGACATTTTCTGGGTCAGTGCTCCGCTCTAAATGGTAATTAAAGTCTCCCATAACTGTATAATTTGATTCCAAGATGAAATTTTCCAAAAAAATACACGCTGTTTCCTGTGGAAAGTCTTTTTTTGGGCTAGGAGGTCTGTATAACACTATGCCCTTGAAAGATTGTTGCCTGTTAAGTTCTATGGAAAAAGATGTCATTTCGCCGGAGGAGGCTAAAGAGGGTTTGCAGCTTGATGTAAGATCTTCTCTAGTAAAAACTGCAACTCCGCCTCCACGCTTATGTTCCCTGTCACATCTGTGGATGTTGAAACCCTGTGGTAACGCAGCCTGTATATCTATATCACAGGCAGCATCAGCCCAAGTTTCTGTCCGAAAAACCAGCGCTGGTCTGTGAGTTTCCATAAATAAATGGAATTCACAGCTATGCTTTATTAGGGATCTAGTGTTTAACAATACACAGGATAACATGTTTGTTATATCATTGGCAGCCTTGTTTAATGTTTTATTCCCGTTTTTCCTGCATATTGTTCCTTGTTTTTTTACTAGCATCGGTAGATGCTTGTTTGTTTAGATGGAAATTGATCTCAGTAAGGAGCATGCTGGGTTCGGCCGTTACTCTTAAATCACATGAAGGTGCAATGTCTAATTTAAGTTAGTTTTTAAAAAAGAGCAATCTATAATACTGCAGTTTTTCCTTTTGCCTTTATTCAGTACTAATATGTCTTCTCTCGAGAGATAACCTGGGGAAAAATGACCAGGCTTTCTAGCCCTGGGCTCGGTCCAGGCACGGGCGGGCGCAGACGGGCTTGCCTTAGGCGCGCCTTTGGCGTGCCAGTGGCGCGCCCGCTGCGCGCCGGGGTTTCCGTCATTCTTAAACTAACGCCCCGGAAGTGTAGAGAGAACAGTGGCTGGAGCACTAAACTGCATAAGAGTGGCGTGCGGCAGGAATAACAGGAAGTGAAACGCTCTCTCCGCACAATCAGGTAACCACCCGCGGCGGACCGGAGAGGTAAAATAACAATAAAAACAAATATCTATTGCGTCAACTTTAAAATAGAGTCTGTCAGTGCTTACAACTTAAAAGTTAAAAGGATTATGGCACTAGCAATCGCAAAGCATACAGACAAAGCAGCGCCTTACTTGCACAGGCGTCCTACACCTACACAACCTACACCTATCTACCCCAAATAAACACTCACACCCCAAGACATGACAATTTAGACCACAAAAAAGACTTTAAAATGACAAATGATAGACAAACAAATGTTAAAAGCGCACACAAAACAGACAAAACACAGTCCAAACTCCAAAAACAATGACAGCACTCCACAACAGCCTCCTCCACCAAGCGCACGCCTAGGAATACTAAGAGAAAGTGAAACTAACTGTGTACTTCCTGGTTTTCAGCATTGCTGAGTCATTGCATCATTTCCTGCAATGATTTGACACGTTTTGACGTTTTGCGTCATATTTCAGACAAAGCGTCGTGTTTTCGACTCAATTGCCATTTCAGTTCGCATCTGCATGCGTGACATTTCTCTGTTTTGCGTGTGTTTCAGCCTTGATGCATTAGGTCTCATGCGATGACAGGCATTTGCACATGCAAAGCACCACATTTTAAAATTTGCGTCTACTTTTATAAGATGCTGCCCATTTTTGTTTTTGCGACACTTAATGGTCATATGTGACACGTTTTGGATGTCTGAGTGACTCAACCCCGATTTGTAATTGCTTTCCGCTTTTAATTTTGCAACACTTAACGGTCCGATGCGACACGTTTCGGGTGTCTGAGTGACTCAACCCTGATTTGTAATTGTTTTACTCTTTTAATTTTGCGACACTTAACGGTCCGATACAACACGTTTTGGGTGTCTGAGTGACTCAACCCTGATTTGTGATTGCTTTACGCTTATAATTTTGCAAAACTTTACGGTCCGATGCGACACGTTTCGGGTGTCTGAGTGACTCAACCCTGATTTGGAGATGCTTTACGCTTTTAATTTTGTGACACTTTACAGTCCGATGCGACACGTTTCGGGTGTCTGAGTGACTCAACCCTGATTTGGAAATGCTTTACGCTTGTAATTTTGCGACACTTTACGGTTCGATGCGACACGTTTCGGGTGTCTGAGTGACTCAACCCTGATTTGTAATTGCTTTACGCTTTTAATTTTGTGACACTTAACGGTCCGATGCAACACGTTTCGGGTGTCTGAGTGAATCTACCCTGATTTGTAATTGCTTTACGCTTTTAATTTTGCGACACTTAACGGTCCGATGCAACACCTTCGGGTGTCTGAGTGACTCAACCCTGATTTGGAGATGCTTTACGCTTTTTATTTTGCGACACTTTACGGTCCGATGCAACACATTTCGCGTGTCTGAGTGACTCAACCCTGATCTGGAGATGCTTTTAACTTCGCCACACTTAGGGGTCCAATGCAACACGTTTCGGGTGTTTGAGTGACTCGATCATGATTTAGTGGTGAATAGGTGGAGATGTGTGGGATTGGGCAAGGTATGTGTCACGTAATGAACATGTATGTGTTCCTTTTCAACATAATGCATGATTTTAGGATGGTTTGTGTTAATTTATGTTAACAACATTCACGTTCATCATGGGATATGTGTACATACTTTTGTTAAAATTCTTTTGTTGGTTTGTTTGTGGTACGTTTACGGTAGACTTGCACATCAGGTGGATTACATTGCATCACACATCATCAGCACTATCTGCAGGACATTTGTTACCATGTCACAGCGAGGCACCCTGTGTGTCTTCACTTATGCTTGTGTCAAATACCGCCTCTCACACAATCTTTTAATTTTGTTGGTATACATGGGTGTTGGTGTTGATTTGGCATTCAACACACATGTCCACTTTTGCATTGCAACCTTTATGTGCATCAATGCATGTATCTCAGCATTCAGTTGGTACACAACTCCTGTGCTGATGTCTCAAGACACAATGAGATGAAAATTATTTGTGACACATCCATTTTCCCTATTCCAATCTGTGATGATTCACACATCTTAAGCAATTATGTTGCAAAATGTGTTTTTATGAGTGATGGGAGGTGCCACTTTCTGCAGCTATGCATGCCATCCACACCACACAGCCATCCTTGCTCCATGGTGCAAGTGTGCCTGCCCCAGTGCTGGTTGTGCTGCAGGGCAGGGTAGAGCCCAGGAATGCAACATATAATTGTGATTATGTTGCATTCATGTGCACAGAAAGGGCCACAGCAGGGCGCAGGCAAAGGGCTTGCGTTGGCACGCTGCAGCACTTTCTTGTAAATCTGCACATATGAATTTGTATCATGTGACCTGTATACAAAATGTACACAAAGGGTATGCTCTGATGTATTTTTTATTGTGACATTAGTGCATATTGCTACAACTGTAGATTTGCTACATCATGTGAAGAATCGAGTGACAATGTGTGTGCGACGTCTTATCCCTGCAGCAGTGTTGAGTATGGCTCGTCCTTCTGCTTCAGCTTCGTCATCGCCATCATCCATTTGTTCAGAGGGCTGTTCCTCTTCATCCCAGGGCACATTTGTTTTGACACATATGTTGTGGAGTATTGCACATGTCATTATCATCTTGCAGACCATTTCTGGTGAATAGAGTAGCCTTTCGCCTGATAAATCTAGGCAGCGAAACCTGGACTTGAGCATTCCGAAGCTTCTTTCTATGATGTTTCTTGTTCGACAATGTGCATGGTTGTATGCCTTTTGTGGATCAGTCTGGGGATTGCCAAATGGTGTCATTAACCACTTCTGTAGGCCATATCCTTGATCAGCTGTAAGTGGAAAGTAAGATAAATGTGAAAGTATACATGTCATGTGGTGTACATCATGTCTGTACAGAATATAATGGTGATTTCTGTTGGTGATGATTATATGTTGTGTATAACATTGAGTTTTCCTTTGTTTGTGACACCTGTCACTTGACTTGCTGTCTATCAATTGATGTGCATGACAAGGGACGGTGCTTTGCAGTGCATGCTTTTTTGACTGAAAGGTGTGTGGTGTTGCAATGTGTGAGTGTTACCTGTGTAATGATTTAGTTTGATGCACACTTTCCCAGATTGTGCATGGCACATCTAAGCACCTTTCAATATGTGAGTGCGTCAGATATTTTGTCGGTGCAAAAGAGAGTCAGTTGCAAGGCATAGTGATCCAAAACATTTGGTTACTGTTATGGTTTTATATCTTTGCCCCTGCGTTGTCACACATTTTGTTGACATGGCCCTGCAAAGGCACCTTTGTCACATGGTGCACCCATACCTGCATCCTGTGTATGATATATTTGGACACGTATGTACACCTTAAGGCACGTACACATTCTATTTGGCTGGGTAGCTATTTCCATGCATGCTTTACAATGCATTACATTTTTTGATAGTTGATTTGAATTAGATGGGATGTGTGCATAAGTCGACAGTGTGACTTATTGGCCTTCACAACTTTTGCAGGATATTTGCATGCATTTCTATCTGTTGTCCCTTAGCACTTCTTTTATGCTGCTATGTATGTATGCAGCTTTGGACTGTATGTTACATGGTTATAGTGTATATGTGGGTTGGCATTTTCACATTAACTTATTGCATCATTCTGACACAAGGGCACGTAATGTGCCAGGGGCCAGCTATTCTTGCAGAGTATAGTTATGTGTTATTGTTCTTATTATAGTTATTGTTGCTTACCTACAAGTAGCCTATTGCCATTTTGTCCATTTTGGAAACGCTCATTGATGATGCAGTGTCTGTAGATATATGAATCATGCACACTCCCAGGATATTTGGCCAGTACATTGATGAATAGTTTCCGATGGTCCACAATGGCCTGGACATTGATAGAGTGTGTGTGCTTCCTGTTGGGGTATAGGCGAGAAGTTGCTGTAGGTGGTACCAGTTGAACATGCGTGCAGTTTGCACCAAGTACATGTGGGAAGCCAGCGATGGCATAGAAGCCTTGTTTAATGTCCATCTGCTGCTGTGGTGTGTTGGGAAAATGAATGTGCTGTGGTGTGAGCTCAATGATGGCATCCAAGACAGAAGGGAGGAAGGCGGAAAAAGATGCCAGTGAGACCCCTGCCACCCGTGCTGCTGTTGCTTGAAAAGATCCGGAGGTCAACATGTGTAACACCGCCAGTAGCTTTGTCTGCGGTGGAATGTTGCTGACCCTGTCGTTTGGTGTCTGTAGCCATGGTGAGATCTGAAGCAGCAGGGTCAAAATGGACGCTTCTTGAGGCGATACATTTTGATGACTTGTTCATCACAGAGTTCAATGAGGGTGGTCCTTTGATGGTAGATGCGCTCCCTTCTCCTGTGCTGCCTTTGTGGTGATGGTGGAGGGTGAGGTTGTGGTATTTGGTGGAGGGGGTTGTCGTCTTCTTGGCCAAACTCCCAGCTGCAGTATTAGTAGGTCCATGTTGGCTGATCTGCTGCAAAACTGCTCTGCTGGACTTCAACTCAATTTATGTGATACTTGCGTCATTTCCTGCGCGTGGGTTTAGGAGGTGTAGGCTTGCAAGCGCAATTTCAAATTTGCGTGACGCATCATAAAGATGCGTCAACGCGGTGAATTGTTGTACATATGCCTGCGTCGGAAATGCGTTGGATTTAACGTAGGAACGCCTACCTTGCATATTTTAATACTTACCTAACGCAGCAGATTCTCGCGCAGCTCCATTCCGTCACATCTCCGTTTACATGACGCATCTTCATAGATGCGTCACCTTCTAAATTTTGTGTAAAATAAACACATGCGTCACGAAAAGTGATGCATCCGTGCCGCAAGGGGCTTGTAAATCTTCCCCTTGGTGTTTTGCTATGTTCCAGACACTTGTATACTGCTCCAGCTATACTTGAGGCAGTCCAGTGACTGGTTTTCTGGGGTTATCTCTGGTTACATATCATCTATCTGCATGGTCGGTGGAGATACGTAAGTGGTGTCATGGCGGTGAAGGCTATTGGGACAATGACATATCCAAGATGTCTTGGATCTCTGTTAGGTGTTCTGTCAAATGTGTCCTGTTGCATATTGGTGTGTGGAATATCAAGGTGGAAAGTGCTTTTGTGAGCACGGAGATACAAGACATGTCTGTTCGATGTTATATGCAAGGCAGTCTGTCTAATGTGCCTGTCAATCAATCAATCAATCATGTCACTTATAAAGCGCACTACATACCCGCGAGGGTCTCAAGGCGCTGGGGGAAGAGGGGGGTGGTGCTGCTACTGATCGAAGAGCCAGGTCTTGAGGAGTCTTCTGAAGGCCAGTAGGTCTTGGGTCTGTCGGAGGTTGGTGGGGAGGGTGTTCCAGGTCTTGGCGGCGAGGTGGGAGAAGGATCTGCCGCCGGCGGTCGTTTTCCGGATGCGGGGGACTGTGGCGAGGGCGAGGCTGGTCGAGCAGAGCTGGCGGGTGGGGGTGTAGAAGCTGAGTCGTCTGTTGAGGTAGGCTGGTCCGGAGTTGTGGAGTGCTTTGTGTGCGTGGGTGAGGAGCTTGAAGGTTATCCTCTTGTTGACAGGGAGCCAGTGCAGGTCTCTCAGGTGGGGTGTGATGTGGCTGCGTCGGGGGATGTCGAGGATAAGACGTGCAGAGGCGTTCTGGATGCGTTGCAGCCATCTCAGGAGCTTAGCCGTCGTTCCTGCGTAGAGGGCGTTTCCGTAGTCCAGCCTGCTGGTGACGAGGGCCTGGGTGACTGTTTTTCTTGTTTCGGTGGGGATCCACTTGAAGATCCTGCGGAGCATTCAGAGGATGTTGAAGCAGGATGAGGAAACGGCGTTGACCTGCTAAGTCATGGAGAGGGTGGGGTCGAGGATGACCCCTAGGTTGCGTACGTGGTCGGTGGGTGGCGGGGCTGTTCCCAGTGATGTTGGCCACCAGGAGTCGTCCCAGGCTGAAGGGTTGGAACCAAGGATGAGGACCTCCGTCTTGTCCGAGTTCAGCTTCAGGCGGCTGGTCCTCATCCATTCGGCGACGGCCTTCATTCCTTCGTGGAGGTGGGTTTTGGCGGTGTGAGGGTCTTTGGTGAGGGAGAGGATCAGCTGGGTGTCGTCGGCGTAGGAGATGATGTTGAGGTTGTGCTGTCGGGCGACGTGGGCGAGGGGTGCCATGTAGATGTTGAACAGCGTTGGGCTGAGGGAGGAGCCTTGGGGTACGCCGCAGATGATCTTGGTGGCCTTGGATCGGCAGGGGGCGAGGCGGACGCTTTGTGTTCTGCCGGAAAGGAAGGATGTGGTCCAGTCCAGGGCCTTCTCTTGGATCCCGGCGTCGTGAAGGCGTGTTCGTAGTGTGTGGTGGCAGACCGTGTCGAAGGCGGCTGATAGGTCCAGGAGGATGAGGGCTGCTGTTTCTCCGTTGTCTAGCAGGGTCCTGATGTCATCGGTGGCGGCGATGAGGGCGGTTTCGGTGCTGTGGTTGCTGCGGAAGCCGGACTGGGAAGGGTCCAGGATGTTGTTCTCCTCGAGGTAGCGGGTCAGTTGTTTGTTGACGATTTTCTCAGTGACCTTCGCGGGGAACGGGAGCAGAGAGATGGGTCGGAAGTTCTTGAGGTCCTTGGGGTCTGCCTTGGGTTTCTTGAGTAAGGCGGTGATCTCGGCGTGCTTCCAGCTTTCCGGGAAGGTTGCTGTCTTGAAGGAGATGTTGATTATTTTCCGGAGATGGGGCGCGATGGCTGTACTGGCTTTGTTGAAGATGTGGTGAGGGCACGGGTCTAGCGGTGAACCGGAGTGGATGGTGTTCATGATCTCGCTGGTGTCCTCGTCGTTGATGTTGGTCCAGGAGAGCAGGCGGTTGGTGGTTGTGGGGGCAGTGGTCTCGGTGGTTGCCGGGGCGGTCGTGGTGTTGAAGCTGTCGTGGATGTTGGCGATTTTGCGGTGGAAGAAGGTGGCCAGTGAGTCGCACAGGTCTTGCGACGGCTGGATGTCGTTGGTGTTGGAACTGGGGTTGGAGAGTTCCTTCACGATGTTGAAGAGCTCTTTGCTGTTGTGTGCGTTGTTGTCTAGGCGGTCTTTGAGTGAGGCCCTTTTGGCGGATCTGATGAGGTGATGGTGACTGCGGGTGGCGCTCTTGTGGGCGGCGTAGCTGTCCGCTGTCCGTTCGTGGAGCCAGATCTTCTCCAGTTTTCGGCATGTTCGTTTGGAGGCCTGGAGGTCTTCGGTGAACCAGGTGGCTTTCTTGCTGGTGTGGCTGTTGGGCGGATTCTTGAGCGGGGCGAGGGTGTTGGCGCAGTCGTCGATCCACTGTCTGAGGTTGCGGGCGGCGGTGTCGGGGTCGGAGGGTTCGGCGGGTGGGCTCAGGGCGAGGGTTGTGGTTAGCTGGTCTTCCGTGACTCTGCTCCAGCAGCGGCGAGGCATTTGTTCGGTGCGGTGGTGCGTGGTGGGCTTCCTGTAGGTGAAGTGGATGCAGTGGTGGTCAGTCCAGTGGGGTTCGGAGGTGTGGTTGAAGGAGACGTGTGGGCTTGCGGAAAAGATGGAGTCGAGCGTGTGGCCAGCGGCGTGGGTGGGTGTAGTCACGAGCTGTCTGAGTCCGAGGGTGGCGAGGTTGTCGATCAGGGTGGTGGAGTTGGTGTCCTTGTTGTTCTCGAGGTGGAAGTTCAGGTCCCCGAGGAGGATGTAGTCCGTGGAGGCGATGGCGTGTGTGCTGACGAAGTCAGCGATGGAATCGCTGAACTGTGGTCGGGGTCCGGGGTCTGTAGATGAGGGTTCCTCTGAGGGTGGTGTTGGGATCGGTGTGGATCTGGAAGTGCATGTGTTCGGCGGTGCTGAGGGTGTCGTCGGTGTTGGTTGAGACTCTGAGGGTGTTCCTGTGGACGATGGCGATGCCTCCTCCGACTCAGTTGGTGCGGTCCCTGCGGGTGATCTTGTATCCGTCCGGAATGGCAATGGCGATGTCGGGGGCTGAAGCGGGATTCAGCCAGGTCTCCGTCAGGAATGCGACGTCTGGGGAGGTTGAGTCGAGAAGGTCCCAGAGTTCGATGGCGTGTTTGCGGGCGGAGCGGGTGTTGAGGAGGATGCATCTGAGGTAGTTGGGTTCTTTCCTGGGCGGTGGTTTGGCGGGGCGGGTGCTGGCGAAGCTGCAGTTCCGGCAGGTGAAGGGCCCTTGGGTGCGCTTCGGGGTGGCCTGGTAGCAGGCGTGATCTTTTCCGGGGTTGAGTGCGTGGAGGGTGCTGGCGTCGTATCGGCATCTGTTGATGTGGCGGGCGCGGGGGATGCCCGGACCAGGGGGTCTGGCGCTGGGCGCGGTCACGGCGCGGACGGGCTTGCCTTAGGCGGCCGCCATAAATGGGGAGGTGGGAGGGAGGAGCAGGGAATGGGGCAGCGAATGGGCAGTGAGGGGGCGGGGCCGCAGGGGCGCAGCGACGGGAAACAGGCACAGAAGGGAAAACGAGCACAATCAGGGCATCAAGGGGGCACAGAAAGGAAAAAAAATGAGCACAATCAGGGGCAGCAAGGGGGCACAGAAAGGAAAAACAGAGCACAATCAGGGGCAGCAAGGGGGCACAGAAAGGAAAAACGAGCACAATCAGGGGCAGCAAGGGGGCACAGAAAGGAAAAAAACTAGCACAATCAGGGGCAGCAAGGGGGTACAGAAAGGAAAAACGAGCACAATCAGGGGCAGCAAGGGGGTACAGAAAGGAAAAACTAGCACAATCAGGGGCAGCAAGGGGGCACAGAAAGGAAAAAAAACGAGCACAATCAGGGGCAGCAAGGGGGTACAGAAAGGAAAAACGAGCACAATCAGGGGCAGCAAAGGGGCACAGAAAGGAAAGAAAACGAGCACAATCAGGGGCAGCAAGGGGGCACAGAAAGGAAAAACGAGCACAATCAGGGGCAGCAAGGGGGCACAGAAAGGAAAAACGAGGCACAATCAGGGCCAGCAAGGGGGCACAGAAAGGAAAAAAACGAGCACAATCAGGGGCAGCAGCAGGGCACACAGACGGAGCTGTGTGGTGGGGGAGCGACCTACCAGTCAAGGTCAGGGGTCGCTCTCTTCACCACGCAGCGGCCGCCATAAATGGGGAGGTGGGAGGGAGGAGCAGGGAATGGGGCAGCAAATGGGCAGTGAGGGGCGGGGCCGCAGGGCGCAGCGGCGGGAAACAGGCACAGAAGGGAAAACGAGCACAATCAGGGCATCAAGGGGGCACAGAAAGGAAAAAAAAATGAGCACAATCAGGGGCAGCAAGGGGGCACAGAAAGGAAAAACGAGCACAATCAGGGGCAGCAAGGGGGCACAGAAAGGAAAAACGAGCAAGTGGCAAGTTTGTGTGCTATTTATTGGGTGATGCTATTGCGAGTCATGTGATAACTGACTAAATGACTATGATGTGTGTCTGAAAGGTGTTCTGTGTAAGGTGTTCCCTTGGAGGAATGTATTTTGTTATTTCTTTGTGGTGTGTATACGTGATATATCTATAGTAGGGACCTAGCCAAAAGGCACCAGAGCACTATACATTGTCAAAGACCAGCATCAAGTCAACGAGTAATAGAAGAGACATGCAGCTAGTTGTCTGTTAATGCATTGTATTGTAGTGTTCTTTAAAAAGGTTCATATTCAATTCAATCCTAAACAGGGGTGGTTCTGATATATACGAGGTTGTTCTTCCAGATCCAGGGTGCATAAATGAAAAAGGCCTGCTGCCTTGTTCCTTTCTTTTTTTTTACACTTCTTAGCCTGCAGTCTGATGGTGTTGTTGGAAGCTACATGGGAAGTCTTGTCTTTGTACATGATATTGGCTATAATGTCTTCTGATGAGTGCCGGAGTTTCCTGTTGGAGAAATTCAGACAATATAACATTTTACATCGGCAAGCTGAACTAGATGACATTAAGTTACTTTGAGCAAAATCAATCTGGGCCGGACTGGGCATTTTGGCACCTTGGCATTTTCCCCACTGCGCAGGCCAGGGGGCTCCTTTCAGTATGAGATGAGTTTAACAGTTTTGCCAAGTCTGATTTGGGTTTCCTGTCCTTCACTGAAAACAGTGAAGTACAGTACCACCACTCCGGTCTTTCTTGTTGTGGTAGTTGCATGGAAGTGGTGCATGCAGGATGTACCTTTATGTTGTTGTGCAAAGCCTTACTGTTTGTTGGCAATAGTTTGGGTCTCTCAGTTGAGTATAGGAATCAGTATATTGGAAAAGCTAGACAAGAAGCAGTGGGGCACGCTGAGTTTACAGAAAGTGTAATCACAATAAGAAGAGTTATCCAAATGGTGACGTGTACAGAACCTACATGGCCTTTTAAAGACAGGTATATTTCTTCTTTTTTTTCATATACACCAAAACAGTGTGGCAACAGCTGGAACAGTGATTAAAGTTGGAGACATAAGAAAAAACTATTCAAACCTTTAAAAGCAGCAACACTTCCCACTGCCATACGTTGACACCAAATGAGAGCAGAACCGTAGGCAGGAACAAGTGTTTTAGGGGGCCTGGCCCCCAGTAGTCACAACATCCTAATAGAAGGTTGGATGTGATTTAAATCTGAAAAAAGCTGACATATAATACAACTTTCGGTCACAGAATTAATATTCTTTTTTTCTATTTTGATAATGGCATTCTTTCTCCTCAGAGATTGTTTGCAAGATGTATGAATAATCATTCTTTGTAAAGCTTATTGTGAAAGTAGCATTGATCAAAGCTGAATGAAGATTAGAGACATCTTTACCTGCAGCAGAAGTTAGAGGGGAACACAGTCGCTGGCCCTTCTTCCCAAGCGATTTATGTCATTTGACAGGAAATGATGCTTGTTGGACCTGGCCCTCTCTGCAGGGTCATCCACAGAGGTTTTGCCTTCATGCCTCCTGTTTTGCTGAATTCGGTTTTGTTGGCTTTAGGACTCTGAACACTTTGCCACTGCTAACCAGGTATAATATGCTTGTGCTCTCTCCTTTAAACATGATAAAATTGGCTTACAACAAATTGGCACATTTAATTTACTTATAGGTCCCTGGTAAAGTGGTATCACATTTACACAGGGCCTGTAAATTAAATGCTACTAGTGAAACAGCAGCACTTATTGTGCCACCCACTTAAGAAGGCCTTTTAAACATGTCTCAGGCCTGGCATTGCAGCCTGTAGTCTGTGTGTGCAGTTTTAAACTGCCATTTCGCCCTGGTAATATATGTGTTTTCCAGGCCTAAACCTGCCATTGTAATACATATGTAATCCTTAATGTAGGCATTAAACAGGCCATAGGGCAGGGTGCATTGTATTTAAAAGGTTGAACATCTTTTTTCAAGTCACAAAATTAAAATACCCACAAGTTGCACCATACCACTAATGATACCGAGCATGCAAAATGAGTAAACCTGTTTCTTTCATCTCTTCATTCTCATTCCATCCATCTGTCCATTTCGGCCCTTCTATTTATTCATCTATTCATTTGTCTATCCTTTCACCTTTCCCTTCAGCCATCCTTTCACCATTTAATATACATAGACATACTGTTGTGGAATCAGGAGATCCATGTAATCACCCTGTCACCCATCCATCCCTTTGCTCTTCAATTTCTATTCTCTTTCTTTCAGTTCATTTTTATCTCTCATACACACGTTTTCTTTCATTTTGCTTTCTTGCTCACCTTTTATGATAGTCTGTCTCTCTGGAATGTTCCCTACTGTCATCATTTAATCTTTTCTCCTTCTCTGTTTCCTTTGCTGTGCATGTTAGCCCACCACCCACACCACTGTCATGGTATACAGTAACAGTATTGCTTATGACCACTTTGTCTGCAGACAGAGGTGCCCCCTAACCAAATAATTATCACTTTATGAGACCCAGTTCATCATCCCATCAGGTTCAGTTGCAGCCCCTGCTTAAGATGCTTAAGTGGAGGGTTCACTACGTCACTGTACTTTCAAGTGTTACATGTCCTGGTAGTGAAAAACTCTCAACTTTGTTTTTCACTATTGCAAGACCTACTTCTCCCATAGGATAGCATGGGGTTAGCTTATTACATTTCATAAATGAAGCTTCTGTTTGGGAGCAAGTAGGAATATCATTTTTGGTGTCTGAGGTATTGAGATTTAAAATCCCTTTTAGCAGTAAAGTCGTATCTTTAATTCCACTTTTAGAACATTGGCATTCTCTTATCCTAACCATTTGGTACCTGCAGCCTGTTCCTGGGTCACATAACTAGATGTAGGTGGCAGTTGCTAAAAATATGAAACCACATGAATGTAGAGGTCATGGGGAACGAGAGGAGAAAACTGGACTGTGTACATTTGCATCCTCCATTGTGATACTGTCTGGGAGGAATACACAAAGACAAACTGACAACTACATTACACAACAAAGCAAATGAGACAAACTAAGGTAAAGTTGTGGACTATTTGTCCATTTCCAGAAGACACTGTGTTCTTTGGTAGTTTCTGTTAGTCACTAAAGGATCCTGAAATGTTAATATCCCTTTTACACTGGGAATCAAATACAAAAATTGAACGGTACAGCCTCAAACACCCCTGGTGTCATGCTTCATCTTTGGCCATCATTGCTTGCCAGAGAACATTTTAGTGGTGGTCCGGCTCACCTGTGAGTATCCAGGGAGTGCACATGGATGAGGGGTTGGTATCCTGAGACAAATGAGGATAAAAGTCTCAGAAAAGTCTAAATCAGGAACTACCTCTAATTTATTTATGAGGTAACATGATGATTAACAGAAAAAGGCAATGTCTAGGAGTTATGTTTACTACTGCGTCTGTGGGTTGACATATTTCAGCCTATGGCCCCATCGAGGGTCCGCAACTTTCTTCAGGACCAAGGATCCCTAATCTCTATTTGATTATTTACACACCAATTTACCATACAACAGTCATACACACAAAATACCAAATGGATATTTGTTTACATATTCTGGCTAGATGTAGAGGTGCTTCTTCAGCATATCATTTTGGAGGTCTTGCAGCAACATTTAAATAACAAAAAGGTAAAACAAATGACAAACCGAAACTGACATAAATTAAACTTCTAGGGGACCATGCCTCTGGAAGTAAGATGATGTTCAGTCAAATGTGAAAATTCATGCTGCATGAATGAAAAGACTGAATTACATTCCACTGTCGTAAGATGAAACACTCAATGTGCAAGAATTTAGGTGAACCTTTGTGAATCACTTTACAACAGTGCACAAAACATGTGGACGTGATTACACCCAGACATATCACACATAGTTCATTCACGTATCCTCATCTAAATTTAGGGTATACCTCATGGAGGAGTACGAAGAGGGTGGGCTTGTAGTCCCACACTAGAGAAGGGAACAAAACACTAAATAAAATAAACACACTTACACAAAGAATAGTGGAAGTGCCCATGGTGAAGAGAGCATGCACGTTCATGTGACACACGGGACTCATGGGAGTTGAAGTCACGCGTATCGTTACTTCGGCCACCTAGATAGAGTGGATCAAATTAAAATGTTCTTTTTGCTTGGTATCTGGCTAATATTTTTGACAAACTCAAGGAAGGTGAACTGTAAGATCGGTGTGCTTGCCATGTCCTGAGCATGATAATTTGAGTGATGCCACCCACAATGGGGAGAAATTGAGTTATTTACCAAACAATTGTCAGCTGTTGGTATTCTCATACTATTGTGAGTGCAAAATAAAAGTTAGAACTCAACTGATATGGTGACCTCTAATCCAATGTGTATAGTGATCTACCTGACATTAATATCAGAGGTGAGTTCAGGTTATTTGCAGCCAAGGTATATCTTCTTTCAGTACCTCTACGTGTGTCTTAAGGTGATATACCCAGTGTTGCTCCTTCCTGAGCAACATTTGAAGTATATTACAATTATATTGGGTGCATGTACCTCTTCAACACTACTCATCTAATCTCATCTTCACTATGTTTGGTCTCCAGAAAGTGGGTCGCCATTTTTGTTGCACACTTCTTACATCTGATGTTGCTCGTGTGTTAATTTTGATACTGACTTTTTGTGAAGTCATACCCACATACCTTAGGCCACAAGGCAGGTGATCATGTACACTACATTCTCTGGACTTCGTGATCCACAAGCGATCAGTACCAATATTAATCTCCTTGTGTATTTTGGTGAATTTACACACTGAGCATCTCCCACAGGGTTAGTGGCTTGTAACTAGAGGGAGATCCAATAATGTCTGTGCTGCAATAGGACTTTGTTTGCCTAGCTGAGTGTGGACCAAATGATCCCTGATACTTGTGCCCTTTTTAAAAGAGAATAAATGAGGGGCCCAGTCATGCATAGAATTTTCCAGCTTTTAAGATAATCTTTTTGACTTTGTTAGAGTAATTACAAAAGATAGTAACACACACGTAAGTCTGTTCATTGTAGGTTTTGGAATAGTTTTGAGTAGAGCATCCCTGTTGTTATTTCATGCTCGCTTTCTTGCTCTATTGAGAATTCTTTGGGGGTAGGGTCTATTTGCAAGTTTGTTAGTTAAGGTCTCCGCCTGTTCATTAAAGAGTGACAGTTCAGAACAATTGCATCTGATTTCTTATGCGCAGCTCTTGAACAGTAAGTTGGCATGCGCAAGCAAGATTTGCCAACCTCTCAAGCAATTTAAGGTCGCTTCGAGGATATCCGATGCGATTTTTCTAACACAGGCGGCCGTGACTGTTTGCGGTCAGAAGGCTGCAGCTTGAGTAGAAAATCTAGTCAAGTGATAGCAAACCCAACTTGAGTAGCTGCACCCTCTGGCGCACTGCATGGTGCTGTTTTTGCTGATTTTGTGCAGAATCTCACAGAGTTTTTATGTAATGCCGTAGAATTCAGCGGAGTCAAAATTCGCAAGTTCCGCCCATCTCTAATGGAATGTAGTTCCTGATTTAGAGGTTTCTTAGATTTTTATCCTCAATTGTCTTTGGATCCCAACCCCTCATCCATATGTGATCCCTGGACACTCACACCTTTCAATTTTTTTATTTGGCTGCCAGAGTAGCAAGAATATTGACATTTCAGGATTCTTTAGTGACTAGCAGAAACTAACAAATAACCTAACGTCAACCTATGGACACATAGTCCCCACCTTGACCCTAGTTTATCTCATTTGCTTTGTTGTTTTATGTAATTGGCAGTTGGCCTTTGTGTATTCCTCCCAGACAGTATCACAATGGAGGATGTGGGCCATCCTGGCTTAATTGGGGGTGGTGCTGTCACCTACCACACTTACACTTCAAAGGCACTGTGCCAGCTCACACATAAAGTACTTCACTCTAGCCTATTGTGCCCCTAGACAGACTGGGGCCAGGGCAGGGCAGGGAGGCAGGAAATTCCAGACAACTGTGTAGGGGAAAAAAACTCCAGAGGATTCTTCCACTTCAAAGTGGGCACCAGGTGTAAAACGGGGACCCGCAGATCCAGTGCAATCCTGGACCTGTGGATACTACAGAAAAAGGACTGTGCAGCTGACCTGCTGCACTGCACTGGAGCTTCCTGGATCTACAATTTGAACCTGCCTGAGGCCTGCCCTGCTGTCTGTGAAGGAAGACTGGACCTGCACCCACTCTGAAGTCACTCTAGGGGTCAATTGGCTGACCTCCTGTGCTGAGCTACAGCGACATACTAAGCTCCAGAGGTCTCCTAGCAGCTTCCCAGCTGACCTGCTGCACTGGACCTGCCTGGGCCGACAATTGGACCTGCGTGAGCCCTGCTGGCCTCTACAGCGTCTGCCAGCAATGACAGGCAACGCAAGATCTGCACTTTGTGCTTCATTATCGACAACCCGCAGTGACTACCAATGCGCTTCTCCAGCAATGACCATCTGCAACGCACAAGAGGATCTTTGCGCTACAGCGATGACCCTCTGTGACGCATGGCCTGCTCTTTGTGGCCTCCTACCCGGTGAACTGAACCCTTTGCACTGGACTTTAGAAGGTAAAATTTTCAGCAGGACTAACTCGGTCCCTCTATGCAGCCCACACTCCATAGTGGTCGGCTTGAACATGTGACTTTAAACTGGTCTCGCACAACCAGATACCCGTGAGAAGGGCTTTGTGTTTTTAGGTGCTACACTTTCCTTAAACCTTTAAAATTGCATATCGCTGGTTCTCCTGATTTTTGTCGTTTTGGTGTCAAATAATGTATTAAATGTTACTCTATTTTTCTAAATTGGTGTGATGTTTAACTTGTGTTATGTTTTCACTTTATTACTGTTGGTGTGCTGCATAAATACTTTCCACATTGCCTGTAAGTTACACCTGACTGCTTGTCTGCCAACCTGCCAGAGGATTAAGCACAGGTTAAGTTGGGGATTGCTTGTGACCTCACCCTGACAGGAATTGTGGTTGCTGCTAGAGTAGGGTTTCACCCCCCTCAACTAGTAACCTAATTTCCTACAAAAACAATACAGATGTGAGCATCTGTAAAAACATATTGCTATGTAGATGCAAAACAAATGAATTGACAAATTATGCTTAGCAAATACAACATAATTTCATAGCACCAAATCAAAACTATATTTAATATATTAGAATACAAAGATCCCAAGTGGTCTGAATATTTAAGATTGCATACACACTTACGAAATCTGTTTCACCCCCTTCAATATTAAGAGTGTTGATTTAATCATTTTGAATATGTTTACTGAATATGTGAGATAAATCCACTTGGGCTATTTAGAGGTTTACCCTTAGTATTTCCTAATACTGAAATGTTATGCGACAGTATGGCTACATTAATAATCAGGGGCGGCTCCTCCAATAGAGCGGAGGAGCGTCACCCCACTGCTTTCTCGCAGTGTGAGAAGCAGAAACATAAAATGGTAATAACTACCATTTTATGTTTCTGCTTCTCGCACTGTGAGAAAGCAGAAGGGTTTGTTTCGGGGCGTGCAGATGGGCAGGTTTGCTCTAGGGCAGGGGAGGAGTGGTGTGCCCACTGATGGGGGCGCTGACTGTTTGGGCGGCCTTTAGGGGCCGCCCAAACCAGGCATGCGCACTCTATAGTTCTCCATGCAGGCTGCAATGCAACATACATGGAGAATATGGCCTCCCCGTAAGCCCCTTCCTGGGCGGCGTCTCGACCAATCACAATGCTCCACTGGAGCGTTGTGATTGGCTTAGGGGAGGGGAGGGAGGCTGCCTGCTTCCTGAAGACCCGGGACCCGGCCAGCGAAAAGGTAGGTTTAAATTTTCTTTTTTTATTATTAATTACATTAACACTCCCCCCTTGCGCAACTCCCCACCGCGCGACTACCCCCTCCCCGCGCGACACCCCCCCACTCGCGAGACATGCCAGCCGCGACTATTAATAATGCTTGTTCAAATAAGGGCCAGAGCTGCCAATTTTGGAACTGGGGAACCAAGGGGCCTATTACGATGGCGGGCGGAGGCACCACCGCAGTGCTGGCGGTGGCGGAAAATGACCTTTTCCACACTCCATCGGCGGTCTTTGCGACCGCCGGATTATGATGGGCATCGATAGCCCATTTCCCATCCGCTGCAATGTTCCAGGTTCCGCCGAAAATCTCCGTCCGCACCGGTAGCGGACGGAGCCACAACAGTGGTACCGCCGTGCGGAATGTGGTCAGGACTGCCGGTCAAATCACGATGCCTCATACAGCCCACCACACCGCTGCGGAGAATCTGACCATTCGAGGATGGTGGTGGCAATACTGCGGACAGCTCCATGTGTTCCAGACCCCTGGGAAAACAGCGGTCTTTGGCCTTTACGCAGCAATTCCGACCGCCGCGGACGGAATTTCAGCTTTTCCGCCGCTGAATCCTGGAATCCGACCGCCACGGTAGGGAGTTTCTGGCGGTGCATCCTAATCTGGCTGGCTGTTTTGCCGCGGTACCTGCGGGCGGAAGTTTCTCGCTAGCACGGCGGTCGGAATGCTTTTCCGCCCGCCATCGTAATCAGCCACCAAGTTCGAGTCCCTGCAAAGGCTGAACATCCTGTTATTATGGGCAAATCACTTAATATCTCTGTGCCTAAAAATACATTTTAAAATGAGCTAGTGTAATATAATTGGATACTCGTGTAAAGCTCTCCAATGCCCTCAAGCCAAGTTCGATCTAAATAAAACAGCAAAAAAACAAAAACGTCTGCATTATAAACTTTGCAAGAGTGGAGCCAAATGAGGGAACAACTATTTTTTTAAATAATCTGTTTATTGCATTTTGTTTATTTAGCATACATAGCATTTCAATATCAAGAGTAAGTGTACAATTTGTTATTTCACAGTACAATTTGCATGATAAGTGTCATTTATTTAACAAAAAAATTATTGTGGGACTGGTAAATTCAATTGGCCTTCTCAGATTTTGATTTCTATAAAACTGTCCATAACCTTTAAACATTAAGAATTTTCTGAGCTCTGGCTATAGCAAGTAATGTTCATTGTGCCCATTCTCCTTTATATTCCCCCCCTGCAATCTGCATTACTGCACATTAAATATTACCTTACATATGCTTCATCTGGGAGCGGCCTAGCGGATTGAGGAAGGTTCACTTTTATTTAGAGTGTTCAAAAGCAGCTAACAATTCGTTCCATATTCCCTTCACTGGGTGTTTCAGGGCGCCCTTGCGCTCCTCTCTGTTGAATACTACGGGGCTTATTTACAAGCCCCTTCCGTCGCCGGTACATCAATTTTTCCCATAGTAAAAGTGATGCACCAGCACCGCAAGGGACTGGTAAATATTCATATTCCCCTTTTACCTCATTTGCATACATCTCTTTTCCAATGCTCCACTTTTTGTGCCTCTTCTGCCTTCCAATACATCGCGATACATCTTTTAGCTAAGTTAAAGCCAAATCTATTACTGACCTTCTTTACTCTGGGTTTGGGGAAGAAGCCTGAGGCATACGTCTGGTAAACAGAGGACATCCCTATCTAGAGTTGCGTTTTATGGGGCATATTTACAAGAAAGTGCCGCAGCGTGGCACCGCAAGCCCTTTGGCTGCGCCACGCTGCGCCACTTTCAAAGCACAGGAATGCGACATATTTACAATAATATGTCACATTCCTGTGCTCTCCCCTGTGCTTGCGTACAAACAGCTGCCATGCGCCGGCGCAGGCACCCTTGCACCATGGTGCAAGGATGCCTGCGTCATGGGGAGATTGTTTTTGTGCAGATAGGGGCACCTTCCTGCACAAAAACAATCACTACAGGCATTTTCCTCTTTCAATGCATGCTGTAGAATGCAGCATGCATTGAAAGAGGAAATAAACGAGGAGAAATGAAAATATTTCTCCTCGTTGCGCCTCGCTACGCCACCCCTAGGGTGACGTAGCATTCTAACGCATTTCCAGGTTTACGATTTCTCGTAAATCTGGAAATGTGTCAGGTTCCATGGGTGTACGAGGGAACACTCACAACAACACCCATGGAACGCCCCTTTCACGCAAAGTGCTGCGTGTAAAGGGGCCGTATTTACAAGGACAGGAAAAGTCACGCAGGGTGGTTTTTCCTGTCCTTGTAAATATGGGGCAGTGAAATGCACTGCCGGTGCGTCACGAGAAGTGATGCACTGGTGGCGCAAGGGGCTTGTAAAGCTGCCCCAATGTTTCTAGCACCTTCCTTCAAACCTCTGTCAGTGTCTCACAGATCCACTTCAAGTGTATGAAGTTACCATTTTTGAGGTTGCATCTCAGGCACATTTGGGTGTCACTGTGTACCACAGCATTAGATTCAGCTGCCTGGGTGTTAAGTAAGAAGTGTAGCGATAATTAAATCGTTTATACTTTAATCTTGCCTTCCTTGAGACCCTCTGAGTGTACTCCATAACTCCTCATCAGTCAGTTCTTCATTAATGTTAGTTACTCATGTCAGTCTAACTGCCTGCATAGTGGACTCAGTCATGTGAGTCAGTGATTTTTAGAACTGTGAGATTAATCTGCTACCACTACCCATGTTATAGAGGCGCTGCACGAGCACGTGTTTGGGGTTGCTCTGTACTCGTCCCTCAAGCATCATTCAGTGTAACCCCTATTCCACCACCATCTCCTCCATTGTTAATAGCGTCCCGCTCTCTATAGTAGTCCCCTATTGTCAATAAGCCAGCCTCATCTCATCTTCATAAATAATCCTTATTTACTAGGTCCATGCTTGTTACAGTCCATGTATTGGCATAATAGGGGCATGGAATGGCCTGATCTTGGCTTACTCGTCTATGCCAAAATGTTACCACTACTCTCATTAATCTAGGCAATTGAGAGTGTTTAGTCTTGCATCGTAATAAGAAGGTAAGAAGGTCTCTACTATAATTAGTGGTCACCATCAAAGTTACGTCTTTGAGGTTATGCCCTTACAACGACCAAAACAACCACTGAAGCTGGGCAGCTAGATACTAAGGGCGAAATGTACAAGAAAATGTTGGACCGCAGTCTAACACCAAATTTGGCACGCACTCTCCGACGTTTTCAAAACCCAGAGATGTACCGTATTTACAAAAATACGGCACACCCCTGGGTTTCTTGTAGTAATGGCGCTAAAAGCTGCCTAGTGCCAGCGCAGGCACCCTTGCGCCATGTTGCAAGGGTGCCTGCACTGCAGAGGCGATTGTTTATGTGCAGGAAGGGGCACCTTCCTGCACATAAACAATCTTTAAAGGCAATTTGCTATTTCTCTGTGTAGTGCACACACTGAAAGCGCAAAATATGAGGAGAAATTAATAATTTCTCCTTTTATCGCCATCCTAAGACCAGGTTTCACTTGGCCTTAGTTTTTGGTGCTGCATCAGCATTGGGGCAGCGTCAAAAAGCAATGGGTGTTGTGGTGGAAAGCCCACTGCAACACCCATTACCCGCCCCTTTGCTGCAGCGGACTGCTGCGGAAAGGGTCATATATAGAAGGGGGCGTTAAGCCATGTTAAGTGGCTTAATGCCACCTTGTATATATGGGGTATGGAGCTAAGTCACTGGAGTATCAGAAAAATTGACGCTCTGGTGGCATTAGGGGTTTGTAAATATGCCCCAAAGTTTCAGAGGCAGACGCTTCCAGTCAGTTCTCTTTAATGGATGCCTTCAAACAAGCCATATTTACTCTATGCTGTCCCATTCCTCATATAAAGTCCCTTAATAATGACTTCAGTTCTGTGAACCAACAGGGGCAAAGTATTAAAGTAATATAAAAGCCTGGGGAGAATTATCATTTTTGACACCACTATCTGACTCATTATAGATATCATCAATATCTTCATGAATTCAGTATTGCCTTTCTGGCTTCTCAAATCTGCACCCAGAGTGCCACTCTTTAAGTCTATGTCTGGCTATATAACCCTCATTCCTAAATATCTAAAAGTATGGTTGTTCCATGCTGTACGCCATGCTCTCAATTCTGCAGGGGAACCCACATGCACTCCCCCAATTCGTTCAGAGGCCAAAGAACAGTCTGAATTCTTCCAATAGGGATAATGATCAGTACATCAATTGTTTTAGAAAATCAACATGTCGTAGGCATAGAATGAAATATAGTGTACCCCGTCCTTCAGCAGTATGCCCCTGGCTCCATTCTCTACCCCAATTATTTGTGCAAAAGGCTCTACTTGCAGTGCAAACAGCAATGGAGACAGTGGGCATCCCTTCCTTGTTCCCCTAAGTATTCCACAGGTCATGGATATCAATTTAGCAAAACCAAAGGGGATGATGGACGGAGTGTTGAACATTGCAAGCACTCACCCCCAGTCAACTGATCTGGGTTTAATCCATCATCATTCTTTAGCTCACTCCGCCACCCCAGTTCAGACATGGCCATATACAAATCAGTCTGACCCTGTGCCTCATGGGAACAGTCTAGCCCGAACTGCCAAGCCATGTCTTCACTGGACCGGAAACAAGCATCCTGGGACCGGTTTCTGGCTTACAGCCGTCATCAGCCAGGCTATCTTGAATCTAGTGGCAAAGTGAGCAAGGGACCCACGTCTGGGCATACCCTGCCAACTTAGGGCACACATAGCAAAACCAAAGGGGATGATGGACGGAGTGTTGAACATTGCAAGCACTCACCCCCAGTCAACTGATCTGGGTTTAATCCTTCATCATTCTTTAGCTCACTCCGCCACCCCAGTTCAGACATGGCCATATGCAAATCAGCCTGACCCTGTGCCTCATGGGTCCAGCCCAAACTGCCAAGCCATGTCTTCACTGGACCGGAAACAAGCATCCTGGGACCAGTTTCTGGCTTACAGCCGGCATCAGCCAGGCTATCTTGAATTCAGTGGCAAAGTGAGCAAGGGACCCATGTCTGGGGATACCCTGCCAACTTAGGGCAAACATAGCAAAACCAAAGGGGATGATGGACGGAGTGTTGAACATTGCAAGCACTCACCCCAGTCAACTGATCTGGGTTTAATCCATCATCATTCTTTAGCTCACTCCGCCACCCCAGTTCAGACATGGCCATATGCAAATCAGTCTGACCCTGTGCCTCAAGTTGGCAGGGTATAGCTTGCAATGTTCAACACTCCGTCCATCATCCCCTTTGGTTTTGCTATGTTCGCCCTAAGTTGGCAGGGTATGCCCAGACGTGGGTCCCTTGCTCAGTTTGCCTCTGGATTCAAGATAGCCTGGCTGATGACGGCTGTAAGCCAGAAACCGGTCCCAGGATGCTTGTTTCCGGTCCAGGGAAGACATGGCTTGGCAGTTCGGGCTGGACTGTTCCCATGAGGCTCAGGGTCAGACTGATTTGCATATGGCCATGTCTGAACTGGGGTGGCAGAGTGAGCTAAAGAATGATGATGGATTAAACCCAGATCAGTTGACTGGGGGTGAGTGCTTGCAATGCTCAACACTCCGTCCATCATCCCCTTTAGTTTTGCATGGATATCAATTTGCCTGTTCTCACTCTTGATGTTGGCTTTGTGTACACTATTTGGAACCACTTTATCTAGGTTTCGTCGATATTGATAAGTATAAATCTGTCTGTAAATACTCCAACAAAGTGTTTCCTTTGCCAGTTTATTTTCCTGGTTAGTAAACAATACCATCGCTCCTGCTCTCTCCTTATTCTGGATTTCTTTAATTATTCGAAACAACCTATTGATATTTCTTGAGATATTTCGAGCTGGGATAAACCCAGATTGATGTGGGTGCACCATATTATTCATTACAAGATGGAATGTCTTTGCGTGGACTCTGCTCAGGACTTTATTGTCGAGGTTGGCCTGAACAGGGGTCTGTAGGATGTATTATCTAATGAATCTGTGTGGCTTAGCCAGCGATGTTATGAGGCCCTCACACATTCTGGGTGGCAAAATACCCATTTTTTGCTGCTGTGTACAGTTTAGGAAGGTGAGCTACTATTAGTTCTGAGTAAGTGAGATAAAACTCAGTCGGTAGGCCATCAGTCCCAAGAGTTTTCCCTGCCATCTTTTCTTCTGCAGCAACTTTTACTTCCAAAGCAGTGAAAAGGCTTTCAGCCGATCTTTGACCTACTCTGGCATGCTTTCGATTGAGCATCTAGGCAGATACACCATTATCTCTGGGTTTGGGGACTCTACATTCCATACATGTAAGGCCCAGTAACAGGCCAAAAATATCTCATTGATCTCTATTTTCATGAACCATATAGATCCGTCTGCATCTTCAATCTGAGTGATCATTGATAGCCTGCTCTCTGATTTAGTGAGCCAAGCTAAGTCTCTCTACTTTTCCCCTTCATTGTGCTGCCTTATCAGGTAATCAGTATTATTCAGGCACCTTACACTTTCAACCAGGATGACATATCTCTCCTTTTCTGTTTTAAGTGTTTCTTTCAGGGTTGGATTATCCACGTCTGCCATTTCCAGGTTCTTCAGGGTTACATCTATTCCTACTAATTTCCGTTCTAACAATCTGCTTGCACCAATCATTTCTCTGATGCAATGTCCCCTCACCATTAACTTAAAGGCTTCCCACCCACCTAATGGATTAAATTCTGTACAGTGGTTATCCTCGAAATAATTGCTAATAACTTGTCTAGCATTACTCTCTGTATCCTCCAGATGGATATGGGAGGCAATGTATTTTCCCACTTTATGTGCATTATGGTCTGAAATTGAATGTCCCAAGTGCTCTGAGTATGTTGCTGTGAGACAGACTTCCCTGAATGCCATAAACCTATCTTGTGAACATATAAATTGTGCCGCTGAGCCAAGGAACTACTCCTTGTCTATATGTGCCCATCACCATACATGAGTAAATTGCCAAACTTGTGATCATTTTGTAAATGACTGAGCAATATTGGTGGCTGGAACACCTGCCAGTGAGGGGATTGAGTGATCTATTATAACATCAAGCACACATTTCATCACAAATGTTGCAAGATGAAGAACCCCATCTTGTCTATATTTGGCGCATATATACAGCCTAGCATTATGTCTACGCCATCAAGCTTGCCTGTGACCAAAACATACCTGCCCTTCTGTGTGGATCACAAGAAATGGCATTCCCAGACGAACCCATTACAATACCCCTTTAGCATAGGAGGAGTACCCCCTTGCGTAAACTTGCCCTTCCACCTGCATTACAATTTACCAACCTCTTCACTTACTAAATGGATCTCCTGCAAGAATGCAATTTGAGTGCCTCTACTCTTTTAATAGCTGACACCATTCCTTTGACATTCTATATAATGAAGATATATTTATTCGAGGAGGCCATGCCTTGCTTGGGCATATTAGTAATAATCACTTCTTACCTCCAGTTCCTCCTCTCCTGCCCTCTCTCATAATCAAGTTGTATACTCCTATACTCTACTTGCTTGTCCATAGAGTTCTTCCAATAAATATTGCAAAAGTAATTCAATAACTGGCAATCTCTATGTTATCTGCCATTCTGGGAGTAATCATGGGAAGGTTGTTCTCCTCCTGCGGGGTAAGTCTGTTTCAAAGTCCTCCTCAGAGGCTTTAGTGTTTATTTTCTCCCCATCCGAGCATTTTCCATGGTCTCTCAGGGGTGCAGCGCAGCCACCCTACTTTTTTTTCGAGCTTGTGCCTTTGTATAGTTCTTTCTTCACTTGCAGTGAATTTGAGGTATGCACTTCCATTTCAACAGGAGGCAAGCATGCTGCTGTTCACCGGACTGGCCTTTCTTATAGGTGTCCAACAAGCCACAAGCATCTGTAATCTCTCTAAAGAAAGTGGATTTGCCATCCAGCATGGTTTTGAGTCTAGCTGGGAATAATAGCATGTACTGTATTTCAGATTCCCTGAGGGCCCTCTTCTCTTCAATAAAAGACGCTTGCGTGATTTGTACAACCAGCGTATAATCAGGGAAAACGGCAACCTTCCAATCTTGAAGTTGCCAGCTGCTGTTGCCTTCTGTAGAATTATATTGCAGTCTTTATAGTGAAGGAACTGGGCTACCACTGGTTGAGGAGGGGCACCTGGGGAGTCTTTTTGCTGGTACCCAGTGAGATCTAGCTAGGGCAAAAATGTAGTCAGTGTTTGTGGAGCTACCTCTTCACTTAGCCATTTCTCCAGGTATGCTACCATGTCAGTTCCTTCATCATCTTCTGGTAGCCCAAATATTCTAATGTTGTTTCTTTGATTGCATCCCTCAGCATCTTCTGCTCTGTTTTCTAGAGTTCACACTCCATCAGTTAAATCCGTATTCTTTGTTGCCCAGGCCGGCAACTGTGGGGATCAGTTCCTCTATTATCCTTTTGCTGTTAGGTATCCTTTTCATTAGCTTCTTTTGATCTTCAGGCAGCAGGTCCAGATCAATTACTATGGTGTCAATTCTTGTTTTCAGGGCCTATTCGAAAGGCTGTGATAACTTATCTACCTCAGTGCCCTATGAGAATTCCCTTGAGTCCCTTTCAGTCGTGCCCATCTGGTGTACGCCAATGAGCAGGTTTCTATTTGAAGGTTAGACCCTTTGGGTACTTTATTGCGACTTCTGTGCTCATTTGGGTTCTGTGGTAGTGCCCTTTGTGTTAATTCCACACAAATTCAGGGGAATCACTTCTTAGCCCATCCCATATTGTCTTGTCTGCAGCAGGCCGACTGGGTAGTCTGGGGGAAGGGAGAAAGGATATCTTCCAACAATTCCTATGTACATCCCTTTGAGGACATTTAAGCTATCTCCTATGGACTGCCTCACTATTAATATGTATTGTTCACTGTTTCGTTGTTTGCTAAGCACTCCTGTCACTTATTCCAGCATTTTGTGCGGCATTTAACTCCTCAGGCAGAAGAAAGTAGTTTCCTCACTATGTGCTCTGGCCCGAGGGTGATTCTTTTTCATGCTCTAAAGTGTCCTCGTGTCTCAAAACCTGAGAGGGTAATCATTGCATTGTGTTTGTTGGCACCCTTTTGCACTCTGATTGGCTGCTCGTCTTGGCTTCATAGCCCAGCCACCCAGTGCATTGATTTTGCCTCTCTGTGGGCACCCTTGAAGTGTTTGCTCCATTAAAGGGCATCCTCTGTGCTTGCGGGCCTTATCGATCCCAGGATATCCCTCAGGGTTCAATCCAGCACATCTGGACATGCCTCAATTATTGCACATTCTGTGCACTCTCGATTTCCCATGGACCTCTAGGCCTCTGTTTATCCACTGTGTGTGCTATGCCTGCAATCTCAACACTTGCTCATCTCTGTGGTGGGACTTGGGCAGTAGCTGCTGCCTCCCATCATGACATCAGTATGGTGATTTTAGGGTGTGAGGGAGTCCCAGTCCTCATTTGCACTATCACCAAGTCCAGGAGAGCACACAGCATCAGGCGTCATTTTCCAGTCGAGTCTAGACAGCGCTTGCGCTGTCGCTTAGAGACCTGCTATATATGCTTTGTGGGGTTCAACTCCACCCGTTGCTTGCCGTCTGTCTATGTCAGTGTCCTTTAAAAATCCTTGCTTGCTAGTGATCAGTCTGATTCTTTGTCCCTCCTTTTTCTCTTTATTCCTCCCACAGGAGCAGGGGCCAAGTACTGAATCATTATGCTGTGGGTGTTTATCTGTTCTTTGCTGGACTATTTTTTCTAAGGTTCCTGCTCCTGTTTGGGGAAGTTTCCCTTCCCTTTGCAGAGCATTCTTCGCTCCAATGCTGTATCTGTAAACAGGGCTGTACATCATGCTGTTATCTCGGTCACATTTGCTAAGCATTCAAAGACTGAGATCAAATGCAAAAGGGTGCCTGTTTGTATCCCAACCCCCTCATTGCCCCTTGTGACATATCAAACTCTTTGTTTCATTTTTATTTTTATTTTATTTCTAACAGTCACACGATGTTCAGCATCCTGCCGAGACTCGAACCCGGTCCCCAAGTTTAAAAGTCATCCGCTCTAGCCATTACGCCACATCCACATTGATGAGCCTGATCTAGCAGCCATCCTGATGTTTTGTCATCAGTGTGTCCACCAAGCTTAGAAATACAGCGCAAGTCAAGCGTGGCAATAAAAGAAGGATGATACATGGAGACAGCGAGCCAATCATAGTAATAGAAGAAATCCTACATGCACTAGGGTCTAATATTTCAAGGCTTTAGAAAGAGAAACAATCCGAAACACAGAAATCTAATAGTAGATACGAAATAATTTAGAGGAGCGCTGCAGCTTTGTTTTACATCTCATATGCTAGGTTAATTTTTTTTCTGTCGCCGAAACATGAAGCAAATGTTTTGCTTCCCTTGTTCGGCCACTTAAGTTACTTGTTTTTCATCTTATTTTAGTGTACTTGTTGGAAATGGCCCTTTTTTCAGGGTTATCCCCAAACCTTTTGCTTCTTCCTCCTATTTTTTCCTGACCTGCTGCTGTTGGTGTTAGGACTCTGGGCACTTTACCACTGCTATTCAGTGCTAAAGTGCATATGCTCTCTGTGTAAATTGAGTTATGGATTGGTGTTTCCATGATTGGCATATTTGATTTACTAGTCAGCCCCTAGTAAAGTGCACTGAGTGTGCCAGGGCCTGTAAATCAAATGCTCTAGTGGGCCTGCAACACTGATTGTGCCACCCACATGAGTAGCCCTGTAAAGGTAACTCAGACCTGCAACTACAGAGTCTCCGCGCAGTTTGTAACTGTCATGTCGACTTGGCAAGTGTACCCACTTGCCAGGCCCTAACCTTCCCTTTCCTTACATATCAGTCACCCCTAAGGCAGGCCCAAGGTGCTCCTGTGGGCAGGGTGCAATGTATGCGAATGGTAGGACATGCCCTGGTGTGTGTGGCATGTCCTGAAAGTGAATTACTGCCAATTTCGTTTTTCACTATGTAAAGGCTATCTGCCCCATAGGAAAGCATGGGAGTTAATTTATAACATCTTATAAATATATCTTCCCATTGGGACCAGATAGGAAAATAACGTTTAGTATGCCTGAACTCAGAATCTAAAGATGCATCTTTTAGTTTGAAAATACCACTTTTAGAAAGTAGGTATTTTCTTGCTTATCCATCCTGTGTGCCTCTGCTAGGATGTGTATTGACTGTTTGGCTTTGGAGTGACAGGGGCTGGAGATGTGCAGTGGCTCCAGAGAGTCTGGATGAGTCAGGGCTGGGCTGAATAGACCTGGACTGCATTCAGAGTAGTGGGAGGAGTTGTAACTAGCAGCTGAATAGGCCTGGTCTGCATTTAGAGTGGTAGGAAGAGATTTCCCTTGCACCTGAATAGGCCCTGTCTGCTTTGGACAATGCTGTCTCCGCCTCCTACTGGGAAGCTGGACCAGAAAGGACCAAACTGGTTTGGACTAAGCACAGACACTCTTTGCCTGAGAGGACAAAGGAATTTAGAGTATAAATATTTGGGCCCAGACCCCAGAACTTTAGAACTCGCTGGAATCAAGGAACCTGCCAAGAAGAAGAGCTGGAAGAGCTGCCAGGAGGAGTACTGCCCCTTTGCTGTGTTGTTGCTTTATTGGGTTGGCCTGCAGTTGCTTCTTCTGCCTTGGGCAGTGAAAGGACTGGACTGAACTTTCTTTACTTGTGCTGAGTATCTCCAAGGGCCTGAAATCAAGCTGGCCTCCTGTTCTGAAGTCTCAGGGACTGTAAAGACTTCACCAACCTCTGGGTACCACTTCTGGAGCCGCAGTTTCAGTTGCCACAGAGAAGGGAACCGAAACCGACTCTGTCACCGAATCCATCGCTGGCTCTGTGTCCTGTCGGCACCGCAGACCACACCGTCCGCATCTTGCACCGCAACCCTGGTCTCACAGACGATGATGACTGCCGCCACCGCCATCGAGCCGCTGCTTGCACCGTGACCTGTGGGCACCGCAGTCCGCACTGCCTCGCTTCACTTCGCCATTCTGGTCTCACCGATGCTGTCGCTGCTCCTGACTTGACACCTGTGACCGCATCGTGGTTGGGGCACCGCTCGTAAAGTTTCATGAGGCACTGCCTTGTCCCACACAGCCGTCTGGGCCGACCGACGCCAGTTCCCGCAAACCGGCTCTGTCGCCTGCACCGCAACCTGCCACCACCGCATCGAGCACACCGTCTCGCCCTGCACAGTAAGCCTTGGTCTCACCAACGCCATCTGGACGATCGTCACAGAGCTGCTGCCGGCACCGCATCAAGAGGACACCGCGCCCTGCACCGCTTCCATTTTGCAACGCAACCGCGACGGTTGCCATGACCGGCTCGCACCTCCGCGTAAGCCGCAAGGAGAAAGGTACTGTTACCGAGTCTGTTCATGCTTTTGCTGGCCCGTATTGACGTGGTCGGCTGGAACTGTTAGACTCTGTTGTTTTCAGCATCGCGGTAGCCCCGGACGGAGCTACTGACTCGTACGAACTGTGTTTTTGAAGTATTTTTGCAGTTTAGAAGACATCTTGCAAAGTATCTATTTGTCAGGTACTGTATTGTGGATTCTTTATCATTTTTGGTCTTGTTTTGAGTATATAAAAATATTGGATATTTTTCTAAACTGGTGTGGTGCCCATTTGTAGTGCTTTCACTGTGTTACTGTTGGTTATGTGCAAATGCTTTACACACTGCCTCCAAGATAAACCTGACTGCTCGTGCCAAGCTACCAAGGGGGTGAGCAGGGGTTATTTTAGGAGTATAACTCCCTTATCCTGACTAGAAGGAAGGGTCCCTACTTGGACAAGATGCAAACCATTGCCAACTAAGGACCCCCATTTCTAACAGTACTTAACTTTTAATTTTCCTGCAATTCCTTCAGCAGTGAATTGCCTGCATGGACAATGTCTCTTACTGGGTTCAAGGGAGGGGTTTCTGGGAGAGGTTAGTAGTTTGGGTGTGCTGCCATCCACGGGGTGTTACTTTGCAACACCCACTCCTCGCATAAATCATAGTGATAGGGAAGATAACATATTGGTCAGCAGTGCCGCTCATATACCTTGGGAGGCCGGCCACTGAAGAGGGGCTTGCAGTTACAATACTGCTGCTTCAAGTGGTGTTTGCGTCATGGACTTCTAATACAGTAGGCCTCTTGCAGGCTTACAGACCCTAGTTTGTATGAGGCCTCCATTTCTTCGACGAAATGATTACTTTATGTGAAAAACTGATCCTAGATTGTGGTACAGGTATTTGTAAAATGTCCAAGATTCTAAAATGTGGACTATCTGCTCCGAAACTGTGCTCCGCCTTGCAGTATTCATTAAAAGCAGGTACCCAGTCGTGCTTGGCCCTGCGAAGTGTGCTTAGGGACTTCGGGGCATATTATCAAGAACGGCGTTAAAATTATCGCCGGTTTAGCGGCAGAAAACTGCTGCTAAAGCGGCGATAATGGGCTTGATAATATGCCCTGGAGAATTCCAATAGAAGCCCATGTTCACACCTGAACATGGACTTCTATTGGAATTCTCAAGGGCATATTATCAAGCCCATTATCGCTGCTGTAGCTGCAGTTTTCTGCCACTAAACCGGCGATAATTTTTAGCGCCGTTCTTGATAATATGCCCCTTCATATTTTCATACGGTGTTTTCACAATGGCGCCGACATTTTGAGGAGCTGCAAGGCAGAGCACAGTTTTGGAGCATAGAATCGACCTTTCAGAATCTTGGATATTTTAGAAATACCGATACCACAATCTAGGATTAGTTTTTCGTCTGGCTGTCCTCGACCCACGCCCTACAGGTGTGCCAAGTTGGTTCCCCAAAGTGTTATTGGTGAGCTTTTGTCAGGACATGTCGACAACAAAGCCCCTTAACTTTTTGGCATTCAGCTCACCAGCCCAGCGCCATCTGCCCACGGTAGGTGCTACAGGATCTGGTGTGGGAGTGGAGGGTCGTTCCTTTTATAGCTTTTAATACTATCAAAATATTGCAAAGATTTGTGCCTCCTGTATACATTTGTGTGTAGGGCTTAGGGCACAGGTTTGTGTTTGGCGGACTTACTTGGCATTTCATCCCGCATAGGTCAATACCGGGCTGGACAGCAGAAACACCTCTCAATGCAAGATGTGTGATGCAAATGATAAATAACAAGATTTATGTAGGGTAACACGTTCAGGTCACATGGCTAGACTGCGATTAGTGCTTACATCTATTTGTTACACAGCTAGTGCTTTATGCATTATACTGGTGTATCAGCTATTTGATAAAAATTCACATTAGTGGTAATGTGAGACGACTTGTGTTTGAACAGAATACAGGGGGAATGTCTAGAGGCACTGGTGCAAGTTAACTGAACTCAGGTAGCTGCAGGTGGCGCACCGGACCCCAGGGGGGGTGGACCGCTCAATTATAATTAGATATTTATTTATAATACTGCTAAGTCAGTGACAGTCATTTTGAAATAATACAGCCTGTCGGCTGTGTGACCTATGCCTCAGACTTGCCCAAACAGACCGTGCTGTGACTGTCCGCACCATGAGTCAGTTGACTCTAGACAATCCCCTGTAAAAGTCTGCATAAAAACCTTGATGCTGTACCCCTAGCCCCAGAAATAAACAACAGGGGTATACCCTAATAACCCTAAAATACCTGGGTATAAGATGTAATTATGTACAAAAGGAAATGGTATCAAGGAAACAATACTAAACAATTTTTTGAGTAGAGCACATTTAATTACCCTCTCTAAAATTATTAATCACAATGAATATATCAAAATCTTTTTATAATATCACAAACAATGACGCCTATTCAAAGGGAGAAAAACCAACAAATGACATATATCACAATACATTATGCATCAAAAATGAAAAGCAAACAAAAGCATATAACAATAACCCACAAACAAATATACATATAGTGTCCCCCTATACTTCTGGGTGAACCACTGGGAGATAGTCAAAGTGAAACACTATTAGGCTTGTATACTAATTGGCCTAGCTCTAGTGTGACACCACACAATTACAAGAGATCACTATAAATCCAATGACTCCTCCTTAAAAGTGTCGACGTGACCACGTTTCAGCCTTTTCTTCTTAGGCCTCTTCAGGACAGGGGTTATATAATACTAAAATGACATAATGAAATAATAATAATGATAAAATACAATACCAGAGCATAACTCTAATCCTTCACTAAGTGTGGAGCATGCTGGCTGGAAGTAGTGACTGCCCATTCTACAAAATAAATATGCACCCGTGTTACACAAAACTACCAAAGAAAACAAAAAATCAAGAGCATAGGCCATCTCACACTTAAACCATAAATCTTTCAAAGAGTGCCATGCTCAACTGAGAAAGACCCGTGGGTCAACTACCACTCAAACCCTGTGCAAATGAAAATAAGTGAAACCTTAACACCCCAATGCACAAGAGAGTGCTCAAAACTTGTCAAACCATACAGAGTCCACATCGACTACTTACATGATCCTATAAACCAAGGTAGAGGGATCTCTCGCGCTATATCTATTCCAATAACCCAAGAGCAGTACCTATAAGTAATGAAGGGGTGGAATGAGTGAGAAACCCATTTCTCCTAGCAAAACCAAGTTACACTACATGTAGCTGTTCAAAGGGAAGCGCTTACCTCCCTATCCATAGTGTGAAACACCCACTCCTTGTAGCACTTTAATGAATCTCCATCCTCGTGTTTTTGTCTGAACATATAAATCCCGATTAAATCCTGCATCAGGATGACACAACAGAAAACAGCACTCAGCTCCTAGTCAATTCGGGAGACAAACTATCCCCTCACTAGCACGCCCCAAATTCGGGGGAGAAAAATACTTACGGTTACGGTTACTGCAACAGCTCACTAATTCAGCCGGCAATCCCTCACTCTGTCTCCATTCTCCAGAAAGTTGTGAAAGACATTAAGAACTTTAAATTGGAGTGGGTATATCCCTATTTGAAGGAGGATTTCTTCAAAAATAATAACCCAAGTTGCCTGAATTTGCAATATAGAGGGAGATCTCGGACCAAATTCACGACCTTCTCTGATTCCTCTTCAGACTCAGATCAAGGAGCAGGGCCATTTTTTCAACCCTACCCAACATATCAACCTTATTACCAATACCCGAGGGCCCATCCCCCCCCTTTTCTGGACAGAGGTGGGAACAGGGGATGAGGTTTCAGAGGAGGATGGCGAGCACCTGTACAGCAGAATCAGGAACAGTGGTACTTCAGGACACGACACAAAGTGTACAGACGGTAGAGCAGAATGTGGGTTGTGATAACCACACTAATATGGATTTGATGCCGGTCTATAATTTATCAAAACATCCCTTAACTAACCTGGAAATTAAAATACTTCAAAAGGGGTTATCGTTTGTTCCCACGGTGGTGCAAGATCCTGTGGATACAAAAACAGAAGTCCTACAATTTTTACAGAAAATCAGGTTAAAGGTCTTCTTTTCCGAGTATAGTGAAAGCAGCGAAAGAAACATAAGTGGTCTAAAGAAAAAATCTTCCTTTTGCCCTCAACGGATGGCCATGCCTGATGAGGTCTTGGTGTTTGAAGACCAAGTACTACGTGAAATAGATCTGTTGAATACCAAGCAAATCACATATAGATCTAATTTTTCTAAACAAGAACAATTGGCCTTAAAAGAACTTGCCGGGAATCCCCTTATGGTTATCAAACCAGCCGATAAGGGTGGGGGAATAGTTTTATGGGACAATGAAAAATATGATGAGGAAATTTTGCGCCAATTAAGTAATAGAGAACACTTTCGCCCCATTACTGATAATCCAACAGCCAGACTAAGAGCTCAGATATTACATCTTACTACAGAGGCTATGGAGTCAGATTGTTGTGCAAAAAAGAGCATGAATATTTGAATTTTACAGAACAAAGGGTACCTAACATATATGTATTGCCAAAGGTGCATAAAGATGTATTTCAACCCCCAGGTAGGCCAATTATTGCTTCCTGTGGATCTATTTTGGAACCATTGGCTAAATATATAGATGTATTTTTGAAGCCTTTTGTAGCTCAAACTAAGGCCTATATTAGAGATACGATGGATTTCATTTCCAAAATAGAATTCTCGGTGTTCGAGGGAGGCCAACAGTTGTTGGTTTCCTTCGACATCGAGAGTTTATACACGAACATACCTCAGGATGAAGCACTGATGGTCATGACTATGGTGCTGGACAAAAGACCTAGACCCCACCAGGTTCCAACTGAGTTTTTGCTTTCCTTGGCCCACATTTGTTTGAAAAATAACTTTTTTGCCTTCAAAACTGATCTGTTTTTGCAAGTCAAAGGTGTAGGGATGGGATGTTGCTTTGCCCCTGAAATAGCGAATTTAGTGATGGACCACTTCGAAATGAGATATGTCTTCCATGAAGGGACCCCATTCAAAGAGCACATTCTTGAATGGGTTCGCTTCATCGATGATATATTCATGATATGGAAAGGTACACAAGAAGAACTGGAACAATTCCACTTATGGCTTAATACTCGGACGACTGACCTTAAATTTACTAAAACAGCTAGTAATACACAAATCAATTTTTTGGATGTATGGATCATGGATAAAGACGGCAGGTTGGAGGTAGACTTGTATACCAAGTCGACCGACCGTAATACCCTTTTAGATTACACGTCTGGTCATCCACGCAACCTCAGGGATAATCTGCCCTAAGGGCAGTTTTTGAGGGTGCGCCGCAATTGTACCGATAAAAGTGATTACTTTAAAAATGCAAAAATTTTGCAAGAGAAATTGACAGCAAGAGGGTATCCTAAAAGATTGGTAAGAGGGGCTTTAAAAAGAGCTTGGTACACCCCCCGGGAAACCTTACTTACCCCTAAAAGCAAACAAGAATCTGAACAATTGGTATGTGTTCTCACCTTCAACCCCAAGGCGAATAAAGTGAAACAGATTATACTAAGGAATTTGAGGTTAATAGAACATCTGAATATTCCTAAGCCCTTGTTCGCCTTTCAACGGAGTAGAAATTTGAGACACTATCTGGTAAAAGCCATTCGCCAACAAACTAACCCAACAGATGTGAGAGGTCTCTTAGGGTTACCAGCGGTTATTGGGAATTATAGGTGTAATAGTTGCGCTGCATGTCCACAGACAAAAGATTCTAAATTTGTGGAGATAAATAAGAAACAACATAAACAACTGTGGGGCATATTATCAAGGGCTTTATCGCCGCTTTAGCGGCACTTTTTGCCGCTAAAGCGGCGATAATTTTATCGCCCTATTAGCAAGCTGTCGCTAACAGGCGTTAGCGACAGCTTTCAGGCGTTAGAGGCCGCGTTTTCCATCGCCTTGCATGTCAGCGATAATTATCGCTAATGACATGCAAGGAAGGCGTTCCCTACTAAAAGCGACTGAAAACAGTCGCTAACACCACTACCCCCTATTAGCAAGGCAGGCGAAGCGATAAAATAATTCGCGCTAAGCGCGTTTATCGCTAGATTTTAACACCTGCTAGTGAGGATGACTTACCTGTTTGTAGTATAGGAGGTGGATTCTAATGCTGAATCCACCTTAGCGTTAATGCGAGAATATCGCATTTTGCCGCTATCGCTGGAATAATCATCGCCATAGCGCTAATTGTTGCTAATACAGCGTTAGCGTGGCGATATATTCCAGCGATAGCTGGCGATAAAATATTTCGCGCTAGGCGCGCTCTGCGATATTTATCGCATTTTGTTGCTAATATGGCCCTGTGTTTTTCGAATTGCAACACTAAAAATGTAGTGTATTGCGTGACCTGCCCATGTGATAAAACATATATTGGGCAGATGACACAAGCTGTCAAGATGCGGATATTACAGCATAAGTCCCGCATACGATGTAAGACTTTGGGGGCTCCCATGGTCCAACATTATATCGAAAAAGGTCATGACGAGAATGAATTGAAGTGGTCTATCCTGGTGGTGGTGAGAGCAACTAATAAAACAGCACTGCAAAGCAGTTTGAACCATCTAGAAGCACGTATGATAGAAAGATATCAAACGTCAAGTACAGGACTGAATGATCGAGATGAGATTTGGGCTTTAATTTAACATCTGTAGATTGTATGAGATATTCGTACAGGACATATGCAGGTCTTTTGCCCCTCATAAGGTAGTAGGAGAGAAGGGCAATTGAGCCAGGAATGCAAATAAGACAGGATGTTTTTATTTAAAATCATTGTATATCTTGAAAAAATGTTGGTTATTTAGTTTTATGGATACAGGTTTAGCCACCATGTATAATATATTGTGTTTATGTGGATATGTGTATATAGTGTATATATTATATATTTTATATGTTGTTGAGACATATTGCGCAACCTTTCGCGTGGTAGGAGGTAGCTGGCATGACTTGTTGTGACTGCCCAATTATTTTTATTTTTATTTTCTTTCTTCTGGAACATTGTTTGGGAGAAGTGTAATACGGGAATGCTTTGTGTTGTGGCGGATTCACTATTAGGGAGAGTGGACTTTTGAGTCGACATCTAGGAGTGTAGTCCCCTTTTCGATGCCGCTTGCTCACACTGTACGTGATGACGCTGTACAGGGAAGTGAAACTTCCCGTATATTCCCGCGTGCATCTTAGATTTCCAACAGACGCATTTTGTCGGTCGTGGAGAATGTAGACAGAGTGAGGGATTGCCGGCTGAATTAGTGAGCTGTTGCAGTAACCGTAACCGTAAGTATTTTTCTCCCCCGAATTTGGGGCATGCTAGTGAGGGGATAGTTTGTCTCCCGAATTGACTAGGAGCTGAGTGCTGTTTTCTGTTGTGTCATCCTGATGCAGGATTTAATCGGGATTTATATGTTCAGACAAAAACACGAGGATGGAGATTCATTAAAGTGCTACAAGGAGTGGGTGTTTCACCCTATGGATAGGGAGGTAAGCGCTTCCCTTTGAACAGCTACATGTAGTGTAACTTGGTTTTGCTAGGAGAAATGGGTTTCTCACTCATTCCACCCCTTGGAATAGATATAGCGCGAGAGATCCCTCTACCTTGGTTTATAGGATCATGTAAGTAGTCTATGTGGACTCTGTATGGTTTGACAAGTTTTGAGCACTCTCTTGTGCATTGGGGTGTTAAGGTTTCACTTATTTTCATTTGCACAGGGTTTGAGTGGTAGTTGACCCACGGGTCTTTCTCAGTTGAGCATAGCACTCTTTGAAAGATTTATGGTTTAAGTGTGAGATGGCCTATGCTCTTGATTTTTTGTTTTCTTTGGTAGTTTTGTGTAACACGGGTGCATATTTATTTTGTAGAATGGGCAGTCACTACTTCCAGCCAGCATGCTCCACACTTAGTGAAGGATTAGAGTTATGCTCTGGTATTGTATTTTATCATTATGATTATTTCATTATGTATTTTAGTATTATACAACCCCTGTCCTGAAGAGGCCTAAGAAGAAAAGGCTGAAACGTGGTCACGTCGACACTTTTAAGGAGGAGTCATTGGATTTATAGTGATCTCTTGTAATTGTGTGGTGTCACACTAGAGCTAGGCCAATTAGTATACAAGCCTAATAGTGTTTCACTTTGACTATCTCCCAGTGGTTCACCCAGAAGTATAGGGGGACACTATATGTATATTTGTTTGTGGGTTATTGTTATATGCTTTTGTTTGCTTTTCATTTTTGATGCATAATGTATTGTGATATATGTCATTTGTTGGTTTTTCTCCCCTTTGAATAGGCGTCATTGTTTATGATATTATAAAAAGATTTTGATATATTCATTGTGATTAATAATTTTAGAGAGGGTAATTAAATGTGCTCTACTCAAAAAATTGTTTAGTATTGTTTCCTTGATACCATTTCCTTTTGTACATAAGTACCCCTAGCCCCAAGCATCAGCCATGCATTTTATTTATGGCACACTTTGCCAAAACCCACAAGTGTAAAATGAAAACCGGGATGTACCATCATCTTAGAGGTGCATGTAATCAAACTTTATCAAGAACCTTTTCTTAGACTGTCTTAACTTCTCATTTATTTATGGCCATAACAGATGTCATCTGTTAATTAGCATCTTGAGCAAGCACCTGTTTATGCCAGGATACACTAGGAACTTTGGGGCATATTATCAAGAGCCTTATCTCCGCTTTTTTGGCTTTAAAAGCCAAAAAAGCGGAGATAATGTTTTCGCCCTATTAACAAGAGGGTGATAACATGCATTAGCGCATGTTAGCACCCTTTTACCCGACGCCTCCCTCTGCATCTCTAATGAGATGCAAAGTGGGCGTCACTGGGCAGAACATCCTTATAAATATCGCTGATGTGCACATCGCGATATTTACAAGGAGGCCCAGGCATTTTTGCAGACGTTAGTTTTTGACGAAAACCGCGGTTTTTGCCAAAAACTAACGTCTGCAAAAATGCTGACTTACCTATACTTTGTATTGGAGGTGGATTATGCTGATACGACCACAGGGTCGTATCAGCAAGGTTATCGCCGTTTTCCATGGAACATCGCTGGAAAACCAGCGATGTTCCATGGAAAACAAGCTATCGCAGGAATAATTATCGCCATTGCGCTATGCGTTGTTAATACAGCGCTAGCATGGCGATAATTATCTGCGGTAGCCGGCGATAACAATTCTCACGCTAAGAACGGCCAGCGATAATTATCGCTGGCCGTTGATAATATGCCCCTGAGTAACATCCCAACCCTCACTACTAATTCCATCACTACACAACAAACCTCCGAAAACAACGATTTGCAAAATAAACATCCAGGGCTGCTGGCTCGTTGTATCTTTGGTGCCACACTCACTTAATAACCTTGACTACACCACAATATTCTGCGCAAAATTGCCCTCCTCATTATGTCAAACTGTACTTATCTTGCACTCAGACATGAAGCACGATACACACTAGTATCCTTATAGCAAATTATCCATTTGTTTTTCCAAACTAATCCCTTCTCTACAAAACTCTTTACCTTTCCATTCCTTGTGTTCCTGTTTAGGAAGATGGTGACTCTCTCTTCCCTTCGCTCCCCTCCCCCGCACATGGGCTGCCTCGTACCTCCCGGTGTTTGTTATGTATTTCGCATGGGTCTGGCTAAAGGTGCAGTATCACAAAATATCCCAAAACGATTGTGCCATATGTATGACAAGCCAAGAAGATATCACCCACCTAAAAAAGGTTTCTAATTAATGTGCCAGTATTTTTCTATTGAGTAACCTACTGTTACTTTAAAGGATTTACAACCTTCCTTCCTATTTGTCACCTTATCCACCCAGCTCCATGTGGTATTTATACATGATGATGATGATGATGGAGACAGATTTATAAAGCGCACAGATGCTCCTGGGAGTGTGCGAGTGCTGGTCCAACAGCAAGCAGAAGATTACAGAGTAAATAGCCAAGTTTTAACCATTTCCTAAAAGCAAGTTCAGAACTTTTTTTTTTTTTTTTTTACGGAGTTTTATATAATGCAAACTTGACCTGAAGGTATCGGGTATCAGAGCGCTTTACACGAGCACCAGTTACGTTACATCAGGACACATTCATTTTTGTTAGGCACGGGGAGATTAAGTGATTTGCCCAGAATCACAGGATGTTGCGCGTCCTTGCCAAGACTCGAACCCGGTTCCCCAGATTTGAGGACGACCACCGTAGCTGTTAGGCCAACTCCTCTCCTGCCTCAGGTGCAGCGGAAGAAAATTCCATGCAGACGGCCCTAAGAAGGAAAAAATGCATCCGCCAATCCTTGTCATCCTCACTCTCGGCACAATAGCAAAAGCCAAATGCGATGACCGTAGGCTTCCGACAGGATTGTAAAAATGAATAAGGGAGTCCAGGTAACATGGACAAATATTGTGCAAAGCACGAAAATTCAACACCAGTGTTTTAAACAAAATTATCTTCCTTACTGGTAACCAGTGCAAGGAACAAAGATGTCTAGAAATCCTTGTTCTCCTCAGCAAGTTCAGTAGAAGTTGTGACGTGGCGTTTTGCATCATTTCAAGTCTGTGGATGCGTTGCTCCAGAAGACCGAGATACAAGGCATTAGAGTAGTCCAGGTGAGATGTTATCAGAGCCTGGAGAACTGTTTTCCTGGCTGCAAAGGACAGAAAGAACAAAAACGTTTTCAGAGCCCGCAGGATACCAAAACACATTCCAGTCACAGCACTCACCTGGGGTTGGAAAGATAGGCAATTGTAAGACTTAAGTCCCAAATTCTTGGCTGTGTCTGTGCAAGATGCAGGTGGAACAGAGCCATCTGGACAACATGCCAACCAGCTGGTAGGTGCTGTAGTGCCAAAAAAGAGTATTTCAGTTTTGTCGGTATTGCACATCAGTTGTTTCTGATGCAACCAGACAAACACAGCAGCTAGGCACAATTTAATAGAGTCGAAATCCAGACCCTCCCCATCTTTAAAGGAGAAGAGAATCTGCAAATGATACATTATTGGCACCAAACGACTCAACTACAGAAGCAAGCAGGGTAAGATAGACATTAAACAAAATTGGGCTGAGGGCAGAGCCCTGCGGGACCCCAACTGAGATTGCCCTATTACTGGAAGCAAACGGAGGAAGCCAGACCTCCTGTTCTCTATTTTCTAAGAAGGAGGTCAGCCACCTAAGGGCCAGGCTCTTCACTCCAATCCTAGAGAGGCAATCCAGCAAGAAGGAGTGGGGAAGCATATTAAAGGCGACAAACAGATCCAGCAAAATCAACAATGCCTTGACATCCAATGTGCCTTTGATTTCCTCTGCCACCTCAAATAAAGGTAGGGCCGCCTCAGTACTTAAATTCTTCCTAAAGCCTGATTGACTAAAATGAAGGCAACTGTTAGACTCCAGATGACAGGAAAGTTGCCTGTTGACTGATTTCTCCAAGATCTTAGAGACTGCAGGCAACTGTAAAATAGGGCTGTAATTGCTGGACAAATTAGAGTCAGCCAAGGGCTTCTTCAACAGGGGAAGAATTTTAGCCTGTTTCCAGTCTCTGGGGACTATTGCGGAGGTCAGCGACTCATTCAGCAGCTGCCATGATTAGTACACTGATGGAGCAAGGATCAGCGGGTGAGCCTGACTTAAGACATAGGATGGCTGCTAGTGACTCCTCAAAAGAGATGGGTTCAAAGGAAGAGAGGGAGCACCCTACCTCTTTGGCCGCTTCCCCAAGACGGGAGAAGTCACTAAGGGGCCGGAGGTGGCGATCGTTACGCCATCGTCATGAGCTTTACCCCCGCTATATTATGATGGCGATGGGTATCGCGACGGACGGAAAGTCCGTCCGCCGCTTTTCCGCCGGTGGCAATCGTCACGATTGCCTGCCAGGCGGAGCAGGGGCTCTAATATGGTGGTGGTGCCTAGCAGGCACCGTCCGCCATATTAGGATGTCGTTGCCGCCATGGAAAGACTGGCGGGGATTGTGTTTGGGGGCCCGTAGCGGGCCCCCCTTGTGTCTGGGGGAGGTGGGGTACACTTGGGGGGTACTGGTACCCCCCTACATTTTGCTGCACCAAGTGGCAGGCACCGTGTGGTGCCTGCCATGTGGTGCAGTGACATGCCTGGCATGCGATTTTAACATCGCGGCGGGTGCTGCTGTCAGCAGCACCAGCCACAATGTTAAATTGCGGAATGCGACCGCCATGGTGGCAGTCGCATCCTAATTCGCGGTGCGGGACCGCCGCATGTCTGGCGGCCGGTCCCAAAACCGCGGGGATGGTGGGTGGACTCAGGTCTGCCCGCCATCCTAATGAGCCCCTAAGTTCCTGCACAGAGGCAGCAAGGCTTAGTTGGAGGTTCACAATTTTCTCCTGAAAAAAGATAGCTAACTTGTTACACCATTCATGAGACTGTGGGGCTTCTCTAGTGCAGGCCACCGGAGACATAAAGCTGTTCACTACCTTGAACACTTCACGTGTCTTATTGCCTGCCCCTTCAATCTTGCTGCCAAAGTATTCCTTTTTAGCAATCTTAAGCAAGGCATGATATTTCCTCAGTGCCATCCAATGCATCTCCTTCTATCTCAGGTTATACTCCGTGCGCAACGGTCTTTCGGCCTTTTCACAACATTTCCTTTCTTCCAGCAGTGCTTCAGTAAGCCAGGGAGATGAAGGTCTACTACTCTCATGTTTCCTGATTTTAATACAAGCCAATGAATTAGCCGAATCACGAATAGAGCTGTCCATCCTGCCAGTATTTATTTCGATGTTACCTGTGAACTTGGGCGTAGTCATGCCAAGGGATGTCAAAAGCTGAGGTTTTTTAATTTTGTTGTAAGGCCTAAATGGCAAGGCTGCCCGAGTTGAAGTTATCGAAGTATGCTTGCGAAAAAAGGCTGGCCAACAAACTCTAATCAGGTAGTGGTCCATCCAAGAAAGGGGGAGGAGATCACATGTCTTCAACTTATGACTGGAGAACACCAGATGAATTAAATGACCCGCTACTAAGGTAGGCTGGGTAATAAATTGAGTCAAGTTAGGGGAGGAAGAAATCTCCATTAAACGTACTGAATATTTATTAGTAGAACAGTCCATATGAATGTTAAAGTCTCCAAGTACTATGAAATGTGAGAACTTTATTGCCCAAAGAGAAAGGGCATCTCCCAGAGAATTAAGAAATGCTCCAACCTGACCAGGGGGTCTATAAATTAAGAGGCCACCCACAGATTGTTGAGGTGTTAAGGAAAGACAAAAACCTAAAACCTCAGCACACCTTCCAGTTCCTTGAGCTCAAAGACTGAACAGTTATAATTTTGTTTGAAAGCAATGGCAATACCTCCACCCCTCCCGCATGGGCGGTTCAAACAATGGATTTTATAATCAGAGGGAACGGCCACATCCAATACAGGGGAGGAAGAGCTATAGATCCATGTCTCCGTCATAAATAGAACTTCAGGAGAGTCATCGTGCAATAGATCACACTTTTAAAAAAGCTTGCCTAAAACGGCGCATCCGCGCCACGGTCCTGGCTTTAAAGTGCCAGTGCTTCAATCAATCAATCAATCAATCAATCAATCATATCATTTGTAAAGCGCACTACTCACCCGTGCTTCACCCCTTTGAAGAGCTGGAATGCGCACTAAACCAAAATGGTGCCGCCAGCTATTCCAGGGGGTAAAAGGAAAAATGTCCACCCTCAGTTTGCCACAGAACAAGGAACCAAACGCCCTCCCTCCACAGAACAAGTTAAAGCAAGTATTCAAATCATCAATTTAAAAACCAGGATTTATTGGGTACACTCCCACACCTCATACAGGTAGAGAACCATCCGGGAGCTGACAGACAGCTCCTTCATAACATTTTAACTTGCTTTGACAGCCCTTCAGTTTACATCACAGACCCTATCAGCAGTAAGTCTCAAGAAACCCTTTGGTTCACCAAAGAATAACATTCATTTGGTCCCCCTTCTTATGTTTCATGTAAAACCACCTTCTTATTTAACATAGTTCTTTCAAAGCTTCCAAATACATGACCACCCTTGGTGATGCCTGACTTTCTCAGGGTCCTCAATCTTCAAATCCACCTCCGCAGCACTTCACGTACAAACAAAATGCAATTTGTTTTAATGATGCTTCTCTCTCACCTGTCTCTACACTGGTTAATAATCTACTTTACATTTCCTAGTCTATCCAAATCACGTGTTCCAATTTGTACCCAGCACACTTTCTTACATAACCACAAAAGGCAACCTCTCTATGGTCATGTGAATTATCACACTCTCTAGCTCACACACATCTTGCCAGAATAAACTACTCACAGCACCACCTGAATGCTTTTTTTAACCAACCATTCCACATAATTTCAGGACACTCAAAACTACATAATTACTATCCACATAATTCCACTGCACACCATCCACTACAGACAATTCCACGCCACACAATTTCACAAACAAATTCAATCCAACCCACATAATTTCACTTCACACCACAAACATCCACCCCACTCCATAACTAATAACTAACTTGCTTCTGCAGCAGGACTCACCAGAAGTGTTGGTATGTGCTGCCTGCGCCTTCGTCTGCCTGTGCTCCTCTTTTTGGGGGCTGCATCGATGCTCTGCCCCGGTTAATTCTTTGTAGTTCAGCCAGCTGAACAGGCGCTCAGGAGAAGTGTCCTACTCCACCGTGTTTGGCCACGCCTCTAATGAGGGAACATCTTATGAGAACAATTTATGTGACGTTATTTGCCTTTGACCTTTTCATCACGTTTATACAGGGCTTAATTTGTGAAAAAAAGAGTGCCGGTGCCCAAAGCTCTGCTCAGAACCCGGCGGCTGGTGCTATTAAAATATTGGCACGCTGATTACCAAGGCTGCGTACTCTTGAGCTCCCCTTAGGCCTCTTTAAACCATTACAAGAGACTGTTACCCCTTTATCTCACTCTTGCAGGTCCCTGCCTTCTCCCTTTGTACCATTTTTCTGCATTTCTCTTCCTTCTTCTTTCCCATTTTTGGGGTTTTTACCTCTTTTGCTCGCGGTCAATTCCTAATGCAGCTCTCCTAAAATAAGTGTCGGCGGGCTCCATCTGCAACCACTGGCTCAAATTAAACATTGCGGTATACACCTTTTTGTACCTATTTCTTCTACGTGGCCGTATATGTGAAGTTAAAAAATATATATATATATATATATGCAAAAGATATGCAGCTCCATACTGTATTCAGTGGTCATATTCTTTGTCATTCTAGAATGAAACAAAGACGATTTCTGTACTAGGCAGTGCATTTAATGGAAATTTAGAAGTGCAGGTACTCACTATTTAGAGTACCCATTTGGGCCTGTGAAGTCCCATTAAATTTATTGCAGCAGTGCTGAAAAGTGCAAATACTCTCCCTTTCAAATTAAGGAAATGTAGGTACTGAGTACCGGACAGTACCTGCCCATTTAAAGCGCTGGTGCTACGTATATGTTTTAGCTAATTGGTAAGTTTGAATATGCATTACATTTTTCATATTCCTTAAATCCCCCTTGTGGTTTCAATGGCGCTCAGTAAAAGTCGACTTCGCCTGTTCCGGTGTGTAGTCCAGAAGTGAGCGTGCATCATATGCCCTAGGCCTAGACCGACGTAATTCTATAGCCTGGATCCACCCTAATGAGCTGCGTGATCTCAAATGGACCAGAAAAATACACAGAATGACCACGAGATGTCAGCGTGGTCCTATCACCTAGAGTCTCAATTTACATTCGAACAAAGAAAATCATCATCTGGCTTCAGCGTACTTTCAGAATGTTAAAGTTTGCACCTGACTTTAAAATCTTTCTTGAAGTTACTTGCTTTGCGCTTATCAACACATTACGTGTATTTTTAAGTGTATTTTTAAAGCAATAACCAAAACGTAGCATTTTATTTATTGTGCCTCTTAGAAGGCATGGAGCTCTTCTGAGTCCCTTAACCTGGGGCAGCCTTGCACGCAATAACAAACGTTAAATAAGACTCGTATGCAACCTGTCCTGAGGGGTGTGATAAACTGCATGTTACAACACCTATTTAGATCACTGTCTATTGACGTAATGACTTGTCTAGGCTCTGTCTTTAGAATTTTCCTAGAATTATAATCGCAGGGTTTTATGATCAAACTGAGGTCAACATTAATCCCCCAAACATCTCCCGCGTAACAGTCCTTGTTGTATGTGGTTTGAGCACTTCTTAGAGCCAGCAAACTCGATTGTCCCTTATAGAAATAAAACATCGTCTACTTGATTTTTTTTTGTCCGCACCTCTTCACCTATCGAGGCGGGGCCCGCAGGGGAGGCTTCTCCACTAAGGCAGCCAAACCGTCATGCATACTTTGCATGTTCTCCACAGGCTGTATTATACAGCCGTGGTGGAGACCATGCCCATCCTCCAAGCCCCTGTCTGAGCGCCGTACCACAGCGCTCAGACCTATCACCATGCTGGTTAAGGCAGCGTTGTGATTGGTCAGGTAATTCTGGGGGGCTGTGTGCTCCCTGCCTGAGAAGACACGGCAGCTGCGATCGCGACCTCCAGGTAAGTTTTCTTTTCTTTTCTTTTTTATTATTTATTATTTTTAATTCCCTCCCCCTATGCTCCCCAACCCCCTCCCCACCCCCTATGCACGTTCAGTAGCAGCCACTACTGTTCGAGGGTAGTACTTCTGCATCTCTTTCTGGTTTTCCTGTCGTTAACCGGAGCCGGACTCGTATGTGTGTTTTCTTATAATGATTGTCTCTCTGACATCAACCACATAGATTGCAACTATACATTCCTTCACATAAGTGGAGCTCAGCAACAGCGAACGAGGGGGCTGAGCCTTGGGGTCAAGAGGGAGCCACTTGTTCATACCAAAGCGGGTGTTCTGACCATAGAGTTGCTGAGTTAGACACTCAGGGGCACATTTATGAGAGGTTTGTGTCACGTTTGCCTCATGCAACGTGGTACATGTATGACACAAACCTCTAAGTCCGATTTTTGAAGCCACGCAAAGCCACTTTGTTTGGCTCTGAGTGGCTTTAAAAATATTGGGGGATATTCTCAGGAGCGTGCGATAATCATCGCCAAAATAGGTTAACGCAATTTCTCATATCGCCATCTATCGCGGGAAAATAACTCCATGTTAACGTCGTATTCTCAACACGGCGGTAACATGCGATAGTTTCCCGATAACGCGTCAAATGTCTGCGATAAAATTACCGGGACGGCTATAAAAATCTAAACCCTAACGTGAAAAAAGTTGCAATGGGCCCAACTGCGATAAAAAATTCAGCGATAAGCAGCGCCAGGCCTGCAAGTCCCACAAGTCAGGCGGGAAAAAACACTATAAAAGCGGCAACAAAAAACACAAACAAAACACAAACAACTGCGAAGCACCATGGAGATAGCCGGAGCAAGTACAGAGGACAACCAGAACCCCACAAGCCCCACGGAGGACCAGCCTGGGACCTCGGGGTCAGGGAAGGGCAAGGAGAAGAAGAAGAGGAACCCGCGTTTCAGTAAGCAGGAAAACCAGATCCTCATTACGAAGGTGATAGAACACCACCACCAACTGTTCATCACCTCCACTGTGTCATTGGCAACTAAAAATACAATATGGCAGTCCATCTTGGCCAAGGTGAATGCAGTCGGAGTGAAGAGAAGGGAAGTGGACGACTGCAAGAAGCGCTGGACTGATGTGAAGCGCAAAACAAAGCTGAAACTCGCAGCCAACCTGAAAGCAGCAATGCAGACTGGAGGTGGGAGTCCAGCGACACACCAGGAGCTGGATGAGATGGCGGAAATGGTGACCCGAGTCATCATTGGGGAGACGGTGGCAGGAGTTGGGGGATCGGACACTGCACAACATGACCTGAGCCAACAGCAACAGGGTGAGTAACGACCAGGGACTGGGGGGACGGGGGAGATGGGCACAATGGCACACATGCACAATTAAGTATAGCACATCTGCGGACAAACCATGCCCAAGAGTCACAACTCCGACCAAGAGCCCAATTTACCCAAGTCTGCAACATCTCAGCACTGTATAAGCACAGAAGTGAAAGGCACACAGCCTGAAAGGGATAAGGGCCATCCAAATCAGAGCTGAAGGGGCAATACACCCACAATTCAGCACACACACATAAGAATCAGATCACCTCAACATTGACAACAATGTGGTACAAACTGCAACACTTTCACAACAGAACAGAGGACACAACTGCTGCCACTTGTGTGTAGAAAATGGCCATTCGCATTTGGCATAGCAGGAAACTGTGAGATGATAATGTACAAGTACAACCTCACATCCCTGATGGTGTAGAAATGTCAACTGTCCCGCATCAAATAGGCATCTCCTCACAAACAGTCACAATGTACATTGTCATGCAGTCTGTTAGTAAACTTGTACAATGCGTGAATATACATGTGAACACAATGTCAATCTGCATCTCCCCATCACATTGCAGAGGGAGAATCAACACCTCCTGCAGAGCAGACCCAACAACTCAGCACTGATGATGAAGAGGACCACCCCAACATCGACACCCGCGCCCTCCAACAGCTCATGGACAGCTTCGGCACCCCACCTCCAGGAGCAGGGCAGCCCAGCTGCATCGAGGAGACCCCACCCCCTGCACAGACCACACAGCAGGAAGCACCCACCCCCACGGCTGTCTCCCAGGACCCCCACGACCAACACATGGCATTCCAACGCTGTGTGTTAGGGTGCCAGGAGAAGATGGCTGATCAGCTGCGGGTGGGGTTGGGGTTGGACCTCATGGCAGCCAAACTAGATGCCATACGTGGGTGTCTAAGTCCCATCAGGGATGACTTACAGTCCCTAACGGACACCCACTGTCCGCTCCATGCTCTCCAACAATCCATGGCTGACATCGCTGGAGTCCTGACTTTGAGCAAAGAACAACTGTCTAGTCAGAGTGGCTCCAGCGATGTCAGCCGGGAGTTGGGACACATGCGGAGGATCATGAAGAACATGGAGCGGATGCAGGCGGAAAGAACGGCTGCCATGGCTGCACACCAGCGAGATGTAGCTGGGTTCTCCCATGCCCTGCAGACCCTCATCATGGCATTGCCGCCACAAGGCCCGGCGCCGATGAATGCTGCTGCTGCTTCTACATCCACATCTCCGCCCCCAGACGTGTCAGTGACACACAGTGCTGCAGACAATCCAACTCCGGCCACTGATGTGTCACTGCCACACAGTGATGCAGACAAAACAACACCACCCACATGTGAGGCACATGAAACATCAGAGGATGAAGTTGCGGATGATTCTGCCTTAGTGGTAAGAAGGAAGCAGTAGCATTCATCTCAGCCATATGGCCTGTTTCTGCTTGGTTCTGCCCTCTGCATCATCACCTTCCACTGTCCCCCGATACACTCTGCGACACTCACCTTGGACCTCGACATGGACTGCCATATTCTGTTTGGTTATCAATGACACAGCAATCAGACTGCGGACTGAACTCTTCCTCTTCCGATGAACTTGTAATCCCCTAAAGGACTCTGGCTGGCCCTCCACGGGGCAACAATGTAAACTGGGGTTTCCATGGCCCTGTACTGCTCCAGCTTCAACACTCCACTGAATGTGAATAAAACATTCAAATTCACACAGATTTGTATGGATGAATGTAGGGTCAGTGATTCCCCCTTACGTCCATGTTGCTCATGTTGTGGGACTTGAGTCACAGGGTGCAACATTGCTGATTGCGGTCCGGGTGGCGCCAACACTACAACAGAGACACACGCATTAGTTACTTTCTTGTCCAGCCCAGAACTGAACCACGCCCAGAGCCCCGGGCTCATTGTTCACACCCCTACGCTGGACTGGCATACGCCAGCCCAGCCCACTCCGCTTACGCTTACAGGGGGGGACGACAAAGCTACATGTCCCAGGTCTTCCCTCTGCTGATCACTGGTCTAGTTGTCAGCATGCCACAACCACTCCCTGAGGGCTGGTTTACACCCACACCACACCCATCCAGCACAGGCTTCACAGGACATGTGACCCTGCCAATAAAAGGGCCTACCACATCACATTCCCCACTGCCGGAGGTGACATGATGGCGTCCGCACCACGAGACTCAATCATAAAGGGGCCATGACTTGTGGCGCACTGGGTTAGTGGCACTTGATGCACTGCGGCCGGCACGGGCTACCGCCACGGGACGATGACTTGCGGTGCACAGAGTTGGTGGCACCCGATGCACTGCGGCCGGCACGGGCCTACCGCCATGGGATGGTGACTTGCGGTGCCCTGAGGTAGGGGCACCTGAAGAGCTGAGCGGGTGTGCAGCCTGCGACGATGCGTAGACCTCGATACGCCGTCCTGCCAATCAAGATTCGATTTGAATTGAGAGCCCTGCTGGACCGCAGTGTACGCCGAAGGCAGCAGTCAGCACACACATGACTCCGCGGTGCGGTGCCGCAGGGTGCGCTGGGGGCCTGTGGTGCGGAATCCAGCGATCGGCTGAGGAGGTGGGCCCTCTTGGAGACACGCCGGTGGCGGTAGGTGAGCATTGAGGCCTGTGTGCGCAGGGGAGGAGTGCATCTCACTACCTTTGATTCTCATAGCAAGGGCTGCCAGTCATCGCAGGGCGGCGGACCGGTCTGGGGACCAGGGCTGGGGTGCAGCAGGCGCACAGGATCGCACAGGCACCACCTGTCACGGTGGCGGCCTCGTGGCTGGGTGGGGGGCGCCACCCTGGCAGACACAACCCTGCATGTGATGACAAGATGTGCGCGGGTTGGCTTGGGACGTAGCCACCTCATCTCCAGAGTAAATCTGGCAGTTGAAGGTGGTCGGCCACGTGTGTGGAGGCATATGGACAGGATATGGCGGACACAGAGACACACGCAGTAGTTACTTTGGTGGCCATCTCAGAACTGAACCACGCCAAGAGCCCCGGGCTATTTATTCACGACATACGCCGGCCAAGGCCACTCCGCTCACGCTTACAGGTGGGGACGACAAAGCTACATGTCCAAGGTCTTCCACACTGCCTGAGGTAACCTGTTTGCGTCCACTGTCCACAACACTACAAACACCAGCAGTATATGTCCACATGGACATGTCTGTGCTCTGCATACTGAAGTCTGTCCAGCACATCACTGCCACACTTGGCATTGTGTACATTCTTATTGATGGGTCACTTGCCTCCTTCGCACATACTTGGTTCCCACCTCTCCCCACATTCTGCAATTGTGTGGCAGAGGTGCCATGCTGCGGATGGTTTGTCTACATGGCTGATCACGGTTACCACAGTTACTTGTGTTGTCGTGTCTGGTAGTTGGGCATGTTGATTGGCATATTGTATGTGATTTTGTAATGTGTGCTTTCCCACAGTTGTGAGTTGTCTGATTGTGGAGTTGAGGTGTGTGGTGTGTTCAGTTGGTACTTACCGACGAGCAGTGCATTTCCATAGGTGCCATCCTCAAAGCGCTGGTTGGTGATGGACTTGCGGAAGATGTAGGAATCATGCACACTGCCTGGGAAGTTTGCGACGACATTCGTGAACAGGCCCCAGTGTTCCACTTTTGCCTGCACATTGATGGAATGCGTGTGGTTTCTGTTGCGGTTATTGTGTGCAGTGTCGGCAGGGGGCACAAGTAGTACATGTGTGTAGTCAATTGCCCCCAACACGTGCGGGAAGCCAGCTATGGCGTAGTTCCCTTGCTTGGTCTCCAGCTGTTCCTGCGCAGTGTGGGGGAAGTGAAGGTGCAGGGGTATCAAGCTGATATAAACCGTGATGCTTACAGGTATGATAAATCCTGCATAATAAGACCGCAACAGAAGTTTGTGTGGTCGTAACCTTCCTTTTCTATCCTATGAAGGTTACGACCACACAAACTTTTGTTACGATCTTTTTATGCAGGATGGATCATACCTGTTAGCATTCCGGTTTGTCCAAGTGCAATACACTGTACCAGATTACGTTTGTGACTATACGGACACTAGACCATTGTCACCATTTATCCAACAGGTTTCTGAATACTGACTTTCGGAATATGGAATTGTATTGGGGAGTTCCCGCAGCATATGCAGTTAAATGAATCCACACGTTGCCCTGATGAAGTTCCCCGTTAAGAATGGAACGCCTTGGCTGAGCTTTTCGTATTGTTGATTTATGTATTTGTAATGAAGAACTGTTTTTACACTACTGTTGACTACTGGACTTCATGACCTGGCGCACCCCCATTTCAGTAACTACAATCTTGGATCTGGAGCACGGAGGCGTCAAGCAACGGCTGGCGTTGGGGTTGGTTGCGCAGGAACACTACGAATTGGAACTAGCGTGTGGTGCGGATACAGGGGCCCGCCGTTGCTTTTGTGGACATGCATCCAAGACATGTGTGAGGAAGTTTGATAGGGCTGGCTGTGAGACTCCTCCGACTCTGGCAGTTGTTAGTTGGAAGGTACCAGAGGCCAACAGGTGCAGCACAGCCAGCAGCTTTGTCTGCGGAGGGATGTTGGTTCTCCGCTGTGTTGGTACCGTCAGCCTGTGGGCAATGTGGGTTAGGATGCTGAGGATGGTTGTCCTTTTGAGCCTGTAGTGGGCAATGGCATCCTCTGGCGTTGAGTGTCTGAGGCTGGTGCGTTTTAGGAACGTCCCCTGTCTTCTTCTGCGCTGCCTAGGTGGTAGTCCAGGGAGGGCAGTGGTCCGGGGGGGGGCCCTGGGGGTGGTGGCGGTGGGTGTTGTGGCCCTCTTGGGTCTCCAAGCTACATGATCATTGGCTCCATGGCATCTGTTGGTGTTCAGATGTGGCTCTGGGCTGGGCTCCCTTTCTACTGCAGGTTGTCGTCCTGCTTAACACCAGTAATAGGCAGGTGTTAAATCCCTGCTGCTAACGCGCCTTTTCGCCTGTTTTTGGATCGCTTCGCGGATCTGGCTGGTCGTTGAGAATATCGCAAAGTGGTGTTTTCGTGTGTTTTTGCACGGGAACGCCTACTCTGCATATCATTAGCGTTAGTTGTCGCTCTCATCCGTGGCGATGTTTTTTGCGCCAGCTATCGCTGGAAAACTGGCGATTTCGGCAGTTTGCACCAGCTTGAGAATAGGGCGATAAATCTATCGCCACTTTTGCGGTGCTAAAGTGCCGATAAATCGGATATAAGTCCTTGAGAATATGCCCCATTGAGTAACGCAATGCAGCACAAATCGCTGCGCTGTGTTACTCTGCCCTGGGAAGGCATTCCATGGGCTTTGCATGTGTGTTCCCACGCAACTCCCATGGATTTTGACGCATCCCCAGATTTACTTGTGAACCTGGGAATGTGCCAAAATCTTACATCTTCTTCCCAGGCGAGGCAAATGAGGAGAAATATCTCCACATTTCCCTGCACAAAAACAATCCTAAATGCCTACAGGCACCCTTGCACCATGGTGGAAGGGTGTCCTGCATTGGCGCTTGTTAGATTTGGGGGTCTCTAGTTCGCTGAGGTAGGTACCTTTGACCAAATAGGGACCCTTGCGTCTAGTCAGGGTAAGGGGGATACACTCCTAAAATAACCCCTGCTCACTCCCTTGGTAGCTTGGCACGAGCAGACAGGCTTATTTCAGAGGCAGTGTGTAAAGCATTTGTGAACACATACAGTAATCAAGTGACAACACTACTGATGGACACCACACCAGATGTATATTAAAAATAAGTATCTTTTATATAGATTTAACACAAGACCATAAACAACAAAAATCCACAATACTGTACTTCAAAAATGGTAGAATTAGCTTAGTTCTCTTAAGATGGTAAATGCGACACTTTGAGTTCAATGTACCTTAGGATGCGTAACGCTATACAACGAAAGTGTTGCAGGGAAGGTGATGCGTCGGTTCCTTCCACGCAAGAACGGTGATGCGTCGGGTCCCTACTGATGCGCAGGGGATGCGTCGGTTCTTCTCTGCGAGGAGAGGTGATGCGTCGGCTTCTTACTGCACTTTCGTGGCGATGCGACCAGCAACGCCGTGATGCGATGAAGATCCGGTGCAATGAACAAAGATGGCATCTTCTTCTTGTTGCCACATGATGCATGCATGCCCGACGGCCATGCGGCGACTCTACGATTCTTCTGAGCCGCGACAGGCCCTGCGACACGCTTCCTGGTGATGCGGCGGCGTCTGATGCGACGTTGGTCCTCTTCTCCGGCGATGCGGGGCGCTTCGGCAACGATGCTTCTGAGCCGCGACAGGCCCTGCGACAGGCTTCCCCATGATGCGGCGGCGTCTGATGCGACATCGGTCTTCTTCTCCGGCGATGCGAGGCGCTTCGGCACTGATGCGACAGCCGTGCGGCGACTCCACGATTCTTCTGAGCTGTGACAGGCCCTGCGACACGCTACCCGGTGATGCGGCAGCGTCTGATGCAACATCGATCCTCTTCTCCGGCTATGCGAGGCACTTCGGCAACGATGCGGCGACACTCTTCTCCGTTGATGCGGCGGCTTCTGATGCGACGTCGATCCTCTTCTTCGTCGAAGCGAGGTGCTTCGGCTGCGGCGGCAACGCTTCTCCTTCGTGATTCGCGCTTCCAGCTCCTTGTGACACGCAGTCCCTCAGAAAGTCCAGCTCAGCAGCAGGCACTTTACAGAAAGCCTCTTGGGGAGCTGGTTGGTGAAGTCTGTTGTCCCTGAGACTTCAGCAGGAGGCAAGCTCTTTTCTCAAGCCCTTGGAGATCTCTTACAAGTTGATGAAAGTACACACAAAGTTCCTTTCTCCTTTCTTTGGCAGTCAGGCAACCACTACAGGCCAATCCCCCAAACAGCACTCAGCTTAGGGATAGTCTCCTCCTCAGTTTCTCTTGGTTTCTCTACCCAGCAAAGGTTTCTTCTTGTTTCCCAAAGTGATCTAAAGTTCTGGGGTTTGGGTCCCCTCTTTTATACACATATTCTCTTTGTTCTCTGAAGGCAGAGAGGCCTTTGCCTAGTCCAAACCAGTTCTGGTCAGTCCTGGAGCACTTTGTTGACAAGACTCCTTCTTTCCTTTCACAGAGTAGGCCAGGGACATCAGACACACCACAGGAGGTGGCGCCAGCATTGTGGAGGGAAGGCACAGCCCTATTCAGGTCCCAGGTGCAACTACTCCCACCTATCTCCATGCAGATCTCTCTATTCAGCCCTGTGCTGACTCACCCTGTCTCCTGGAGTCCCCCAGCCCCTGTCACTCACAAACCCAGACAAGGAATACACAACCTCGCAGAGGCAGGCTTGGATGGTTAGGCAAGAAAATACCTTCTTTCTAAAAGTGGTATTTTCAAACACAGAATGTTAAAACCAACTTCACTAAAAGATGTATTTTATCATTGTGAGTTCAGGCATACTAAATTCGTTTTTCTACCATGTTCCCTGCGTCAGTTAGGATTATAATCTATAATAATCAAACTGCCCATTCTGGCCTATGGAGAACAGGAAGCCTTGCAATAGTGAAAAACGAAAATGGCTGTAATTCACTATTAGGACATGCCACACACACCAGGGCATGTCCTACCTTATACTTACAATGCACCCTGCCCTTGGGCCTACCAAAGGGGTGACTAATATGCAGAAAAGGGAAGGTTTAGGGACTGGCAAGTGGGTGCACTTGCCCAGTCAACATGGCAGTACCAGACTGCACACAGGCTCTGTAATGGCAGACCTGAGACACACTTTTACAGGCTGCTTCTGTGGGTGGCACAACCAGTGCTGCAAGCCCATCAGCAGCATTTGGTTTACAAGCCCTGGGCACACTCAGTGCACTGTACTAAGGTCTGACAAGTAAACCAAACCAACCAATCATGGAATCACTAATCCATACATCATTTTATCATAGAGAGCATATGTACTTTAGCACTGATCAGCAGTGGTAAGGTGCCCAGAGTCATAAAACAGCCAACAACAGGTCAGAAAAAATACAGAAGAAGGCAAAAAGTTCAGGGATGACCCTGCAAAAAGGGCCAAGTCCAACACAACCCCCTTCCAGCCAAAACGCAGGGTAGACCAATCACTACCTTGATGGGCTTCCCTGCTTTGGGCGATAGAACCTGGACCTGGCCCGCAACAGCAGGGTCATATTCCAGTTCTACGCCAATCTGAACCTATTTGGATCCCTCTGTCCATACTCTCAGGGCCCACCAAGCTAATCCATGGGGAACCCTTCTCCTCACCTGTGGACACCACCTGTGCAGCACCTAACCTTAGCTTGCTCACAAGTGTGTCCCAACAGACAGACAGCATGCCACAGTGGCCACTGACAGTAGTCAGTGATGAGACCCAGGCCTTATGCCTCTCAGGCCTCTCAACCCTCTGTGGCGTCAGAGAGCGGGGGCAGTAGCCCCAGGTGCTTGGCACCCTTTGTCCACTCTCCCTCCTGTCAGGTCAAGTATGATATCCTGGCGCTGACCTACCAGCCCCGGGCCTGTACCCGGCAGCTGGACTGGAGACTGGGGTGGGCTTTCCCACACCCGGTCCTCCTCCTCCTTGTTGTTGGGGCTCTGTACCCTCCCACCTGGAGTAGTACCCCCTTCCAGAATTGCCAGGGCACCTGTGGCAGGTGTCCTGCTCAATTCGCCCACCAGTTCAGGGGTTCTATCCTGCAACTGGCGTCCAGGTCAGGGGGGACACCATGAACCTGGCCCTCCAACCTAGGGTCTAAACCCTCCAGTTGAACCGGGGTCAGAGGCGAGGACTCCCTCCCTCTGCACCCCCTTCCAGAGTACTGCCCCCTCCCATCAGGAGCGGTACCCTCTTCCAGAATTGTCAGGGCACCTGTGGCAGGTGTCCTGCAGAATTCGCCCACCAGTTCAGGGGTTCTATCCTGCAACTGGGATCCCAGCATAGGGTCTGTACCCTTAGACTGGGCAGAGGCCAGGGGTGAGGCTGTCCTCTCCCCGCCTCCCTTACTGGGGCCCTGCACCCTCCCACCTGGAGCAGTGCCCCCTGAAGACAAGCTGGTAGGGGCACTGCTAGCAGCTGCCCCTTCCTCCAGGTCAGGGGGGACACCCTGATCCTGGCCCTCCAACCCAGGGTCTGTACTTTTAGGCGGGACCTGTGCCTGGCACCCCAGGACTTCTGAGAGGGTACACCAACCCCCCCCCAAGGGAAACACACTCCTCTAGAGTTGTGTAAGAATCTGCCTGGTGCACCAGGACTTCCTGGGGAGCACGCATGCCCCCCCAGAGGGTAACACATCTCTCATGTGTTGTGTGACAGTCTGCCTGGCGCAGATCTCCTGACCCCTGTCCATCTGACAGCGCATGGAGATCCCCCAGGACAGAAGTGGTGTCACCATGGTCATTCACCGGTGACTCAGCACTTCTGGCTGACCCCTGACCCACTGGTTCTCCACTGGGGACTCTCTTCCCCTCTCACCCCTCACTCTGGACTTCTGCACCTTCCCAAGTGGAGCGGCACTGCCAGACACCAGAACCACTGGAGCTCTGTTTACAGATGCTCCCAGTACCCCAGATACTAGGGGATCCCACTTAACGGGCGACCCATCAGGACAGCCTAGGCTCCCTACCTGGTGTTCCCTTAAAGAACCATCCAGGCCCTGAGACTGGGTTTCGGGCACCTTGTGACACGCAGCCCCACACTCACTCCTTCTCTGCAGAGACAGGACGTGAGCCCCTACACCCCTCCCACTACCACGGGACCTAGCTGGGCTACACTGAACCTCTCCCACCACTCTGGGTTGGAAGACACCTGAGCCACTCCTCTTAGGGTCACTCCCCAATGCCTCTTCAGACCCTCTGGAATCCACCAAAAGGTCTGCCTCCATTGTGAGCTCCCTGGGGTCAGAGAACTCACACTCCACCAGGTGTTGGCATAGCTCTGGAAAATAGGGACTTACAATATGCTCTCCCAAAATTGGATCACACAGACCCACCAAACTATCCTTCACCTCACCATCCAGTGCCTTGCACACGTACCCCACGCCACTCTCCTGAGACTGGCAAGACATTATCTGACTGTCTCTGTCACTCAACCCACACTCTTCTGGGCGGTCTTCACACTCACACACCAGGACTTCAACCATGGGGGAACTTCTCTCCCTGCACCTCTCATCTAGAGTCGGTAGAGCGTCCCTCCCAGCACTAGGACTATGAACCCCTGTGCCAGTTCCCCAATGCACCTCAGGGACACTGCGCACCACTGGAGCTACCTCATATCTTTGAACCTCCTGGTGTATATTAACCCCCTCCTTCAAGTCAGGCACCCCCCCCACCCCTAGCGCCTTGAGACCCTTACGGGTGAGTAGTCGCGCTTTAACAAACTCCTGATTGATTGATTGATCTCTGGGTGTGTGTACTACTCCCTCAGCACTAGATAACTCACTATTGCTGCCACCATCTGAGCTGGATTCCACCTCCAACTCAGCAGAGCTCATTTCTTGAGCTACCCAAATTTCGTCTTCTTGGGTTAAGGCCCTCTTAGCCTCATCAAGCTCTCTAAGCTCCTCATCAATCTCTCTCAGCCTCTGCTCACAAGCCAGAAGCCAGCTATTTTTTCTGTTTCTCCCTCACTCTCAGGGAATTCCTCCTCCACAGACTCAACTGGTAGTGTTGCCTTCCAGCGTGGTAACTCAAACTGAAATAGGGATGCCTCTAGATCCTCCCTGGACCTTCTCCTCACAGGCAGCCCCCTTTCCTTGCAAAACACATGTAGCTCCTTCATTGTGTAGGCGAACATGTGCCACCAGTTAAGTTCCATTTTGCAACAACTAACCAGAGTCCTTGTATAAAAAATACTTCCAGGAGGACACCAGAAAACAGAAAAAACAGTATGTGGTTGCGTTTGGTCTGCCCTCACTAGTAGTGTTCACCAATTACTGTACATGAGTCACAAATGCAAGTCCAGAATCCTGACAGCTGACCACCAATGTTAGATTTGGGGGTCTCTAGTTGGCAGAGGTAGGTACCTTTGACCAAATAGGGACCCTTGAGTCTAGTCAGGGTAAGGGGGATACACTCCTAAAATAACCCCTGCTCACCCCCTTGGTAGCTTGGCACGATCAGAGGCAGTGTGTAAAGCATTTGTGAACACATACAGTAATCAAGTGACAACACTACAGATGGACACCACACCAGATGTATATTAAAAATAAGTATCTTTTATATAGATTTAACACAAGACCATAAACGACAAAAATCCACAATACTGTACTTCAAAAATGGTAGAATTAGCTTAGTTCTCTTAAGATGGTAAATGCGACACTTTGAGTTCAATGTACCTTAGGATGCGTAACGCTATACAACGAAAGTGTTGCAGGGAAGGTGATGCGTCGGTTCCTTACACGCAAGAACGGTGATGCATCGGGTCCCTACTGATGCGCAAGGGATGCGTCGGTTCTTCTCTGCGAGGGGAGGTGATGCATCGGTTTCTTACTGCGCTTTCGTGGCGATGCGACCAGCAACGCCGTGATGCGATGAAGATCCGGTGTAATGAACAAAGATGGCGTCTTCTTCTTGTTGCGACACGATGCGTGCACGCCCGACGGCCGTGCGGCTACTCTACGATTCTTCTGAGCCGCGACAAGCCCTGCGACACGCTTCCTGGTAATGCGGCGGCGTCTGATGCGACGTTCGGTCATCTTCTCCGGCGATGCGGGGCACTACGGCAACGATGCTTCTGAGCCGCGACAGGCCCTGCGACACGCTTCCCGGTGATGCGGCGGCGTCTGATGCGACGTCGGTCCTCTTCCCCGGCGATGCGAGGCGCTTCGGCACTGATGCGACAGCCGTGCGGCGACTCAACGATTCTTCTGAGCCACGACAGGCCCTGCGACACGCTTCCCGGTGATGCGGCGGCGTCTGATGCGACGTCGATCCTCTTCTTCGGCGATGCAAGGCTCTTCGGCTGCAGCAGCGACGCTTCTCCTTCGTGAGTCGTGCTTCCAGCTCCTTGCGACACGCAGTCCGTCAGAAAGTCCAGCTCAGCAGCAGGCACTTTATAGAAAGACTCTTGGGGAGCTGGTTGGTGAAGTCTGTTGTCCCTGAGACTTCAGCAGGAGGCAAGCTCTTTTCTCAAGCCCTTGGAGATCTCTTACAAGTTGATGAAAGTACACACAAAGTTCCTTTCTCCTTTCTATGGCAGTCAGGCAACCACTGCAGGCCAATTCCCCAAACAGCACTCAGCTTAGGGATAGTCTCCTCCTCAGTTTCTCTTGGTTCCTCTCCTCAGCAAAGGTTTCTTCTTGTTTCCCAAAGTGATCTAAAGTTCTGGGGTTTGGGTCCCCTCTTTTTTACACATATTCTCTTTGTTCTCTGAAGGCAGAGAGGCCTTTGCCTAGTCCAAACCAGTACTGGTCAGTCCTGGAGCACTTTGTTGACAAGACTCCTTCTTTCTTTTCACAGAGTAGGCCAGGGACATCAGACACACCACAGGAGGTGGAGCCAGCATTGTGGAGGGAAGGCACAGCCCTATTCAGGTCCCACGTGCAACTCCTCCCACCTATCTCCATGCAGATCTCTCTATTCAGCCCTGTGCTGACTCACCCTGTCTCCTGGAGTCCCCCAGCCCCTGTCACTCACAAACCCAGACAAGGAATACACAACCTAGCAGAGGCAGGCTTGGATGGTAAGGCAAGAAAATACCTACTTTCTAAAAGTGGTATTTTCAAACACAGAATGTTAAAACCAACTTCACTAAAAGATGTATTTTATCATTCTGAGTTCAGGCATACTAAATTCGTTTTTCTACCATGTTCCCTGGGTCAGTTAGGATTATAAGCTATAATAATCAAACTGCCCATTCTGGCCTATGGAGAACAGGTAGCCTTGCAATAGTGAAAAACGAAAATGGCTGTAATTCACTATTAGGACATGCCACACACACCAGGGCATGTCCTACCTTATACTTACAATGCACCCTGCCCTTGGGCCTACCATAGGGGTGACTAATATGCAGAAAAGGGAAGGTTTGGGGACTGGCAAGTGGGTGCACTTGCCCAGTCAACATGGCAGTACCAGACTGCACACAGGCTCTGCAATGGCAGACCTGAGACACACTTTTACAGGCTGCTTCTGTGGGTGGCACAACCAGTGCTGCAAGCCCACCAGCAGCATTTGGTTTACAAGCCCTGGGCACACTCAGTGCACTGTACTAGGGTCTGACAAGTAAACCAAACCAACCAATCATGGAATCACTAATCCATACATCATTTTATCATAGAGAGCATATGCACTTTAGCACTGATCAGCAGTGGTAAAGTGCCCAAAGTCATAAAACAGCCAACAACAGGTCAGAAAAAATACAGGAGGAAGGCAAAAAGTTCAGGGATGACCCTGCAAAAAGGGCCAAGTCCAACAGCGCTAGGCTACCAATGGGCGCCAGCGCAAGGGAAAGGACAGGAATGCACTGTATTGCCTTAAATATGGCACTTTGCTGCCCTTTCCCAGTCACGCAGTGCAGCGTAGCAAGGTGACTTGCTGCACTGCACTGCGTCACAATCTCATATTTGAGCCCCTCAATCTCTCTAATCCTAGGTAGCTGCAATGCCCAAAAATCGGGGCTCTTTCTTTAGTAAAATTAAATCTAACGTCTCCATAATGTTGAGAGATGGCATCTAGTACTTGGGGAACATTTATAAACTTTTTTTGTCTCTCTGGGACTGCTACAGTAGATATAGACTTCCCCTACAGGAATGATACTGGTGAGAGTTGTGTGGGTGCATAAATATTACTGATAATTTTATAGTCAAAAACTGCATTCCCCTAGCAGGTACATGAAGCAGCAGGACCTAGTGGTGGTTGAGGCATTTCCTTTTATTGCAGTATATTACATTACTGCCCACTTATAAATGAGGCTCACTGAATGGGGGGCCAGATGTACAAAATTTGGCAATAGGGATTTCCAAATTGCAATTTTCTGCGAATTGTAATTAGGGAATCGCTATTCCTAATGCATTAAACCTTTCTACTTTAAATTAGTTATTCCTAGTAGTTCACAAATTGACCTGCCTCATGATTATTAATGAGGTAGGTCGCAGTTTGTGTCCCATTAGGAATTATAGCCATTACAGGGATGGTCGCCTGCTCGGGTCATCAGGCCACCATGTGTGTGATTGCTTGTATACAAAGCAATCTTTTTTTTTTTTTATGCAGCCCATTTTCCTTAAAAAAAAATGGGATGCATCTCAAAAAAGAAAAAAAAGAAACGTTTAACTTACATTTTTAAGAGTAGGCAGTGGTTCGTGGACCACTGCCTACTCTTAAAACATATCCATAATGGGGAAGGAGTCCCATTTACGAATGGCTTACCACCTCCTTTAAGAGGTGGTAAAATCTTAATATTTTGCGACCTGGATTTCGTCAAAAAACATAAACGCATAGCACTACCATTTGGTATTTGGAAAGGATGCCATAAACATGTCCCTTCCAAATATGGAATTAGTATTGGGTTGCAAATCCAAATTTAGATTCAGGAACTTCTTACCAAATCGCAATTTGAGGTTTGTACATTAAAAAAAAGTCTTTTTTAGATCACAGAAGGCCTGATCGAACAAATTGGCCCATTTGTAACCTTGAAAATGCTTTGTACATCTGGCCCTTGATTCATAATCCTATCACACATGCACCATTTGGACACTGATTTCATCATCCTCAGGAGGAAAAGGCGTCCTAGAGGATGTCACAGACTCAGCTTCGCCAGCTTCATTATGGACATCAAAACATGAGGGCTAGCAGAGGTGACATCTGACATCATTTGAGCACTGATATCAGACAAAGAAAGATTACATGATGTTTGACCATAGCAACTTGATGTAAGATGACCGCACAGTAGGAATACAATTTGAAAAAAGTTATTACAGCGAATATATGTACTTATTTACTGTTGGACTTGGCCCTTTTGGCAAGTTCACCCCGAAACTTTTTGCCTTTTCTGTGACCTGGTGTTGGTGGTTTTAGGCCTCTGGGCACTTTTGCACTGTGGTCCAGTGGAAAGTGCGTGCGCTCTCTGTGTTACATTGGTGAGATTGGCCTGCCCTCCCATAGGAATGCATTGGGGATTCCCTGATCAGTGTGTGCCAGTGGTAATTCATGGCATGGGAGGAGCAGAGTGGTCAAGTTTGGTATGTATGAAATTGTGAGAATAAATGCTGCGCAATGGTGTGCGCAGATTTATTATGACTGTTGGAGAAATGCCACTTTTAGAAGTTGGCATTTCTGTGTGCTATGTGTCTGCCTGCCTGATGTGAATTGCATGTCTGGCTTGTGAGTGACAGGGGCTGAGAGGTGTGTGTGGCTCCAGGAGGGGCAGGGTGAGTCAGCGCTAGGCTGAATGGGACATCTGTGCTAAGAGTAGTGGGAGGGATAATCCCCTGACTCTGAATAGGATGGTGCCTGCCCTAGTGAATGCTGGCTCCGCCCCCTGTGGTGTGTCTGATCACCTAGCCCCCACCTGACAAATGGTAAGAGGAGCTTGCAAAACAAAGTGCTCCAAATCCCCCCTGAACCAGTTGCATCTGGTTCCCCCATGCCCTGCACTACAGACAAAGGATTATGTGGTATAAGTATAGGGGCTGTGACCCCATGAAATTGTTCAGTTCTGGTGTGCTGATCCTGCTGGGGTGTGCTGCTGCTGGGGCCCAGGGGGGGGCTGCCATGAGGGCTTGCCTCCCTGGGCCCTGCATTGCCCCTTCATCTCTAGGGACTTTCTTTTCGTTGTCCTAGCGCCTTGGGAGCGATATATTTTACCCTGCCAGAAAGGAGCACGAGGGCTCCGCAGCGCGGAGCTGCAGGCTTTCCCGAGGGAATCCCGACATGGGGATTCCCCCTGATGGAGGAGACAGAAGCGGGTGCCCACCCCGCATTGTGACGACGAGCGGGAGCCTACCCCGCTTTATGGAGGTGGAAACCGGCGGGTGCCCACCCCGCCTTATGGTGCATGTTGGCGGGTGCCCACCCCGCATGTGTCTGATTAAGTCGGGAGCCTACCCCGTAATTGCCGCCGCCGCAGCGCGACTCGGAAGTCAAGCGAGCTGCCTGACTCTGGGCGGAGCGACGGCCGGAAAGAGGAAGTGCCAGCCGGAGCCTCATGGGCTCCACAGCGAAGTCCCGGGTCCCAGGAGGGGGCCCGGCCGAGGCCGCCGATGGCAGCACGGGGCTCCCGTGGCAAAGGGAGAGCCCCGCGGTATAGTGATTGCGGCACCGGGGGGGCATGAGGCACACTGTCAGTGCCTGCCCCCGCCGCATGGAAGAGAGATGGTCCCAGCCGGGAGCGAAGACCGGAGGAGCCCTGCCCCCAGAGCCGGTGAGTGGGGCTCCGTAGTTGTTCTCTGTGTGTGCCGATCGAGGCACAGTGCTATCTCCGCATTCTGAGCGGTCCCGCCAGAGAGCGGGCCGCTCCAACAAGGGGGCCCATGGTTGTGGAGGGCCCAGAGGGGCCCGTGTCCCCCTACATATCGAGGCACATTGTCGGTGCCTGAGTGGTCCCACAGGAGAGCGGGCCACTCCGATGAGGGGCACCGTAGTTGTAGGGCCCCAGTGGGGGTCCCGAGGGCCAGTGGTGCCCGTGCCTAATTTCCCTGAGTGGGACAAGAGGGCACAGTAAGTGCCAGCGAGGATCACAGCTGCACGGCAATTAGCGTCAGCTGCTACATTTAGGCCAGGGCGCATTGAGGAGTCCCCGGAGGGGACCCAGGAGGCACATTGGTGCCCACGCATTGCACATTTTTTGCTTTAGCTGCAAGTGGCAGCTTAGTGCCCTAACATTCTGGACAGAGGGCATTTGAGCCCTAGAGAAGGCCAGTTGGCCAGGGGGGGTCAGTGAATTCTGTGATGTTAGGAAATGTGACTCTCTACTGTGATTCATGCCTCTAAATGCGTTTGGGTATGAGATTATTTGCATAATGTGTTTATGCTGGTGAGGTTATTTCCTACTGCGAGTTATATCCCTAATGTGAGTGATGCTTAGGAGGTTAGGGTCTAATATGTTAGACTGATGAGGTTGGCGCATAATGTATTTTGCGCCTAAGGTGATACTGTGCATAATAGGGTTTATGTTACAGGATGATGCTGAGTACAGTGATGGCCAGTGAGTACTGGTTGTGTTCTACGTTTATTATATGTTCTACATTTGCTAAGTTCACCTTGTGATGGTTCTGACAGTGGTCCGATTGGCCCTGTCAGGTGTAAATAATCCCTTGTAGATATTACCTAGTGCCAGGTGGCACAATGTATATTATGTGATTACTATTCTAATGTGTTATGAGAATACAAAGGCTATTTTTGATATAACCTTGTGTGAAGTTCCTTTTGTGGTGTGTCTGGTATGTTGTTGCTGTGTGCGTGTTGCGCAAACGCTTTACACATTGCCTCGTGGATAAGCTTTATTGCTTGTGCCAAGCTCCCAAGGGGGTGAGCAGGGTTTATCTTGGGTGTGTAACTCCCTAGCCCTGACTAGAGTGGTGGTCTCTGCCTGGCTTTGGCGCAAGCCTTAGCCAACCAGAGATCCCATTTCTAACATTGGTTGTCAGCGGTGAGGATAGGACTTGCGTTTGCGCAGTACCACAGCGACAACTGGTTACACTACAAGCTCTGCATTTTAGATAGTCACATGTTTGGGGATTATTGTTTCTGAGTTTGTTTTAAGTATCATTTCATTGAAATGTGTTTTATTGTTGCACTATGAGTTGGGGGTCCTGCCAAGGATAGAAACCAGAGAATCTGGAGGAGTTTTGTACTGCCCTTGTGCAGACTGCTACTTCTGGGGTGGCCCTGCAGCGCAAGCTGGAGGAGGTAACTGCCCCTGTGCTGTCTGCTATTTCTAGGGTTGGCCTACAGTGGTAACTTAATTGGCATGGAGTAACTAGCTCGGGGGGGTAGATTATCCCCTAAGTGCAGTTTTAGTTTCTGGATTCCCCAGTAAGGGTGGGATCCAGTGGTGGCAGCAATATGGAGTCCAGTGCAGGAAGTCCCATTCCCAGTTCCCAGAGTATGGTACCTGGTTCCCAGTTAAGAGGGGGACAGGTTGAGATTCAGGGGCGGTAAGATGCTGCCTCACCAGTCTTGGGGGGGAGTATGTGGATGAATGTTCTGGTGCACTGGACGTTTGGGTAATTGGTTAGCACGGTAAATGTTGTTAAAGGGCTCTTCAATCTGTTCTGTCAGAGAGAACCTGGCCCGTAATTATTTTCCAGAGTCGCGCCAACACCCGGTGGAGTGTGTAAGTTCTTTGATTCTAGGGAGCTTGCATTGGGAGTGATACTAGAAGAATGGTGCGGGTGTCTTCCAACCCAGAGTGGTGGAAGTGGTTTAGAGTAGCCCAGCTAGGTAACCTTATAGTGAGGAGGTTGTAGGGACTCACATCCTGTCTCGCAGGAGAAGGAGTGAGATTGGGCTGTGTCCCAAAGTGCCCGCACCTCAGTCTCCAGTACTGGATGGTTCTTAGAGGGAACACCAGGTAGGGAGCCTAGTCTGTCCTGTTGGACCGTTCTTCGAGGGGATCTCCCCGTGTTAGGTGAGCTGGGAGTGTCTGTAATCAGGCCTCCATCAGTTCTGGTGTCTGGCAGTGCCACTCCTAATTGGAGGGTGCAGAAGTCCAGATTGAGGGGTGAGAGGGGGAAAGAGTCCTCAGTGGAAGAACCAGTGGGTCAGGGGCCAGCCAGAAGGGCTGAGTCACCAATGATTGACCAGGGTGACGCCACTTCTGTCCTGGGGCATCTTCACGCACTGTCAGAGGGACAGGAGGTCGTGAGCTCTGCGCCAGGCAGACTGTCACACGACACATTAGTTATGTGTCAACCTCAGGGGGGGGCATGCGTGCTCCCCATGAAGTCCTGGTTCGCCGGGCATCTGACCAAAGGGTACCGTCCCTGGGTTGGGGAGCCAGGTTCAGGTGTTTCCTGTCCTGGACGGAAGGGCAACTGTAATCAGTGTCCTGACCGGTTTGCCTTCTAGGGGTACCACTCCAGTTGGGAGGGTATAGGGCTCTGGAAGGGGGTGCAGAGGGAGGGAGCCCTCGCCTCTGACCCCGGTGCGGCCGGAGAGTTTAGATCCCAGGTGGTAGACCAGATGATGGAGAGAGGTCCTGAACTGGTGGGAGGGTTGTGTTCTGGGGGTGCTTCTCCTGGGAGAGTGCGGAACGCCAGAAGGGAGGTAGGGTGAGGAGATGCTTCGCCCGTGACCTCTGGTCAGCCTGAGGGTGCGGACCCTAGGTTGGAGGATCAGTGGTAGTTTGGAACTACACTGAGAGGAAGAGTGGAGAATGGCTATTATGTGCCAGGGGTTACTGCCCCCCACTCTGTGGATGGGCAAGGACCAGTGGCATCTGGGTGGCCTAGGGCCTGGTCCTCGCCGTGGATGACTAGGGAGTACCAAGTGTGGTAGCCTAGTTGGGCCTGAGAGTTTTTTTTCCCAGAGGGAACCACGTGGGTTCAGAGTGGCGTAGAACCGGAGGGTGTCCCTGCTGTTGCGGGCCCGCGTCCGTGATCTATCGCCCAAAGCAGGGAAGCCCATCAAGGGAGTGATTGGTCTACCCTGCGTTTTGGCTGGAAGGGGGTTGTGTTGGACTTGGCCCTTTTGGCAAGTTCACCCCTAAACTTTTTGCCTTTTCTGTGACCTGGTGTTGGTGGTTTTAGGCCTCTGGGCACTTTCGCACTGTGGTCCAGTGGAAAGTGCGTGCGCTCTCTGTGTTACATTGGTGAGATTGGCCTGCCCTCCCATAGGAATGCATTGGGGATTCCCTGATCAGTGTGTGTCAGTGGTAATTCATGGTATGGGAGGAGCAGAGTGGTCGAGTTTGGTATGTATGAAATTGTGAGAATAAATGCTGCGCAATGGTGTGCGCAGATTTATTATGACTGTTGGAGAAATGCCACTTTTAGAAGTTGGCATTTCTGTGTGCTATGTGTCTGCCTGCCTGATGTGAATTGCATGTCTGGCTTGTGAGTGACAGGGGCTGAGAGGTGTGTGTGGCTCCAGAAGGGGCAGGGTGAGTCAGCACTAGGCTGAATGGGACATCTGTGCTAAGAGTAGTGGGAGGGGTAATCCCCTGACTCTGAATAGGATGGTGCCTGCCCTAGTGAATGCTGGCTCCGCCCCCTGTGGTGTGTCTGATCACCTAGCCCCCCCCTGACAAAGGGTAAGAGGAGCTTGCAAAACAAAATGCTCCAAATCCCCCCTGAACCAGTTGCATCTGGTTCCCCCATGCCCTGCACTACAGACAAAGGATTATGTGGTATAAGTATAGGGGCTGTGACCCCATGAAATTGTTCAGTTCTGGTGTGCTGATCCTGCTGGGGCGTGTGCTGCTGCTGGGGCCCAGGGAGGGCTGCCATGAGGGCTTGCCTCCCTGGGCCCTGCATTGCCCCTTCATCTCTAGGGACTTTCTTTTGGTTGTCCTAACGCCTTGGGAGCACTATATTTTACGCTGCCAGAAAGGAGCACGAGGGCTCCGCAGCGCGGAGCTGCAGGCTTTCCCGAGGGAATCCCGATGTGGGGATTCCCCCTGATGGAGGAGAGAGAAGTGGGTGCCCACCCCGCATTGTGACGACGAGCGGGAGCCTACCCCGCTTTATGGAGGTGGAAACCGGCGGGTGCCCACCCCGCCTTATGGTGCCTGTTGGCGGGTGCCCACCCCGCATGTGTCTGGTTAAGACGGGAGCCTCCCCGTAATTGCCGCCGCCGCAGCGCGACCCGGAAGTCAAGCGAGCTGCCTGACTCTGGGCGGAGCAACGGCCGGAAAGAGGAAGTGCCGGCCGGAGCCTCGCGGGCTCCACAGCGAAGTCCCGGCTCCCAGGAGGGGGCCCGGGTGAAGGGAGGCAGGGCGGCCGAGGCCGCCGATGGCAGCACGGGGCTCCCGTGGCAAAGGGAGAGCCCCGCGGTATAGTGATTGCGGCACCGGGGGTGCACGAGGCACACTGTCGGTGCCTGCCCCCGCCGCATGCAAGAGAGCCGGTCCCAGCTGGGAGCGAAGACCGGAGGAGTCCTACCCCCAGAGCTGGTGAGTGGAGCTCAGTAGTGGTTCTCTGTGTGTGCCGATCGAGGCACAGTGCTATCTCCGCATTCTGAGCGGTCCCACCAGAGAGCGGGCTGCTCCAACAAGGGGGCCCATGGTTGTGGAGGGCCCAGAGGGGCCCGTGTCCCCCTACATATCGAGGCACATTGTCGGTGCCTAAGTGGTCCCACAGGAGAGCGGGCCACTCCGACGAGGGGCACAGTATTTGTAGGGCCCCAGTGGGGGTCCCGAGGGCCAGTGGTGCCCGTGCCTAATTTCCCTGAGTGGGACAGGAGGGCACAGTAAGTGCCAGTGAGGATCACAGCTGCACGGCAATTAGCGTCAGCTACTACGTTTAGGCCAGGGCGCATTGAGGAGTCCCCGGAGGGGACCCAGGAGGCACATTGGTGCCTGCGCATTGTGCACTTTTTGCTTTAGCTGCAAGTGGCATTTGATCCCTAGAGAAGGCCAGTTGGCCAGGGGGGTCAGTGATTTCTGTGATGTTAGGAAATGTGATTCTCTACTGTGATTCATGCCTCTAAATGCGTTTGGGTATGAGATTATTTGCATAATGTGTTTATGCTGGTGAGGTTATTTCCTACTGCGAGTTATACCTCTAATGTGAGTGATGCTTAGGAGGTTAGGGTCTAATATGTTAGTCTGATGAGGTTGGCGTATAATGTATTTTGCGCCTAAGGTGATACTGTTCATAATAGTGTTTATGTTACAGGATGATGCTGAGTACAGTGATGGCCAGTGAGTACTGGTTGTGTTCTACGTTTATTATATGTTCTACATTTGCTAAGTTCACTGTGTGATGGTTCTGACAGTGGTCCGATTGGCCCTGTAAGGTGTAAATAATCCCTTGTAGATATTACCTAGTGCCAGGTGGCACAATGTATATTATGTGATTACTATTCTAATGTGTTATGAGAATACAAAGGCTATTTTTGATATAACCTTGTGTGGAGTTCCTTTTGTGGTGTGCCTGGTATGTTGTTGCTGTGTGCGTGTTGCGCAAACGCTTTACACATTGCCTCCGGGATAAGCCTGACTGCTCGTGCCAAGCTACCAAGGGGGTGAGCAGGGGTTATCTTGGGTGTGTAACTCCCTCGCCCTGACTAGAGTGGTGGTCTCTGCCTGGCTTTGGCGCAAGCCTTAGCCAACCAGAGATCCCATTTCTAACATTTACCATGCCTGTATTAACTTGGGTGCAGTTCGGACATGTCAGGGACTCTGCTTTCTGAGATAGATAGTCTAGGGAGCGGATATCATTGCACAACTTCTTGTGACCAATTAGTGTTAAATGCCTAAGAAAGTCAGAAATCCACAGTTCAAACACAGATGCACAGACACATCTCCAAATGCAGAGCCACTTCATGTCTGAAAGTCAAACTTAGGGACAGCTGTGAAGAGTTCAACAAATTGATTGAACTCTGAAGACGATCAGAGACAGACTGGCACTCTGTCCTGATAAGATCCATGACTGATCAGCCCTACCCCCAGGACAGGGCCTGCAATAGTTGAGGCCTTGCCTTAGTTGGGGCAACTAACAGAAACTTGTTGAAGGCTTGCATGAAAAGGAGCACATCCATTTTTTGGATACTTTAAAACAGCAATGAGTGTTGCTTGAAAGTAGCCTTCAAAGCTGATGTTAGCTGTAAAATTGCTGCTTTTGCAAAACAACAAATAACACTATGGGCCATATGTACGAAAGTTCTGAATTGCGATTTCCAAATTGGCATTGGCTATTCGGTAAAAGGTTTATGATCTTCATAAAACTACTTGTGTGTGATTTAGCAAATCAGTATTTATTTGGTTCGCTATTTAGGGAATCGCTATTAGTGATTCCCTAAATAGTGAATCTGTTCACAAATAGTGAGGGACCTATTGGGCTGTGTCCGATGACATCAAATCTAGGACGTAGTTCTCATTTGAACATTGGAGAGAATTACTGGAAAAAATTCCCAGTTATCATTCAGTCTTTGTCATCCACCTATATACTACTTGAAAATGTCAAGAAAAGAGACAGACAAGGAGGCTGTGGCTAGAAAAAGGAAAATCGAATATTCTGAAAAAGAACTGGAGATAGTAACTGAGGAATGTGTTTGCCACCATGATTAGTTATTTGGGAAATCATCTCTCATAGTGCTAGAAAGTCAGAAAACTAATTTGGAAGTCAATGCAAGGATCAATTAATGCAATTGGAGTCACATAGATATCAATGAGGAAATCGGCAAAGGTGGTAAGACCTCAGATCAAGAACAAAGGAGAAGGTAGCAACCCAGGTAACTGAGGCCAGAGTAGTTGGAGGAGGTCTCCCCATAGACCCCCTGTTAGAAATGGAGGTCTCTAATTGGCAATGGTTTGCATTGTTGTCCAAGTAGGGACCCTTCTTCCTCGTCTGGGTAGGGGGATACACTTCTAAAATAACCCTTGCTCACCCCCTTGGTAGTTTGGCACAAGCAGACAGGCTTATCTCAGAGGCAGTGTGTAAAGCATTTGTGCGCACATACAGTAATACAGTGAAAACAGTACAAATGGACACCACACAAGTTTAGAAAAATAAGCAATCTTTACCTAAACCAAACAAGACCAAAATGACAAAAATCCACAATACAGTAATCAAAATGCACTTCTTAGAATGTAAAAACAGTTGTGTCCATAGCAAACTATAGATGCAGCACTTTCAACATAAAGCACCTTGGATGCTTCAAAATAATAAACAAAAACAGATGCAGGGAAGGTTCCTTAACCCAGGGTAGGTGATGCGTCGGTTCCTTACTGCCACGCAGGGGAGGTGATGCGTCAGTTCCTCACTGAATGGGAGGTGATGCATCGGTTTCTTATTGTGCACGGAGGTGATGCATTAGTTTCTTACTGCGGCCCCGGTGTCCTTCTAGACCTGGCGCCCCCGTGGATGCGGCGGTTCTCGATGTGTCGGCAACGGCGCTACGTTGGTCTCTCCCGCCTTTCCCACAATGCGTTGGTTCTTGCAGCTGCACAGCGTGGCCTGCGTCAAAATCAGTGCTGCGATCTCGGACTTCATAGATCAGTGCACTCGATGCGGCGTGCTGTGATTTCTCCACCCACAGGCAGGCACTGCGTCAGTTTCTTCAGCAGCACGATGACGATGCGTGGAAATTCTTCCCGCATGCCCGTGTTGCATCGGAAACAGGTGCAGATGCATCACGCTTCTCATAGTTGCGTCTCTTTTCCAGCTCTCAACAGCAGGAACAGCCTCCAGAGGCCCAACTCAGCAACAAGCACCTCTTGGCAGGTCAGAACTCCCAGCAAGGAAGTTAAGGAGAGCTGGTGGTGAAGTCTTTGAGTCCCTGAGACTGCAGAACAGGCAGCAAGCTCTACTTCAAGCCCTTGGGGATCTTCCTCAAGCAGGAGACACAGCACACAGCAAAGTCCTTGTCCTTCCCTTGGCAGAAACAGCCACTGCAGGCCAACCCCAGACAGCACACAGCAAAGGGGAAGTACTTCTCCTTCATTTTCTCCAGCTCTTCTCCTTGGCAAAAGTTCCTCTTGAATTCCAGAAATGATCTAAAGTTCTGGAGTCTGGGCCCCAATATTTATACAGCATTACTCTTTGTTCTCTTGTGGCAGATAGGCTTTGTGCTCAGTCAAAACCAGTTCTGTCCTCTCTGGTCCAGCTTCCCGGCAGGAGGTTGAGCCAGCATTGTGTAAGGCAGGCCAGGCCCATTCAGGTGCAAGGAAATCTCCTCCTCCTACTCTAAATGCAGCCCTGGCCTATTCAGCCCAGCCCTGACTCATCCCAGAAAGGCAGGACACACATCAAGCCCCCCAGTGGCTGTCTGAGAGAATGCACATCCCCAGCATCTGTCTCTCAAAAGCCAGACAGTCAATCCACCCTTCAGTAGAGGCACACAGGATGGCTAACCAAGAAAATACACACTTTCTAAAAGTGGTATTTTCAAACACACAATATAAAAACCATCTTTACTAAAAGATACATTTTTATATTCTGAGTTCAGGCATACTGGACTCCATCTTTCAATTTTGTCCCAATGGGAAGTTATACTTATAAGATGTTATAAATAAACTCCCATTTTATCCTATGGGACAGATAGCCTTTCAAGAGTGAAAAACGAAATTCACTGTATTTCACTATCAGGACATGTCATACACATCATACATGTACTACCATTCACATACACTGCAACCTTCCCACAGGGGTACATGGGCCTACCTTAAGGATGTCTTACAAGTAAGAAAAGGGAAGGTTAGGGCCTGGCAAGTGAGTGCACTTGCCAGGTTGACATGGCAGTAGAAACTCTGCGCAGGCACTGCAGTGGCAGGTCTGAGAACCTTTTGCAAGGCTGCTTGTGTGGGTGGCACAATCAGTGCTGCAGGCCCACTAGCAGCGTTTGATTTACAGGCTCTGGGCACACACAGTGCACAGTACGAGGGACTTAGTAGTAAATCAAATAAACCAATTATGGAAACACCAATCCATAATAACAATTTACACAGAGAGCATATGCACTTTAGCAGTGATCAGCAGTCCTAAAACCAACAAAAACAGGGTCAAAACTGGGGACCAAAAGCAAAAAGTCTGGGGATAAACCCACTGAAAAATCCAGGTCTAACACCCCCACCACCTGCAATTGAGGTACTTGTGGAAACAACTTTGGAACCAGAATCCGTTGTAGGATTCAGCACAAATAATACATCTGAGAATCCAGGAACCTCTCTTGGTAAGTGTACAACAATATTACTAGATGTGAATGTTAGACCTGGCACCATTGGCGTGGGTCTCCCTTCCATTTTTTGCCTTTACCTCCTGTGTTTTGCTGTGTGTTGGACTCCATTTTTGCTGGTCTAGATGCTTTGGGCACTCTGCCACTGCTGTTCAGTGCCAAAGTGCAAGTGCTCCCTTTGTAAAGTATTGTTATGGATTAGTGATTCCATGATTGGCTTATTTGGTTTACTTGTCAGACCCTAGTACAGTGCACCGTGTGTGCTCAGGGCCTATAAATCAAATGCTGCTGGTGGGCTTGCAGCACTGATTGTGCCACCCACAGAGGCAGCTTGTAAAATGTGACTCAGGCCTGCCATTGCAGAGCCTGTGTGCAGTCTGGGACTGCCATGTCGACTTGGCAAGTGCACACACTTGCCAGTCCCTAAACCTTCCCTTTTCTACATGTTAGTCACCCCTAAGGTAGGCCCAAGGTACCCCTGAGGGCAGGGTGCATTGTATGTGAAAGGTAGGACATACCCTGATGTGTGTGGCATGTCCTGATAGTGAAATACTGCCAATTTTGTTTTTCACTATTGCAAGCCTATCTGTTCCCATAGGCCAGAATGGGGAGTTTGTTTATAACATCTTATAAACATAACTAACCCTAGGAACAAGATAGAAAAGTAAAGTTTAGTGTGCCTGAACTCAGAATGTTAAAATACATCTTTTAGTAAGGGTGATTTTTACATTCTGTGTTTGAAAATACCACTTTTAGAAAGTAGGTATTTTCTTGCCTAACCATCCAGTATGCCTCTGCTAGGTTTGTGTATTGCATGTCTGGCTTTTGGATGACAGGGGCTGGAGAAGGGCAGTGGCTCCAGAAGTCTGATGAGTCAGGGCTGAGCTGAATAGACCTGGGCTGCATTTAGAGTAGGGGGAGGAGATTTCCTTTTCACCTGAATGGGCCTGGTCTGCCTTCAACAATGCTGTCTCCACCTCCTGCCAGGAAGATGCACCAGTGAGGACAGTACTGGTTGTGGCTGGGTACAGACACTCTCTGCCTTCAGAGAACAAAGGATTTTGTGGTATAAATATTGGGGCCCAGACCCCAGACTTTTAGATCACTTCTGGGAAATCAAGAGGAACCTTTGCCAAAGAGAAGAGCCGGATAAGCTGAGGAGGAATACTGCCCCTGTGCTGTTTGCTGTTTGGGGTTGGCCTGCAGTGGCTACTTGCTGCCAAGGAAAGGAGAAAAGGACGTTGCTGTTTGCTTTGCCACCTGCTTGAAGAAGAAGATCTCCAAGGGCTTGAAACTGAGCTTGCCTCCTGTTCTGAAGTCTCAGGAACACAAAGACTTCATCACTTCTACCTCTCTGCATCTGGAACTGCTGTGTCAGCTGCTACAGAAGGAAATTGCAACACCGACGCCGGTGAGCAATGCCATAACCTGCATCGAAGCCGTGGGCACCGCTCGTGAAGAGCACGACGCACCGCCCCGACTTGCACCGTAGGCCCGATGCCTGCTTACGCTGTGCCGCATTGACTCCAAAGCTGGAATCGAGGCCGCTGCCTGCACCGGAGCCGAGGACACCGCTCGTGACGTGCACGACGCACCATCCGGACTCGCACCGCAGCCCTGACCTCATCGACGCCGGTGCCTCATCCACGAGGAGACGATTCTCAACGTGGGTGACTCCCGAATCCACCAACATCGCACCGTCGTAAGGAACCGCCGCCTCGCCGCCATTCATGACGTCACCTCCCCGACACAGTAAGGAACCGACGTCTCACCTCCCCTGCGCTGCAGTAAGGAACAGAGGCATCACCTCCCTTGGGGTCGTAAGGAACCGACGCCGAAGGCGCCAACGAAGCATCACCTCCCCGACGCCGTGCTCTGTCTTTGTTTTCATCAATTCCAGGTACTATTCTTTGTGGGTCTGCTTGACCCCGGGCCCGATGCCGCGCACCTCGTGGTCGGCACCGTTCTTTGGGATTTTCATCTGTCACGACGTCGTAATAACTCCAGGTGGAGTTATTTGTTGCTAGGAACTTGATTTAAGTGAATAACCTATTTTTAAGGGTTTTTTTTATACAGTATTGTGGATTTTTGTCGTTTGGTCTTGTTTTGGTTTGGATAAAGATTACTTATTTTTCTAAACTGGTGTGGTGCCCATTTGTAGGGTTTTCACTGTATTACTGTATGTGTTCACAAATGCTTTACACACTGCCTCTGAGATAAGCCTGTCTGCTCGTGCCAAGCTACCAAGGGGGTGAGCAGAGGTTATTTTAGGAGTTTATCCCTCTTACCCTGACTAGAAGCAAGGGTCCCTATTTTGACAAAGGTACCTCCCTCTGCCAACTAGAGACCCCTATTTCTAATAGTGAATAAATAACATATTAGTATTTGTCAAAACACATAACAAATACTTTAGGCTTGACAAAATGTGTGCATATTATAAATTTAAAAGAAACATATGCATGTGGATATATTTTAGTAAAATACGAAAGTAGTGTATTTTAACAGTGCATCATGGTAGATGTAGACAATTCACTATAGTGTGGCATCTGCTTACATCTGTGGCTTCTTACTGAAGTCATGGTTACCAAAGAATGTAATGTCACAATGCCTTACTTCAGCTTACTTAGCATTAGTTAGAATGTTACTGTTTGAATAATGAACAGGAGTAGAGATTAAACTGTTGCCCTGCCTGGATGGGATCTTCTTACTCTGCAATAAACCTACATCTTTCTACTTCAAACCTGCCTTGCGTGATCCTTCTACCTGAACCACTGGATCTTACATTGGCGTAGTCGGCAGGATAATGAGAGATGCAACAGGCAAGTGTGTGCGCGTGTGAAACAAGCGCGTATTTAAAAATAAGCAGATGGGAGCGCGCGATGAATTCAGCGCTGATGACAAAGTTGCTCGAATGCAGCGCCATCAGAAATCCTTTGTTGCTAAACCACCAAATGTACAAAATTCAATCCCACATAAACACATGTGCACCCGAACAGTATTTCACATGCCTGCGGTAAACGGGTGTTTAAGTAACACATCGCCAGGCATAACTGTGGAACACAGACAGCGAACAGTCTCAGGTGGTTGAAATGGCGGAGGTAAATTACGTGAAGTGAAGGATTTAGACAATGCGCAGGCCAGGGCCAGTAACACTGCAGGATTTTGACACAGATTCAAAGTCGCACTGAACCCCAAAGTAAAGCGCAGGGCTCTGGGCAAAGTAAAGCTTAAGATTTTAAAACAAAAATAAATCCTTCTTGGAATGCCTCAGTTTAATGTTTGGGATCCCTTTGTTGTAAGTATAAAAACAACAAAAATGAACAGTACCTTGTAGTTGAAAGCTGAGAAGCTTCAAAACGAAATGAATACCCTTGAAGATGAGGAAACTTGTTGAGATCTTCTTTCCTGGCGGATCCACGTCATCACGCGCACGGTGTTTCCTTTCAGTCGCCATGTTGTGATTGGCTTCTCCAGTGATTACTAGGTTGATGCCTAGCAACGTCTCTTTGGTGACAGTTTTCTCCGCGATACCAGCCATGAGTATTGCGCTTCCACTGTGATGCGCACACATGATATTGTTTGCCTTCAATTTTGCGCATACACTGTGATGTGCACACATGATATTGTTGCTTTGGCTTCTCAATTATTCAGCACAATTACTTTGCGCTGGGAATCACACAAAATTATTCACGCTGATGAGCACAGCTTTGTTTTTAACGCTCATCATTTACCACGAGTATTGCGCTTCCACTGTGATGCGCACACATGATATTGTTTGTAATGAATTTTGCACATACACTGTGATGCGCACACATGGTATTGTTTGCTTTGGGTTCACAATTATTCAGCACAATTATTACTTTGCACTGGAATCACGCTAAATTATTTACGCTGATGAGCACAGCTCTTCTGCAAGTTGAAATACACGTTGCATTTCAATACCTCTAGGAAACATTATTTACGCTGATGGGCACAGTTCTGTTTCGCTTTACGCTCATCATTTACGCTGATGAACACAGCTGTTCTGTGTTTGTAAGCTGAAATACACGTCACTCCTGTTCTGTGCTGGTTTAATATTTCATTTTTCTAACACCTTTGCATCATACATTATTCGCTTACTTATTTATTTTCTCTCTTGATTCAAGCAATGCAGAATGTCACAGCTCCTTCTTTTTTCCTAGTGTCACCTGGGGAGCCTCCCATGAAATGGCAGAAATGAAGAAAGTGTTTGAACGTTACGCTAGGGTCTGCGGGACATCACTCAGTGCGGAACGAAGGTCTTCATTGTTATTGCACTGTTTCGGTTCTGAGGGCCAAGAAGTTTATGATCATCTCCCTGAACTAAATGACTCTGAGTCTCAAGGTCTCAATGAGTATGAAATCTGCATTAGGAAATTGGATAAACATTTCCTTCCCAAGGTTAGTACGATTTTGGAAAGGTTCCAATTTGCCAAGAGTTTACAGACTGAAGGAGAGTCTATTGAGACTTATGTAACTCACTTGAGAAAACTGGCGTCTTCATGCAAATTTGCTAATCTCCTTGATGAAAGAATCAGAGATCAATTTATGGTGGGATGTAATATTGAGAGAGTCAGGGAAGAATTATGGATGCGTGATGAACCATCTCTGGATGAAGTGTTACAGGTGGCAAAGCGTGTTGAGCACTCTTTGAAGTGTGTTGAAATTATCAAAAATGATAAACAACCTGTTATACAAGCAATAAACACAGATGTTAAGAAACCTGGAGGGAAAACAGAGGGTGCTGAGGTTAAATATAAACCTACCATCAGAAAGTGCTATAGATGTGATAAGCCTGGGCATTTAGCAAACGATAAGAATTGCCCTGCCTTGAAAACTGTAACCTTCTCTACTAAAGTGAGATGTGTTGATACAGAAAATATCTCAGAAGAGGATTTCGTTTGTGGGCAAATTGTTGTTCAGGTTGATGATTTGGTGAATAAGACTAAGTCATGTCCTATTGACACTATTCTGGTAGAAGGAGAACCAACTAAAGTCCTATTTGACTCTGGGGCCAAAATTACATTAATTTCAAAAATGTTCTTTCTCAACAAGCTTGCCAACAGAGTTACATTGAACAGACCTGATATTAAGCCGCTAGCATATGGGGGTGAGCCTATACCTCGCAGAGGTTATTTCACTGGGCTCATCGAGTATGAGCAACGCTATACAACTGGTAAAATATACGTGTCTGAGAAGGGTGACAGCATTATTAGTTGGTTTCACCAAGGTGACTTAGGAGTAATGCTCGACCCCAGTGGTGAAAATCCCATTATTCTTAAGGATAAGAATGTTGTTCAACATTCCCCTTCTCTCTGCACTGTCTTTACTGATAACATTAAAGAAAAATGTCCTAATGTTTTTAGGGAAGGGCTTGGTTGCTTAAAGGATTTCAAACTTGCAAAATGCTTGCGAGCTGGTTCTCAACCTTCGTGTTCAAAATTACGGAATGTACCTTTAGCTGTTAGAGAGGAAATGAGAAAAGAATTACAAAAACTAAAGGATGGAGGTATAATAGAGGAGGTTGAAAGCACTGAGTGGCTCGCCCCGGTGGTTGCAGCTCAAAAATCCAACGGAAGTCTCCGTCTCTGTGTGGATTTGAGACAACTCAATAAAAATGTCATAGTGGATCATTATCCACTACCCAATATCTCAGAAATGGTGGTTTTACTGGATGGTGCTAAGGTGTTCAGCACCATTGATCTCACATCAGCATACCATCAGATTCTACTTGATGAAGCCTCGAGAGATCTCACAGCCTTTGTAACTCCTTTTGGAACCTTCAGGTTTGTGAGGATGCCGTTTGGCCTTGTGTCGGCAGAATCCATTTTTCAACGGGTTATGGAGAAGGTCTTAAGGGTTGCAAAAGAGTGTGTATTTATCAGGACGATATTCTTGTTTTTGGTAATAATGATGAACAACACAGTCTTCGGCTTTTTGAGGTGTTAAGAAAGCTGGATGAGGCAAATTTGACCTTTAAGGCTGAAAAGTGTCATTTTGCAGTCTCTACCATTAATTACTTGGGTCACTCCATTTCAGGTGATGGAGTCTTACCAAAATCTGATCTAGTAGACACTATCACTCGCATGTGTGCACCGAGTTTGAGGGAAGAGTTAATGAAATTTCTTGGTATGGTAGAATACTATAATAAATTCATAGAGAATTTTGCAGCACAAAGTGCCAATATGAGACAGCTACTCAAAAAGGGAAGTGAATTTGTGTGGGATGAGGCGTGCGTACATGAATTCAGTATTTTAAAACAAAGACTCAACTCAGCTCCGTGCTTAAAGAGTTTTGACCCTTGTAAAGTATCTTATGTCACCACAGATGCCAGTCTTAAAGGTCTAGGTGCGGTACTTCAACAGCAGAGAGATGATGGTTTGGTAACAATTATGTTTGCGTCTCGTGTCTTGAAAGTTGCAGAGTCACGTTACTCAGTCATTGAGCGTGAAGCGTTAGGGCGTTAGGTGTTTTCTGGGCCATAAAGAAATTTAAAAAGTTTTTATGGGGGACAAAATTTATAGTCAGGACTGATCACAAGCCCCTTTGTGAAACATTTTTAAAAAAAGGTATTGATTCTGTCTCCAGCAGAATTACCAAATGGGGGGTTGCCTTACAGGAATTTGAGTTTGACATAAGGTACATAGCTGGTGTGGATAATGGTGTAGCTGACACTCTATCCAGACTTGTGGACGCAGGGGATGATACTGAAGCATCAGATGTTGATTATGATGAAGATATTCATGTGTGCGTGGTTGATGAAGAGATTGTCTCTCACGATGACTGGTGCAGTGAACTCTCCTCTGATTCTACTCTTACTGAAGTGATATCTCTCATTAATAAAGGTTGGCATTCAAAAAGACAAGCCTCAGATGATAGTCAGAAATTTTGGGGTGTGAAGGATGAATTAAGTGTTTTCGGCGGACTTCTCTATTGAGGTACGAGATTGATTCCTCCCCTCAACCTCCGATCCAAGCTGGTTGATCTATCGCATTTATCTCATCTGGGAATGTCCAAGACCAAGGAGAGACTTAGGATGTCATACTGGTGGCCTGGAATGGATCTGATGGTTGAGAGACTTGTTAGAGATTGTGTGGAATGTTCTCTGTGTGACAAGTCCAAGATGGTGAGAGTGCAACCCATGGTAATAAGGAAGTTGCCAAATGGTCCATGGAAGGAAATAGCACTTGACATTTTGGGGCCTATCTATGGGAATGGATAGCAGGTTTTTGTCATCGTTGCAATAGATATGTATTCAAGGTGGCCAGAAGTTTGCCTCACGTGTGGCATAGAGACTAAAAAGATAATTGAGTTCTTAGAGAGTCTCATATCTAGAGAGGGTCTTCCCAACATCATTCTAACGGATAATGGTGTTCAGTTGGTTTCCAAAGAGATAGAAGAGTTCTTAAGTAAACGTGGTATCATACACAAAAGGTGTTCCTTATATCACCCCGAGACCAATGGAATGATTGAGCGCTTTAACCGGGTTATAAAGGAAGTGATTACTTTGGCTAAGAGTTCTGGGTTAGATTGGAAAAAGGAAGTTCTCAACAAAGTTCACATGTATAGATTGACTCCAAATAGTACTACAGGAAAGTCTCCTTTTGTCTTGTTCAAAGGGAGAACTTTGTGTACGTTGGTGGAACCACCTTGGGAGCGAGAATTGGAGAAAAAACCTGGTGGAAGTTCTGACAGAGACTTGTGGCGTGAGAGAGAGATTGAGAAAGCTTTTGTGAGGAAGTCTCTGTTTGACTCTAGAAAACCTGTTAAAAGTACCAAAGTTAACATTGGTGATTTGGTAGTAATAAAGCAACCGGGTTTGAGTGGGAAGTTTCTAAACCCATCAGAGTGACTAAATTGTTTAACAATGCTGTTAAAACATAGGATCATCGAATTTGGAACCTGGGAAGAGTAGTACTGTACAAAGGTTCTGTAGGTCCCTGTGTAACAGGTAATGGTTCTGGTCGACTCACAAATACTCACTCACCGGTAGGCAACGCCATACTACCGGGAAAAGCTCCCAGGTTGTCAACAAGGGTTAAAGTTAAACCTTCGTATTTGAAAGACTTTGTACATTGAGATTTGTTTTTGTTTTTATGGTACTTTTGTGTTTTTTGGGGGTTTGTTAAAGGAGGGAAGGTGTGTGGCATCTGCTTACATCTGTGGCTTCTTACTGAAGTCATGGTTACCAAAGAATGTAATGTCACAATGCCTTACTTCAGCTTACTTAGCATTAGTTAGAATGTTACTGTTTGAATAATGAACAGTAGTAGAGATTGAACTGTTGCCCTGCCTGGATGGGATCTTCTTACTCTGCAATAAACCTACATCTTTCTACTTCAAACCTGCCTTGCGTGATGCTTCTACCTGAACCACTGGATCTTACATATAGGCTGAGGTGAGGTGTTACAAATGTATTAAATTTAAACTAATAAAAATAAACACACCCTACTTAGCAAGTACAGAAAATAAAAATGATTCAATTTCCTAGCAAATATTCATGCCAATTAAAGTGATGCATCTGAAAGCAAGGGGCATGAAGATTGTCAAATGCAACTTGATGATACACTTAATTCTGACAGCCATGACATAACACCCTAAGATGTGCCAATGAGTCCCACAGTTCTAGAACAGTCACAGATGGCAAATGAAGTATGTGGAAGATGCACACAGAGTCACACCCAATATCCTGCAGTCAGGCCAAGATGACTGTGGAAGACATAGGAGTCACACTCGTTGTTTTGGCAATGCTCAATCCCAAACAAATAACGGAAGTGGGGATATTTCCCAAAAATATCAGGTTTTTGGTGACTTGGAGGCATCAATGCTCAAGGTTCAGTGTCTGCAACATAAAGAAATAAAACTTGTAAATTTCAAAACCCGCAAATATGGAGAATAGTAGTTCCACAGAATTAGGAAAAACTGCAACAACCCTTTCAGAAAGTCAAAGTGGCATGAATATGAAGCTTTACAGTTTAACAGATGCTGTAAAGACTTTATGCATGGATTTAAATAAAGATCATGTACATCAGAGACATAGGGAACGTCAACAGTCTGTCCGCATTGATGGATTAACCATATCTATTAATAGACTTGCACATACAACATCTGTGTTGTCAAGGCACACTGTCAACTTACACTTGAAAATGGGCCACTATAGCAGTGATGTAGCTCATGGACTGATACAAATAAAAAATGCTATAGATACATTCTATACCACTCATATAGCAGGTGTCAGTCAGGTAGGATGATCAAAAAGTAAGGACCAATCTAGTGTTAGCAGCATTTCTGTCCGTGACACTATGCGTGAAACCAGGCGTCACAGTGCTGTCAGTGGAAATGTTGGGGCTACCACTTCTGTTCGTTCCAAACGCAAATCCCAGTCATTTCATTTTATCTAGTTTTGCTTTTTTATGTGTATGTACACATATGTTACACTCTTTCACTAAAATATTGTGACATGAGTTAATGCTACATTACTTTACTTGCATGCCTTCAGAAACCTAGGAAGAAAGGTTGTTTATGGCTTACAAGCAAACATGCATTTGGTGTTTATTTGCTATTATTCGCTACGTTTTTGACTTACTCTGAGAAATAATTATTGGTAATGGTAGCATGTTGTAATCGACCCTCTACTGCAGTAGATGCATCATAATCTCTACGTGTTGGCAGCTGTTCTTCCTCCTCATCAGATTCAGTCTCAGTAACTTCCACGCCTCCGCGAGCTTTTACATTGTGCAGAATTGCACATGTTGCTACATTTTTGCAAATGATTTCAGGAGGGTATTATAGGGTACTGCCACTCTTGTGCAGACATCTGAATCTACTTTTCATTATTCCAACTGTGCGCTCAATGACACCGCTGGTCTTTAGATGAGCAACATTGTAATGACCCTCACTCCATGTGGATGGATTCAGATATGGAGTCAGTATCCTTGGGAGTATGACATCTGCACTATCACCCACAGTGACAATGTAGACTTTTAGACATCATATTCTGAATATGTATACTTTTCAATTATAAGATACAATTAGATAAGCACATTACCCAAAATACATCCACCATCAAAGTCTCCTCTTTGTAGCCTTATATAAATGCCACTGTGTCTGAATATGAAAGAATTATGGCTGCTCCCTGGAAACTGTGCTAATATGTCTGTAATCACCTGCTTAGCATCACACCACTTGTATCGTTAATGAATGTTGAATAATAATATACTCAGTGGCAAATGGGCTTATGTGCACCATGTACACAGCCTATGGCACTGGGAAAGTTGGTTATCCGATAACAATCTGCCTTGGTGCTTTGCAATTCCTGTGCATTTCTGGGGGAAATATACGTAGGTCGTAATGTTCATTAAAAGAACATCTAGAAATGCGCAAAAAATTGTAAAAAGCACTCTGTGAGACACCACCAGCTGCTGTAATTACACCTTGATAGCTACCAGATGCTAATAGATGTGAACTACATAATACCTGCACATGGGTGGGGATTGGCTTACTACATAAGTTGTGTCTCTCAAGCTGTGGCTTACATCAGCAAGTAGCTCAAGGATAACTGCACTACTCAGGCTGTACTTGTTATATATCTTTTCCTCTGTTTGTTCAAAAAGCATAACCCTCAACCTGAAGTGAATCGTGTTAAAGGTGGTAAGGGCAATGGTCACAATGTAAAAGTAGTGGCGGTAATGGTAACGGTAGTGATGGGAATGGTGAAGGTGAAAATGGTGGGGGTAGTACATTGTCATGCTCTCAATAAATATGCTTTGACACTGTATAAACTTTTGATAAACGTTACCATGCACTGTGCCTTCTGAGCTACCTGCATATCAAATGAGCTGTAAGTGCATCAGAGAGATACTGGGTTGTCAACATTGGAAATAATTGAGTTGACCTGGCAAGCTAACTGGTAGGCACCAGTGGGGCAGAGCAGAAGCCTAGACTGTTGTGAACAGCAGTTAAGTGCTCACAAGGAGGCCATGCTAGAATAGATGCCATTAACACCACTAGTAACAATAACCAAAAGGGTATTGTACAGCAGGAACAAGGATCGTTGAGTCACAGTGAAGCTGTGGCAATAAGGGTGTTATAGAGCAAAAGCCAAGACTGCCATGAGCTATGGTAACATAGAGGGTGGGGTACAGCATAATACACAGGGCCTCATTTAGAAGGTCACTTCGCCGCTGGTCATCACTTTTTTTTGACGCACTGGCAGTGCAGTGTGCCTGCCCCTATTTACAAGGCCATGTGAAGTCACCCTGCGTGACTTTAAGCCTTGTAAATATGGGCCCTTTCATGCATTACTCTGCATGAAATTGGCGCTCCATGGGTGTTGCAATTGGAGTTCCCACGCAACATCCATGGAACCTGACACATTCCCAGATTTGCAAAGTTTTGTAAAGCTGGGAATGCAACAGAATCCTACGCCTCCCCAGGGGAGGTGTAGGAGTGGCACACAGAGGAGAAATACTTTTATTTGTCCTTGTTTTTTCCTCTTTCTATGTGTGCTGCATTCTGCAGCACACATAGAAACTGGAAAATGCCATCAATTATTGTTTTTGTGGGGGGCGTGGCTACGTGCTGCTGCGTGATGGCCGCGAAATAGAGTAGCTCCGGAGCCCTCGTCCTAAATCCATCGATCCGTTTATTTAATCCGTACCCCGAGCAGGTGTAAAGCCGCCAGGAGTGTTCCGGATTCTGCCAAGCCTGAAATCGGGTCCGCTGAGCCAGCGCTGGAGGAGTGGTGCGCTCCGCAATTTGCGGCCTCCCCGGACCAGAAAGCCGGGACCTGCAGTGAAAAGCCGGATCCCACGCAGGCGTGTGAGCGTGCGGCCGGTGCGCAGCGATACATCGCTGACTGAGGCCGAGTCCAGCAGGGAGAGGAAGACGGCGGGGGTGGGGTGGGTCCCTCCCGGCTGTGATATTCCCAGCGGAGTGGTGAAGTCCCCGGAGCCCACATCGCGGTGAGTCCGCCAGCCCTGGGAAGAGGTGCCGGGAGCGTTTTGCGCCTCCCCACAGAAGCGTGGCCTGTCTCCACGAGGGAGCGTTCTCGGCAGGCGGGGATGACTGAGTGGAGGTGGGCGGACGCCTGAAGATCTCGAGTGCCCCTGAGATCGAGAACTTCAGCGCAGCGGTGTTCCAGCCACCCCGGAGCGACACGATACCCCTGCATATCCTTAGTCCTGTGCGGCCTGCTTTGTGAGGGTGGAACCCGGCGCTCGGTGGGCCCTGGTATTAAGGGCGCATCCTATTTACCGGAGTGCAGGCATGAGAGCCCACGGACAACTACGCCGGAGTGGGAGTGGGGGGCCCTCCCCGGGACACCTGCGCTGGACGCTCCCCTTTGGAAGAGAAATAGAGGTGGCGCGGGTGCGTGGTCCCCACTGTGGTTTGGCCTGAAGTGCTGCGGCGGGGGGGACGTGTACTCTGCCTTCCGATACCCACCGTCCAGAAGTCCGCGAGGGGTCGGGTGTTCACCCTCGCCCTTGCCTCCATTCAATAGCGACGGGGGCCACGGACTACACCAGTGGGCTCCAAAAGTAGCAGACGGAGAAGCGGACTCACCCCCGGTGGGGCACGATGTCGGGCGGGAAAGGCCCAAAGACCACGCAGCAGAACAAGCTGGACCGTTATACCTGCCCAAAGGCAGCCATTACCGAGCACCTCTCCAGGGATAGGTCGGAGGGAGATCTCCCCGAACGTACCCTAAAAGACGTCATTGAGGCGATCGCCGGGGTGAGAACATCTATGGAGCAACGGACAGACGCAATCACGGTAGAGATGACGCTCATAAGAGCAGACCTCACCAAAATGAGCGAAAAAGTCAAGCAACTGGAGGTGACCTCGACTAGTCTTGTCGACGACGTCTCACAACTTCAAAATGAGATCCAAGACCTGAAAATCTTTTGAAAATTCGCTGAGGACAAGTTGGACGGCTATGAGGGGCGCTCCAGACGAAATAATGTGCGAATTATTGGGGTGCCGGAGAAAGCGGAGGGACAGGCACCAGATCTGTTTGTTGAGGATCTCATACTCAACCACCTACGCCCTAAGGGCCTGTCGCAATTCTTTGTGGTTGAGCGGGCCCATAGAGTCCCCGGGGGCTGTCCTATATTGGCTAGACTGCTTAACTTTAAGGACCGTGATGTGATCTTACAAAGTGCCAGGGTGGCGCCACCGCTCAAATAAGAAAATGCAGTCATCTCTTTCTTCCCGGACTTTACTCAAGCCGTACAAAAACAGAGGCGATCCTTTCTTGCTGTTAAAAAGAGACTTAGAGATAAAGGACTGAAGTACGCAATGCTCTTCCCAGCTCGGTTACGGGTTGAGGCGGATGTAAAGGCCTGGTTTTTCAACCACCCGGAGGCAGTGGCGGATTGGCTGGAGGGTTGGAGAGACGCAAAGGAACACAATGCCAGCTAACACTTGATCAATATGGAACTCCGACTACGAGATATGCCCTGGCTTGGTGAGCTCCGAAGCCTGTTTCGCCTTTTGCCCTGGGCTGAGACATGAAGAAACAGATGGCGGCCGCGGACGTCCAGGAGAACTCTGACTGGTCGAGTCGTATCACGTTTCCTGTTTTCAAAGACACTGGTGACTGCCCCGCTCGGGTAACACACTTTGTTTGGGAAAATGGTGGTGGGGCGGAGGGATGGAGCGCTTTTCCCCACATTTAGCTACTCTTAGTTCTTAAGTTGGGCGACAGGCACTCTGCAAAGTTGATCTCATGGGTAGTTTCAGGCCCAGAGTGCAGGGGAGCAGGGAGGGGGGTGACCGGGTTTGGGGTTGGGGGGGTGTTCACTTGTTATAGTTCAATCGGCAGCAACGGTTATAATGGCGCTTGAGCGCAGACTTACAACTGAAAAATCGTCATGGGCACACACTGGGATAAGAGCTTTACCCTACTGAGCTGGAACGTGAATGGGCTCGGAGACAAGGTGAAATGCACCTTAGTCCTACAATACCTCAAAAGCCACTCCCCTGATGTGGTTTTCCTCCAGGAGTCGCACCTGATTGGTAACACTTGTAAAGCGCTAAACAGATGGGGGTATAGGCTGGTGGCCCATTCCAGTTTTACTTCTGGTTCCCGGGGTGTGGGCATCATGATCAAAAGCTCCTTCCCCTTCTCCATGCAATCTACACGCTCTGACGAGTGGGGCAGATACATCGCCATCCCAGGGCAGTGGGAGGGCACCACACTAACCTTAATGTATGTTCATGTCCCGCCTGGGCTACAGAGCCAAACGTTCACTGACCTGGGAACCCAACTGCTCTCGCTTCCTGATGGTCTTTTACTGGTGGGAGGAGATTTCAATGCTGTGTCCTCCGGCTTCCTGGATCGTCACCCCCCCGCAACATAGGCCCCTCGTGTCATTGACTTCCTGACTTCCTGGAGGCCTTCGGCCTCTCGGATGTATGGAGGGCGTTCCATCCTAACAGCATTCAGCATACCTTCTTCCCGGGGGCGCATCATAGCTTTTCCCGAATTGACTACCTCCTTGCTCCGGCGTCTCAACTCGCCCACATTCAGGAGGTCGGGCATTTGGCACGTGGTATCTCCGATCACTCCCCGGTGTGGGTCCGGTTGGTCCTGGGAGACATGTGGGTGGGAACGGTCGCGCCCATCAGCCCTTGGTTCCTGCGCAACCCTGTGGTTCGCAAAGAGCTATTGCTAGCCATAGACCATTATTTTCAGGAAAATCAGGGTTCGGTCGAATCCCCCCAAATATTGTGGGAAGCGTTCAAATCGGTTATCAGGGGGAAGGCTCTCTCCCTTGTTGCCGGAGTCAAGAAAGAAAAACAAAAAGATCTTGAAACCGTGGAGGACGAGATCCTCCAGCTGGAGGGGAGTCTCGCTGAGGAAGTGAGTCTAAAAAATTACATCTTTTGAAATTGAAGAGAGACTGTTAGAACTGGGATTTCTGGTTGGCTAAGGCTTGCGCCAAAGCCAGGCAGAAACCACCACTCTAGTCAGGGCAAGGGAGTTACACACCCAAGATAACCCCTGCTCACCCCCTTGGTAGCTTGGCACGAGCAGCCTTAGCCAACCAGAAATCCCATTTCTAACAGAGACGAATATAAAGGTATTGCCACTGACAGGGCTAGAGAATGGGGGAGGGAGAGAGACGGTAGAGTGTATGAATGGGGGGACAAAGCTGGGAAGCTGCTGGCCTGGCTGGACAGGAAAGAAAGGGCCAGTTGACTTGTCCCAGAGTTGACGGACGATGCAGGGGAAACGATCACAGACCCCCTAAAAATTGCTAGTGAGTTTGCCGTGCATTATAGCGCGGTATATCACTCAAGCACTTCCTTCCTCGAGGAGGACTCCATGGATCTCCTTCGAGATATCCACATCCCTGCCCTCTCTGAAGAGGATAAGAATTTCCTAGAAAGCGACATCACCAATGATGAAATAGCTCAGGCAATCAGGAACCTCCGATCGGGGAAGGCGCTAGGCCCCAATGAACTGCCGATTGAACTCTATAAACTACGTCCAGATAAAATAGCCCTGCATCTATGAGCCATGTTTGAAGAGAGTAGGAGGGTGGGGTCACTCCCGCCAGACCAACGTCTTGCGTCACTGGTCGTGATACATAAAGAGGGTAAACCTAGAAATAAATGTGCCTCCTACAGACCCATCTCCCTGCTTAATGCAGAACCTAAAATCCTTGCCAAACTCTTTGCACTCGTCTGACTCGGGTGATAAGCAATTTGGTACACCCGGATCAATCGGGCTTTATGCCCCACCGAAATACAGCCCTAAATCTGTGAAGGGTGCATGGAGTGTTGGGGAGGGTTGATACCATTAAAGAGGCGGCCGTGATTGTGTCCTTAGATGCCTATATGGCGTTTGATACCATCGAATGGCCATACCTTCTCGCTGTTCTCACCAAAATGGGGTTTGGGCCCGTTTTCAAAGCATGGGTTAGACTCCTTTACGCGGAACCATTGGCGCAAGTGGTGGTCAACAATAAACGATCTGACTCATTCGAACTGAGTCGTGGTACCCGTCAGGGGTGTCCGCTGTCGCCCCTGCTATTAGCCCTCTCCCTGGAGCCACTGGTGGCCTGGATCCGTAGGGAACCAGTGATACGGGGGCTACGGTGGTAGGCGGATTGGGAGGATCGCATCTCGCTCTATGCAGATGATATACTCCTCTACCTGGCCTCCCCCAACATGTCTCTAAGACGTGTACTAGACACTTTCACGACCTTTGGCAAATACTCTGGCTACTCGATTAACTGGAGCAAGTCTCTCATATATATCCTAGGAGGCGACTCTCCTGCTCTACCCAGGGATTGCCCAATGCAAACGGTGAGGGATGGCTTTCGCTACCTTGGGATCTTTGTCACCGCAGACGCTAAGCTCCGTTATGAGAGAAACCTGCTCCCGCCCCTGCAGAGGCTAAGGCGAGATATCGCCAGTTGGAAGACACTCCCACTCTCATTGCTGGGCAGAGCAGCTCTATTTAAAATGATGTCCTTGCCCCGTTTCTTATACGCCCTGCAAAATTACCCCGATCTGGTCCCCCCGAGATACTTTAGGGAAATTGAAGGCTTGCAGAGGGAGTTGCTATGGGATTGGAGGCCCCGAATAGCTCTCAACAAATTGGTCCTAAACTTGTAAGATGGTGGCATAAGTCTTCCTGACATTAGGAAATACTATTGGGATTCCCACCTGGCCGCCATTAATCAGGGCACCTACCGAAGACCAGATGATCCAGGATTTACCATGGATAGATGGCTGCTGCCGGGTGGGGACTATTACAGGGCCCTGTATTCGAACCCCAGGAAATTCCCTTTAACTGGTCCAACCAAACACTCTGTCCAGGTTTGGCATGTAGCTAATAAAAGTTTGGTTTGGGATCGGAAGCTCACATTGGCAACTCCCTTGTGGGACTCGGAACAACTGGGCAACCTGCGTTCCTCAAAGGGATTTGACAAATGGGACCTTATCGGCATTTCCCGAATAGGAGACCTCTGGGTGAAAGGTGAGATGATCAAGTTTGCCACTCTCCAACAACAATACGAGCTCTCCGACTAGGAGTTTTTCCGTTATCTGCAGATCTGTCATGCTCTTGTAACAACCCTGCAGAAGGGCTCCTCCCCTCCTGAGTCTTCACCGCTAGAAGACAGGTTACTCGATGGGTACCTCCCACAAAAAGCAATTTTGTTAACTTACAAAAAATTGACTAATAATACCCCAGATCCCCTTGCACGACTACGTGAGTGTTGGGAAAGAGACGGCCTTGAGCTAGACGACGAGGAGTGGCGAGAGGCGGTGGCCTCTCCCTTAGAGGTGGCGATTTCCGCTCGGCTACGTCTAGTTCAACTTAAAATACTGCATAGAACATACGTCACTGGGCCTCAGCTGGTTCATATGGGTAGGGGGGAGGGGGGAGAATGTAGAAGACACTGTGGTCAAGTGGGCACTTTCCTACACATACTCTGGGAGTGTGAACAGATCCAGGCGTACTGGCGGGGGTTACACGAGGTCATGCGGGAAGTACTGCACAAAGACATACGCCTGGAGGTTAAAAGGTGTCTCCTCAACGTTTGGGAACCCACTGATTTGACTGGTATGGAGAGGCTCTGGGCTACTCTGGGTGCAATGGTAGCAAAACGTGATATAGCGCAAATGTGGGGGGGCGGGAACATCACCGACTCTGGACACCTGGAAAAAGAACTTAGATTGGTGTATGTTCAGGGAGAAGACGGTCTACGTGGCACGGGGCTGTCCTAAGAAGTGGTCCTCTGTATGGTGTAAGTGGAATACCTACCGGGGCGATATATGTGCTGCCCCTGTGGTCCCCTCGGAGGATGAACCTTTGTCTCCTTGAAGCCCATCCTCATGCTAGATATGTGTCCCAGCTATCTATGATATCTAAATGTACGCGCCTTATCAATCGATACCATGTAAGTGTATGCTGCATTGCCGATGGTTCATGTTTATGTTTAATAAAAAGATATCTAAAAAAAATTGTTATTGTTTTTGTGCAGGAAGGTGTCCCTTCTTGCACAAAAACAACCATCCCAGCAACACACGCTCCCTTGCAACATGACCCAAGGGTGCATGCGCTTGCTCATGGCAGTCAATTGTGCACCAGCGCAGGGGAAAGCAGACAGATGCGTCGTATTGGAGTTAATACGACGCATCCCTGTGCTTATAAAATTACGCAGCACAGCAAAATGGCTTGCGGCACCGTGCTACGTAATTTTTTTGTAAATGAGTCCCATAATCTCTGAACGGCAATGAAGTAGTGCCAATAAAGGAAGGGCTCAGCCACAGTAATAAGGAGGGTGAAGAACAGCAGGAGGTGAATCTCAAACGATTTCGGGACAGCCATTTGGGGTTAGCTTAGACTGTCCCAATAAGTAAGCACAAGAAATCAATTTAGGCAGCCATCATAATGTCAAGCTTGCACTCAACCTCTGACAAAAGCTTTAAAATCAGTCTACTAAAGTGAAATGTTATAATGCCAGTATGAGATAAAGAGTTGAATGAGTGATGATTGAGTGTACTAATCAGATGCAAAAGAGTCTCCCATGCATTGCAAACACACCACTTCCTAGATGGCAGAAGGGTACACCAAAGACATACAGCATGATAGAGGTTGAGAAATGCTCCTCTGGGAATGTCAAAGTTGTGGTTTACAATGTCTCAAACCAATGGATAAGGGAGTGGGTGGGGGTCACACCAAGAAGCCAATAGCTAAAAAGGGCTGACCAAAAGCCAGCTCTCTATCTATTAGAAATGAGAGGTATCACTGATGCACTGTCATGCCAGCCCAAATAAACTCTGGTGGCTACTGTGTCCTGGCTTCCCAAGCTCATAGAGGAAGCAGTGGATTAGCAGATGGTGCTAAATAAGTTTGTTTCCTGTACTGGCATCAACAACAGACAGAGTCTTATGGTGTGGCAAAGAGGCAGAGTTACTGAATGAGCTCCAGACTAAGATATATAAAGCCGTTTTTAATCTTCCCAAGTCCGCATCTCCCGCTCAGGTACGGCTAGAATTTGGCCTTCAAAATCAGAAGTTCCGGAGCATGAATTCCTTCGCGAAGCTCTGCCATAAATTTCGATCCTCACAGCCCGGTACACTGAACAATCTATGCTGGGATGAGATAAAAGCACAAATGGTGCAAGACGTACCTATATCTTGGGGAGCCTATTTGAGGAAATCATTGGTGGAACTAGACACCAAAGCAGTATGGGAGAGCATGGCAGAAAAGATAATATTTAACAAAGCCAGTAATCGGTCCGCTAAGAAGAAATCGCTCCTGGAAGACAAAAACATCTTGTCCAAACGACGTCATGCATGGACAGTAATAAATTCCTATACTCATACAAAGCCCCAAGCCTACTTAGCAGCCCATTTTAGCTCCGAGACAAAAAAATTCACTATCGGCTGGGAATCCATGACTCGAAGGACTTAATGCCATCATGGAAACGCAATTATTAAGAGGAGAACTGTCGTCTATGTGGTTATTCGGACGAAACATTAACCCTTTTGTTGTGTGCATGCCCAGCTGTAAAGGACCTAAGGAAATCCTTTTTAAAATTGATCTTTAACAAACTAAATATTCGTACATGCAGACAAGCTGTGATTAGATGGATGGAGGGCTCATCAATTATTCTGTCTTGTCGAGGTGTAAAATATTTTGCACATATTAAGAAATTACTCAGACAAGCAGATCAAGCAAATATGAGCAGTGGTTGAAAAAATATGATTATAGGTTGTCCGACCATTACAGGCTATACAGCACTAAGCACTTTAAAGGCATTTTAACCGCATGGTTGGTTTTAAACTAGCAGCTTTTCATCCACCAGTGCTGGTTGCGTATCCCCAAATAAGAGACAGTTGCGGTTTGTGATAATGATTTTTTATTATGTCAGTTGAATACAAAAAGACATTTGACTTCAGGCAAACCATCTTGTATTTAATATTTTAATCTTACCATGTACTAATGATTCTTTTTTATGTGATACCATGGTTTTTATTGTGAAATTCGTTTTATGCAATTTTGTAATGATTTTAAGTAATCACGCAATAAACAATAAACTGAAAACTGAAACTGAAACAGACAGACTCTTGTTTCCTTTTCCTCCATGATCTGATGTATCATAGAGAGAAAATTATCCCACCATTTGTACCTCCAACCGAGACTGGGGTCACAAGGACAGTGTCAAGAGTAGAAAGAAATTAAATGAAATTAAATGAACACATTTGATATAGCACACAGCTACTCAAACTAGAGCGTCCTGGCGCAAATACCTTGGGTATTAGCTGCTATTAGAGCAAACCCTAAATGGTGTCTTGGAAGTCCACAGGAAAGCAGTAGGATCTGGTACCTCTAAACTGTGCTAAACTGTACTTTCTGGTGGAGATTGCAGCAATACATGCATTACCTCTCTTCTTACAGTTTGTCATTAAAAACACATATTTTCTTCTGTAATAAATCAAGGTACAGATTCTAAGAGGCATTAGAGCTGGTTTCAACCATTATGCTTCAGTTAAGCTGTGTTTGCAAGCATTTCCTTTCTGCTTCAATTTTCAAACAGGATGGCTCAATAAGTCAAACATTTGCTATTAACATATATTGAGACCTACTGGTTAACACCTTGTCAAAGTCCACTTAATAATACTTTGGGTACAATTACAATGGCTTAATGTAGGTCATGTCATTCACAATGCTTAGAGGATGGCACTATCCAAAACAGGTAAGTCTTCTTTTTTCACAAGTGGTTTCCAGTCGCCATTTACTGTAGCCTGCTAGTAACTAATGCAGCTATGGGACATGACCCTCAAAATGCCATCCTCTAGGGGTGTTTGATACTATGTATAGTTTGAAACTTATAGAAGATTAAGAATTTAAGTCCTTGTGGACACTTGTGTATCCACAGCAAGGGTTTTCATATTCTTCCTTGTAGATCGATGAGTAGGAGATAATTTGCCAGTTTAGACCACATTTATTCTGGGTATAGTTAAGTGTCAATACAGAGGTCAAACAGATGTTCATTTAACCTTCAAATTCACACTGTCCACAACTAGAGTCAGCTGTAGGGAAAACAATGTTTATATGGCTTTTTATCTCTAAATATTAATGCATAGGTATGGACATATTGACCCTGTCCAGTGCTGAGCCTACACTGTTATCCAGACTTTGTTCTGAGGTACTGCATGCAAACACAGAACTGCTTCTAAGAACAGGAGAGCTTAAGAGGGTTAATTAATTATCACGTATCTGGTTATCTGCAGCTTGGAAGCTGACACGAACAAGCGTCCCAATAAGTGTCCCAGGCCGAAGTCTGGCTTTTTACCATCATTATACCAAGAGAACGCTTACACATCAAGCCTTTCACCAGGGAATCTCTCACATACACTCCTTTCTGCTCACAGTACAGTAGATACTAGTTTGCAGAAGGGAACGTTTTCTCATTTCTGGCAGGACTAGGGAGTAGACTAAGGGGCACATGCATCAATGTAAAATTTTGCGAATCCTTAATTGCGAATTTTAACGATTCGCAAATAACGAATCGCAAAAACAGATGCAACAAAAAAATTGCGAAAAAATAAAGAATCGCTAAAAATCGCAAACGCTACTGCGAATCCGAAATTTGCGAATTCGCTAATAGCGATTTCGCAAATAGCGACTTCGCTATTTGCGAATCCGCAAATAGCGAATTTGCAAATAGCGAAGTCGCATTTGTGATGCATCTTGATGACATCAGAACCAGGAAGTGAGCAGCACAAGCCCCATTCCCAGTGCACAGTCAGAGGGAGAGGAGGGAGCTGGCTCTGGGAGCTAACTAGCAGTGGCATTGAGCAATTGGAATAACCTGGTAACTGCAAGAAAATGGAAAGCACACAAACAGCAGAGGACAGCCAATCAGGCAGGAAGCGGAAAATGAAATTCTCAGAAAAAGAAAGTGACACACTCATTGAGGGAGTTGTCCACAGCCATGATAAGCTGTTTGGGAAACAATCATTGAAAGTGGCAGAGCAGGAGAAAAGGAAAATATGGATCCGGATCCAGAACCGGGTGAATGCCAGTGGGGTGACACACCGCACCATCGATGACCTGAAGAAAAGATGGTACGACATGCGCAGTCGGGCCAAGGAGCGCATAGCTGCCCGTCTGAAGGAAGCAAGGAAGACAGGAGGGGGAACACCGATAGACACTGGGAACACTACCATGGAGGAAATGGTTGAATCCACTATCCAGCCTGAAGCTGTTGTCGGTGTGACACAGCTAGACACGTCAGGAGCAGCAAACACATCTGAAGGTAAGATGACTGCATGTTACCATTGACCTAAATAATAAAGGTAGTACACCACCCCAGTACAGCACAAGTGCACACTCAGAACATCCAGTACACAATATATCCATGAAGGGAAGTGCATTATGGGAGATGTAGGCAGGTCAAGCATATACAATGTCAAACACACAAATAGGCTAAGAACAACTCAGAACAGTGAACATATACCCAATTTAATGCCAAAGTAAAAATATGATCACTGTGACATGACATCCCATACTTAAATGAATGCTGGTTTTGCACTGTTAAATCTCACAGATGCAGAACGTGTAGAAGCTGAGGATAGTGACAACCAGGACATACAGGACATCAGCGCAGTTGAGAATATGGACACACCGGTGTTGCCAACAAATCCATCCAGTGCCCCAAACACACGCAGGGCAACTGTCCCACCACTGGTCACCATGGAGTCTGACGATGAGACAAATGCACCACATGAGTCCAGGCATGGCCCAGCCACATCCATCCCAAATCCACAAACACAGGTCCGCAGAAGTAATGTCAGTGTCCGGCGTAGAAGAGCCAGATCACGCAGAACACAGCAGGAGGAGCAACCAAATGATGTCTGGGGTGGTCTTGAGGGACAGATGCTCCGCATGCAGCGCCTGCAGACCAAGAACACACGTTTAGTGCAGTTACAAATTGGGAAGATGGCAGACAACATTGCAGTACTGTGCGATAGTGTGCAGCAAATGACCAAGGTTATGCAGGAGGGACATGCATCCCAGAGAAGAAACCATCGGCAACTAATGCAGCACCTCAAAAGCTATGCCAAATCCAACAATAGGCTGGCCACATCAAATGCACTGCTGGCACGTAGGTCTGTGACCTTGCAAACAGAAATGTGCCATTGGAGCGGGGATGTGGCGAAGGCACTGGACCAGGTAACCAATGCAGTGGAACTGCTGAATGCTACCACAATTGGGGCCAACATGTCCACGCAGGAAGAGGGTAGTGAGGGGGCCTCAAGCTTGAGTAGCATAGCTATGCCAGTTGCCACTGCAGGAAGACGCAACACACGCAGCAGTACCCCCTCAGCTTCCAACATGAGGGATGAGGATGCTGTCTCTGACAGGCGTCTGGGTGTTCGTGGGAGAAAGCGCTAGCCTGCTATATACAATTGCATACCGATATGGTGACGTAACCATGGATGTGATCGGACCTTTTGACTGATTGACAAGTCATTATTTATTTTTAATACACTTATGTCCATTACTTAAGAATCCTGTGCCACTGGCCACATTGAAAGTGTGCTCCGACACTCATGCCATATTTCCTTTGAATAAACCGTTCTGTGATTGTAATATACACTGTTTGTGTCATCATTACTCACCTCAGAAATAGTTTTGTGTGATGTCCAATCTTCTCCTGCGCCCTTCTGCTGCGCTTGCCCCTTGTGCTGCACGGCGCTGTGGCACTTGCTGGTCCTCATCCTCGGAGTCGCTGTCAGACACCTCGATCTCCATTCCACCCCTCGTTGCTATATTGTGCAGCATGGCACATGCTGCTACTAGCTTGCAGCATTGTTCAGGGTTGTATTGGAGTGCTCCACCAGTCTTATGGAGGCATCTGAATCGGCTCTTCAGCAGCCCAAATGTGCGCTCTATGATGTTCCTTGTTGATATATGTGCAGCATTGTACCTCTGTTGGTTGGCAGTTGTGGGATTGAGGTAAGGCGTCAGAAGGTAATTACGCAAGGCATATGCGCTGTCACCTGCATGTGGGTAAGCAAAGGGTCAGTGGCAGTTTGACATTGGCATACGTACAATGACTGTGAGTATCACCTACACATATTTACCAAGCAGATGTGCCTCTCCAAATTCTCCCCTGACCAGACGGGTGTGAATGCCACTTTGCCTGAAAATATATGAATCATGTGCACTCCCAGGAAATTGAGCCACTATATCAGTGATTATGTATTTGGCATTGCAAACAACCTGAATATTAGGGGAGTGATAGCATTTTCTATTTCTGTATATGTATTCCTGTGCTGCAGGGGGACATATTGCCACATGTGTGCAATCGATGCAACCTATGACATGTGGGAAGCGAGCTATCTGGTAAAACTCCTGTTTTGTTTTCGCAAGGTCATGCGCGGTGGTGGGGAAATTGATGTGTGAGCCGATCCTGGCCATCATGGCATCAAGGAATGCTTTGAATATTCTTGAAAGTGCGCTTTGCGACACACCTCCAGCTACTGCAATGACCCCTGGAAGCTGCCTGACGCCAGTAGGTGTAGGCAACATAGGACCTGCACATGCGTTGGGATAGCATTGGTCCTACGTGTCTGTCGTTGCAGTATGGGATCCAATTCATTGATCAGGTCATGGATCATTGCTGCATTGAGCCTATACTTATCGTATATCTCATCCTCTTGCTGTCCTAGCAAAGTTATGCAGACTCTGAAGATGCGCTCATTAATTCGCCTCCGTCTGTGTCCAGCAGCCAGCAGCCTCATCCTCCTCGCCATCAGGTACATCCCTGCCATTGTGAGATGTGGTAGCTAATTCTGGGTGTGTTTCAATGGGTTTAAGTAGAATTTCAGTTGTATCTGATTTGCACTCATGATTACCACCTGGTTGTGATCCTTCTTATTTTGCACTCGCAAAATTGCGAATTTCAGGTAATTCGCAATTTGCGATTTTTCATGCATCTATTTTGCGATTCCTTATTTGCGAATCGCTATTTAGGGGCGCTAATAGCGATTCGCTAATACTATTCGCAGAATGTTTTGCGATTCTTTAAATTAGCGAATTGTTGAGTTTTCGCTATTTTGCAGTTGATGCATTGCGAAACGGTATTTTGCGGTCGCAAACGCCATAATTTAGCGATTCGCTAATTTTGCGATTTTTTTTAGGCTTGATGCATGTGCCCCTAAGAGCTCTGGAGTGGCAACATGACTCCTGCTGCCTTTTGGTGCAAATTCATCTGGGATAGTTTGCAGGCAAGCAAAACAGGAGGTGCTGCAAAATTTGGATGGCTGATGGTGGAAATTTTACAGTTATTGGCCCAAGGAAAGTCACACATCTCTGGTGAGAAGAAAAGCGTTGGAGCTTCTCAGAGTTTGGGCTGTTCCAACTCTCGGGATTCGGGTTTCTAAGTATAGTTTGTTTTTGTATGAAGCACTTTGTGGGTGATGCAAGGCTGTCTTGAAAAAGCATCTGCCTTCGATGAGAAGCCATTTGAGACTACTGAGGGGTGGAGAGAGGTGGTCAAATTTTTTGGTACCTGTGAGGAGTCTGGCAGCTGCATTAAGAGCAGCTTTCATGGGTGCCAGGTGACATTTAGGGGTTCCAGTAAGGAAAGAATTGTCGTAGTCAAGTTTTGAGATGACAAGCGATCGCACAACTATCTTGAGATCATCTGGGGGATTAAACGGCTTTACTTTCTTGAGGTGTCGGAGTGTGCAAAGAGCTCCTTTGGCAGAGTTGTTGATGTGCTTTAGAACCACCATGGACATGTTCTTGTCCAGGGTTATGCCCAGTGACTTAACGGAGTTAGAGAGAGTAAAGGCGCAATTAAGAGCATCCAGAATCTTGATCCAATCTAGAATAAGCAAAGGATTAGTTCTGGGGGAGAACAGAAGCAGTTCTGTATTTTTGGGGTTCAGTTTAAGATGGTTGGTTTGGAGCCAAGATTGTATACTAATCAGTGTGTTGTTCAGTTGTCGGAGGTCGCCAGGTGACTTGATTTTGTAGTAGAGTTGTATGTCGTCGGCATGTAGCTGGTATGTAACCTCTGCTTGGTTCAAAATGGCAGTGAGGGGTCCCATGAAGAGATTAAAAAAGGCTGGGAAGAGGATAGAGCCTTGGGGTACGCCTTGCGTCACAGGAGTTGGGTTGGAGAGACAGCTGTGGATTTTTAGTTGCTGACGGCCATGTTGCAGATAGGACGTAAACCATTTCAGGACAGTGCCATTGACAACTGTGCGAGAGTTTCAAGTAGAGCTTGGTGATTTACTGTATCGAAAGCTGCAGATAAATTGAGTAGGATTAGGAGACAGGCATCACCTTCATCCAGACTTCTGTGAATGTGATCTGAAATGTTGAGCATGGTAGTTTCAGTGCTACAACCTTTCCTGAATCCTGATTGGAAAGTGTTGTGGAGGTTGAATTCTTCCATGTGTCAGTTAAGTTGCAGGAGGACACATTTCTCCAGCGTTTTGGCTATGAAGCGAAGGTTTGTGATGGGTCTGAGATTGTTAAACTCATTGGGGTCCATTCCTGACTCGGGAACATTGCCTGAGGAGAGAGAGGCATTAATGATTTTGGTCCAGATGGGGGAGATGATATTGTTGAGGTTCTGTACTAAGGTGGAGGGGAGTGGGTCAGAAATGTGGGCAGTAGGCTTCAAGTTTGCTATTATTTTGAAGACTTCATTTTCAGTCATAAGTTTGAAGTCTGTCCACTTAGCATTGTTTTTGGGCTGGTGGTGATCCTGATTGATTTCAGGTTTTGTTGGGACATGGTGGTCATTGGTTGACCACAGGGTCAGTGACACTGTTGGACAGGGATGACAGATTGGAATCATGAATAAGAGTAAGCTGAATTTTAGCAACGTTATCAGTGAATTAGTTAGCGATTTGTTCACAGTGTTTAATGGTCGCTGGTGTATTAGTTAGTGAGGTAGTGGTCATTTGATGTTTGATTATCTTGAAGAGCTCCCTGGGTATGTTCTTCGTACGATCCAGTTGACTGCAAAGAAGGTGGCTTTTTTTCTAAATATATGTTTCTTGCATGTGAGCCATTCTGCTCTTAAGAGTGAGAGGTGAGCCAGAGAGAGGTTTTGTCTCCAGCATCTTTCCGTTTGTCTTAATTATCTTCATGAGATGTTGAAGTCAGAGTTGAACCAGGATCTGGATTGAATTTTTCTGGATCTCTTAAGTTTAAGCAGTGCGTCTTGGCCGAGAACAGCGGTCATAATGGAACTATAGTGGGCAGTAAGTTCATCGACAGTGTGAGGAAGGGGTTGTGAGTGTAGCTGGGAGAGGAACATAGCTTCCAGGTCCACTCGGGAGATGTGTTGATGTTCCTAGCTCCGTGCCAGGTTTAATAGCGGGGGCGAGAAGGAGGCTGGGGGGGCATTGAGATTGAACAGGATGAGATGGTGGTCAGACCAATCAACAGGTTTGATGCATCGGAGAGAAACAAGCTCTTTTCTGGAGATTATGGCATCAAGAGTAGAGCCTTTCTCGTGGGTCGGGGCATTGCATAATTGTTTGAAGTCATTGATAGCAAGATCGTTGGTTATGCTACAGAGTGTTGTATCAGCATAATCGTTCCAGTGCAGGTTAAAGTCACAAAGAACAATGTGATTGGAGTCAGTAAGGGAATGCTGTGTGACGAAGTCAGTTAATTCTTGATCGAAGATTGTGCGATCACTTGGGGGGTGGTAGATGGTATGAATGAATGAATGAATGACCCGTATTTGTATAGCGCGCAGCTACTCCATCCGGAGTGTCCCGGCGCTGGCAATTATAAAGTGCATACCCTACGCAGCTTAGTTTTTATGGAGTTTGATGGGAGTGGTGGCTTTAGTTGTGAGTACGACCCCAAGATATTCGAAGGTCCGAACGTTCGTGGGTTGTAGAGTAGTGAGGAGAACTTCTTCTTTGTGGATGATCGATGGCCCACCCGCCGTTTGTCCTAGTCTGTCCCACCTAATGATACAATAGCCAGATGGAATGAGCAGGTCTAGTAGTGGGGTGGAGTGTTCGTTGAGCCAGCTTTCGGTCAGAAATTAAATGTCAATGTCGTCCTCAAGTATCGTTTCGGCCAGTTTGGTGGCATGTCTAACTGCTGATCTGCAGTTAATGAGCATGCAGGATAGAGAGCTGGGACTAGTGTTCATGGATTGTAGAGTCTGGATAGTGGTGTACTGGGCGGGTAGTCAGGGTGATGTGCAGGATCGGGGAAATCGGTTCGTGCCCAAGATAACAGGGATTCTAGAAGGAAGTTTGAGGTCTGTAGGAGAGGTATTTATGTTGAAGGACTTGCTGAGTGGTTCAACTTCCAATGGGGATAGGTGGTTGAAGGCTCGGGGGGCCTGTGGGATCGTCAGCTCAGGGCTAAAGTGGACATGATAGAGTGTTGCCTGTTGATAGGACATTTGTTTTGGGGAAAGCAGTTCCCTATTCTCTCGGGGTGGAGTAGGTTGGGGATATGGCCATGCTTGCAAAACTAGATTTTAAATAAGAGAGGTCTATAGTTATGGAGTCAAGCTTTTGTTCTATTCGACTCAAGTGCTGGTTGAGAGTATCAAGGAGGCTGTCTGTTTTGGGGGGTGTGGACCGGCAAATAGTCTCGATGTGGTCAGGCATTCCACAGAGGGGAAGGAAGGCGCAGAGTCATCGAGTTGGGAGGAAGGGGTGTTTTGGTTGGGAGGGGAGGTTTGAATATGGGGAGTCGTGTTCGGGTAGACAGGAGAACAACAAAGGAGGAGGGGGGGCAGAGTCATCGAGTTTGGAGGAAGGGGTGGTTAGTTTGGGTTGGGAGGGTTGGGTAAGGAGAGTTGAGTTCAAGAGGGGAAGAGTAGTATAAGGACCGGAAGTCAGGCTGGTGCACTCATGTCTGGTGAGCATGTCGAGAGGCAGCGTGGTTTTGTGATCAAGTGTAAGGGTGTGTGTGATGTTGGATGGATTGACACTCCTTGTACTCTGAGTGAGGGGGGAGCAGCAGTGACTTGAGCGGTAGAGGAGCCCTGAGGGGAAGTGAGTAGGGGACTGACTGCCAGGAAAGGCAGGGAGGGTTGATGGCAGAAACAACTTGTGTTAGTGAGGCAAGAAGTGACGGGAAGTGTCAATCAAATATGGTGAGGTTTTGGTCAGATGCTTGGATTAGTTTTATCCCCGTTCTGTAGATAGTAATGAAGATCTCCCCTCTAAAGCTTTGGTAGGGGGTGGTTGTGAGTTTAATTCCATGAGGAATTGTAGATGATTTTGTGATATGTAGGTGGAGTAGGAAGGTGTTTCTCCACTTTGCTGGGCATTTCGAGTAAAGGATGAGGTCAGTTTTCTGTTTACCATTGTTGGCCCTGTAGTAGGTATCTGCTATTAGTCTTTCAGGAACTTGTTTGAGAAGGTTGTGTTGGAATATTTTCCTGAAATTGATAGAGAGATTTTTTGAATAACTTATGCTCCAAGAGTTGGGGCCACATTTCTCAAGAGCAGAGTTGGGGGGATTGTAGAGGGGGCAGGACATTGTGGCAATCGTCTGCAGTCTACTCCCAGTCAGGATGAGGTGGAAGTTGTGTATTCCAAGCACTGCCTAGGTATGGGTGAGTGATCTGGTGGCCCAAGTGATGGCTTGGTTGGGAGGAGACAAGAGAACTTCAAATTAATGGTATTACCTTAGTTTGCTGGAGGACAAGAATATAGGCAATAGGGGTTTGAAGGCCATTAGAAGGCACTGAAAGCACATTTGTTACCATCAGGGATTTTAAGTACAACGCAAGGCTCCCGTGTTCAAAGTCATTTGAAAAGACAAGCTATTATGGGATAATCACTGACTTGCAAACTGTGTTGGGGACAGTGAAAAAAATCACAGTGTAAGCATCGAGCACTATGCAAATAAGGGGGAGTACTGGTAGTTTGGTGGAAGCGGAGTGTGATTCTAATGTTCCTTGTCTTTTAATCTAGGTATGAGCCAGCATGAGCAGGGGGTCAAGGAAAAACAGCATGAATCAACAGGGTCCTATTGATAAGCTGCAAGGTGAGGGAGGAGACGAGAAACCAGTGATGGAGACCACACCGAGTTAAAGGGCTCAGTGAGGGGCTGTTAGAAATGGGATTTCTGGTTGGCTAGGGCTTGCGCCTAAGCCAGGCAGAAACCACCACTCTAGTCAGGGCAAGGGAGTTGCACGCCGAAGATAACCCCTGCTCACCCCCTTGGTAGCTTGGCATGAGCAGTCGGGCTTATCCCGCAGGCAATGTGTAAAGCATTTGCGCAACACACTCACAAAGCAGCGACACACTAGGCACACCACAAAAGAAACTCCACACAAAGTTATATAAAAAATAGCCTTTGTATTGCTCATAAAACACATTAGAACGCAATCACATATGTACACTGTGCCACCTGGCACTAGGCATTACTTTACAGGTATTACATAAACACCAATAGGCCAATCGGGCCAGTGTCATAATCATATTGACCACCAATCACTTTGCCATGAGGCAATTGTCAGAACACATGTAGGTCATATAAATCACTTCACCATGACACACTTTATATCATCACGTGCTCCTTATGCCACTTCTGAAATGACCAGCTCATGTTATCTGGTCACTCCCCATACTGGCACCATCCTGGGGCATCAATACCCCTTCAGGGGACACGGCGCTTCTGCGCTCCTTCGTGGAGGTCCCTTCCTCCTTCAGGACTCAGGGGCCTCCGTCGAGGTCTGGCCCGGTCCTAACAAAAGCCTGAGCAGGATCGGGACCTCCGTCGAGGGTCACCACCCCGACCTGCTCTCCTAAGGCACCTTCTCCGGTGCCCTCAAAGGTATGTACAAGGGCCTCTGCCCACTCTCAACTCCCAGGTGCAAAAGACCACTGAGCACACTGCCTCAGTGCTGTACTGCTCTGGCCGGTTATCTGGCTACTGGCCCCCTAAGTACAGCGGGTGCCACCACTACGGCTATGCCCCAACTGAGTCTGCGCAGCTGCCTGCTGTTACAAGGAGGGGCAGCGGCTGCGGCTGTAGTGGCAATCTGGCTCACCCATAGTCCGGGCTACGTGAAGTCTTCAGACCCCCCGTGGGGTCTAACAGCACGGCTTCAGGAGCTTTCTTCCAGTGACACCGGCACAGTGAGGGGAAGCGGGACCACTCCTCCAGCTAGAGCATGTCCCCGCTATCCTACGGCTCCATGCAGCGTCCTGCTGGGCGGCGTCGGCTCCCTCTCCACCTGGGGCCTCACAATGCAGCCCAGAGCAAGGGCACCTCATGCCCTGCCCTCAGCCTCAGGAAACATGTGGGGCTCCCCTCTTCCTTACGGGAGCCCTGCCCACAGTCAGGCGTCCTCTGCCTGACTTCCGGTGGCTCCTCTCACCTCAGAGACGGAGGCAACGGAGGCGGAGGCAACTTCTCTGGGTAAAACGGAATGCAGGGCCAGAAGTGTTCCTGCAGGCGGTCTCCTCACAGTGCGAGCATACCCTGTGCCCACCGCACCTCTGCAGGTTGAGCCCCCCTTCTCAGGCTTAGAAAAGGAGTTGAAAGCACCCACCACACGCTGCTACAACATGAGCCCACGCAAGTGGCTCAAGTACCCAGGAATCCTGCAGCGCTTCTAAGCCCAGGTCCAGGGCTAAGCATCCCAAGCAACAAAGCACTGGAGTCTGCCCAGACCAGGGGCACAGCAGCACTCCTGGAAGAGTGCTGGGGGACACGCAGACAGGGAGCAGTCAGGCAGGCCTGCACCAGGGGTAGTCCTTCTCCCAGCCCCCCAGAATAGTCTAGTCCCTGGGCGGTTCCTTCTGGCAGTCCCACGCAGTGTCTCCTTCAGTTCCAAGTAAGCACCAGTAGCACACCATCATGGGGTCACAGCCCCCGTACTAAAATGAGTGTAAGTCTTTGTTCTCCCCCTGGCACAGGCATCAGTGCCCGGTCCAAACCAGTTCTGGGGGGTACCTCCATACATTTGTTTACAGTGCACAAACACCCTCATTGTTAGTGTAGGCTCTGGCCCCAGACACACCACAGGGGGGCGGAGCCAGCATTGTGGAAGGCATGCACAGTCCTATTCAGGCCCAGGTGCTACTCCTCCCACCACTCCAAATGCAGATCGGCCTATTCAGCCTAGCGCTGACTCACCCAGCCCCTCTGGAGCCACTGCACCTCCCCAGCCCCTGTCACTCCAGAGCCAGAAATGCAATACACAACAAGCAAGCACAAAGACACATAGCACACAGAACTGCCTACTTCTAAAAGTGGCATTTCTAAAATAGTGATAATAAATCTGCGAACACCATTATGCAGCATTTATTACCACTATTCCAAACATACCAAACTTGACCACGCTACTCCTCTCATATCAGGAATTACCACTGAAACACATATCAGGGAATCTCCAATGCATTCCTATGAGAGGGCAGCCTCACAGTAGTGAGAAACCAAAATGGCTGTTTGTCACTACCAGGACATGCCACACAGTTAAGGCACTTGTCCTACCTTTTACCTACAGCGCACCCTGCCCATAGGGCTAGCTAGGGCCTACCTTAGGGGTGACTGATATGTAGTAAAAAGGGGAGTCACAGACATGGCACCGACTTTATGTGCCACGTCATAGCGGCAGTAAACTGGTCGCGCAGGCCCTGCAATGGCAGAGGCCTGAGACAGGTTTGAAAGGCTACTTTGGTGGAGCAACCAGCGCTGCAAGCCCACCAGTAGCATTTAATTTACTGGCCCCGGGTATATGAGATACCACATTACTGGGGACTGTTAGGTAAATTAAATACGCCAAACAGGTGTAGACCAATCTTACCACGTTTACCATAGAGAGCACATGGACTTTACACTGGACAGCAGTGATAAAGTGCCCAGAGTCCTAAAACCACCAACACCAGGTCAGAAAAAATACCAGGAGGAAGGCAAAAAGTTCAGGGATGACCCTGCAAAAAGGGCTAAGTGCAACAGGGGCAGTCAAGGAGCTCAGGGCTGCACCTATGGCCTAGGACTCAGGATCCGTCTCTTCACTGTGTGAGTTTGGCCCATACTTAACGAAAAACCTCCAGTCGGCACCAGGCTAGTTATCCAGCAGGGAGCAGGGCTGGGTGGAGGGAGATTTGCACCACCACATATAGGGAGGATGGCCCATAAAATGTCAAGAGGAGGGCACTTGCCACCACAGATGTACAGCGCATGAGCTGGCAGTATCAGTGGGCACAGAATGAAGCACTAGAATTGGGAGCTAGATGCTAGGTGCCAGCGGCTACAAATTGTGTAGAGCAGGAGCAGGAACAGGCTGCCCTTAGAGGCAACATATAGGTCTGCAGCCGAGTGCAAACAATTACGGGATGGCCACTGCCTCGCCAGAGATGCAGGTCGGAGTCCGATTCCTACAGACCACAGGGAGTAGTGCACTACAGCAGCAACTCCTCTCCTGACGTGTGTAGCAGACGAAGGGGTCGTGGTCACCAGCAACTCTGGAGCCACGACTCCTCACAAGGATGAGCGCAGCAGTGGAAGGGGAGATCAGGGTCATAGGTGCCAGCAGCTCATGTGCTGCAAGTTCCAGGGACGACCACTGCAACGTCAGGTCTCTGCCTCAAAGATGGTGGACTCCTGTCTTCACCACCAGAAGCGGAGCCAGGACTCCGGTGGGCAGCTAGGAGGCACTGGAGACCAAATCAACCCCACTAGTTAGTGAGATGTGGTGATGTTGACAAGCAGACCAATCCAACTCATAGATTGGGAGCCTGCTGCAAGAGCGGACTGGAGATACGATGGTCGCCGTGATTGTCCCGGTGCTTTGTGGCAGGAATCTAGGGGTTCCGGACAATCCAGGTACCTCTAGGCACTGCAACCAGTGGATCACAGGTTATTCTTGTTCTGACTTGGAAAGACTCAGAAAGGGTAGGCTAAGTCAGGGATATACACTCAGAAAGTGATCCCACGCCAAGGAGCCTTTTAGAGGCTCAACCATCCGGCCGCCATCTTGCTAACTTATTAGCTTAAGTTTGCTTCGGAGGACAGACAGAGGTGACCCTAGTTTCTCTGTGGATAGGGAAATGGTGCCTAAAGCTCACATGCCTGCTAATACTTCAAAGTATAGTCAGTGGGTCGCCATTAATGGGCAACCGGTGGAGGCTCTGCAAGACACAGTAGCCAGCATGACTACTGTCAAGGTTAGCTGGTGTCTCCAGAGCAGGTGCTACCTAGCACATTCCACCAAGTCGTAGTCACTAACAATCAAGAGAGCCCCTGCCAGTTACTCTGGTTCCCTTTGAGTGGGGGAGGTCTCAGGTTATCTGAAAGTCACTGTAAGCCCTGCCATGTCTGTTGATTGTTTGCTAGGCAACGACCTGGAGCACACTACCTGGTGGGAGGTAGAGCTCAGGTCTCACTTGATGATGATGGGATTGCCTGAGTGGATCAGTATGACCACATGGTCCATGGCTTTCCGGAAAGGGATTCAAGGGCATCTGGATCCTGGAACAATGGCCCAGACAGCTGCCAAGGAGAGGGGAAATGGGCATGGGACACCAGCCCCCGAAGTTCCCCCAGTGGAGGAGGAGTACACTGAGCCAACCGTGCAAGACATTGCACCCCTAAGTGACCTACCTGAGCTTACCAGCTGGCAGGTTACGGGTGGGCCCTCCAGGGCAGCAGTTGAAACCTGTGGAGATCACCTGTTCTACTGCGAGAATTATCTCCTTTATAGCATGCTTAAGGCTCCTGGTCGTTGGGCAGCCCATGTGCTGGTGGTCCCCCAGTGTTACAGGACCTTCCTACTAGGTTGGGCTCAAAACATATCCCTGGCAGGACATTTCGGGCAAGACAAGACCTTTGCCAGGCTTGTCTCTCACTTCTATTGATCCAAATGAAGACAGCCTTAGATGCATTCTGCAGACCCTGTTCCACCTGCCAGGCAAGTGGGAAATCATAGAAAAAGCAGAAAGCTCCCCTGATCCCACAGCCAATTGTTGGCACCCCTTTTGAAAGGGTGGGAATCAACATCTTTGGATCCATGGACCCCAAAACAGTCTTAGGCAACAGATTTGTCCTAGTCTTGGCGGACCATGCCAGTCGCTACCCATAGGCCATCCCTCTGAGGTCATTGACTGCAACTGTGGTGGCTAGATCTTTGATGGAGAGCTATACCAATATTTGGTTCCCCAAGGAGGTAGTGACTGACAGAGGCACTAACTTCATGTCTGCAAACATAAAGTCCATTTGAGATGGATGTGGTGTGAATTACAAGTTCACTACACCCTCTCACCCCCAAACCAATGGTCTTGTGGAGAGATTCAACAAGTCCTCGAAGGGCATGATTATGGGCCTGCCTGAGCCCATGAGGCATTAATGGGACGTCCTCTTGACATGCCTTCGCTTTGCCTATATGGAGGTGCCACAGAAAGGAGTTGGGTTCAGTCCCTTTAGATTGCTCTAGGGCAACCCTGTTAGGGGACCTCTGATCCTTCTCAAAGAGTGATGGGAGCAAACTCCCAGGAACCTCTCACAGGATGTGGTCAACTAATGCTGCCCTCCGCAACCAGATGCACCGCTTCTGGAAAAAGGTAAAAAACAATCTAGAGACCAGCCAAGAAGTCATGAAGCTCTGGTATGACCACAAGGCCATTCTGGTAGAGTTTCAGCTGTGCCAGAAAGTGTGGGTCATTGAGCAAGTAGAGTGACTCTTCTTGGGATTCAGTCTGAACTTTTCATACAAGGTCGAACAACATGGTGCACTGTTTTCTTCTGCATGGTCATCAACATCTGCTAACGTTTGTAGACATAGCACAGCAGCAAAGCTGCAGCTTTATAAGACAATAGTAATTATCATATAAACCGTGTTTCACCCCCTTGAAGAGCTGAGAGGAGAATTCCAGCACAGAGACCGGTCTTGGAAAGGAGGCAGCAGCCTTGTGTAAACTGAGTTTACACCTATGATGCGGACCACCTAACTACACATCCCAGATTTGCGGTCTGGTGCTAATCCCAGAGATCAAAAATATATCCCTGTGCTCACATAGTGAGGGTAGGCCTAGATAGATTTAGTAGATTTAGTAGATGCGATGGTTCTGTTGTACAAACATTACAGCCTGCTAGCGATGTTGATTACGTTGCTTAGTTGTGTTTGTTTACTAATCGCAGCACACTTGCTTCAAAATAGACTAAGATAGTTTACAATAATCGAGAAGAGATGGAGGAACAACAAAACCCTGGAAGCCCTCACAGCCTTCAAAGCTGTCGCCACTGCTCACCACCTCCTCCTCAAAACTACTAAGAAAACGGCCCTCCAAGACAGAATCAACGCCAACGCACACAACAAAGAACTCTTCACCATCGTCAAACAAACTCTGCATCTACTTCCACCACAAGATCAAGAAGATCTACTACAGCTTCAACACCCAAGACAAGCCCATCACTCCCGCCCCCCCACATGCGATGCCACTGCCCCAACATATCCTGCTCAACTGGACCCCACTCACCACGGACAACACTCTCAAGACCATGAAGAGCATTCACTCTGGAGCCCCCTTGAGCCCCTGCCAGCACCACATCTTCCACAGAGCTGCCACCTCCATTGCCCCCGTATGACGCTGAACCATCAACTGCTCCATCGAGAATGCCACCTTCCCCGACAACGCTGAGATCAACCCCCTGCTGAAGAAACAGTCCGCCAACCCGACAGACCTCAAGAATTTCAGACCCATCTCTCTGCTCTCCTTACCAGCCAAGGTCATCGAGAAGGCCATCAATGCCCAACTCTCCGAGTTCATCGAAGCCAACCATGTCCTGGAAACCTCTCAATCTGGCTACCGAAGCAACCACAGCACTGTGACCAACCCCCTCACTGCTATCAATGACATCCGCTCCCTCCTGGACCGGGGAGAAACAACAGCCCTCCTCCTGGACCTCTCTGCCGCCTTGACACCGTCTCCCACCACGCCCTCAGCACAAGACTCCACAACACCAGCATCTGTGACAAAGCCCTCGAATGGATCCGTTCCTTCCTCACCTGTATTACACAGCGAGTCAGACTACCACCGTTCCTATCAGAACCCACGGAGATCAGCTGCGGAGTCCCCGAGGGCTCTTCCCTGAGTCCCATTCTCTTCAACGGTAATTAGTCATAATATCGACTTTTTAATATCGAATTGCAATAATATCGACTTAAAAAATATCGATTCAAAAATATCGTTAGTAGAAAATATTGTTTCTTAGGGGCCCATTACGATACCCGGCGTAAAAAAAAACGCCAGGCATGGAAGCGGCAAAAATCCGCCCGCACACACCGCCTGAACACCGACCACGCCATTATGAGTACACAAACCAAAACCGCCATCGGCGGAAAAATCACACAAAATACCGCCCGCCATCGTCCGAGTCGGAGTCAAACCGCCCGCCACGGACGGAAACACGCACGACAACACAAAACCGCCCGCCCACACGGCCGACACACCGCACGTGAAATTACGATCGCACCGCCATGAGCGCGGAAAACAACAAATATACCGCCCGCAAGCGCAAACAACGCCGATGAGAATCGACACGGCAGAAGCCATGGCGCCCACGTACCTGCACAGAAACCATCCGCACACAAAACCAATAGCACACAACATGGCCAACAAGTCCACACAGCAAGGCACACACAAATACACAAGCACAGTACACATCCCGAAAACACCCCCCGGACAAACAAAAAATACAAAGGCCAGAACCCCAGACACAACACACCTGAAAACAACAGACCATGAGGACACACCCACATAGGTGAGTACAAAAGCAGCACTCCCACAGACCACAACCCCTTGCTACATTGCAAACCAGAGAGGAGAGGAGAGGACACAGTGACACAGCAAGGACAGCAGCACACCACAGAAACGCACACATCACAACCACCACCACCACCACCAAACACCGGCACCACAAACCCCCTGCACATTACACAACACACACCGCACCAGCACCACAAACACCATGGCACCAGAAAGGATGCCCAAGTTCACGCCCATGGAGCTGACGGTCATGGTCGACGAGATCATCAAGGTGTACCCACAAATCTATGGGAACATGGTCCAGCACACACCACTAGCCACCAGAAACAGAATGTGGAACCGGATCGTAGACCAGGTCAATGCAGTCGGGACCCTGCCCAGGAACAGAGGAGAAATTAACAAACGTTGGAATGACGTAAAGAGCCTGGTCAAGAAGAAGGAGGGCAAAAACAGAGAGCTGGCTGCCGTCACTGGCGGAGGGAATCCCGCGCTCTTTAAGACCTTCAAAGCGTGGGAGGAGAAGGTGCGAGTCGTAATCCATCCGGAGATCCTCGCCGGATTAGCAGGGGGAGTGGAGGCTGGTAAGTACAAACTAATGTATACTAGCACACCGCTATGTACTCACATGCGCAACTACCATGCCACAGCTCCCAGGGACAAACACCCCCATGTCCAGCACACAATACACAACACAACACACGCACATGCAACAGACACTACCACACACAGGCCAAACCGAACAACTGTAAGATGCGTGGGGACATGTGTACACTAAGCCAGCCACGTAACCACCAACAGGTCCCCAAATATGCCAGAAGCGCCACAACGAGCACCCACCACACCCATGTGTCCGCCACAGCTGCACTAACCGACAAGTAACAGGTAAGTGGCAGGAACACAAAGTGCAGTGGGTGGGACGGTGGACAGCCCAAGTACAACACACACCAGGCCCCAGTCCCACAGCACAGCAAGGAGGAGCATCCCCCACACCCCACAGCCACGTGTCAGCCACCGCAGTGCACAACGACAGCCGAAAGGCAGACATCACGGTCCACAGCAATCGGTGTCAGTGGGTGTACAGCCACCCCCATGACCCACTACACCCCCCACCCCCACAGACCTGCAACATGGAGCACCCCCGCTTAGAGCCATGTGGCATCCAGTACAGTGCACGCACGAACAACTTGCAGGTGGGAAACTGGACAGGGCTGGATTACTGGAGGCATGAGGACCATAACACCACCAACACATGGGACATGTCACGTAGCACACGAACACGCAGCACCGCCCACCGTCACGAACAAGTGAACAATGTGCACACGGACATGAACAGCAGACTCACACCCCACATGACCCATCACAGACATAGCAACACCCAAGGAGCCACGTCTGCATGCACAAGCCACACTGAATATAGTCCCACACGGCAGCCACTGTGCAACTCATCACACACAACCGAAACACCATTGAAGTCCTGTCCATGTAGCCCCCACTGCCTGTCAACCCCACACCCCACAACTACGCCTATGTAAGACAAACAACACTAGACGCAACAGAGCGGAACAACAGAAATGCACACGAACACCACTGAACCCATCAAACTCACAGACACACCATGCACATACAACATACCATCCATCCCATCCGTCAGCCCCAGTCACATGAAAGGCATGTCATCCGCACAGCTGCCACACATACAGCAGTCACGCTAAGACACATGCCCATGACCAACCATGTGCCAGAAGTCAATTAAGCGCACGACACACTGTGAGCAACAACACACAACATGGGCCACACCCCCCGAGCACTGCAGTGATGCACATGGCACAGGGCAGCACGCACACCAAGGAGATGGGACAACTGCAATACGTTGGCTGGCACACAACTATCACTCACTCATAACGATGCGTCCAATGCCATGTCCAGTAACCACAACAGACAGCAAATATGCAGGGCATGTCAGGCATGCACACACCTCAGACCATGCACTGTCATGCTGCCACAACACATGTCACGTTCGGCACCCATGGCTCACAGCATGTACCCCAAAAGCATATCCCCTCCCAAATGCGAATCTGGGGCATGGCCCCCATGTTGCCATATGCGTTCCTAAGCGTTCCATTTGAACCCCAAAAGCATATCCCCTCCCAAATGCGAATCTGGGGCATGGCCCCCATGTTGCCATATGCGTTCCTAAGCGTTCCATTTGAATCCCAAAAGCAAAGTACAAACCAGACCCAGGATGGGCCAGGAGCCCGCATACACCAGAGTCACAATGAGTAGGGGCACAGCAACACACCCATCGGCATGGCCAATCCGTCCCATGCCACATGTGCACAGCACACAGTCCCATTGCCTAGCACACACAACTACAGATGCCACAGCCACACACTCGCCTCCGGGAAACCCATGTACGTGATTGCACGAACTGCCAATGTCAGACGACTAATACATACTTCGCCAGGTGCAACACAATAACAAATCTCATTCTCTCCACAGGTGACGAACTGCTGGATGCTGGGGATGGAGACAGCAGCCAGCACAGCCAGCCCACAAGCCCCCAACGAGGACACACGGATCTGGAGGATCTGTCCTCCTCTTCGGACACGGACCACCAAGCTGGCCCATCTGGCGTGGCAGGGCCCAGCCGCTCCCCAGGACCCCTCCTACCCACCAACCCATCATCCAGGGATGCTGAACAGTCCCAGTCCCCTGCTGCCACTGTCGTTGCGGCCACACCCACGGTTATTGCGGCCACTACCACTGCCGCAACCGCCACCATCGCCGCACCGACCACCACCGCCTCCACCACCACCACGTCTTCGCTGGCACCAGCCCCAGCGCAGGTGGTGGCCCGGACCACTGGATCCACCCTGGGAGCCACAGCGAGGACCGTGGTGTGCAATGTGGCTAGTGGGCAGGCCGGTGGCAGCAGGACTGGTAGGAGGAGCAGGGTCAGGGAAACGCCAGCCTCCCCTGGGAGCCATGCCCTGCCTCAAATGGCCAGAGTCCTTGGGGCCTATGAAGAGGCCCAAGGACAATGGGCCAGGTCTGCTACTGACACGCGGGAGGTGCTGGGGGTGCTGAGGTCCATGGACGCCCATATGGGCCAATTCGTGTCCCGTATGGACCAACTCGTGGACCTCATGGGCCAGCTGGTGGTGGCGGTGGGGTCACAGGCAAGGCCAGCAACACCACCTCCGCCACCACCTGCTAGGGCGCAGGCTCGGGCAGCAGTGTCCACTTCCCCAGCGTCCACAGCCAGTGAGCACACCTCACCCACCACCAGCAGGTCGCCACCACACACCCCCTCCCAAACGTGGAAGGGGCCGTCCGAAGAGGAAACAGATCTCCCGGGAGGACTTCGCACGCTCCAGTCGCAAGTGAGGCAGCCAGCCAGCCTTCCGCCAGCCTTCCTTGACCAGCCACTGCATTGACTTGCTCTACGATCCCACTCCACACAGCCAGCTGGATGGCATGTGTGTGTTGGACTATGGACATAGAACCAGTGGGTACACCCTGATCATCACGCAGCCATGACCGACAGCTCATTGTCACTGCACGCACCACTTTTGTCATCACCTTACACACAATCACATGTCACAGTTTGTAATAAATGCACCTTTTTCACTAACTGCTGTTTGTGCCCTGTGTTTTATTTGTACGGAATACAACGGCCACCTTGGGCGGAAAGGCACCTGATGCGTGGCATGGCAATGGAATCCGGAGGGCCTGTAGGGACCTAGGGGTGGGAGACAGAACAGGAGCACATTCAATGAGTGTGTCACACACCCATCACACAGTACATGTCAACAACTACAAGCAATGTACACACATCGCACAGAGCAATAGGGCACAATGCCACAGTCACCAACAGTGGCATACTACCCTGGCCATGGAGCGTTGACACACTGCACGCAGTGAACATACGGCCACCCTGACACAGCACACACACACCTGCACAGATACAGACACATCATCCGTCGTACATGGACACTCACCGTCAAGTGAAGTAGCGGGCGATGAGCTGCAGGCGCACATTCCCAGCTTCCTCCTCTCCGCTGTCCACCTCACTCGAGCTGTCCTGGTCTGCGGGCTGGGGCCCTGGTTGATCTCCGTCATCCACAATGAGGGGGATCTGCTTCCGAATGGCCAGATTGTGCAGCATGCAGCACGCCACCACTATCTGGCACACCTTCTGTGGGGAGTACGCCAGTGCACCCTCGGTGCGGTCCAGGCACCTGAACCTGGACTTGAGGAGGCCAAAGGTACGCTCGACCACACGTCTGGTCCTCCCATGTGCCTCATTGTATCGATCGTCTGCTGGGGTGCGAGGATTCCTCAATGGACTGAGCAGCCATGCCCCATTCGGATACGCAGAGTCACCTGGGTGTGAGGGACACAGAGAACCGTTGCAATTCCAACTGGACAGGGGACAGCATCGCACAACCAGCACGCTACACCACTCCACATACTCACCGACAATACAGGCACGATCCTGTTGCAGATTGGCCATCAGTCGTGGCAAGATGCTGTTGCGCATTATGTGTGCGTCATGGGCCGAGCCTGGAAACTTGGCACACATGTGGGTGATCACCATGTCCGCAAGGCACACCACTTGCACATTCAGGGAGTGCGTGTGCTTCCTGTTGCGGTACAGGTGCTCAGTGGCCTGTGGTGGAACAAGGCCAACATGAGTGCAGTCAATGGCTCCCACGACGTGTGGGATTCTGCCAAGGGCATAGAATGCACCCTTCACTGCCGCCAATTCACGAGCCCTGGGGAAGCGGATGTACCTGTTCCGGTACAGCATCATGGCTGCCAGTACATCTCTCAGCACCTTGCTGAACATGGGCTGGGACATCCCTCCTCCACTGCCCACTGTGTGCTGGAATGACCCAGTGGCGAAGAAATGCATGGCGGCCATCACCTTAGCCGTGGGGGTGACAGCAGTCGGATACACCCTGCGGGGACGGAGATGGGGCTCTAACATGGCACACAGTCGATGCAGAGTTGGCCTGTCCAGCCGAAACTTCCTGATTACCTGTATATCGTCCATGTCCGCCAGCAATTGGTATGGGCGGTCAATGTTCGGTCTCCGCCTGGGTTAAATGGCAGAGGACACATGTCAAAGCAACACGGCACATAGCAATTTCGCATACACATCACTGACATGACTGAGCAAGCACATGAGCCACAGCCCAGCTGTCAAGCTGGGACGGCACGGCCACAATACACTTACACAGGTCTCCCAACAATGGCAATGGCAAGTGGGACATACCACTGCCATGTGCATGCACATGGGGATCTAGGCCCCAATGACTTGCGGGGCGTGCTGATGGGGACTGACTGCATATTCGCCAAGCGGCAACGCCACGGCAACATGAGTGTCTGCTGAGCATGGAACTGCTTCCGAGGCTGGATGAGTATGGCACACGACGACGACGATGTGGGCACGGGCTGAGCGGCCAATACAAGTGGGACCTGTGGCACGAGGGGATATGAGACAGTAGTAGGTGTCAGCACTGCACCCTATGTACAGCACTGTACGGATCACAGCTCCCGAAACATTGACTGGTGTCCACATTGACAGCCCCATGCCAAGACGGCTGTGTGCTTGCAGTCACACGTCACAGGTGAGAGGTTACATTGCACGTGCCAGGTGGCAGACGTACATAGTGGGAGCTGGCATGTGTGTGCATGTGTCTCCTGTTCAGGATCCACCAGATGGGCGCTGACTCTGTACTGACCATTGGACACAGCATGTTCCGTGGAAGGCTTGTGTGTGTGGGATGGTGGCACTGGATGTGCCTCCGTTGGGTGGGGGGCCATGCACAGGGCGGGTACGTCGATGATTGCGCATTGTTGGTCACGGTGGGTGCACCAACTAAGATGTGTTGCCCTGTGTTCAATTCCTATGTCCGCATGATGATGGACTGTGGATGTGGGCAGACTACACATTGGTCGATGTGCTGTCTATATGCATGTGCCTTCACACCAGGCACAGCTGCCCCTGCACATGTGACCCCTGCTGGACTCGCTGCTGGGTCTGTGGAGCTGATGCACCTTCTGCACGTGGGGCGGGCAGCTCTCCTCACTTCCCTCATTGCGCATGTCATGTCTTTGCCGCAGGTGACATGGATCATGGAGGGCCCACATGTACGCGTGGGTAGGCTACACATGATTGTTCACTGGTCGCCACCCCCAGTCAGTGTTTCGAATGGGAAGGTTGTCGTGCTGGTGGTATGTTCGATGTGGCGGATGGGCGGGCCTAGGTGCGGGCTTACATTCCGGACATGGGGGTAGTTGGATTGGCGACTAGTTGCAGTACACACGGGACACGTCTCTTCCTTTCCACATCTGGGTCATCCCTTGTACTAACTGACAGTGATACAGTCATCTTCGCCCCAGCCCTCATGTCCTCCCCTCGCCCCCCAATATGCATGCTCACCTGCGAGGCTAGCGCTTGCACAGGCAGCCCCAAGCTCGCACCAGAGAGGGCAAGGAGTGTCTGTGTGGGTCCAGTTGCACGAGTGGGCTGTCTCAGGGTATGATGTGTGGCGGGACGCCGTCCACCTGCGTGGTGCCCCAAATGGAGACCCGGCCTGCATGGACTATGCATCACAGTCTTCGCCTTCCGGATCCGCCACCTGCGACACCCAGTGGCTGTGGCTGCCCTTGCGGCCAGGCCGCGTCCGTCTGTGGCTGTTGGCCCACACATTCACTCTTTGGCCTCTCTGGGGAGGGCTCGGGGGTGGTGGCGCACGCGCTTGCACTTAGTCGCAATGGCATGTGTCGTGGTTGGTATGATGGGCAATGGATGGGATGGTGCGAGCCACCTCCCGTGACGTCAGTGCTGCTCGTGCTGTGGTGCGTCCCCTGCACTTCCATTTGACTTGTGCCATGCTAGACGTTGAGGTTCTATTGCCTGCGTGATATGACCAGGAGGAGCGCAGGAGACCTCTCACACACCATGCTCCACTGCCATCCCGTGCCCTGTATCGCCTGTGCGGATTGACTATGTTGGGGTTACACCTGGTCGACTGGGGCTGTGTGTGCCTTGTCAAGGGTCATGGCGGGCGCACAACAGGATCCAGCTTGTCCACAGAGGGTGGGCTGAGGTGCGCCTGGTACCGCTTTGTACGTGTGCCCGGCTGCTGTGCACACACGTGTTCACTCCCCCCCGACAGGTGTCCTCTCACAATGCCCAGGGAAGCGGTGGTGTACTGTTCATGAGCCCTCCCAACACGGCGTGCTCCAACTTGGCATGTGCGCATCTACCCGTCGCACCCACCCACCTGAGCACTGCGTCCATACGACTTCACACGACACATGTGTGTCTTCCACAGTAGTGCTACTCATTTGCGTTGACATCCAATACCAGTGGACTACATGGTCATGTCACGACTGCCGTGTACTTCACATACTCTCATCCTCTCTCATTCGTACTTGTGAAATGAGTCAGTGGAGACAGTTCTGGTTTCAAACATTATATTGAGTCTTCTGTCCTCTGTGATGCAGTATAGTGGACACTACTGGCAGCGGAATACATGTTGAGGATATACTGAGCATGATTACAAATGGGATAGGGTGTGGGGTTACATCTGCTTGGCCAAGGCTGTGCTAATGTACATTTACGTATAGCTGCGGAGCTGCGGACTTTGACACAGACGGTATACATGTAGCCTACCAGACCGCTCGGCATCATGGGCACAGTCCATCTCAGTTCCATGTGACAGGTTTGCTGCGGTTGTTCCTCATGCACGCGTGCATGTGAGATGACATCAGGGCATGTGCTTGCGTGCATGCAGCGGCGTGCCACTTGTTGTTGCACTGTGGTGGTTACTGGACATGTCACAGTCACTGGGGTCGTGTTGTTGTTGTATGCACTTGTCGTCCATGCAAAGGTCCTGGTATGGGATTCCCGGGGCGGGGGTGGGAGGGGTGCAGCACTCCACAGACTCCAGGCGACCTATTCATGTCCACTGAGCGGTGTGTGTGTCCATGTGCGCTGGATCCATGTCGTGTCCTGGTTGTTCGTGCAGTTCCGTCCATGTGGGTGCGATGCACAGAGCCCATGCCACTGCCTCCCACGATGCATGCGGTGTTCCTGGATGTGATGGGGAACAGTGTGCATGTCCCGGTCATATCCGATGTCATGGCGATGTCGTTGATGGTGTGGTTACAGTTGCCGGTCGTTTGGTATGGCTGTTGTGGTGGTGACTGGCCAGTCCGTGCGGAAGCTGAGCATGGGTGCGGGGTTGGACTTCATAGGTCACTCGGGGAACCTGCGTTGTGGTCCGACGTATTTACAGGTTGTCAGGTATGCGATGCCGCCCAGCAGGGCTTCCATGTCATTGGTGGTGTACATGTTTGCCAGCCAATGAAGCGGATGGTGGCTGTCAAGGTGTTGTTCGTAGGTTGTCCCTTGGAGGACCATGATGGGGCATGCTGGGTGACATTCGATGTAGCTGTTCTCGATGATCCGTCGTGTGGAGGCACAGTGGTTCCATTTCAGTGCGCGTCCGATGTTGGCCACATACGCCATGCCCCCATAGGCAGAGCAGGCCCTGTCGTGTGCGTCCAGAGGGAGGAGTAGTGGTAGCAGGTCCGCCTTCAGACATGCCGGGTTGGAGAGGCATATCTCGACGGGATGCTGGTAGGGACACCTCCGACAGTAGAAGACGGGCATGACGCAGCTGAACAATGTGATGCGGTAAGTCAGTCGGTAACTTACGTTCAGCAGGGACAGGAGATCGCATCCCAATGTATGGCACAGGTTGGTTTTGTACAGCTTGAGCTGTTCGGCGTAGTTGGGTAGGTGTGTTGCGGTTGCCATTTCGCAGCGGTTCGTTGAGGTGGCGTGCTCCGGCTGTGTGTGCAGTCTGCAATGTGCACGCTCCGGGGTTGCTGTGAGCTCTGTGTAGTCGTAGGGAGACAGGACTTGTGTTCTGTTGGCTTGTTTGGAGGACACGGGCCCTCTTCCCACATGCTTCTCAGACAGTTCAAGGTCAGTGCTGTGTGACTCCTTCCAATTAACTTGCATGTGGCCGACATGGGGGAGTGTTTTCTTCTTTCTTCCCCGTCCGTTGTGTGCTTCTGTGATATGCGCTATCTGCCCTGTGGTCGGTCTCTCGGCATGCCTGTGTTGGTCTATTCTTGGACAATGGCTGTATTCACCGGCTTCTGTCGTAGGGCTGTGGTTTCGGTGTTGGAATGGAAGGTCATTCAGTGCTGTCTGCTCTCCTTGTGTGGGCGGCAGGCTGCCTTTCCGCTCTGCGTTGGGCCTTGTGTGTGGATGTAATTCTTGGGCCACCTGTTGTCGGTCACCGGGCTCTTTGGTGTTCCGTTTCATGTGTCTTGTTCATATGTGCAGGGTGGTATGGGTTTTTCAGTGTGGTACTGGCGTTCCTCTTCCCGAAGGGGCCCTGCTTCTCCTAGTTGGTGTTGCCGCCTCTGTGTGCTTCGCCATGTTTGTTACACTGGGGTGTGTCCTGCTGTTGCGTGACTTCACTGACATGTGTGCGTCGGTTGTGTGGCGTTGGGTGTTGTCCGTGAATTGGGCGTTGGGGACATGTCTGTGGCCGGCCTGTCACGTGTCATGTGCGTTCGGGGTGGGGCTGGTGTGTGTGCTGCTTGGTTGTGTCCCTGTGTCTGTGTGCGACGCATGCATGGCGCTGCGGTTGGCCTCTGCGTTGTGCGCATGTGGTGGCGGCGCCATCGGCGCTTTGGGGCCGTGACGGGGTGGTTGGTTCCTAGTCCCAGGTGGTGTGTACACATGTGTTCCGCGATGTTAGGATTTGGCCTGTGTGTCATATGTGGATGCGATGGTGGATGTGTAGTGTGCACGCGCTGGTGGGGGATTGTCCGCTTTTTCCGCCCCTTGCACTGTGTGCGCTGTTTGCGTGCACTTGTTGTGTGTGTGCCTACCTGCGTCTCCGCGGTACGTTGCGTCCTTGGTGGTGCATCAGCAGAAGCATGGGAAGGGCCTGCAGTGCTGGATTCATGCCCGGGTGCCGCTTCTTCGTTGTCCGTGCTCTGCGTCCGTGTTTCCGCCTCTCTTTCACGTGCGGTGTCTCTTTGCCGTGGGAGCCGTTTGTTTGCGGCATCGTAATTTATGCGCCGGGCGGGACGTGTTTCGCCGGACGGTGTGTGTCAGTTGTGCTGCGCCGCTACGTGTGCGGGCGCACTTTGATGGCGGACGGTGTTGCTGGCTTGCCGGCGGTGTTTGGCCTGCTTTTCGCATCGTAATTGGGCGGGCGTGTGGACTGCTGCGTGCCGGCGGTAACTGGTGGTTTTTGCATCCGCCAGCACGGCGGTTGTGCTTCCGCCCGCCATCGTAATGGGCCCCTAAGTAGTGTTCTAGTTTAAATCGGGTTTTACTTACTTGGTGCTGTTGTAAATTTCTTTTAGAGTAGTAAATCTGCTTTCTGGGAGTAATCCGGCAGAGTTTCCTCTTCTTTTTTCTGTAGGGTTGTAGTTAGAATTATGTGTTAAAAGTTCTTGTTTATATAGTGTTTGTTTAATTGATGGGTTTTTTTCAGTGGTGTATTTTATTAGTTCGATGTTTCTATTCGTTGTTCTTTATATTTTTTTTAGGTTCTGGCACTTACTTTCCATACATGGAAAACGCTAATTAAGAAGTTGTTAGTGTTAATTTTTTTTTTTTTTTACATATTTGTTTACTTTAGTATGTTTAATATAGTTTAAAATGTATAGCATTGTATGTATTATTTGTAATAATATTTTATATGAAGTTTAATAGTGTTATTAGTAAAGTTTTCATGTTTTTATTTGTTTATATGTTATAATACAGTTTTTTAATAATTATAATGTGTGTTGTTAATGTTTATATAGTGAAAATACGTTTTGGAGTTAAGCCATGTTCATTTTAGTTAAATTTTTAAATGTCGATATTGTAATAAAACCGATATAATTGTTGTCTATATTTTTGTTTTCGATATTTAGGACATTTTAATATTTATTAAAGAAACTTCGATATTTTTTTAAACGATATTTGTGGTTTCGATAATGTTGTAAACGATATTTTTGATGTACGATATTTTGTGTTCGATATTTGTGTAATTTCTTTAATAAGTATTGGTAGTCGATATTATTGTAATCGATATTTTAGCGCCGATATTTTGGTAAGTCGATATTGTGCTCGGCGATATTATGTCAGTGATTCCTCTTCAACGTCTACATGGCCCACTTACAACCGTAGTCAGGAAACACGGACTGAACATTGTCTCCTATGCCGACGACACCCAGCTGATACTCTCCCTCACCAATGAGTTCACAATCGCCAGAACAAATACCACGACAGGATGAAGGCAGTCGCTACCTGGATGAGAAACATCTGCCTCAAACTCATCTCAGACAAGATTGAAGTCCTCATCCTGGGGCCCAACACCTCCACTTGGGAAGACTCCTGGTGGCCTGCCACACTAGGAACCACCCTAACACCCAAGGAGCACGTACCAAACCTTGGCATCATACTGGACTCCTTGCTCACTATGAACTGCCAGATCGACTCCATCTCCTCATCATGCTTCCACACTCTTCACCTGCTTCAAAATACCTTCAGATGGGTCCCCACTGAGGCCAGAAAGATGGTGGCACACACACTCATCAGCAGCAGACTCCATTATGGCAACGCACTCTACGCAGGCATCACACAGAAACTCCTCAGGAAACTACAAAACTTTTAAATGCCGCAGCCAGACTGGTCCTCAACTTCCCTCGCTGCAGTCACATCTCCGGACACCTGCAAGAACTCCACTGGCTTCCAGACAGCAAAATCTTCAAGCTCCTCACACACGCCTACAAAGCCTTCCACGATGCAGGACCAGCATACATGAACCACGGCCTCTCATTCCACATACCCATCAGACACCTCCACTCCGCTCAACTGGCCCTTGCCACTGTCCCTCCAATCCGTAAGACCAGGAATGGAGGAAGATCCTTTTCCTACCTTGCCACCAAAACCTGGAACACCCTGCCTCTCTACCTCAGGCTATCCCAGTCGCTGACCCAATTCAGAAAAGACCTCAAGACCTGACTCTTCAACTGAACCTCAGCACCTCAGCACCCAGTCAGATCTGCAGCCCTCCCCCCCAGCGCCTTGAGACCCTCACGAGTGAGTAGTCACGCTTAACAAATACTGATATATTGATTGATTGAATAAATATATAGTAAATTTCCTTTGTGTCTTTCTTCTGTTTACTATGGACATGCATGAGTGAGAGCGAAAGGTGATGATCTGTGTCCACGGTTCCCTTTGGACTAGAGGTTCATGGTCTAGGTTTGCCAAAATAACCTTCTACTCTGGAAGGTTAGGAGTTCAGGTGAGGCACTGTGAGCTGTTCGGATTTGGGCCTACAGGCACTAACGTGGTAGAGAGACTCAGTTCCTACATTCTGACCCACTGTTCTCCCAAGACACAGTTCTGTTTCCAAGCAGAAACCCTGCAACATACCTCGCACCACCAACAATGGTCTGGTACTAATTCACAGGTCTCCTGAGTGGTGCTTGTGTGGAACCATGGTACCCTCAATCCTATCACTGGACACGTCCGTGGTGTTGGGGATATATCCTCCACAGTATTTTGAGGAAGTACCTACATTTTCTGTTGTTTGTACAAGCTTGAACCTTTAAAAAGGTTGCCCATATTTGTGTTTGCACTTTCTTTCCATTGCTGTTTTTCAAATGGCACAGGCACAGCCTATACCAATTTCTGACAATTGTGAACTTGCAATATTCGCACATGTAACTTTGCATGGCTGAGGCGCTGCAGGCAGTGAATTTATCTTTGTGGTTGAAGCCCACAATGACAATGCAAGACTTGGCTTTTTCAGCGGATTTACCCCCAGACGTTTTGCTTTTTGGCCTCCTGTTTTTGACCCTGTTTTTGTTGGTTTTAGGACTCTGGGCACTTTACCAATGCTATTCAGTGGTAAAGTGCATATGCTCTCCTGGTAAATTATATTTATGGATTGGTGTTTCCTTGATTGGCATATTTGATTTACTGGTAAGTCCCTAGTAACTGAGGGTGCCAGGGCCTGTAAATCAAATGCTGCTATTAGGCCTGCAGCACTAATTGTGCCACCCACACAAGCAGCCTTGAAAAGGGTTCTCAGACCTGCCAGTGTAGATTTTACTGCTATGTCGACTTGGCAAGTGCACCCACTTGCCAGGCCCTTACCATCCCTCTTCTTACATGTAAGGCACCCCTCAGGTAGGCCCAGGGTACCCCCATGGGCAGAGTGCAGTGTATGTGAAAGGTATGACACGCACTGGTATGTGTGACATGTCCTGATAGTGAAATACAGTGTATTTCATTTTTCACTATTGAAAGGCTATCTGTCCCCTAGGATAGAACAGGAGTTTAATTATAACATCTTATGAGTATATCTTCCCACGGGGACAAGATAGAGAAATGGAGTTTAGTATGCCTGACCTCAGAATGTAGAAATTCATCTTTTAGTAAAGATGATTTTTATGTTCTGTGTTTGAAAATACCACTTTTAGAAAGTAGATATTGTCTTGCTTAGCCATCCTGTGTGCCTCTGATGCAGGTTGTGGATTGACTGTCTGGCTTTGGAGCCACAGGGGCTGGGTATGTGCATTCTCTTCAGACCGCCACGGGGGTGTTGAGGTGTGGGTGTGTCCTGCCTTTCCTGGATGAGTCAGGGCTGGGCTGAATAGATCTGGCCTGCATTTAGAGCAGTGATAGGAGATTTTTTTACACCTGAATGGACCTGGTCTGCCTCGTGCAATGCTATCTCCACCTGCTGCCAGGAAGCTGGACCAGAGAGGACAGAACTGGTTTGGGCTGAGCACAGACACTCTCTGCCCAAAAAAACAAAAGGATATAGAGTATAAATATTGGGGCCAAGACCCCAGAACTTTAGAACTCGCTGGTATCAAGGAACCTGCCAAGGAGAAGAGCTGGGAGAGCTGCCAGGAGGAGTACTGCCCCTTTGCTGTTTTGTTGCTTTGCTGGGTTGGCCTGCAGTTGCTGCTTCTGCCTTGGGCAGGCAAAAGACTGAATTGAACTTTCTTCACTTGTTGCTGAATATCTCCAAGGGCTTGAAATAGAGTTTGCCTCCTGTTCACAAAGTCTCAGGGACAGAGAAGACTTCACTTACCTCTGGGTACCGCCTCCGGAACCATGGGTTTCAGTTGCCACAGAGGGGGAAAGCAGCAGACTCTGTCACTGACACCACTGCTGGCTCCATGTCCTTAAGGCACCGTCACTCTTCGCACAGCAACCCTGGTCTCACAGATGACGACGACCACCGCTGACACGAGCTGCTGCTTGCACCGCGACCTGTGGGCACCGTACTCACACAGCTTCGCTTCACCCCGCCATCCTAGTATCACCGACGATGTTGCTGCACGCTGACCTCGACAACAGTGATGGCACTGTGGTTTGAGGGCCCCGCTCATAAGTCATTTGACACACTGCACCACCCCATCCCACAATGCAGCCTGGGCCGACCGACAACAGTTCCCATCAACCGGCACTGCTGCTTGCACATGACCTGTCAGCACTGCAACGAGCAGCGCCCCACTTTGCACCACAGTCCTGGTCTCACCGGTAACACTGGACGACCATCACCGAGCCACTGCCTGCACCGCGACCTGAGGGCACCGCATGTAGCACCGCTACTCTTCACATCGCAACCACGATGGTTGCCGCGAACGGGCCACACCAACGTGATCGCCCACAGCCTAAGGTACTGTTTACGAGTCTGCTGACACTGACCCCAGTCCACACCGACGAGGTTGGCTGGGACTGTTGGATTCTGTTGTTTTCAGCTCTGTGGTAGCCCTGGAGGGAGTTACCGACTTCAAGGAACTATATATATATATATTTTTTTTAACTTTATTTTTCAATTTGCATTATACAAATACAGAAACAAATCGGAATCAATACAGCGTACATAGACTTATTGTTGATAGTATCAATGGCACGTAGCACAGATGGTCGCATCCGGGGGGGAAAGATACCATGGGGTCACATAAGTATTCAGAAGCATATTACAGTGAGGAGAGAGCATGGGGCATAGCACCGATTCCCAGTGTGCATATAACTGGGGTCAGTCCTCTCACTCCGTGGCAAGGGGAGGCCCACTTTCTACATCCAACCCACTCTCCTCGCCATCAGTTGTATCCTGCGAGGAGGACTCCCTCTCCGCCAACCCAGAGGAACACAACTCCTGCCGAACGATTAGGTCTTCTTGCAGCTTCTCGTCCCTTCGGGTGAGTTGCATGTGTGTTTCTTCGGCTAGGGACCACTCTCGGACATCTTTAAGCCAGATGGGCACTTCTGGGCCCCTCTGCCCCATCCAGGTTATAGCTACCCTTCACCTAGCAAGCACTAGCATTAGTTGTAGGAGCTTATATGGGAGTTTCCTATTCTTTGGCTTCCGGACAAATGCAAGTAAACAATTCAAGGGTTCAAGCTGCATCCGAATGCCTGTAGCCGCAACAATCCTGCCCACCACCTCCACCCAGAACTGCTTGACCAGTGGACAATCCCAAGCTAAATGTAAAAAGCCCGCTTTCTCTGTGGCACATCTAGGGCATCTATCTCCCTTATCAGGCTTTAGAGTGCTTTCAAACTCTTACTGAGGTTACATTTAACAGCCTTGCCCGAAGTGTATCCTCGGGATCCCTCTAGATCCTCTTCCACATGGGATATGGAAAGAGTTTCAGTTGGAACTATTCCCCTGGCTGCGACAGATTTGCTGTCAGTCACTGGAAAAAGGAATTGTTCCTGTAGCTTGAAGCAGGCAGTGGTGACTCCGCTGCTTAAGAAACCGTCTCTGGATCCTAAAAGCCCAATGAGCTTTAGACCGATATCTCTCCTACCATATCCAGTAAAAATCCTGGAGAGGGCAGTTAGTAAATCCCTGTCCTCATATCTAGAAGAAAACCATCTGCTAGATAAGGACCAATTTGGGTTTCGACCAGGGCACAGAACTGAAACAGCCCTGGTGACTGTATTGGACAACCTGAGAATGCGTGCCGACAATGATAATCCTTCTGTACTAGTGTTACTAGATATGTCGGCCGCATTCGATACGGTGAATCATAAGATACTGCTTGAAAGATTAGAGAATATAGGAGTGAGAGGATGGGCACTGAAGTGGCTGCAATCATATTTGACGGGCAGACAACAGGTAGTGACCATCTCACCGTTTACATCTCCAAAAACACCTGTGCGTCACGGGGTGCCACAGGGCTCGGCAATAAGCCCTATTCTATTCAACATCTACCTACGCCCCTGATCCCCATTATTAAATCTTTTGGAATAGATCTAGTCAATTATGCGGACGACACACAATTGGTGTTTTCCATGGAGGGAAATCAAGCAGTATCCATAGAAACTTTTCAGGAGTGCATGTATCAATCAATCACAGAATTTGTAGAGCGCACTACTTACCCGCGAGGGTCTCAATGCCCTGGGGAGAGGGAAGGGGGGGGGTGCTGCTACTGGTCGAACAGCCAGGTCTTGAGTAGCCTCCTGAAGGTCAGCAGGTCTTGGGTCTGTCGTAGGCTTAGTGGAAGGGTGTTCCAGGACTTGGCGGCGAGGTGTGAGAAGGATCTGCCGCCGGTGGTTGTTCTTCGAATGCGAGGGACGGTGACGAGGGAGAGGTCGGCGGAGCGGAGCTGGCGGTTGGGGACGTAGAAGAAGAGTCGTCTGTTGAGGTAGGCTGGGCCAGTTTTGTGGAGTGCCTTGTGTGCGTGGATGAGGAGTTTGAAGGTGATCCTCCTGTCGACGGGGAGCCAGTGCAGGTTCCTCAGGTGGGGGGTGATGTGGCTGTGGCGTGGTACGTCGAGGATCAGGCGTGCGGAGGCGTTTTGTATGCGTTGCAGTCGCTTGATGAGCTTGGCCGGGGCTCCCGCGTAGAGGGTGTTCCCATAGTCAAGTCTGCTACTGACGAGGGCCTGGGTGACTGTTCTTCTTGTGTCTGTCGGGATCCACCTGTAGATATTGCGAAGCATGCGGAGGGTGTTGAAGCAGGAGGAGGAGACTGCGTTGACTTGCTTGGCCATGGAGAGCGTTGAGTCGAGGATGACTCCCAGGTTGCGTGCGTGGTCGGTGGGTGTCGGGGCTGCTCCCAGCGTCGTTGGCCACCAGGAGTCGTCCCAGGCTGAGGGGTTGGAGCCGAGGATGAGGACCTCCGTCTTGTCCATGTTCAGCTTTAGTCGGCTGATCTTCATCCAATCGGCGACGGCCTTCATTCCTTCATGGAGATTGGCTTTGGCGGCGAGGGGGTCCTTGGTGAGGGAGAGGATCAGTTGAGTGTCGTCGGCGTAGGAGATAATGTTGAGGTCGTGCTGTCTGGCGATGCGTGCGAGCGGTGCCATGTAGATGTTGAACAGTGTTGGGCTGAGGGAAGATCCCTGGGGTACGCCGCAGATGATCTCGGAGGCTTCGGATCGGAAAGGTGGGAGGCGGACTCTCTGGGTTCTGCCGTTGAGGAAGGAGGTGGTCCATTCCAGGGCCTTGTCTCGGATCCCTGCGTCGTGGAGGCGTGCGCGTAGAGTGCGGTGGCAGACAGTGTCGAAGGCGGCGGAGAGGTCCAGCAGGATGAGGGCTGCGGTCTCACCGTTGTCCAGCAGGGTCCTGATGTCGTCGGTGGCGGCGATGAGGGCAGTCTCAGTGCTGTGGTTGCTGCGGAACCCCGATTGGGATGGGTCCAGGATGCTGTTTTCTTCTAGGTATCGGGTTAGCTGTTTGTTGACGATCTTCTCGATGACCTTGGCTGGGAACGGAAGCAGGGAGATGGGCCGGAAGTTCTTGAGGTCTCTTGGGTCCGCCTTGGGTTTTTTGAGTAGGGCGTTGATCTCTGCGTGTTTCCAGCTCTCTGGGAAGGCCGCGGTCTCGAAGGAGAGATTGATAACGTTGCACAGGTGGGGTGCGATGGAGCTGCTGGCTTTGTTGAAGATGTGGTGCGGGGGGTCTGACGGGGAGCCGGAGTGTATTGTGCCCATGGTCTTGATGGTGTCATCGATGTTCACGCTGGCCCAGGCTGGCAAGGGGTCATGGTCGATGGTGTGCGGCGGGTCTGGAGTATCTATCTTGGTGGGGGCTGTCTGGGTGTTGAAGCTGTCGTGGATGTCGGCGATCTTGCGGTGGAAGAAGGTGGCGAGGGAATCGCACAGGGCTTGCGACGGCGGGATGTCGTTGGTGTTGGAGCTGGGGTTGGAGAGTTCCTTCATGATGTTGAAGAGCTCCTTGCTGTTGTGTGCGTTGTTGTCAAGGCGGTCTTTGAAGGAGATTCTCTTGGCGGACCTGATGAGGTATCAGACCTCCAACTGGCTCAGGACAAATTCCCTACAATTTAATGAAGGAAAGACGGAGGTTGTATACTGTTCCTCTGCCAGAATGATGCGACCTCTGCCGTCTGAGTTCAGATTTACCCCTACGGACAAACCACTTGTTCAAGTAAGAACAGTACGCAATCTGGGGGTTTTAATGGATGACAACCTCCAAATGGAGTCACAAGCCAATAAAATAGTTAGTACTTGCTTCTCACTGTTAAGAGCATTACGCCAGATTCTCCCACTACTGCCTAGTGCTACTAGACCTTTAGTAGTGAGGAGTATAATTTTAAGTAGACTGGACTACTGCAACTCTTTGTATTTGGGAGCACCACATTCAGTGCTATTGAAGCTGCAGAGGATCCAGTCCATAGCAGCCAAACTGGCGTTAAATAGGCAGCGCAGGTCTTCAACGACGGCAGCATTAAAGGACCTCCATTGGCTACCCATTAAGGAGAGAATTCAATTTAAATCTCTCTGCATTGTGTTTAGAGCAGTGCATGGTTTGGGTCCAATTTCCATGCAGGAGAAACTCACCTGGTACAATCCTGGGAGAAATCTTCGCTCTTCCAGTGCAAGTCTGGTAACCATCGCTAGATTTAAGAAGACCAGGATGGGTGGCAGAGCATTTGGTATAGCAGCCTCACAACTCTGGAATGATCTCCCCCTGCATATCAGACAAACTAACTCGCTGTTCTCATTTAGAAAGAGCTTAAAGACTTGGCTCTTCCCTAGGGATGATTAATATGAGGTCTCTAAATCAGCGTACAGGCTATCTGTTCTGCCTAGTGACAACTTGGTAAGTCGCAGCGCCAGGATACCCGTAGGGTGACAGTTTTTTGCGCTATATAAATCCATGATACAATACAATACAATACAGGCGAAATGCGGTTCAGGGATAACTGGGTTAGGTAGGTACGATGCAGGAAGTTAAAATGTGTTAATTTAAACCTGGCATTGCAGGAGACTTTTTGCGTGAGGGCGCCTATGCGTGCCCATTGTTTCTCCTCCAGCTGAAGAGAGAGATCCTTCTCCCATGCAGCCCGAGATGGCGGCACCGGAGGGGCAGAGTCTTAAGGAACTATATTTTTGAGTCATTCTTGCAAAGTGCATAATTTTGATTACTGTGTGTTGGTCTTTTATCATTGTGGTCTTCTTTGCACAGATAAATATTGGTTATTTTGCTAAAAAGGGTGTGGTGTCCTTTTGTAGTGTTACAACTGTATTACTGTTGGTTATGTGCAAATGCTTTACACACTGCCTCTGAGATAAGCCTGACTGCTCATGCCAAGCTACTAAGGGGGTGAGCATGGGTTATTTTAGAAGGGTATCCCCTCATCCTGACTAGCTAGAAGAAAGGGTACCTATTTGTACAAAGGTGAAAACCATTCCCAACTAGAGACCCCCATTTCTAACAGGCTATCGCTTAGAAGTCTTTTACTCTTGGGTCAATTTTCTGGCTGTGGATGCTAATTCAGGCACATTCCATGAATACAATAATGCACCCCTAGCGCAACAATATAGAGTGTATTTGCTCTTGGAAATTCCACTTTCACATTGTGAACATCAAAATTGGTCCTGAGGCTCCCATATATATGTACTTACACCAGTACGCATGGGTCCCCTTAGTAACGAAGCGGCCACCTGGCCAGCATTAGCTGGTTATACGTCATACACTAATCTGCAAGGACTCAATGTTAATGAGCTACAACAATTGTAAAATGGCCAAGTTAGACTCCATAGACACTTAACTCAATATGTTTTGCACACCCTGCTGGCTGTCCCAGCAAGACCCGGCCTGGCAGGTCAAGCTCAGTTGCCTCCAGTGGCAACCATAAGTCCTGGGATTGGCCATTCAATTGTGGGCAAAGTTCCCACAAATCGTGAAGAAATTCCTTTTTGGATCGCAAAAAAAAAAAATCAATCAAATTGAAGCTGTGTTTCTCCTTATGGTACCACAAGACAAGCACAGAATATTGACTACGTTCTTACCCGTGGAATGGTTACCTTAATAGGGGACTGCGCCACTTGGGGCACAGTCTTTGCCGCTGTCTATGCCATAACATGGTGGTACTCTGTCTATGTCTGTTTTGTCAGAGGTATTAAAACAAATACAGAATGAACACAGGGCAGCTGCTGCCCTGGATAGGGGATGAAACTAATGGGGAACTTTACCGTAGTCTCCACAATGATTCTGTCTAAGTTTAGAGGTGAAGCGGCTTCTCTAGCTACAGGCCAGCTGCTCACACAGATTGCACCGCTCAACCAGGAACGCAAGCTACCTATAATTACTGCTGAAGTATATACTTCTATAGGACTCAATAATTTGGGAACCAGACCCAGTAAACCACAACTTCGCAAGCCTAGTTCTTGTCAAGGATACTGCCAAGCTGAACCAGCAGTTTATTAAAAAACAATGGGGCAAACCCAAACCTAAACAAAAAGCTAAATCTTTAGGGGGATCTCTGCCTTCGAAGTCCTCTGACAGATGCTATAATTTGCACGAGCACACATAAATAAAGCCGCCTGATAGGTATCAGCTTTTCTGATACTCGTCCTTCTCATTCCTTTCAGGACTCATCAGAGAAACAATACAAGAGAGGAGATAGTTCTGATCGCAGACAGGAAGAGTATGTAAAACCAAAAAGGGCGCTCACAACGCTCATCTGACATGAAGATAAAGAAGGAGGAGAAACCTCCTCAATTTAATCCCCAATTTCAGAAAAAGAAAGATACGTCTATAACTACGAAAATGCCACAAACGTTGAGAACTCTCCTCCTGAACAGTACGAGGGCGGTGACTATCCTCAACAGCGTGGCAGAAGTCACTATAGTGCACTGGAATCTCCAGGAGTTTCAAGTAGCGACAGCAACTGATAACATTGCAGTGAGAGACAGGCGCATAGCCCCTTCAGACAGAATCAAAAATTTGTGTATACAAATTGAGGGTAACATACAGCGCGTCATTAGAGTAATATTCTGGGGAAATGTAACTTTACCATACGACATTCTCTTATCTGAGGTCGATTGGCCCCTACAGTTTGTCCAAACATCCCCACAGGGTGAGGATGTAATACTCCCATCTTTTTCTGCGCTTGTCCCTGACGAAGTCTGACAAGCCTATGCAGCAGAATGGGGTCTTGCACTAGCCCCAGCTTTATATCACAATCATGTCTAAAAAATCTAAAAAACTTTAGACCGATCTCTCTCCTCCCGGCACCGGCCAAAGTGCTGGAAAAGGTAGTCCAAATGCAATTGTCAGAGTTTCTGGAGATCAACCATCTTCTCCACGACTCCCAGTCGGGTTTCAGGAAGGGATACAGCACAGAGACGGCCCTTCTGGAAGTGGCGGAAACCATACGGGAAACGGTAGACCAAGGCAGATGTGCAATGTTAGTGCTGTTGGACTTGTCCGCAGCCTTTGACACTGTGTCACACCATATTTTATTAGAGAGACTTGAGTCCCTTGGTGTGAAGGGCACCGTTCTAAACTGGTTCTGCACCTTTCTAGAGGGCCGTTCTCAAAATGTGTTCCTGCGCCCTTTTATTTCGGCCTCTAGATCTATTAGCTGTGGGGTCCCATAGGGTTCGGCGTTGAGTCCCACCCTTTTTAATGTGTACCTGGCCCCTCTCGCCACACAGATTGAACAGTGTGGGGTGAAGGTGGTCTCGTACGCTGATGATACTCAGCTTGTGTTCTCTTTTAAAGAACACACAGAGGTAGCTTTCATGAATTTTAAACTATGTCTACGAAAAATCTTGGCATGGATGACGAACAATTGCATGAAGCTGAAAACAGATAAAACCGAGGTTCTGTTTTTTAATCAATCATCTCCCCCTCGTCTGAACTCTGGTGGCCGGCAGAGCTTAACCCCCTCCTAGCCCGGTGCACTCTGCTAGGAACTTGGGATTTAGATTTGATGCTAATTTTTCGGGTAGTGCCCAAATTTGTAAAGTCTCTTCTGCATGCTTTTGGAAATTAAAAAGTTTACGAAGAGTCCTGCATTTACTGCCAATGAATTGCAGAAAAAATGTAGTCCATGCACTTGTTACTTCTCAATTGGACTACGCAAATAGTCTTTACCTGGGGCTCCCAGATTATTTGTTGAGAAAATTGCAGATTATACAAAATGCTGCAGCTAGGCTGATCAGAAATGTGCCTCTTCGCCACCACATCTCTCCTCACTTGCGTAGCCTTCATTGGCTCCCTGTCAGAAGACGGATTGAATTTAAGGCATTGGTACTAGCTTTCAGATCCATGAGAGATGTGGGCCCTCAATATCTGAAGCATAGACTTCGGAAATATTGCCAATCAAGATCGCTGAGGTCAAACCATCAGGACCTAATGGTGACCCCACGCTTCAAAAAGGCCAGGATGGGGGTCGTGCCTTTGCTGTGAAAACAGCCTCTTTGTGGAACTCTATGCCAGCTCACCTTCGAAAGGCGAGCTCAGAGCCTCTGTTCAGAAAGGCCTTAAAAACCTGGCTGTTCAGCCTAACCCAAAATACTGCATAATTCTTCTGCTCCTGCTTGCTATCTGCACTTACCGCTAGCGCAGGGACACTTCCGCAGGAGGTAGCCGAGCGCTCTAGAAATTGAATTAATAATAATAATGTCGGCTGGGATAAGGATTCTCCTTATCATATAATACCCATACGGTCCAGCCCACAAGTGCAACCACAATATCCCGTTAAACGGGATGCTAAATTACCTGTTAGAGAAATACTCTCCCAGTTGGAGTACCAGGGAGTAATTAAATCCTGTGTCTCTCAAATGAATAATCCCCTTTTTCTTGTTTTGATACCAAATCATTCATATTGCATAGTCTTAGACTAAAGACATTTAAACAGTCATACATGCAGATTTGCAATACAAAATACACACAGTACGGCACTCATAAATAATGTAGTCCGTAAAAAATACGAAGCGACCTTGGACATTTCCAATGGTTTTTCTGCTGAAATATAGTGCCTGAAAGCAAAGATTGGACTGCCTTCTCGGCACTCAGCTTTCAGCGTCGTTTTTCACAACTCATTATGGGGTATAAGAACCGTCCTGTTCTGTTTGCTGCCTGCGTTCTGTCAATTCTACAAGATATTGACCCTGACAGATTGTCCAATGTAGATGATATCTACTTGACGGATGATGAGTTAAATACAAAATTGGCCAGATTGGATGGCAAAATATTGGGATTCACCATGTTTGTCTACAAGTTCAACTTTAAGAAATCTAAAATAGCATTACTAAGGGGCCGATTCCGATTCGGGCCGGAAAAAATACCGACCGACTCGGTACGGGAATTTAGTCCGACCGACTCGGACCGGCGCCGTACGACCCGGGTAGTACGATGAAATGCATGTGAAATCCGACCGACTCGGACGGAATACAAAACGACCGACCGAGCCGGACGGAAACAAGCCATCCGGCCGGGAAATCACGCGAAACGAACCAACCGACAGGCACCCGGATTGAAGCCAAACGAAACGTACCCGCGAACTCCGACCCGCGTAGTACGATGCTGTGCGTGCAAAACATGACCGAATCGCCCGGAGCACAAGCCGTACGACCGACACGTATACAAAACCCAGCCGAAGCAACCCAATACTCCGCGACCGACTCGTACGCCGCATATGAAACCTAGCTGACACACAGCGGGAACGAGTCGGACAAGATCGCACCAGACAACTGCAGCGTCCTACTCGGACACAAGAACGACTCCTACATGCACCAAAAACACCAAGGAATTTTTTTTTTTAAAAAGGGCCAAACAAGCAACCACAAAGCCAATAAATACAGGGAGGAAAAAAAAATGGAACAAGGACACACCTCCAACTCCACGTACATAAAGGCCACAAATCCCTACCATGATCCTTTGCAAATTCCACTGACCTGCCAGCACAGAACACCATCACACAGCAACCACAGACACACTCACAGCTCATACATCACACAAGCCACACACCATTACCACACCTACAAATAGCACCCTCACACACACCCAGCTAAACCTACACTCACACCCCCCCACTTGCACACACACTTCAATCACCACCACCACCCATCACCATGCCCCCAAAGAAGAATCATAAGTTCCTAGACAGTGAATTGGAAGTCATGGTAGATGAGATCCTCAGGGTAGAGCCACAGTTGTTTGGTATATTGGTACAACAGACCCCCATGTCGCAGAAAACCAAGATGTGGGCGAGGATTGTCGACAGGGTGAACGCACAATCACCATGTTTGCGCACAAAGGAAGACATCCAGAACAGGTGGTATGATGTGCGCAGGAGGGTCCGGGACCTACTCAAAAAGGACTACCTCCTCAGCCAGCACACCGGCAGTGGCCCTCCTGCAAAACCACTATACCTCAGGCCCTGGGAGGAGAAGGTGCGGGCCATCCTACCACCAGTGAGCGTATACGGACTAACAGACATCCCAGAGCCTGGTGAGTACACAACTAATATACACAATATGGTGTGACAACACACACACATCACAGTCAAGGGGATAGGCAAACCATGCACCCTTAGCAAATACACAGCAACCAAAGGATATTCATCCCAAGATGTGAATGCTAGTCAGACAAACACAATACCTGCCATCTCATAGTGATATGTAACTGTGTCATGACATGTACAAACCCAACAACAAATACAGCAAGGCAGTGGCACAAATAGAACCAACAAACACTCCCAGATATTTACCCACCACTAGAAAACCACCTCACAGGGAAGCTCACTGAAAGGAAGGAATTCTGTGTATGCTGGTGAAGTCAGTGTAGCCAATAGCATGATGGGAGTGGTAGTCACAGATATTGGTCACACCCATAATTGGCCCATCAACACCACTCTGAACCATGCTCACATCACAGGGAGTGGAAAACAACTGACAAGATGGCTGACACTGGGTACTGCTGTGGGGAGCACAAGGCCCTGATGGGAACTGGGCACCAACAAACAACAGGACCACATTGTCAGCCATCTTGCCATTGCTGTCACACTCACACACAGTGAAGTCCACACAAAAGGAAGGAAGTATGGGCATGCTGGGAAGGGGGGTGTAGGCAATAGCATGATGGGAGTTGTAGGCACAGATATTGGTCAGCCTCACAATTGGCCCATCAACACCACTCTGAACCATGCTCACATCACAGGGAGTGGAAAACAACTGACAAGATGGCTGACACTTGGTACTGCTGTGGGGAGCACAAGGCCCTGATGGGAACTGGGCACCAACAAACAACAGGACCACACTGTCAGCCATCTTGCCATTGCTGTCACACTCACACACAGTGAAGTCCACTCAAAAGGAAGGAAGTATGGGCATGCTGGGAAGGGGGTTAGGCAATAGCATGATGGGAGTTGTAGGCACAGATATTGGTCAGCCTCACAATTGGCCCATCAACACCACTCTGAACCATGCTCACATCACAGGGAGTGGAAAACAACTGACAAGATGGCTGACACTGGGTACTGCTGGGGGAGCACAAGGCCCTGATGGGAACTGGGCACCAACAAACAACAGGACCACACTGTCAGCCATCTTGCCATTGCTGTCACACTCACACACAGTGAAGTCCACTCAAAAGGAAGGAAGTATGGGCATGCTGGGAAGGGGGTTAGGCAATAGCATGATGGGAGTTGTAGGCACAGATATTGGTCAGCCTCACAATTGGCCCATCAACACCACTCTGAACCATGCTCACATCACAGGGAGTGGAAAACAACTGACAAGATGGCTGACACTGGGTACTGCTGGGGGAGCACAAGGCCCTGCTGTGAACTGTGCAACAACCAACAGCAGGACACCACTGACTGACATCCTGAAAGACAACTTGCACTCCCTGCAATGGAAGCACGTTCCATGGTGGGATATCTGGCTGGGTGGGAAGGAGGACTCACAGCACTGACCATAGTTACAAGCAGCTCACCTCACACACCCCCTCAACACAAACTCCACATAACCCACCTGGGAGAATGCAATGCCTCACATACCAAATGAAGCTCCCACAAAGAACCACCACCCTGGGTAATGCTGTGTGAAGCACAGGGACACACCTGGGACTTGTAGCCAAACAAACGCAAGGACAACACTCCCAGCCATCCTGTCAGCACAGGCACCCCACCCCACAGGGAAGCTGAGTCAAAAGGAAGGAAGGATGGGCATGCTGGGAAGGGGGGTGGAGGCAATAGCATGATGGGAGTGGTAGTCACAGATATTGGTCAACCTCACAATTGGCCCATCAACACCACCCTGAACCATGCTCACATCACAGGGAGTGGAAAAGGACTCACAAGATGGCTGACACTGGGTACTGCTGGGGGAGCACAAGGCCCTGCTGGGAACTGTGCAACAACCAACAGCAGGACACCACTGACTGACATCCTGAAAGACAACTTGCACTCCCTGCAATGGAAGCACGCTTCATGGTGGGATAACTGGGCTGGGGGAGAAGGAGGCCCGGATGGCAAGCAAATACCACCAATGCTGGTCATGCACACACCTCAACATTCACATTGACATGCCACAGGTTGGCAGGACAATGTGCTACACCAATATCACTCTCTGACTGTCACAATTTAGGAGAATGCAATGTCCAGGCCCACATCCAGAGGTACAGTCACAACTGTCAGGTGTTTGAACAATTGATGCCAGTAGAAACATAACATACAATCTGTGTCTCTCCCCAAAACAGGTGATGATGGGGACACAGCAGCAGACGAGGAGGAGTCCCTGTCCCAGGCTCCGGTGAACACTGAGCTCACTGGTGTGGATCAGCCTCTGCACTCCTCGGATGGCGAAGAACCATCTGGACCCTCCGGTGTGAGTCCTCATGCAGCACCAGCAGGACCAACATCTGCACCCCCTGCACCCACCCCTCCAACAACTGCCAACACACAGGCCACCCCTGCCAACACGGACAGACCAAGGAACACAGATGACAACAGCGCAGGGACCCCGACCCAAACTGGAGCTGGTGACAACGAGCCCAGGAACAACACCCAAGTGGGCCCACGGTCACCTGTGCGTGCCACCGCAGGTCCTGCACGTGTCGCCAGGGGTGGTGGGAGGGGTGGTAGACATAGGTCGCTCTTTGCAGAGGGGTCTGGACTGCATGATGACCCACAACTGGCACACATCGCGGATGCGTACCAGACTAGCACCGGAGAGGTCAGCCAGGTAGTGGGGATCCTCAAGGACATACAACAGCAGCAGGCTGCCCATCATGCCCGCTTGGACTCCCACATGTCCGGTGTCGAGACACACATGTCACATGTCGGGACACACATGTCACATGTCGAGACACACATGTCTGGCATGGAGTCCAAGTGGGACACATTGGAACAACTGACAGCGGTGCATAGGGACATACTGACATGCCTCCGCCAGATCAGCACCAACATGGCCTCACCTCCCTGTGTGCCCACAACATCTGCTGCTGAAACAACTGCAAATGCCACAGGGAGGGAGGAGGACTCTGGCAGAGAGTCCCCTGCACCGCCGCAGCCTGCAGCTGAGGGTCCCCCCCCCAAGAAGAGGGGCCATCCGAGGAGGCCAAACTGAGAGGCCGATGGCCATCTACATCCCCCAGGAAGCCAACACCTGTTCTGGAACTTTTCCTCTGTGTGCAAACTGCACGCCCTGTCGAAGCCAACCCAACTCTCCACATGACATGGGGAGCTATAGTTGGCCAAATTTATCAGATGACTGTGGACTTTACTCTGGGCATTTCAGCTACCAAGACTTCCGAATCACATGGGAACTTTGGATTCCAATTTCTATGTACAGCACCCACCATCCTGTGCACCATCCTCACACCTGTATGTAAATAAACTCACAAATACACCATATCTGCCTCTGTTGTGATTCCAACGTGCTCTCTGTCATGGAGATGGTGATCAGAAAAATGACACTGTGCATGCTAACTGCTACAGCAAGTCCAACACCGTCATGTCAGTCATGGCGACGTGACACATATGAGGGAGACACACCACTAGGGCCACACAACACATACACACCAGGGCCATCAGACTCATCACCTATACTGATGTTGCAACTAAATACAGTGGAATGCACAGACACGCCACCTATTCACAGTCTGTGTCAACTAGACTACAGGTGCAGTAAGCAAATGTCAGTCAGATGTGTGACTACAGACAACGCACATCCCAAAGTGAAGCACAGGTTTATTACACATTTGCAACATGTTGTTTCCACTACAAATGCTAGCTAATCCAACCTGGCTGTGGCCACAAAGTCAAAAAGTGCAGAAGATAGAAAGTCCAGGGGTGTGTGGCACATCACCTGTAGGGAAACGACTGGTTCCACCTTGGAAGTTGAATCATGGATTCATGGGATCCAAGTTGATCAAACAACTCCGGCAGCACCCTGTGAAGGACAAACATGACACACAGTCAAAACCACTGAAGAACAGCACAGAACGGCAATACTCATGTCTAATACATGTCACGAGATAACTACACAAAACCAAGTTAGCATGTCAATACTGTTGGGCAGTACAGACCACCTGCAAGGACACATCGCTGCACGCATCCAGTCAAGTAGCACATGGCCACACTCAAACAGCACCAGAGCACCACACACACATATCATGCAAACTCAAATCATTGACATTACAACCCTCTGGAGACTCACATTCAGCTGAAGAAGTTGGTGATGAGCTGTGTGCGGACATCACCATCATCATCTTCACTGGCATCGTGACCCAGGCCAGGATCTTCCACAGGTGGCGGACGTTGGTCATCGTCATCCAGGATGAGAGGCAACTCCTTCCGCACTGCCAGGTTGTGTAGCATGCAGCAGACGATGACAATCTTGCACACCTTTGCTGGGGCATATGGGAGGGCCCCTCCTGTCTTGTCCAGGCAGCAGAAGCGGCTCTTCAGGAGACCAAAGGTCCGCTCAATCACCCTCCTCGTCCGACCATGTGCCTCATTCTAGCGCATCTGGGCTGGTGTCATAGGGTTCCTGAGGGGTGTCAGCAACCACGGCATGTTGGGGTATCCCGAGTCACCTACAGACAGACAATTGCACATTAGCCGATTTGAAAATGTGTGCGGAAAACAACATAGCAGAACACACACAATGGTACAAAGTCAGTACACACCAACAAGCCAGGCACGCTGGTTTGGCATCTGTGACATCATCCTCGGGATGCGACTACTCCTCATCACGTAGGCATCGTGTGCCGAACCGGGGAAATGGGCACACACATGTGTGATGGTCATATCTGCAAGACATACCACCAGAGCATTGATCGAATGGTAATGTTTACGGTTCCGGTATGCCTGCTCATGTGCCTGTGGTGGTATCAAAGCCACATGTGTCCCATCAATGGAGCCAATTACATGTGGCATCCTCCCCAGGGCATAGAAGTCACTCTTGACGTCAGTGAGTCGTTGACGTGTTGGGAAATAGATGTACTGGTTCAGGTATCTCAACATTGCCCCCAAAACATCGCGTAGCACACGGCTGAACATAGTCTGTGACATCCCACCGGCAGTCGCCACAGTGTGTTGAAAGGTACCGGTGGCAAAGAAGTGTAGGGCTGCCATCACCTTCACCTTGGGGTTCAGCGCTGTAGGATACGGACGGCCAGGCTGCAAATGTGGGTCCAACCGCACTGCCAAATCCTCAATCAGCTGCCTGGTGAAGCAGTACCGTCGGATGCTGTCACGTTCCACCATCGTTGCCAGATCTGGGAATGGTCGATGGACAGCAGGAGCCCTGCAGTGCATAGGTGAAGAAAGCAAGATTGTCAGTCACCCCACCTATGTGCCGTTCACCATACTCAATTTCACATGATACATCATTAACAAACACAAGTACTTGATGTGTGTGTCGTTCTGTTTGGACATATATGGCACCTACATGGACATCATCTAACATCTCTGTTCAACAAGTGTTGACAACAGGTTCCAGGGTGTGCTATGGGAAACCATTAGGCTGTGTCACAGTACCCATTTACTGCTCTCACGTTCCACACACATACCACAGTGACATGTCTGGACAGATGCTCCACAGGCATCACAGCTCATTGACAGGTAGATTCCCAGGGACCCTGTCTTGCCACATGGACACTGGCATGACATGGCGTATCATGTACACGTCAGAAAAACAAACATGACACCCACAGGTAGTGGCCCCTGTAGCCTCTGCAGGACAGACATGGACCTCTGTGACACACACACACACAACATCAAAGTTCATGCACAAACCACGTGGATGTGGAGACTGTCTCCCATTGTGCACATGGAGTCAGAGACATGTGAAACACAACATGCACACAGACTGCGGAGGGACATCACTATTGTGGCAATGGGCCACCCTGTGATGTACATGCCTTCCCACATGTGAGCCTGGGGGTATGTGACATGTCATACACATACACAACCTGGAAATGTGACCATGACACATGCTCCAAAATGAAAAGTTGCACACCACAGTGGTCAGGTGCACAACACACAAAGGACCCTGTCCCCATGAACACGTGCACAGCCTGGGTGTGTCTGCCCCCAAGTGCCACCCAAAAACCACATGTTCACCCACATACACAGATAAGGTTATGCTGCCACACATGCCTTAGATACAGTGTGGACTGGGTGTGGTGTTGTAGGTGTGCCCCAGAGTCCCTGGGAAGTATATGTGGCTGGCATAGGTTCACCAGTGACCAGCATGGTGACATATGCGTGTGACCTGTCCAGGGACGCATTGTAGAGCAATGGACCGATCGGTGTGCCCGCACGGCCCATTGCATTGGATGTGAGCGGGTACGCGTTGTATCCCGGGTACGCGTTGTACAGCACTGGACCGATCGGTGTGCCCGGCCGGCCCATTGCTTATGATGTGAGCGGGTACGCGTTGTATCCCGGGTACACGTTGTACAGCAATGGACCGATCGGTGTGCCCGCAGGGCCCATTGCATTGGATGTGAGCGGGGACGCGTTGTAGAGCAATGGACCGATCGGTGTGCCCGGCCGGCCCATTGCATATGATGTGTGCGGGTACGCGTTGAACAGCAATGGACCGATCGGTGTGCCCGGCCGGCCCATTGCATATGATGTGAGCGGGTACGCGTTGTATCCCGGGTGCAGCGTTGTACAGCAATGGACCGATCGGTGTGCCCGGCTGGCCCATTGCATATGATGTGAGCGGGTACGCGTTGTATCCCGGGTACGCGTTGTACAGCAATGGACCGATCGGTGTGCCCGCACGACCCATTGCATTGGATGTGAGCGGGGACGCGTTGTAGAGCAATGGACCGATCGGTGTGCCCGGCCGGCCCATTGCACATGATGTGTGCGGGTACGCGTTGTACAGCAATGGACCGATCGGTGTGCCCGGCCGGCCCATTGCATATGATGTGAGTGGGTACGCGTCGTATCCCGGGTACCCGTTGTACAGCAATGGACCAATCGGTGTGCCCGCCTGGCCCATTGCATTGGATGTGAGCGGGAACGCGTTGTATCCCGGGTACGCGTTGTACAGCAATGGACCGATCGGTGTGCCCGCACGGCCCATTGCATTGGATGTGTGCGGGTACGCGTTGTACAGCAATGGACCGATCGGTGTGCCCGGCCGGCCCATTGCATGTGATGTGTGCGGGTACGCGTTGTACAGCAATGGACCGATCGGTGTGCCCGGCCGGCCCATTGCATGTGTTGTGTGCGGGTACGCGTTGTACAGCAATGGACCGATCGGTGTGCCCGGCCGGCCCATTGCATGTGTTGTGTGCGGGTACGCGTTGTACCCCGAAATACGCGTTGTACAGCAATGGACCGATCGGTGCGCACGCATTGGCTGGGGCCTGGCATGGCAACGGCGCGTTTTCACTTTGTTTTTAACTACCATATAGATGCCAGCACTATTAAATTTAAGCTGACATCCTTAATGGCTTTTTAACTCACTATTTTCTTTGGGCCCCCACTTAGTTTAGAAGTGCATCCCTGTCGTCAGGTGTATGCCCGCCCTCTATCAAACCAAGGTTTTAGAGGGCGAGGACTGGTCAATGATGAAGCATGACACCAGGTGGTGTGTGAGACCAGTCCTTCATTTTATGTGAGATGTCTTCACTCACAGACTAAAACTGCACTAGTACTTGTGACACCCTACTGGGAGCGGCTTCATTGTGGTACACAGCTGTTTCTCATTCACAGCACACTGTGAGGTGCTCATGTTCAGAGAGTTGTGTTTCATGTCCCCCATATGTCCAATTGGTATGACGTGGACAAGTAGTAGTACTGATGATGTGGTTTTTGGGGGATGGACATGTGCACTTGTCAGTTACATAACTTGCATTCCCCATGTCCTAGGATTGTGACACAGTGCAGACTGTTGTTGGCTGGCTGCCATACCCATATGACTGGAGACAGTGATGTATGACTTTGCACGCATGCCTGTGTCATGGCATTAAACTTCCTAAGAGTGATCCTGCAGGGGAGTGACATGTGCAACATGCACCCCATTGTGGCATTAACTATCCGGACATGGGTGCATCATGGTGTGTGGTGCTGGTATGCATCACATGCATTTCTATTTAGACTCTGGCCATCCCTTCATCCGGACACCTGCACTGACTTAGTGGCAAGAGATGTGTTGTGTGCATGTTCACATACTTCACCGTGTTCCCTGCAATGTCCAACAACTGTGTAGGTGGTGCATGTGTCCACACTGGGGTCTTACCATCAGAAAGGCACCAGACAGATGGGTGCAAGGGCAGGAGGGGTGAGTCCCATGGTTGACCATGAGACTGACAATTGGCTTCCACAAATCTGTGTGAGGACTTTAGGCAATGTTCAACTAAGGATGCCTGGGTTGGCTCTGTGATGTGCTATACTTACTGTGGTGTGTGCGTTCAGTGCAGGTGATTGATGTTTGTCTGTTTCCCTAATTGTTTGCAGATACATCCACGGCCACAGGAGGGGACAGCTCCATGGACCAGCAGGAGCAGCGGAGCCAGACTGGGTCAGCGTCCGACGAGTGGTCAGAGGGACCCAGTGGCACGGAGGGCGAGGGGAGCCACACCAAGGAGTCCTCAGCACCATCCACCTCAGCTGAGGACCACAGCAGCTCGGAGGATGACTCCCTTGTGGAGGCGGGTGTCAGCAGCCACCAAAGTCAAGCTAGTCTGTCTGGCCCCGCCACCACCACCACCGCCCTACCATTGGCTCCCATTCCTGAGGTCCGTGGAGGCTCTTGTGCTCGGGAGCGTGTCTCCTTCATGCCAGGCACCGCACCCCCTGCCCCTGTGTCCCCTGCTGCCCTGAGTGAGGAGTCTGTGTACCTCCTTCGGCAGCTCCATGTAGGGCAGACAGCAATGCTGACTGTCCTCCATGCACACACCACTCTGTTGACACAGCTGGTGTCGTTCATGGAGGGCATCTCGACGGGTATGTCTGCCCTACAGAGGAGCAATAGGTCCATGGACTCCTCCCTGACGGCAGCAGTGTCCCTCCTCCAACAGTCCCTCATCCCTCCCACCTCTGCCCCATCCACACTTCCTGCCACCCTACCTGTCCAAAGCACATGCACACCTGCACAATCACCCAAACACACAGACACGAGCAGCACAGACACACCCAAGAGAAAGGCAAGACATGCACACACGCATCATCAGGGGACTGATACCACAGACACAGAGGATGGGGAACACACACACACACACAGGCATCCACAGTCACTCCGCAGTCCTCCAAATCCTCTCCCTCCAAGACCCCTTCCCTTGCCTCACCTGCTACCCCACATACACAGCAGCTCTTCCTGTGTGACCTCGGCCTCTTCCCCTCCAATCCTGCTGATCCAGCATACCGGGGGAAGAGGAAGTCCACCCACACAGAGGGGAGTGCCCCTCGCCCCCGGACACCCTCCCCCAGGCGCAGGCAGACACAGGACCCCATTCGGAAGTCCCCCCGGACCAGGAAGAGCAAGACCCCACCACCACCACCACGCAGCTCCACCACCCAGTCTCTCTCCTCCATCCCCCAGGCCACCACTCCACAGGTTCCCCCGCCACACCCTGCCCCAGGTTAGTGCCACTGGTGTGGGTACCGGGTCCCCCCCCTCTGTCCTGCCCACCTCATCTGCCCACCCTTCCACTCCCTTGGAGTTATGCACTGCAGTGGAGTCCACAACCACCCCATCCGACTTGGGCACTGCAGTGGGGACCCAGTCCACTACATCAGACCAGCCCACTGCAGTGGTTGCAGCACCCACACCAACTGACTTGTGTAGCACGGTGGTGCTGGCCCCCCTGAGTCAGACACCTCCACTGCAGTTGCCGGTGACACTCCTGCACCCACCACCCCTTCACTGCCTCACTCTGCCAGCCCCTGATCCTGTCCCTGCGGTGCCTGGCCTGCCCCTTGTATGCCCCTCCAAGGGGGATGTCCCCTGTCCGTACCAGTGCAGGCAAGCAATGGTGGACCAGTTGTCACTTGTCACCCTGTTGGGACATGGATATTGGACTGGCCATTGGCCTTAGTTTCTTTTGGACGTCAACTTTTAATTTTACATTAGCTGAATAAAGCCTCTTTTTGTTTAATTGAGGTGTTTCTTTTGATGTACATGATGTAGATGAGTAGCATCCTGCATTTGCAGTTGTTATAGTGTTCAGTTCAGGAAAATGAGGTGTTGCTGTGATGGACTCCATGTGGTACATGGGATATGTGTCCTGTTCTACTCTGGAGCTATGGCATCCTTTGCTGCAGTCTGAGGGTGTAATGTTCAGCATTTGACACAGGGATGTACGTTTTGCATTTGTAAAGGAACATCTTTGTCTTACACTGATGCACATCTGGTGGGCTTACCACTGTTCAATGTTCCGATTTCCCTGACTGTGTGCCCATCTCCACTGGACATGCAGTTTTGCACATCAATGTTGAAGGACTCATCTGTGTATACAGTGCAACTGGCTTGACACGTGTTTTGGGTGTATGCAGATGACTGACGTGACACTCCCGTACCCAGGCTGATGTGAGCAGAGCCTTCTGTGTGTTGTAGTTGTTGACTCACTGACGGAGTGTCCTGCTGACATGTTTGAGTCGTGCACAGACAAGGTTTGGCACAGCGGACCTTCCACAGGAGTGGAGTGCCCTCATGGCAGTGTGTAATCCCATGACATTGCGTGTGCCCGTGTTGTGTGTTGTGTAAGCATGTCTGTGCGTGTTCCCTTCCCTTTTCCTACACAGGCTGTGTCCCTAGGGATGTTCCTGTTTGTGTTGCTTGCAGAGTTGGTCTGTGTTCATCCAGCATCTTGGACCTGGTTTCTCTGTGATGTGGTTGCATGGCAAACTAATGTTCATGAGGTTGTCATCCCAGGTTGTCTTTGTTGTCAGGGCTGGGGATGTGGGCAAACGGTGATGGGACACATTCTGGATTCCCCTTGGCACTTGTTGTTTACACAAGTCATGTGAATTTCAGTTTGTGGTAGCTTTCAGTGATTGTGACACGGTGTGTGTGTGACTGCTGCCACTCCTCAGGGTCAGAGCTGCAATGTTGGAAGTTGTGTACGTGTGTTCTTTGTGTGTCACCTTGGCTTCTTCGTAGGTGTGTGACTAAGGCCAGGATCCCATTGATTGTGGTGGATTTCACATCATGCCCATGTACGGCGTACTGTGCTGTGTGTCAGACATTGACGAGTCTTATTGACTGGCCATGTGAGATGGGTATCTGCACCTTAGTTCCCCCCACCACCCCTGGAATTGTCATGGGTGCATGTGCACTGTCACCAGTCCATGTGAACTTCACTGCTGCACATTGGTGGAGATCAGGGTGTGTGGTGTTGGGTGTGCAAATGTGAGTTGTTGCACGGCTAGACCCCTACCTCCATATTGGCCTTGTCTGGCAGGCCGTGCTGATTGATTGGAGCTTGTGTAGGTGTGATGGTAGTTTGTTGCTCAGGACACATGGCTGTGGTTCACAGTGTGAACGACATCTACCTTTGTCATCACAGTGGGATTGTCATGCAGGCTAGTGTCAGCACAATGTGGGGTCCCTGGGGGTAGTGCTGTGGTGGGTCTGTCTCTTGCTGTGTTAGTTGCTGTTCCTACAAGCTTGTGTGACATGTGTAATTTGGCCTCCCTCTCAGCTGACGATGCCTGATTGCCCACATAGGGGTATCCGATCCATGAGTAACTTTTGTATGGCACTGTATACACATCTGTGTGATTGGAGTTCAGGCCTCCTCATGTGTTGTGTGGTTGCCTGGGGACACTGGCACACCCCCATCACCTGTTGTGTTTGAAATGCAGTGTGAGTCTGCCTGTTTGTGTTTGTGCATTTGCACCACTGCATTGGCATTTCTGTAGTGTGCCATTGTCTGTATGTTGTTTGTTTGGTTTCCCCAGCTGTCCCTGGGACTCCTAGGTCATCAGTCAGCACAGTGATCATGGTTTGTATGTCCCATTGATGCCATGGTATGGTATTTGTTCACCTGACATCGACAGTCTCCACAGGATATCTACATTTGTGAGTCCATTGGTGCAGATATGTGGCTCAGCATTATGATGGTCACTTCTGTCATTGTGTTATTTGTGAATATTGACAATGTGGTCCCCCATGGGTGATATTTGTATGCACATGGCCAAAACGATGTTTCTGTGACACTGCACTGTTTGCCCCGCCCAATCTATGTTGCTATGGGATACAAGCACTACTATGCCACTGATGTGTTTGTTGTTGTGTGACCAGGATTCATCCATACAGTTTGGCTTTCGCAGCTTTTACCATGACTACACTTACCTTATGATCACCGTGGTGATGGTGCTTTTGGCCCCATTGCCACACTGTTCAAAAGGTGCATCAGCTATGGACCCCACACTTACCTTTTGGTCACAGTGGTGATGGGGCTTTAGGCCCCATGGCCACACTGTTCAAGAGGTGCATCAGCTATGGACCCCACACTTACCTTTTGGTCACTGTGGTGATGGGGCTTTAGGCCCCATGGCCACACTGTTCAAGAGGTGCATCAGCTATGGACCCCACACTTACCTTTTGGTCACTGTGGTGATGGGGCTTTAGGCCCCATGGCCACACTGTTCAAGAGGTGCATCAGCTATGGACCCCACACTTACCTTTTGGTCACTGTGGTGATGGGACTTTAGGCCCCATGGCCACACTGTTCAAGAGGTGCATCAGCTAAGGACCCCACACTTACCTTTTGGTCACTGTGGTGATGGGGCTTTAGGCCCCATGGCCACACTGTTCAAGAGGTGCATCAGCTATGGACCCCACACTTAACTTTTGGTCACTGTGGTGATGGGGCTTTAGGCCCCATGGCCACACTGTTCAAGAGGTGCATCAGCTATGGACCCCACACTTACCTTTTGGTCACTGTGGTGATGGGGCTTTAGGCCCCATGGCCACACTGTTCAAGAGGTGCATCAGCTATGGACCCCACACTTACCTTTTGGTCACTGTGGTGATGGGGCTTTAGGCCCCATGGCCACACTGTTCAAGAGGTACATCAGCTATGGACCCCACACTTACCTTTTGGTCACTGTGATGATGGGGTGTTCGACCCCATGGCCACAGTGGTCATGGTCTGCTTGCATTGTGGAGGCCACACACATTTATGTGTGACACATGTGATAGTGGGTCACATTGTATGTTCAATGTCATATTCAGTGTTGTAGGCATTTGACACAGACTACACACGCTTGTCATGGTGTTGGGGGGATGTAATTTTCTGTCATTCCTTATGTGGGAGTATGCTGGTTGTGTCATGCATTACCCGTCCTATGAGTAGGGGTGGTGGTAGTGGCAGGCATCCAGCCCCCTGAGTAGGGGTGGTGGTAGTGGTAGGCATCCATCCCCCTATGGGTGGGGATGGTAGTGGTGACAGGCATCCAGGCCCCCATGAGTAGGGGTGGTGGTAGTGGTAAGCATCCAGCCCCCCCTGAGTAGGGGTGGTGGTAGTGGTAGGCATCCATCCCCCTATGAGTGGGGATGGTAGTAGTGACAGGCATCCAGGCCCCATGAGTAGGGGTGGTGGTAGTGGTAGGCATCCATCCCCCTATGGGTGGGGATGGTAGTGGTGACAGGCATCCAGGCCCCCATGAGTAGGGGTGGTGGTAGTGGTAGGCATCCAGCCCCCCTGAGTAGGGGTGGTGGTAGTGGCAGGCATCCAGCCCCCTGAGTAGGGGTGGTGGTAGTGGCAGGCATCCAGCCCCCCCTGAGTAGGGGTGGTGGTAGTGGTAGGCATCCAGCCCCCCCTGAGTAGGGGTGGTGGTAGTGGCAGGCATCCAGCCCCCCCTGGGTAGGGGTGGTGGTAGTGGTAGGCATCCATCCCCCCCTGAGTAGGGGTGGTGGTAGTGGCAGACATCCAGCACCCCCTGAGTAGGGGTGGTGGTAGTGGTAGGCATCCATCCCCCTATGGGTGTGTGTGGCATTGGTGATGCCCATCCCACCCCTATGGTTGTGATGTTGCTAGTGTACGTCATTTGTGCATCCCTATGTGTGTGTGACATATTTTGTGTACGTGTAGTTTGTTTGTATTGTTGGTGTTTGACTTACCGTCTGCGCCGTACGCGTCCGTACCGGTCCCGGTAATAGATGTAGAGTATAGGTAGGACCTGCGCGATGGGATTCATGGTTGGGTCGTCTCGTTCGGGTTTCTCGTGTCTTTGACTCGTACTCGTCGCTGGCTTGTTCGTCTCGTAGCCGTGGATCGTCTTGTGGCGTGAAACGGAGCTTATGTGCGGCTCTCCCGGATGCTGAAACGTGCCGGACGTAGCGACTGGTTCGGCGCGTACGGAGCGCACATCGTACTAGTCCGGCCGGAAGGTGCTGTGTATTTAGTTCCGTGCGACTCGATTCGGCGTTTACGGATTCGGCTCGGGCGGGGAACAGGAGCTGGATTGGGTGAGTACGGCTCGCTCGGGAAATGGGTTGTTAATCTCCTGTTTTGGTATCATGCGCAACCTGCGTAAAGTTTTTAAATGGATTCCCATGGAAGCCAGAAAACCATTAGTCCAGGGATTGATTATTAATCGCATGGACTATGGTAATGCCCTACTATCGGCAATAAATGAGGATCTTTTTTCTAGACTGCAGGTCCTACAGAATACTGCAGCTAGGCTGGTCCTGAATCTTCCGTCGGGCTCCCCATCTGCGCCTAACCTGAAGCAACTCCACTGGTTGCCTGTCAGAAAGAGAACGCGTCTTAAGATTATTTGCTTAGTACACAAAAACATGTACGGTGGTGGCCCTTGTTACTGGAAAAAGAAGCTCAACTGGCATCAGCCAAGCAGGCCCCTCAGATCCAGCAACAGGCACCTTCTTACCTCCATCAGAATTCGTACAACTAGAAATGGAGGAAGATCTATTTCGTTCCTAGCCCCCACTCTCTGGAACAAATTGCCATTACACCTTCGCACTATTGCTGATCATCATCGTTTTCGTAGGGAACTAAAAACATGGTCTTTTGACAACTGACCCCCTGTTTCCTTTATTAGCTGTTTTTAGTTGGAGCTGCCTGTGAGCGCCATGAGACTTTCGGGTGATATGAGCGCTTTACAAATGTCCCTGATTTGATTTGATTTGATCGTACTTGTTCGTCCGGACGGGTGTACGAATCGGTCGGGAAACACGCATTCGGCTGGGTTTTTTTCCGGACAAATACTGTTAGGTGCCCTACCGGCCGAGATCGGAATCGGCCCCTTAGTCTTTGAAACATCTTTACAGACACAAGAGTTTCTTCACTATGAGCATGTTTATCCTATGATCAGCAATTATTTTGCCTCTTGAGCAGTATAAATGCATTGTTTATACTGATAGTTCAACCTAACCTGCTATAGGCACCATGCACCAATATCCAGCAACATGCACCACTGTTCTTGGTGTGATGTTAGAAGGAAAATACCAGCCACAAAAACTCACACACAGTCCTTAGGGGACTGAACTGCTGAGTTAGCTGAACTAAAAGCCTTGTTAGTTGCACTGGAAAATGCGAATCCAGAAATTATAGTTTGTGTTTTGTATTACTGTGTCCAGTCTTTTTAAGGACAAGTTGCATTATTGGCGCTAAAATGGATTAATTGATTCTAAAGGCAATGCAATAAAGCATAAAATGCTTTGGTTGAAGGGGGCAAACCTTGAAGATAGGTTGTCAGACTAAGGTAGACAACGATATATTAGCTGCCTTTAATGCTACACTCAACGACACCCCTTAGCCTAGGGGCTTTCCAGCCAATTTTACATATCATTTAAGTGAACAAAACATTTTCTTTCTTACAATTCCAGAAGTTGGTGATTGTTTAATTCCCAGCCAAGACCACAGGCTAGCTATAGTGATAGCTGCAAATGAAGGTTTTGCTTCTGCACATGCAGGTGTGGCAGCCACAATTTTGTTGCTACAGCAGTGTTACTGGTGGCATGACTTATACAAACAGGCCAAAAACTATGTCCTTTGTTGTGCCATTTGTCAACAAATTAAAACCTCCACCGTGGCTCGTCCACCGCAGTCACATCTGTTGATTTCCTACAAACCTTTTGGCTGCATCATTTGGACCACTGTGGTCCTCTTAATTCAGATGAAGCATTTACATTTATCCTACTTGCAGTTGATTCTTTCTCCAGGTTCCTCTGGGTGAGGCCACAACATTCAGCTGATGCTCCCACTGTAACTAAAGATGAGCAAGTCTTTATCAGAACATATGTATGCACTACATTCCCCTCGGATCAGGGCCACGTTTACACCTCTAAGGCTTACAGGGATTCTATGGCTTCCCTGGGTGTAGAGACGCATTACTCTTCTCCATATCAGTCCGAGGGCAATTCTGTTGTAGAGGATTAACTGTGACTTAGAGCAGTCCTTAACAACTAAAGTATTAGGTACAAGGCGTAGTTTGATCCACCACCTATATGGGGTATAAAGAACACTTAATAATCTCCCTGAAAGATCTCTGGGTGGCCGGACCCCATAGAAGGTCCTTTTTGGCATCAAAATGTGCGTTCCTGACTTTGGCGGTGCAGCCACGTCCTTTGACGTGAATGATCATTGTGCTGTCTTACAGGATTTGCAAAACGTCTGCGAAGGCCAATCCAATGAGCAGTTGAAGATGTCTGCCTCTGCTCGAAACAAGGAGAAGCCAGCACATTCTGGCTGGACTCCAAAAGTTAGGGATTTTGTTCAAGAAAGGATTGTGGTAAAGAAGAAGTTTGGCCCATCATACTGTGCACCGGTGCCAATCCTTGGCACTGAAGGTACAAGAACTTATAATATTGCCAACAGTTGTTTGCCAGAAGCACGCATAGTGAAATCATGCATGCCTCAACAACACGGTCACAACAACAAATGCATCTTAACCATGCATTCCTTTACCACGTATGCCTTTAGAACAAATTTTGTTGTAAAGGCATGATTGCTAAAAGGATATGCAGGGTCAATTATCACAACCCTGACCCCCTCCGTGCCCTAAATTCCTGCCCCCTACCTCGCCCCCTACCTCGCCCCCTACCCTGACACCTAAAACTGACCCCACCCTGCCCTTAAAAATACCCTTCCTGTCCCCCACCCTGAAGCCTAAAGCCCTTCACCCTTCCAAAAACTACCCTGACCCCAGCCCTCTGCCCTGAGCCCTAAAACTGACCCTAACCCAGCCCTTACCACTACCTGACCCCCTTCCCTGCCCTAGGCCCTAAAATCCTGCCCCATCTCGCCCCCTGACCCCTAAAATTGACCTGCCCTGCCCTTAACACTACCCCTTCCCTCCTCCACACTGAGGCCTAAAACTCTGCCCCCTACCAAAAAATACCCTGACCCCAGCCCCCCCACCCTGAGTCCTAAAACTGACCCCCGCCCTGCCCTTAAAATTACCCCTTCCCCTTCCCACACCCTATGGCCTAAATCCCCTGCCAAAAACTACCCAGACCCCTTCCTTGAGCCCTAAAACGGACCCCGCCCTGCCCTTAAAACTAAACCTTCTTCTCCCCCCACCCTGAGGTCTAAAACCCTGCCTGCTGCCAAAGACTACCTCAACCCCATCCCCCCGCCCTGAGCCCTAACCCTAAAACTGCCCCTTCCCTGAAAACTTCCCCTTCCCCCCACCCTGAGTCTTAAAACCTGCCCCAGCCCTTAGAACTACACTGACCCGCTCACACTGAGCACTAACACTCTGCCCCCTCCAAAAAAAAACTATTCCGACCCCCTCGCCCTGAGCCCTAATACCCACCCACACCCCTAAAAACTACCCCCCCCAAACCCGGCCTCAGCCCCACTTACCTGTCCGCATCCGGAGATTCCTGTACCAACGCTTCCTGTTCCTCTCCCCACCTATCTGGACGTCTAGACAGCTATCGTCCTTAACGACGCTTATGCGTGGTTAAGGCAGATGCGTGGTTGAGGCAAGCATTGTTCCGCTTGTCGGGAAATAGCATGTGTGGCTCAACCCGCATTGTAAAGGCTGTTCCCCATTGCCATCGCTTGCTGGTTTTAAAGATAATCATTTTGTCTCTATTGATCACATCAAGTTACATCATGTGGCTGATCCTAAACAGTAGGCCATGAGGAGTCCTTGGTAGTTCCCTAACTCCTCTCACAACCATGCAGGAAATCCCTCTACTGCTTGTGAGCACCATTAAAGCTGTTTGCCACCAGCTGGGGATGTGGAGAATGACCTTCAGTTGATTCCTAATACCGCTACAAATTACAGTCACACGACAGACCAGAGTACTCTACTTACTACTGCGTCTTCTACAGCTAATGTCGTTTCCACTGATCCACCCCTCATGGACTTTAGCAGTTCTCTTACTGCACATGTGGCTTCTGTTTTTTAACAAACTGCTTCTGGTTATTTTTAGGGAGCAGATAACTTTTCATCAGACTTTTCTGACAGTTCCTCCATTTTACACACTCCACCTGCATGGGCCTGTGTTTTCTTTAATGGCTGAAATGCACTTTTCTGGTCCCTCCTTGGATATATGCTTGGATAACACTTTCCTTGGTTTTTCTGTTTCTTTGAATTGGATGTGTTACTGTTTTCTTTTTACAGATGAATGGCCATTACCTTCCAGAAAACTCTGCCAGAGAATTGGACGACGAGGTGTTAACACCTCATTCATCTTCACATAAGCTAAAAAGAGACTTGTCCCTTTTGAACATTTCAGCTGTTCCAGAAACTGATGGAATTGTTTGGGATAAAGTACCTTATGAAATCTTCGAACCAATGGAAATACTTCACATTCCTTATGCATTTAGGGTTTCTATGGATGATGTTATTGTACCTGGGTTACATTCTGGTGATTGGGATGTTGAGACTGTAAACTCCATGCTGTCGGAGCAGGAATACTACACTGTATTTGGATCTGAGGACCTGTATCTAAATTCTGCTAATTGTGGTGAAATGTTGTGTTACCATCATTATGACCTTCATTATTTACATCAAGCTAGTGTTCAACGCACACATTTTAATTATACACAATGGGAACATTGTCCTACTCCCCCACAAGGCACCAAAACATATAGGGATTCATTCACATATTTTTCTGGACACAATGCTTTAGACCCAAAATCTTTTTATTTTAAACTTGACCATGCACCAGCAAAGAAATTTATGCTCACACAAACCAAGCTACTCTATACAGACTTGTTGGATACCATTGACATGAAATCAATTTGGGGTATCAAATCTTGGCAAGTTCAGGTGACAGACACCTTGTTCCGAGACTGCTTAATTCCAACACAAATGATTTTTCTTAATGATACAGTCCAACAGAATACTTGTCTATGACTGGCAAAAATTAAAGCCATGAACGCACCAAACATTCCTTTCATTGCCCAATTTGACAATTGGCAATATTTAACAAATTACAGTTAAGAACAACTTGATAGCATGTTACAGAATGGATCCTTTAAATCCACACTTTCAGGTCTAAATGCTATTGTGGACACAAATGGTTGTTGTGCTCGTTTTTTAATTCCACACCAGGCAAGCAGGTCCGACCCTAATTATTACCATTCCCAACACTCAGGTATTGTCACCACCAATTCAGTAGGGGAATTGTATCAACAATGGTTGGAATATTCCACATTTTCTGCAGTGAAACTACATCTTTCCCTCCGTTTGGAAGACATGGACCTATCTGGTTTTTCTGTTGAGTCCTAAGTCTTTTAGATTTATTTATGCCACATATAGTGAAATTTGGAAACTATCACAAATGGAAGCTGCTGCACGTTTAAGACAAACTGACCTAGATAATTTGTATAAAGTACTTGTTGTTGATAATAGTATAAATGCATTATCTTCTTGCATTTACAACTTGAATAACATGGGCAAAGTCAGCTTAGATCATGCAGTGTAGTTGGACACTTTAGGTCCTCAAAGAGTGGCCATGTGCCATGGCATTACCTCAGTTTTATGCAGCTATTCTTGCCTTTCAATCTGACACAAAAAATAAGGCTCATGGCCAAGAAAGATGCCACTTACACAATGTTACATCTCAAGAAGTTAGAACAGCTCCCATTCTTAAAAGCAGAGACACCATCCACAGTGTGGCTGATACATGGCGTAATATCTTTGCCAATTTCAAAATTCGAGATCACAGCTTGCATGAAATATTTTCCAGTGGGTAGATACGAAGCCCTAGGAGGGAGCTTTATTCATGAATTATGGTCACTCTCGTTCTCTTATCAATGTTAGTGGGCTGAGAAAGAGGTGTTCCTTAGTGGAAAGGAATGCAACTCTTTAGGCGGTCACTCACTTGTCACATGTTACCATTCACGAAGTATGCATTGCTTCGGTAGTGAATTTAACCTGTTTTCTAAAAGGAATACCAGCCCCTTCAATTCTCCCCCTCATAAGTGTCCTTTCAAACGGAAGCTATTTAATGTTAAGCGACCAAGCCTGTTGCGGCATGAAGGCCAGGATCCTATATATTTTATCGGTATCCAATATAGCGACCTGCTGCAATAATGTGCTTTTTACACCTACACATAGATCTCTGATATTTAATTTTTGCCTTTAATTCCAACTTTGAAGGCAGATTTTAAAGCTAAGCTGACTCAAAGCCTTACTGTTTCAATAAGATGTGGCAATAACATCTGCCTGAGAAACCTTCTAACTGCAGGTTGCACAGACATACAGTCCTTGTTGAATACAAATCTTCCATTACACTTCAGTGAGCTTGTGCACCGAATATTTAATGCCTTCAATACTGCTGGTATTGTGCACTTTTTTAAGACAATCGAGTCTGGCTTAGCCAGTACTGTTAGAAATGGGGTTTCTGATTGGCCAGGGTAAGCACCTAAGCCAGGCAGAACACACCAATCTAGTCAGGGCGAGCGAGTTACACGCTGAAGATAACCCCTGCTCACCCCCTTGGTAGCTTGGCAGAGCAGTCAGGCTTATCCCAGAGGCAATATGTAAAGCGTTTGTACAACACACTCACACAGCAGCGACACACCAGGCACACCACAATAGAAACTCCACACAAGGTCATATAAAAATAGCCTTTGTACTATCAATAAAAACACATTAGATCACAATCGCATATTTTACCTTGCCACTGGGCACTTGTCATGACTTTACAGGGATTACATAAATCACTTGGCCAATCGGGCCATTGTCATAATCATCACAATTAGCACAACCCAGTCACTACTGGCAGGGACTGTTCCTAGCATCACATATTATGAATACATCAAAATTATCAGTGCACCCTAGTGCACACTAGTAGCGTGCACATATTAGGAACTCCCATCACTGTGAATGCAATCCACAGCCCGATTACATCAGGGCATAACACATTAGGCATGCACGCAATCCATAGTGCCCCGTAGTGGAAACCTGTAAAATGCACACATTAGAAGCACATCCCCACTGGCAATAACCATTACTACTCCTCTTTCTCCCTTAGAGAAGAGTGGGGGGCCTCCATCGAGGTCTCGCCCTGACCTGACCCCAAAAGGAATGACCCCAGTGCCCAGCGTACCAAATCTGGGGCGAGGGCACAACACACCCTGGCTCTTGTAGGTGGGGAACCCTCACTGAGTTCCCCAACGCCGACAAAGGGCAGCTGCCCACGAACGTGTGGCGCCGTTGCAGCCCATGAGTAGGCAGCACTGACCTCTCTGTGTGGCCCACAGGCCGCTGCCTGTAGGACAAAGGGCAACCACCCCCAGGTTGCAGGGCAGTCCTCGTCAGGTCCCCACATGCTGCCCACCACTGCCACGGGTTTGAGGAACGAAGCGGTGCTCCCTTCTGGAGCCTTCCAACAATGTCTCCACTCCAGCTGGGGGAGTGGGACTGGACTCCTGCCGCTTCTCCAACTCCGAAGAGAGCCGGCTGTCCGGTGCCTGCGAGGCTCCATCTCCTTCTGTGACTTTTGGGGCAGGGACGCACCAATCGGAGGTTCTGCCGGCCACATCCCCTACTTGGGTGGCTGGTTGCCAGGCAACGCCTTGTACTCCTGCAGCGCTCGCTCAGCTGATGAGCGGCTGCATCTGGCTTCCTCCCACGATCTGAAAATGCTCCACAGGTATTCTTTAATAAAACAGAATGCAGGGCACAGCGCTATTGAGTGCAAAACAACGAAGCGGTCTGCATGCTTTGGGGCAGGGTGAGCCCACACCTGGGGCTCAGGCCACAGAGGAGAGGGTGGTGCTGCCCATGCTGCCAGTCAAAAAGCAGCATGCCCACTCTTTGGGCAGCAGAATTAGAAAGCGCTCACCAGTGCTACGATCTCTCCAGCCCGAGGCCAGAGAACAGGGCACAAGCAGGCTATCATGCAGGGCCCCTTAGCAGAGGGCAGTCCTTTCAACCACCCAGCAGGCAGTGACTGAGTCCCATGGTGGTTCCTCCTGGCAGAGTGTTCTTCTTCAGATCCAGTTCCAAAAGTTCCCGTTCACATGGGGTCACAGCGCCAGTTCTTATAGTGCATATGTCTTTGTTCTTCCCCCTGGCACAGGGTTCTGAGTCCAGTCCAAACCAATTCTGGGGGCACTTAAAAAATATAATTACAGTGCACAACAACCTCCACAGGGGGGGCAAGCCATCTTTGTGGAAGGCAGGCACAGCCCTATTCAGGTGCAGGTGCAACCCTTCCCACCACTCCAAATGCAGACCAGGCCTATGCATGTACCAGGGGAAACTCCTCCCACTACTCTAAATTCAGCCATGGCTAACTCAGTCTAGCACTGAGTCACCCAGGCAGGGCAGGACAAACCTCAACCCCCCCAGGGACTGGCTGGAGTGAATGCACCTCCCCTCTCTCCTGTCAGTCAGAACCAGATGGTCAATACACATCAAGCAGGCACAAAGACACATTGCACACAGAAATGCCCACTTCTAAAAGTGGCATTTCTAAAATAGTAATAGTAAATCCGCTTTCACCAATAAGCAGGATTTATCACTACTATTCCAAACATACCAAACTTGATCACGCTAACCCTCTCAGATCAGGAATTACCACTGAAGCACATATCAGGGAATCCCCAATGCATTCCTATGAGAGGGCAGCCAAACAGCAGTGAGAAACCACGTAGGCTGTTTGTCACTACCAGGACATGCCACACAGTTAAGGCACATGTCCTACCTTTTACCTACACAACACCCTGCCCATAGAGCTAGCTAGGGCCTACCTTAGGGGTGACTGATATGTTGTAAAAGGGGAGTCACAGATGTGGCAACCACTTTATGTCCCAGGTCACAGCAGCAGTAAACTGCGCACGCAGGCACTGAAGTGGCAGAGGCCTGAGATGGTTTGGAAGGCTACTTTGGTGGGTGGTGCAAGCAGCACTGCAAGCCCACAAGTAGCATTTAGTTTACTGGCCCTGGGTATATGGGATACCACTGTACAAGGGACAGATAGGTATTTTAAACAGATGTAGACCAATCTTACCAAGTTTACCATAGAGAGCACATGCACTTTAGCACTGAACATCAGTGATAAAGAGCCCAGAGTCATTAAACCACCAACAACAGGTCAGAAAAAATACAGGAGGAAGGCAAAAAGTTCTGGGATGACCCTGTAAAAAGGGCAAAGTCCAACAAGCACCTTCCAGAATATTTTGGAGTAATACCGACATTTATTCATTCATTATTGTCCAGCATGTTTGGGGGTATACCCTTGCTAATATTCCTCATTTGCAGCATTTTGGTTCTATTTTTGTTACTTTGCAATGGATGTTCCATTTCGAAGCCCATTTGTACTGGAACTACCACCGGTCAAGCTGTCCCATAAGTGCATAATATAACTCTTTGGAGTCCCTTTGCTCCAGGAGTCCTTAGGGGACTGCACTGTGTAGTTAGCTGAACTGAAAGTCTTGTTACTTGCACTGGAAAAGTGTGTGATTTGTATTACTGTGTCCAGTCTTTTAATGACAAGTTGCATTATGGATGCCAAAATGGATTCAATGATTCTAAAGGCACTATAATGAAGCATAACATGCTTTGTTTGATGATGGAAGACCTTAAAGACAGGTTGTCACGGGCTCATGTCATTCGTACATTGGGTCATCAACTTGTGGGACCACACATTGTAGGGAATTTTTTGGCAGATGAAACAGCCAAATCTGCAGTTGCTGTGATTTCTCATTCTCATTTAAGTTGTTGGTTAGACCTTAATTGAAATGGAAAAACAAGCAAGAGTAAGTGAAAAAGTATAAAGGTTTTATTTTAGAGTGGCTGGGAGAGTGTTGAACCCAGGTAGGATTGCCACCCAACTCTCAAATTGGCTACAGGAATTAGCCCTTTATATGGTGTATTTTTGCTAAATCACACATAATAATCATGTGACCGACAATAGACATCTATGGCATATTGGAGCAACATTATACAACTGAAGCCAAGCCTCCCGCTCTCCTACGTTCATTGGTACAGTAATCTGACTACGCGTTATTTGTGCCATCTTACTACATGTTATTTGATTTGTGCAGTCTGACTACGTGTTATTTGATGAGTGCAATCTAACAACATGTCCTATATCTAAAACCTCAGCACAAGCAGAATGCGTGCTCCTTTTGCAATGTATTTTATCATCCCTATGTCTTATCTCTCCCTACCAAATTTACCTCAAAGATGATTGGTTGTGGGCATCCCTCCCCTGTGTTCCTCCCCTCACTCGGTCATTCTTTGGAGGAACTCTCAATATTAGTTTGTTTGTGGTACTAGAGGCTTCTCGATTTGTTTGTTTTATTGATTACTGTTTACCGTCAGTATGTATCAAAGGTTGCAGCTGTTCTCTCTCTGAGCTCGTCCACTGTAATTCATTAACTTAAAGCAATAGACACATACTGCTGTCTAATCACATACATTTCTGTGTGGGTGCAGGTGAGGTTTTTCAGTGATACTTTCTCGGGGTCCCCCTCCTCACTGTCTATACTAACACTTTCCATAATAAAATTCCCCCCTTTAGCTGATTTTTCAACTATATCTGATGTTGTCCTATCTTCTGTCATCTTGAATTTAGGGCTTGCAATTTGTCTGTTAACATACATTCCCTTTCCCAATTTTGTGAATGAGCTTTTACAGTAATGTAACATTAATTGGAAGATATAACACATAAGAAGCAGCACTACTATTATTGGAAATAAGGATTTTAACAGTCTGGGTACCCAATTCAGAAGCCAACTAAACCAGTTCGAAAACCATTCATCTGGTGCACCTTCTTCTTCAAGAATAGTCTGTTGTAAGTCATGTAAAGTCTGTATGGCTTTAGTTAGAGAGCCATTTTTGGCATTGCTTCCTGGTATAAATATGCAGCATGCAGTTTCTATTTTTGCAAAAACTCCACGCCAATAGCTCTGAGAAAATCCAACACATATTGGTTTTGTGATACCATCATTCTTATGACTCTTAGGGGCATATTCTCAAGGACTAATCGCCGATTTAGCTGCACTTTTCCATCACGAAAGTGGCGATAGATTTATCGCCCTATTCACAAGCCTGCGCAAACAGCCTACATCGTCATTTTACCTGCGATAGCTGCCGCTAAAAACATCGCCAAGGCTGACAGCGACAACTAACGCTAATCATATGCAGAGTAGGCGTTCCCGTGCAAAAACTCACGATAACACCATTTCGCGATATTCTCAACGACCAGCCAGATCGGCAATGCGGTCCAAAAACAGGCGATAAGGCATGTTAGCAGCAGGGACTTAATACCTGCTTTTTTCTGGTCTTAAGTAGGACGAAGATCTGCAGTAGAAAGGGAGCCCAGCCCAGAGCCACATCTGAAGACCAACAGAGGCCATGGAGCTACTAATCATGCAGCTTGGAGACTCAAGAGGGCCACAACACCCACCGTCACCACCCCAGGACCACTCCCACCCCCAGGACCACGCCCCCCCCGGACTGCCACTGAGGCAGCGCAGAACAAGACAGCGGACCTTCTGAAAATGCACCAGCCTCAGAGACTTAACGCCAGAGGATGTCATTGCCCACTACAGGCTCAAAAGGACAACCATCCTCCGCATCCTGACCCACATTGCCCACAGGCTGACGGTACCAACACAGCGGACAGCCAACATCCCTCCGCAGACAAAGCTGCTGGCTGTGATGCACTTGTTGGCCTCTGGTACCTTCCAACCAACAACTGCCAGAGTCTGAGGAGTCTCACAGCCAGCCCTATCAAAGTTCCTCACACCTGTCTTGGATGCCATCATCAGCTTGATACCCCAGCACCTTCACTTCCCCCACACTGTGCAGGAACAGCTGGAGACCAAGCAAGGCTTCTACGCCATAGCTGGCTTCCCGCACGTGTTGGGGGCAATTGACTGCACACATGTCCTACATGTGCCCCCTGCCGATACTGCACACAATTACCGCAACAGAAAGCACACGCATTCCATCAATGTGCAGGCAATAGTGGACCACCGGGGACTGTTCACCAATGTCGTCGCCAACTTCCCAGGCAGTGTGCATGATTCCTACATCTTCCGACAGTCCATCATCAACCAGCGCTTTCAGGATGGCACCTATGGAAATGCACTGCTCGTTGGTAAGTACCAACGGAACACACCACACACCTCAACTCCACAATCATACAACTCACAACTGTGGGAATGCACACGTAACAAAATCACATACAACCTGCCAACCAACATGCCCACCTACCAGACATGACAACACAAGTAACTGTGGTAACAGGGGCCAGACATGTATACAAACCATCCACAAAGGCATAGCCCCTCTGCCACACAATTGCAGAATATGGGGAGAGGTGGGAACCAAGAATGTGCGAAGGAGGCAATGGACCCATGAATAAGAATGTACACAATGCCAAGTGTGGCGGTGATGTGCTGGACAGTCTTGAGTATGCAGAGCACAGACATGTCCATGTGGACATATACTGCTGGTGTCTGTAGTGTTGTGGACAGTGGACGCAACCATGTTACCTCAGGCAGTGAGGAAGACCTTGGACATGTAGCTATGTCAACCCCCCTGTAAGCATAAGCGTAATGGGCTGGGCCGGCGTACGCCAGTCCAGCGTAGGAGTGTGAACAAATAGCCCGGGGCTCTGGGCGTGGTTCACCTCTGGGATGGCCACCAAAGTAACTACTGCGTGTGTCTCTGTGTCTGCCACATCCTGACCATAGGCCTACACACACGTGGCCGACCACCTTCAACGGCCAAATTTACCCCGGCGACGAGGTGGCTACGTCACACGCCATCCCGCACACATCTCGTCATCGCCTGCAGGGGCGTGTCTGCCAGGGCTGCGCCCCTCACCCTGCCACGAGGCTGCCGCCGTGACCGGTGGTGCCTGCGTGAACCTGTGCACCTGCTGCACCCCAGCCCGCTGGTCCCCACACCCATCCGGCGCCCAGCAGTGATTGCCCGCCCCTGTGTACCCAGGCCTCACTGCTCACCTGCTGCCACCGGCGTGTCTCCAAGAGAGCCCACCACGTGCAGGTGCAATCTTCAAGCCCAAGGCTCGCGAGCTTGGCAGCCTCCTCAGCCGATCGCTGGCTTCCGCGCAACAGGCCCCCAGCGCACCCTGCGGCACCGCACCACGGAGTTCTGTGTGTGCTGACTGCTCCCTCCGGCCTACACTGTGGTCCAGCAGGTCTCAGATAAATCCATTCCAGTCCGTCCCCCAGGCCAACTGCATCATCGCAGGCTGCACACCCGCTCAGCTCTTCAGGTGGGCCTACCTCAGTGCACCACAATTCATCGCCACGTGGCGGTAGGCCCGTGCCGGACGCAGTGCCTCAGGTGCCACTACCTCTGTGCACCACAAGTCACCGTCCAGCCTCCAGGCCAACTGCATCATCGCAGGCTGCACACCCGCTCAACTCTTCAAGTGGGCGTACCTCAGTGCACCACAAGTCATCGCCACGTGGCGGCAAGCCCGTGCCGGACGCAGTGCCTCAGGTGCCACTACCTCTGTGCACCACAAGTCACCATCCAGCCTCCAGGCCTACTGCATCATCGCTGGCTGCACACCCTCTCAGCTCTTCAGGTGGGCCTACCTCAGTGCACCGCAAGTCATCGCCACGTGGCGGTGGGCCCGTGCCGGACGCAGGGCCTCAGGTGCCACTACCTCAGTGCACCGCAAGTCATCGTCCCGTGGGGCTACCCCACAAGTCTGCCTCCAGCAGCCAACAGCATGTCCTCGGTAACGCCACTGGAGTCCTTCACAGTCACGGGGCCACCCCCGTCCCAGGCAGGCCGCTGGAAAGCCTGGGTGGAACGTCTGGAGACGTACTCCGAAGTGCACGACATCCCAGCGCCGCGGTGGTGGCCCACACGTACGCGTGTGAGGAGTGTGAAGAAATGGCCCGGGGCTCTGGGCGTGGTTCAGTTCTGGGCTCTGGGCGTGGTTCAGTTCTGGGCTCTGGGCGTGGTTCAGTTCTGGGCTGGCCACAGAAGTAACTATGGCGTGTGTCTCTGTTGTAGTGTCGGCGCCACCCGGCCCTAACTCGACAATGTTGCAATGTAGCATGCACCCGGAGGGTGGGCTCGTCCGAATTGATAAATAAAGGAGCGCAAGACCGCTCGGGGTCTTGGCTCATACATGCAAAATGTTGTGTGTGTATCTTCATTGCCGTAGCATAAGCCAAAGGCCTAGCCTCAATCGAAGCAAAGTTCAGCCAGGCCTGAACTCCACATCTGTGTCCGCCCTATCCTTACCATGGTCCTACACACTCGTGGCCGCCCACCTTCAGCTGCCAACATTACAGTGTTGTTGTCAGGCTTGCGGACATGCGCAGACAGGCATGACAATGGTGTGCCGTAGGAGTGCAAGTAATGCAACCGCGCAGCGCACACAAGTAAATAGGCTCGGGGAGGGAGGAGCAGCTGTGAGGCTACGTAATACACATTGATCCCGCACATTTGCCAGAAGCAATACATGGGAAACATGAATCCCAAAGTCACACAAATCACACACCACAAAACTTGTAAGTCTGCCAACACAGCATGCAGAACCACCAATTTACACTAATCTCACTTACCTCTCACAGGTGATCAAAGATATGCACTCTGCCCGTGGATGATGACACCCCTCCGAGCCCCGAACACCCCGGCCCAGAGGCAGTACAATGTGGCCCACAAACTCACCAGGGGCATTGTTGAGCGCACATTTGGCGTGTTGAAGTCACGTTTCAGGTGCCTGGACATCACAGGTGGAAGACTCCTATACAGCCCAGAAATAGTGTGCAAGATGATCATTGCATGTTGTGTATTGCACAACATATGTGTACGCACCAATGCCCCATGGATCCAAGTGCCAGATGCACCGGACGATGATGAGGAAGATGAGGCAGGTGGACCACACCCCACTGCAGCTGCAGCAGAAATAGCTAGAAGGAACACAATCATTAACAATTTCTTCGCATGAGCACGTCACATTGTGACTGTCCTCAGCAATCATGGAACAGTACAAAATGACCACATGAACAGCATGTGCAAAGAAATTCATTGCAACACACATTCCCTGTGTGCATGTCAGTCCTCTGCATTAGCACATCACTCTGACAAGTGTAAGTGCAACATTAAGTGCTAACAATCTCACAAATACCAAATAGATGGTGGGTATGTCACCTCTGTACAGAGAGGCCGTTCAGGGTGTCACGTATTCGGAATGCCATTTCAGGGTGTCAAATGTAGTACGTAATCCCACTCATCAGCGTATCACATGTGTACAAAAACATGACATGAAGGCTGTCATTGGTGTTCAAAAAAAGACAACAGGGTGTCATTTGGGGTCAAATATGACATTTCGGGTGTCTTTTGGGGTCAAATATGAAATTGCGGGTGTCATTTGGGGTCAAATATGAAATTGCGGGTGTCATTTGGGGTCAAATATGAAATTGCGGGTGTCATTTGGGGTCAAATATGAACCACCCTGATGCAGAGATGCACCCTGTGACTCAAGTCCCACAACATGAGCAACATGGACGTAAGGGGGATGGGGGCACAGTGAACACCTCAACAACATGGGAGATGCACACCAGCCAAAAAGCCAGCAGGAATACCTTGTGTGGAACACACCAAGGTGTCCTCTGGACATATGTCCCATGTACAGATCACATGTGTACATGGACGTCATCCATCAATAGTAGTGAACAGTGTCAGCTAATAGGCGCAAGGTGAAAAGTCACGCGCCTCCTCACAGAAACCTGTACCCATCACTGTCAGACTGCAGCAAAACACCACTGCTACATCATAGCATGCAAAATTGACCATGAGGGCACGTACATGGCTGGTAAGGGTTCAACCGAGCCGGAAAGCAGAGCAGTGACCCCCCCCCCCCAAAAAATCCACATCACATTTCCAGAATGCAAGCAGATGACAAACTCACATTAGGGATGAGAGCTCCTTTGTCTGAACTAGAAGGCGGTAGCACATCTGCACCTCTGACCTTGGAATTGCATGCGTCCGGCACACCCTGAGAGATACCATAGCAGCTGATGACGACTCACACACTACGCACATAGCTAACCAAAGACCAACGTATACACACCCCACACACAGAAGTCCTTGCTCGCAGTTCTCTTGCATGGAATGACCTTCACACTTACGCACAGACCATCCCAGGAGTCCAACCGCTCCACACTCAATCAAATCATTGCTCCGAGCTGTGGCATCCACATAACTTTGACTTTGACTTGTTTACACACAGCCCTATTTCCTACATTGACTTGGGGCTAAGTTGGGAAAATTGTGAGATTGTTGTTTAGGAGCAATGAGGCCACAGCAGTTCACACATTCCCAGTCATCTCACTGCCTATTTGATTCACGGTCAAACATGCGCATTGATGTCAGTTCCCAGGGAGTACCTTTTTTTGGAATCACTGCCCCTAAATTCATCCATACTTTCATCCTTGCTTGATCATAGACATGACACATCTGTGTGAATTAGAATGTTTTAATAACATTCGGTGGAGTGTTGAAGCTGGACCAGTACATGGCCATGCAAACCCCACTTCACATTGTTGCCCCGTGGAGGGACAGCCAGAGTCTTTTAGGGATTGACAAGTTCATCTGAAGAGAAAGAGTTCAGTCCGCAGTCTGATTGCTGTGTCATTGGTAACCAAACCAAATTTGGCATTCCATGTCGAGGGCCAAGGTGAGTGTCGCAGAGTGTATCGGGGGACAGTGGAAGGTGTTATTCCAGGGCATGATGCAGAGGGCAGAAGCAAGCTGAAGCAGGCCATATGGCGGAGATGAATGCTACCGCTTCCTTCTTACCACAAAGGCACAATCATCCACATCATCGTCCTCTGATGTGTGATGTGCCTCACATGTGGGTGGTGGTGTTTTGTCTGCAGCACTGTGTGGCACTGACACATCAGGGGCCGGAGGTGGAATGTCTGCCGCACTGTGTGGCAGTGACACATCAGGGGCCGGAGGTGGATTGTCTGCCGCACTGTGAGGCACTGACACATCAGGGGGCGGAGATGTGGATGGAGTAGTATTAGCAGCATTCATCTGCGCCAGGCCTTGTGGCAGAAATGCCATGATGAGGATCTGCAGGGCATGGTATATCCCAGCTACATCTCGCTGGTGTGCAGCCGTGGCAGCCATTCTTTCTGCCTGCATCCGCTCCATGTTCTCCATGATCCTCCGCATGTGTCCCAACTCCCGGCTGACATCGCTGGAGCCACTCTGACTAGACAGTTGTTCTTGTCACAGAGTCATGACTCCAGCGATGTCAGCCATGGCTTGTTGGAGAGCATGGAGCGGACTGTGGGTGTCCGTTAGGGACTGTAAGTGGTCCCTGATGCGACTTAGACACCCACGTATGGCAACTAGTTTGGCTGCCATGAGGTCGAACCCCACCCGCACCTGATCAGCCATCTCCTTCTGGCCCTCTAACACACGGCGTTGGAATGCCATGTGTTGGTTGTGGGGGTCCTGGGAGACAGCCGTGGTGGTGGGTGCTTCCTGCTGTGTGGTCTGTGCCGGGGGTGGGGTCTCCTCGATGCAGCTGGGCTGCCCTGCTCCTGGGGGTGGGGTGCTGAGGGTGTCCATGAGCTGTTGGAGGGCATCGGTGTCGATGGTGTGGAGGTCCTCTTCATCATCAGTGAAAAGATGTACGGTCTGCTCTGCAGGAGGGGTTGATTCTCCCTCTGCAATGTAAAGGGGAGATGCAGTTTAACAGTGTGTTCCATGTATGTTCACGCATTGGACAAGTTTACAAACAGACTGCATGACAATGTACATTGTGACTGTTTGGGAGGAGATGCCTATTTGATGTGGGACAGTGGACATTTCTACGCCATCAGGGATGTGGGGTTGTACTTGTACATTATCATCTCACAGTTTCCTGCTATGCCAAATGTGTTGGCCAGTTTCTACATAGAAGCAGCAGCAGTTGTGTCCTCTGTTCTGTTGTGAAAGTGTTGCAGTTTGTACCACATTGCTGTCAATGTTGATGTGCTCTGATTCTTATGTGTGTGTGCTGCATTGTGGGAGAGTCGCCCCTGCAGCTCTGATTTTGCTGGCCCTTACCCCTTTCAGGCGGTGTGCCTTTCACTTCTGTGCTTATACAGTGCTGAGATGCTGCAGACTTGGGCAAATTGGGCTCTTGGTGGGAGTTGGGACTCTTGGGCATGGTTTGTCCGCAGATGTCTTGTTGACGTCAGGGGTTGTTTGTGCACGTGGATGTGTCAGATTGTGACCTGCTCCTTTATGGATGTGGTCCACACTCAGCCACCTCAGTGTCGTGGCGTGCACCATGTCATGATAATTGGACTGCAGCCATGCTAATCGTCATGCAGTGTCACTTGCATTGCCAGTGTGGCTCACGGACCCGCAGCTTTGTTGGGTTCAGCACATGTGCATGGGTTTGTTGTGAGATTAGTGATGTGTGGGGAGGGCCCCCTCTGTGCACATTGTCGATGGGGGCCTACTTGCTGTTTCTATGTGTGCTGCAGTATGCCAAGGAGATCAGGGACATGATCCAGAGTCATTGTGGGTGTGCACTGTGCTATACTTAATTGTGCATGTGTGCCATTGTGCCCATCTCCCCCGTCCCCCAGTCCCTGGTCGTTACTCACCCTGTTGCTGTTGGGTCAGGTCATGTTGAGCAGTGTCCGGTCCCCCAACTCCTGCCACCGTCTCTCCACTGATGACTGTGGACACCATTTCCTCCATCTCATCCAGCTCCTGCTATGGCGCTGGACTCCCACCTCCAGTCTGCATTGCGGCTTTCCGGTTGTTAGCTAGTTTCAGCTTGGTTTTGCGCTTCACATCATTCCAGCGCTTCTTGCAGTCGTCCACTTCCCTTCTCTTCACTCTGACTACATTCACCTTGGCCAAGATGGACTGACATATTGCATTTTTAGTTGCCAGTGACACAGTGGAGGTGATGAACAGTTGTTGGTGGTGTTCTATTACCTCCGTAATCAGGATCTTGTTTTCCTGTGGACTGAATTGAGGGTTCCTCTTCTTCTTCTCCTTGCCCTTCTCCTTCCCGAGGTCCCTGGCTGGTCCTCCGGGGGGTTTGTGGGGTTCTGGTTGGCCTCTGTAGTTGCTCCAGCTTCCTCCATGGTGCTTCTCAGTTGTTTGGGTTTTGGGTTTTTTGGGCAGCTTTTATGGTGATTTTTCCCGCCTGATGTGGGAATAGCAAGCCTGGCACTGCTTATCGTGGATGTTTTTATCGCTTTTGGGCCCATCGCCACTTTTTTCACGTTCGGTTTTTCCTTTTTATCGGCGTCCTGGTAATTTTAACTCGGACATTTGACGCGTTATCGGGAAACTATTGCCTGTTGCCGGCGTGTTGGGAATACGCCGTTAACACGGCGTTAGTTTCCCCCGATAGACGGCGTTATGTAAAATTGCGTTAACCTAGTTTGGCGATAATTATCGCCCGTTCTTGAGAATATCCCCCTTAGTTCCTCTTTAATCAAGTTAAAGCCATCTTCAGTATCGTTCACCAATTTTGAAAGCTCCCACCTTGTTATCTGCAACTACCTTGCATTTGCTTTTATTTGAAAGGTGAAGAAGGGTATTGGCCCTCCTGCATTTACTTGGCTTTAACTAAAATGTCAGAAGTCTTGTGGGATATTTTTGTATATGTTCCATCCAAAATACACTGTTTATCTTTTTGTTCTTTTTTGGTGTAGAAGGGTAGTCCTTTTGCTCATTGGAAGTTTGTGCAAGGCTGAAATATCCTCACCTGGAATTATTAGGACCGGGGTGTGCAAGGTCAGCAGGAAACAGACACCGTTCCATCTGGGTGGCAGTTGGGCATAGACTTTTTCCCCACACTGCCAGCAGTAATCCATTAATCCGAGGTGCCTTGTTGTAAGCATCCTAGACTTTTAGTGGTGCTGCAGTTATGGTTGATTCCCCACTGGAACTGTTCCATTGCCCTTAAAAGAGAAAGAAAAATTGGTTAATTTAATCACTTATATTTTTAGGAGTAGGGGTAACAGTGACGTAGCTAGAGGCATATGTGTTCCAAATGGGCTTACACCCTTTTGTGTGTGTCTCGTTTAGCCCCTCCTCCCACAGAGATCTTCCTTGGCAAGAAATTATGAGATTGTAACTCCACACCTCCTGTGAATAAATGAATCCATTTATTAGCATTGTTTGTCTTATTTCACACCTGTCTTGGGGAGTCTCTGGAATGTCTGTGTAATTATTACATCTCAGATCAGGATCACATACTGCTAGCTTTCTCAGCTGTATCATATATTCTTTTAGGAATCCATGTCTTCTATTACTTCCTTTTTTTTTTTTAAATTTCTTTATTAAGACATCTGGCACATATATGTACTTTATAATAATACAGTTGCTCAATATACATTTACAGTCATGTGTACAGGATGTCAATTATTTATCTAAGAACACCACCCTCCCTTCAAGCACCACCCCCCTCACCCCCTGGCCAACCCACCTCCCCCCCATGCACCGAAACCAGGGAAAGCCATTTAATAACAAATCTATGTATGCTCTAGAGAAAAAAAAAAAAGAAAAAAAACCTCACTTTGAATACTCATTTGCATGTTTCAGTTATATTTTAAATAACATAAGTAGATTTAAAATAAATCAAGTCATAACCTCATTAGCCCAGCTAGTTATTGGGGACCAAATTTCGACTCCCCTTTTCTTCGCCCTCAGACCTCTTCGTGCATATATTGCTTTCTCCCAACGATAGGTGGCTATCAGTTTCCCCAGCCAGCAGTGTACTGAGGGAGGTTCTTTATCTAACCAGCCAGTAGCCAAACATAACCTAAGAACTGCCATAGCGGTGAAAAGCAGGATCCGGTTCGGGTCCGTCATTGCTTGATTGCTTACTCCCAACATAATTACTTGCGGTGACAAATCCACCGCGAACCCCAACATACCCTTGATATAGTTACCCACCTCCCCCAAAAAGCTGATAGATGAGGACATGTTGCGAACATATGAACACTATCTGCGGCAAAACAGCCGCAGCGGGAACAAAGTATACCTGTGGAGCCTCCCCATTTAGCAATCCGAGCTGGAGTAATATATAAATTCAACCAGGTTTTGAAGCATTGAACTTGTAAATTTACAGAAAAAAAAGCCGTCTGACTTAATAAAAGAGAATCCTCACAATCCCCCACCCCCGCCTGAACCGATTCCTGCCAACGATCAGTGTGCTTGATAAGGTCGTCCTCCATCAAATTACTAAGTAGTTTACAAAATTTAGACATAGGTGCCGGAGCGCCTAGTGATAACTCCAATAAGGGGACTCTATGACCCTGTATTTTTTTCCTAGATAGGAAGTCCCTAACTTGTAGAAATTTAAAGAAATGATTGTTGCCTATCCCATATTTACTCTTGATTGTCTCAAATGAATAAATTGTATTATCTGACATAAGATCTCCAATATGCCTAATACCTTTATCTATCCAAACTTTCATATATCCATCTCGAAAAATTTCCGGCAATAGATCATTATCTTTCAAAGGAGTATATCTATGTATCCTATTCATTTTAAGTTTCTTCCTTACGGCTGTCCAGATCTTAAATACTCCCAGCATAATCTTAAACTTGACTCTTTTAAAATACGCAAAATCAATATGTCGCATTAAACAGCCCTGGGCTTCTGCCCCTAATACTAGCCTATAAATTGAGACACAGGGTGCAGCCTCTAAAACTACCCTCTCTTTTCCCAACAAGACCGCCATTTGTTGTAAGGCTGCTGCCCAGTAATATATCTGAAGGTTAGGAACGGACCACCCTCCCCGCTCTCTCGGTAATGTCATATATCTTAGTGCACGACGAGGGCGTTTTCCGGCCCACAAAAATTTCGAAATTAACTGATTAAACGCTGAAAACCAGGTTTTATTTATCTCTATTGGAATAGCTCTAAAGAAATAAAGAATTCTGGGCAGAAATAACATTTTGATGGCGTTGCACCTTCCTAGAAGTGTGAGGTGTAAACAGTTCAATCTATTAAAATCTGTTTTTGTCTTACTTAACAGCGGCTCCAAGTTAATTTGCACAATTTCATCCAGGTTGGCAGAGATCTCAACCCCTAGATATCTAGCATTGCCCACAACCCGTGTATCGTTAAGGTTTACCCTGGAATTTTTGACAATCATTGTCTTGTTTCGGTTAAGAAGATAGCCTGAAATTTTGCCAAAGTTACTTGCCTCCCTTTCGATCTCCCTAATAGTCTCCAATGGGTTCGCTGTCGTTATGGCAAGATCATCCGCATATGCAAGTATCTTTGTATCTCCACCAATAGTTTGAATAGCTTGTATCTTATTATTCCCTGCTAATTTCCTAATTAGAGGATCTATGTATAGTGCAAATAATAGCGGAGAACAAGGACACCCTTGCCGTGTACCACGAGAAATTTTAATTATATCAGATGAAGTACCCATCAAAACAATTCTAGCCACAGGTTCCCGATACAAACGCCTGATAGCACCAATAAAACCCTTGCCCAGGCCTTGCCTTTCCATAATCACCCATAAAAAGGGCCAGGAGACCCTATCGAACGCCTTTTCAGCGTCAAGAAGTATAGCCGCCATAGGGTCTCCTGATACCCTTGTGTAGTCAAAGAGTGTGATGATACGCCGAATGTGTTCGATTGTCCCCCTGCCGGGTACGAACCCGTGCTGGAAAGGGAAAACTAGTCTTTTAATGACTGCGGCTAACCTATTCGCAAGAATTTTAGAATACATTTTGACATCACTGTTAACCAACGTAATAGGCCGATACGATCCCAATTCCTTAGCGGATCTGCCTTTTTTAAGAAACACTATAATGTTGGCATTCTTCCAAGAATCCGGGGCAGACATATCTAATTGAGCTCTTTGAAATACCTCCAGCATAAGTGCCGAAAGCTGAGTCCTAAACTTTTTATAAAATTCCCCAGGAATTAGATCGGTGCCCACGGCTTTGCCAGATGGAAGAGAGTCTATAGCCTCGGTTAGTTCATCTAAAGTAATTGGTTCTTCTAGTCTGTCTCTCTCCTCACTCGATAACGTATCCAAAGTTAGCTCCATTAAATAGTCCTCAATTTCTTGGTTCCCGATCTGGATATCTTCCATATACAAATTTTGATAACATTTCTGAAAAGCAACAAGAATAGCCTCAGAATCGCTAACCATACCAGCGTTCGGATCCCGAATTTCCCTAATCCGGGTATGTGTAATCTTCTCTCTTGTACGCACAGCTAGGAGGTGTCCCACTCTCTCGCTACTTTCATATGCCCTACTCCTCCAGGCCAAATATTTACCCGCCGCCTTTTTAAAGGAAATTTCCGTAATAGCTGATCTAGCGATAGTAATCTTTAACTGGGCTGCCTCCGGGTCGGCCCCTGCTGACAAAACCTCTATCAAATTGGTCTCGGCCTTGGCCAAATCCTCATACAAGGATTGTAGCAGGGTTTTATCATGTCTTTGTGCCTCCCACCCAAATCTGGTGGTTTCCCCTCTAATCCCTGCTTTTAATGTGTCCCACACTATACCTAGACTGGCACTCCCTAGATTCTCTTTAATGAACCTAGGGATCCATACCTCCATTTGCTGTATATACCCCTCTTCATTTAAAAGGGCCCTGTTAAAAGTCCACCGTGTCTGTAAGGATGGGTACCGAATTTCAAGCTCAATCACCAAAGGATTGTGATCTGACATAACTTTAGGGAATTTGCTTATCGTGCAACCTTGTAAGAGTTCGTGTGACACAAAAAAGTAATCCAGTCTTGCATGAACCCGATGTGGTGCAGAGAAATACGTAAAGCCAGGGTCATACTCCTTTTGTGTCGCCCAAACATCCTCTAACCCGTGCATTGACTTGAGTTGTGCCAGTGATTTAAAAACCCTAGGTTTCCGGCCTAGATACGATACCTTGTGGGTGGCAACTTTACAGCTCATATTAATATTTAAATCTCCGCAAAAAATCAGGGGAAGAGGCCACCCCACAAGCTCCACCTTCAGCCAGTCAAAAAGTGCTGGATCGTCCAGCACCGAGCCATACACTGAACAGAGAGTGAACCCTCTATTGTTGAAATATACTTGCACAATAACCCATCTTCCCATTTTGTCTGCAAGAGAACGAGTAAAACTCCCCATACCCTTACGGGCTAATATCGCCACCCCTCTCGTCCGAGTTTCTTGTGTAGTAGTAACAATAAGTTGGTACCCACCCAATTCTAGAAGCCCTTTCCTACATCCCTCAATATGAGTCTCTTGGAGGCATAAGATATCTGCCTTCAAAAACTGAACATCTAGGCTAATCCTCCTTCTTTTTTGGGGATCATTCAACCCACAAATATTGATGGAAGCAATTCTGATTTTCCTCATTACAGAAAGAAAAGAGAAAACAACAAGTTCCAAAACATGCAACTAAACAGACAGCACTTAACCAATCTAAGATACCTGGTAATCATCCCCGTGCAAAAGTTCCTCCCTGCCCCCTCTGGTTTCGGACTCCACCCTCCCCTCCCTCCCCATCCCCTTCAAAATGGCAAAAAGGTCCATAGACCCTTGTGATGCCTCCTGCATGTGGTTGTGCCCTCTAGCCGCCTCCTACCAAAAACATAAATCTAAAGAGAGAAGAGAAGAAGAAAGAATGAAGAAAACAGATTAAATTTAAAAAAAAAAAAAACTGAAGGAAAAACAGTCTACTGCTTATGTGTTTAACAATTCCATATCTCAGAACCAAGTCTATCACTTAGAGAGTTCCAGTAGATACTCCTGGGCTTGGATCTCGGACAAAAATACTCGAGTTGCACCTTTATATATAATTTTAAGCCTCGCAGGGTTCATCAAGTATGCTTCACAACCCAACTTCTGAAAAGGTGTAATTAACGAGCGAAGTCTCCATCTCCTCTCCACTGTGGCATGACAGAAATCAGGCCGAACAAAGAAAGAGTGCCCTCCTGCCGTCCTCCTTGCATCCGGCCTTGCCTTCTCAAATATAGTTTGACGAAGGAGAAAATTGCCCAAAAATAACAGGATAGCTCTGGGTTTTTCATCTTGCCCTGGCCTTTTCTTAAGCATCAGGGGAAATCGATGTACTCTTTGTACCTCGGCTTCCCAATTCCAATGAGCTAATTCGGGAAAGCCTCCTTAAGGAGCTTCAGAACAAAACCACGCATGTCATCGCCCTCTGCTTTTTCCACAATCCCAAGTAGGCGAAGGTTGTTTCGGCGCTGTCTATTTTCGAAGTCCTCCAGCTTCCAGAGGACGTCGGTCAGTCTGCTCTCATTAGCTGTGGACTGCTTATCGGATATATCCGCGCTGGCCTCTAGCTGTACAATGCGCTCTTCTAGCGCGGTGGTACGTTCTGAAATTGCTGTACAGGTCTTGTTAACTTTCCGCACTGCACCCTGAAGTTTTTTGGTTGCCAGATGAGCCCTCGTATGTTCTTGGCGAGCCTCTGACTGTATCTGTTTCAGTGTAGCGTAGATGAATTCCAACGACGGTTGCGACACTAGGGCCTGAGCCCCCATAGCATTGCCAGTTTCAGCCATAATCCCTAAATTTTCGGTATGGGCTCTGACCTCATTCTGCAGACCGCCCTCAAACTGAGAAGCAGTGTAATCCCACTTCAACTGTCCTGACTGACTACCGTCTGAGGTTAAACCATTATCCTTGACTGAGCCCCTTGAACTCTTCTTCTTTGTACGAAATGGTATATGTTTCTGGGTGTCAAGTTTCGTGGGAGGACTGCCACTGTCCTCCTCGGTAAGGTCTTTATCTGTTTTATCCAAGCCCACACTGTCGGATAAATCTGATTCATCTGTTAATGAAAAAAAAATTTCACACTCAGGAGTCGCGATGAAATTTCCATTTGCCTGGGTCAACAAACCGTGGCTCACTTTTATCACAGGTGTAGAAAAGAGTTCCAGTGGGGCTAGCGAGGTGTTAATGCCAGCCCCTTGCCGTGAATTACTCAAGTTGGAAAATGCCTCATTATTGTCAATCTGACATATATTTTCGGGCTCCTTATTAGGAACAATAGTCAGTAGAGAGGCCGTTGTATTTAAAACAGTGTCATCCACCTCAGTCACAGTCTCAGCTGCACCAACATGTAAGTTAGACTCTGTTTCAGCTTTAGAGCTGTCCTTGAACAATTTCGGGTTAATATTATTTTTCCCTTTACCTGAGTGCATCTCCCCTGAGGTTGAAAACCCCCTGCCGGCAAACATCCCTGGTATGGTTGACACTTTGGGTCTGGTAACCCTTTCAGACCTCTGTTCTCCAACTGCCATCTCCTCCGGTTTCTCCTTAGTCGGACCATCACAGCTCAGGCCACCCTGTAGACTGCCCACACCGGGATTGAAGCTTTTCCTCTCCGTTACCGCTCGTCGATTCACCGATGAGGCTTTGGCTCCTCCAGTCGCGTTGGTGTCTTTTCCCGGCGGTTTCCCTTTCGGTGGCATGACAATTGATGCGGAGGCAGTGAAGCGCTTTCCCAGAACGAACCCGATCCAGCCTTTGACTCCAGTGGATACACTGTATCGACGAGGCCCTCTAAGTTCCTGGAGCACCTCGCGTCTGGCAGTGAGCGCTGCTGAGAGAAACACTCTCCAAACCCGTGCTGCCCGAGAAACAGCCTCCGTGTACAGCCGCATCAACCTCACACCGCAAACCAGGTACTGTGATGAATATTATATCATTCTTGCCACTGTCCTCCTCGGTAAGATCGTTTATCTGTTTCCTTCAGCCTGTCGGCTCAACAGCTTGTCTTTCTCTTCTCGGTCGGTATCATACTGCAGTAGCAGGTAAGGCGGCTTCCCACAACACTCACACAGCCGCCATCTTGCCACCGTCCCAGCTCTCTCGTCTTCTATTACTTCCTAATACTTGTCCTCTTCTTACCATCTCTTCTAGTTCTTCATGTCTTTTATTATTTTGGTTAAACTGTTACTCGTTTCATAGGCAGAGGCATTCATTAATTTGGTTGTTGCTTGGAATAAGTAGGGCTGTATTTGTATTTGTTTTACTCTACAGGCAAGTAGGTGCATCATGCAGAGGGTGATATTAGGGTCTACCTCTTTTGTTAAGTATAGGATTGGGGCAGATGTTGAGTGAGGTATTAATGAGCACACATAAGATGATGTATTTGTGTTCTGTTCTCCAATGTTTTTCATGTGTGTATACCATGTGTTATCCTTTAATCCTGTATGAATCTTGTCATACTTAGTGTAAGTGTTTGAGTGTATGCTATTCATTTCTCTAATTTCCCTACGTGTATGCTTGTTTATCCTATCATTATCAGTATTGCTATTATTATCCTTATCATTATTGTTCATAAATTCTTTAGGTGAATCAATATGATAAATGTACATACACAACCCAGCCATGCATAACAGAAAAAATGACAAAATAATACATATCTCATATCTCTTTCAGGTGAAACAAAGTCCAACTGCCATGTTGGAGGGGAGGATGTCTCTGGTTGCTTCTCCGTTTTTCTGCTTCCCCCCCTTTTATTTCCTCTACATCTCCTGGTATTAAGCCTTGTTTGTCTGTTGTACATGTGTAAGATATACCCATGGTGTCCTGTCTTTCAATTTCAGCACTGTATCCGTTGATTCAGTGACTGTGTATGGTCCTTCAAACTTAGGCTCTTTCAATTTCCTGATGACCTTCTTTGATGTGCACTGTGTCTCCTGGTTGCGGGACAGGGTCTGCCTCTGCAGGATTGTTGGAGCTCTTTTGTTGGTACCGTAAAACCAGTTTAGAAAACGATTCTGCTACCTTTGTTAGATGGGACAAATAGTCTTACATTTCTTTTCCTAGTATCTCACTACTTGCTTTAGCATCTGTTTTTCATCTGGATAGAGGATGCTGCATTTTAATAGTCCTCCCTGTCACTATCTGATAAGGTGTGAGGTGATGATCAGTGCTTGGTGTGTTTCGTAGTGAGAATAATGCAATGGGAAGGCAGTGTAACCATTTATTGTTTAAAGTTGCGGATATATTGCTAATTTTGTTTTTTAGAAGGCCATAACGGCATTCTACAATTCTATTACATTGTGGGTGATAAGCTGAAGTCAGTTTATGCTTTATCCCTAACATTTCTGTGATATATACGAAGATATCAATTATGAAATATGGTCTGTTATCTGATCTTATTGCTTCTGGGACTCCCCATCTTGGTTTAACCTCACTTACTCGGAAGTTAGCAGCTGATTTTGCATCACAGTGTACACATGGGTCTGCCTCTATCCATCATGAGAATGGAGAGACTACAACTAATAGGTACCTGTAGTTGTTGCACTTATCTAACATATCTACAAAGTCAATGTGTAAAGCTCGCAAAGGACCCTGTGGAATAGTTGATGTGATCACTTTTAGAATTGGTTTTGGGGAATATTTACGACTGGTTTGGCATTCCCTTAAATACATATTCACCATCTCATGTAAATTTGATATGAATCATTCTGATTGCAACTCGTTGCACATTAAACTAATAGCGTTGTGTGCAGGGTGATGTATTTGATCTAAAGCAATGATAAATAGCTGCTGGGGCATCACTGGTTTGACTGTAGTGCTTTGTTTGAATATCCAGTCAGTGCTAGTTTGTTGACATCCTCTCTGTTTCCAGAGATCTTTCTCAAAGTCAGGTGCTGCCTCTTGCAATTCTCGGAGATGTAGCTGGGAAGCCTTGACTTATGGTGTTGGTCCGGATATATTTAACTTATCTGTCTCATTTTCTTCATTCTCATCCTTTTGTCCTGCATAGAAAATGTGCTGTATTGGTCATGTGCTTTTAGCTGATTCTTAAGATGCTTGGTCTGCTAACTCATTTTCTCTGGACACAAAGCCCTGTGTTCCTGTGTGTGCTGAAAATTTCACTACTGCCACTCTAGTTGGTAATTCTAGTGCTTCAATGATGAGTTCTAAAATATCTCTATATGCTACTGATGTACCATCGCTTTTGAGGACTCACCTTCTTATCCACCTAGAGATACTAGAGTGCACTGTGATGGTGACATATACTAAATCTGAATACACTGTAATATTTTCTCCCCTCCCATGTTCCAGGGCAACCAGCAGATCTTTGAGCGCTGTTGCCTGTGCTGAACAACGGGAAGGCAGTGTTATTTGCTCTGTTAATAAGAACATATCACTGTGTATCTTCCCCTCCACTACCAATGCACCAGTATGTTGTATTCCTGTTTCTTGGTCAATTGTTGATGAGCCATCAACAAAGTATATTGTACTGTCGGGTATTGGCTCTTCTTTTACCATTAAAGCCTTATCGGGGGTAAATTTGGAGCAGTCATGTACTTCATCTCCTACCTGTACTGGATGTGCTATGAATGTAGTGGGGTTTACAATTTGACATCTCACTATTTTATGAAGGTAAGGATAATATTTCATAACCTGAAACTCATTGTGTGGTTAATGTGCATTTTGCTTTCTGTAATATGCCAAACACTGCATTTTCCACATACAAGGTAAAAGAAGAGCCCATCACATTAGGCGTGCTTTTTTCAACAGCAAAGGCAGCGGTTGCAAGTGCTTGTTCGCATGGAAAGGGTCCTTTCATTATTGAGTCTAATAACACTATAGTAGGCAATTGGCTTAAGGCCCAAAGGATATTTTTGTGTTAGTCTGCTGTCATGGTCAGAAAATGTAGAATTCCTTAATGTAATCTGGTGTACCAAGCACAGGGGTGATACTTATCTCTTCTTTTAGTTTCTTGAACATAGCTGTCATTTCCTCTGTCCAGTGCATTTTTTTTGGTTTGTTTTGCTTCTTTCATTCCCTGCAATAATGGTGCTATCGGTGAGCTGTAATCAAACACCTATTGTCTGACATAATTACAGAGGCATAAGAATTGTTGCATCTCTTTCACTGTCTTGGGCTATGTCTATTTCCTGATACATTCTGCTCTTTCTGGTATAACTCTTTGGCCTGAAACAGATATTATTTGGTGCAAGTAATGCACTTCAGGAACTGCCTATTGTACTTTATCTTTTTCAACTCTGTACCCTCTTTGCGCTGACGGTTAACAAATTGGTTGTATCTTTTCTGCACTGCTCTTCTGACTTATTAAGATGTCATCCACATAGTGTAGTAGCATTCTGTCACACTGGAAGTTTGAAAGGCCATTTTGACTACCCTGGTAAATATACTAGGGGACTCACAGTACCCCTGTGACAAATACAGAGTTCCCTATAGGTGAATGCTGTTAGGTATTGACTTTCAGGGTCTATGCGGACACTATAGAAAGCATTTTTCAAATCAATCACAGAGAAGTGTGTCACATCAGTTGGGCTGTTGTCAATAATATTGACGGATCTGGGACCACTGGAAACTCGGGTACCACTAGATCATTTAGTGGGTGAAAATCCTGTACCATCCTCCAGGTATCCCTCTTTGATTTCTTTACTGGGTATATAGGAGTATTACAGGGTGAAACTCCTGGATATAGTACCCCCTGCTTAACCGATGATGCAGTGGCGGCTCGCATAGGGCGTGCTGCGGGGCGGTAAGGCGGGGCAGGGGAGGGGCAGGGTGGGGGGGTAGTAAACTCGGACATAAGACGGAATGGAGGAAAGTAATTTAATAAATAAAAACTATTTACCTTGCGCTCGCTGCATCGCCAACTCGGCGATGCAGCGCGCGCAGGGGTGGGCTCAGAATTTGTTGTCCTTGTATCAAGTTATTTTGCAGGGGTGTGTTCTTTATGTGTTGTCCCTGCACTTGTATCTGCATCGCTTGTGCCTGCATGTCTGCTTTCTTGTTTTTGCACTCTCTTGCCATGTGGCTCATGTTATGACAGTAGAAGAATTCTATTGACTTTCAGTTGCCCATATTTCCTCTAAGACTTCCTCTTCACCTTCCACCACTTAACTGGTTCCCTCAGTAATTTTGCTGCTGTGGTTGCGACATTACCTTTTGGGGTGCCGCTGCAGCCAATATATCCCCTTCTGTTGCTGTCTTTTTTAATTTATGTTGTACAAGTATGGCAGCTGCTCTTTCATTTTCCATCTGTTTTTCTTTCCACTTTTCTACCTTCTTTGTGTAAAGGTGTACAATATGCGCCAGGATCTCCATCCAGTGCTTTGTTTCCAACCCCACTATATTCTCTAAATTGGCCTGCACATCTGTTGGTAGTCCCCTTTTTATTATGTTATAAAAGAATATAGTGCAACTGCCTTCATTCTCCCATGCTTTCCCTGTCTCTTGACTCTACCTCTCTTTCATTCTATCGACATAATCAGTCACATTTTCATCTGGTCTCATTGTCCCTACCATCATTCCTCCTATATCTGGTTTATTTGGATACCTTTTCCTGAGTGCTTCCCATATTTCTGATCTATAATTGTTGAATTGAGATCCATCAAACCTATTCTCTTTAAGTGGTACTCCTGGAATTCTAGCGGTTTTGAAAATATTGTCAGTTTGGCTCCGAATTAATCCACTGAATAGACTTTTTATGTCTCCTATAGCTAAGGTTATCCCTGCAGTATGTCTCTCAAAGCTACTGATCCACTTATCTGTCTCTTCTGACAGGGATGGTAACTTGTTTTTGAGTCCTTATTTGTCTATTTGTGGCCATGTGATATAATTTAACTGGCCTGCTCTTTTCTGAATTAATGGTAACTGCATTATTCTGCTATTTTTTAATGCATAGGTGTCCATATCATTAAATCCTTCTCTGCTGTGGATTCCTTGTTGAATTTGCATTCTAGATTGTAGACTTAAATACTTTTCCCAAACTGTTAGACATTTTTGCATGTAATCATAATTCTAGTCTGGGTCCCCCTCCCCACCTCCGATGCATCCTTCTGCTATTGCCATGTCATCTGGGTCAAATGATCCTTCCCTGGGCCATGGTCTTCTCTGTGGGACCTGTCCTTCAGTCCATCCAGCTAAATAATCGTAGAAGGGGTTCGAGTTCCTTGTGTCTGTACCTTTTTTTTAATAGATGTAGGATTTTGTACTTCTGATGTGTTTTCATATACTGCTGCTGGGGGCAGGAGATTTGGGTATATTACTACATATTCAGGGGGTGGGAGGGGGGTGCCGTGGTCCCTGCCTCTATGTCTTTATGATTATCCGTTTTTTAATCAGTGCCTCTTCTTGATTCTCAGAGCTGTTTTCAAATATAGACCATAAACTAAGAATGAACTCTCTTTTATTTAATTTCTTTCCTTTATATTTAGCCCTGATAAATTGTAGTGTGCGTGCTACGCGGTCTTTGTCAAAGGAACCATCTTTTGGCCATGAATGTGACTTTTATGTTGCTCCTTTGTGCCATTCTTGTTTATATTTGTTTATTCTTTTCTTGTCGCTTGGAAATGACTTTAGCATGTGTTCTAGGGGGACCCCATTTTAATCTTTAAATGTATACCTTTTTGAGTAGAATTGCGGGAGTCATTCCTTTTCCTATTCATCTTGCATGCCTGTAATATGTGTTGCATTCTATCTGTAGTATGCCTAAACTTTTTTTAAAGTATTTGATAGATGACTGTTTCTTTAGAGATTTTTTTTATGTATTTCAATATACTTGCTTATTTATTCTAAACTACATCTGATATGAACCATATCTGCAGAATGGTCTCATGAGTTTTCCGGTCCTCAATCAACTCACTCCTTTAGATTTACGTTCTCTTCAGATCTTCCAGACCTGGTCTCGGGTTGACTCTCTAACCTTTGAATAGGGGTTTGGTCTAAACCTAAGACCTATTTCTTCTCTCAGATCTGCTTTCCTCGCCAGCCTGTGGTGTGGAGCTCACCTATGCATACCTAGATGCCTTGTGCACATTTACCATAACAATTTTACTTTATCACAACCTTACTTAATTTGTTATAATTCGAGGAGTCCTCATTGGCCTCACCTTATGACAGCGACCACCTCAGGGGGAGAGCTACCCATGAGAATAGACAGACTTTTGATAAAAACAGGCGTCTGTTTACCTTCTCAGAGAAATGCACAGTCCTGGTTAGACTTAATTGAAGTAGAAAAAAAAGTGATCAAGTATAAAGGTTTTCTTTTACGTAGGATTGCCTCTCAACTCTCAAATTGGCTACAGCAGGTAGCCCTTTATATAGTGTATTTTTGCTGAATCATACATAATAATCACCCTCCTATGTTCATTGGTGCGATCATCTGACTATGTGTTATTTGTGCAATCTGACTACATGTTATTTGATTTATGCAGTCTGACCACGTGTTATTTGATATGTGCAATCAGATTACGTGTTCTCTTTCTAAAACCTCAGCACAAGCAGAGCGCATGCTCCTGATGCACCATATTATGATCGTCCCTATGCCTTATCTCTTCCTACCAAATTGACCTCAAATCTGGTTGGTTACAGGTATCCCTCCCCTGTGTTCCTCCGCTCACTCAGTCATTCTCTGGAGGAACTGTCAATACTGGTTTCTTTGTTCTACTAGAGACTTCTTGATTTGCTTGTTTCATTGACTACTGGCTGCCGTCAGTATGTATCAAAGGTTGCAGCTGTTCTCTCTTTGAGCTTGTCCACTGTAATTCATGAACTTGAAGCATTGGGCACACACTGCTGTCTAATCATGCAAATTTCTTTGTGGGTGCAGGTGAGATTTTTCAGTGGCACATTCTCTGGGTCCCCCTCCTCACTGTCTATACTAGCACTTTTTATCCTAACAAAGTGAACAAAACATTCCATTTGTTACAATTCCAGAAGTTGGTGATTGTTTGTTTCCCATCCAAGACTGCAGGCTAGCCATAGTGATAGTTGCACATGAAGGTGTGCTTCTGCACATGCAGGTGTGGTGGCCACCATTTCATTGCTACAGCAATGGTATTGGTAGCATGGTTTATCCAAACAGTCCAAGAACTATGTCCTTTGTTGTGATATTTGTCAACAAATTAAAACTTCCACTTTGACTTGTCCACTGCAGACAGACCTGTTGATTTTCTACAAACCTTTTGACTGCATTTATTTGGACCACTGTGGTCCTCTTAATTCAGATAGAGCGTTTACATTTATTCTTCTTGAAGCTGATTCTTACTCCAGGTTCCTCTGGGTGTGGCCACAACCTTCGGCTGCTGGTTGTACTGTTCTTAAAGATTTGCAAGTCTTTATCAGAACATATGCATGCATGCACTGCATTCCACTCGGACCAGGGCCCTTCTTTTGCCTCTAAGGTGTAAAGGGAATCTATGGCTTCCCTAGTTGTAGAGATACATTACTCTTCTCCATATCAGCTCGAGGGCAATTCTGTTGAATAGAGGATGAATCATGACTTAGAGCAGTCATTAACAGCTAGCGTATTAGGTACAGGGCATAGTTGGATCCACCACCTATGGGATACAAGGAGCACTTAATAATCTCCCTAAAAGATCTCTGGGTTGCCCTACCCCTTACAAGTTCCTTTTTGGCATCAAAATGAATGTTTTTAGACTTTGATGGTCCAGACATTGTGGTGGCCCCTTTGATGTAAATGATCATTGTGCTGTCTTACGGGATTTACAAAACTTCTGCAATGGCCAATCCAACAAGCAGTTGAAGACGTCTACCTCTGCAGGAATCAAGGAGCAACCAGCACCTTCTAGTTGGATTCCACAAGTTGGGGATCTCGTTCAAGAAAAGATTGCGGTAAAGAAGGAGTTTAGTTCATCATACTGTGCACTGGTGCCAGCCCTTGGCTTTCACACGCTTGGTTCCCGGACAATATCTGTATCTATATAATTCAGATATTGGCTTAGAGTGACATGCCAACACAAATACCAAATCATTGCACCAACTGAAACATCTCAAAGGCCGGTTAATTCACAGTTAATATCATTCTACATCAGGCTACTATGCCTTTAGCCACTGAATACAAGGCGATGAGGCAGCAACAGTAGTCTAAAATGGTGTTCTGGGCTATTCCGTCGACCACTTACACATGTTCTCACATAGGATGTAACCTCTACTAACTTTAGGCCTTATTGACATACACCATTTATTTATTTAAGATATTGGCTTAGAGCAACATACCAACACAAATGCCAAATCAGTGCTCCAATTGACTCAGCACATCATATAGGGCCTCAAGACGCCCTCTTTCACACTACAAGATGGCGCCGCTTTTACATTGACACACACAAATGCATGCATGCCAGCGGTTCATCACAATTGGCTCCAATATGCCTGCACATCACTTGCAGCACTTTCCATTGGTCGCAATTCAACCTTTGTTTCAACCCCACCTTCCAGTCTTGCGGCCACAACGGATCACCTGCTCTAATTTCAATGATTACCAGAACTTCATACCCTACTTGATCCTCTCTGCTCACTCCCGATCCAGGCGAGCAGAGAAGGGCAGATCTCTGGCACTCTCAGTGCAAGACCACGTGAGTACCAATGTGACTTTGAGCCTTACTTTGACATCACTTTCCTGTGCCTCCTGGAGGTCCTTCCCAGGCCTCTTTGATTTATTATATCCCTATTTTCATTACTGTTACTTTTTAACAGGTTACCAGCTGTGTGCTACCTTTTGCTTCTGACCTAAGGGGAGCTACTGATTGACCCAAAGAGTAAGATCCTTGCTCTCACCTGAGGACAACTCTTCATTCATTCTGTGCTGTATGTCTTAAAACAAGCTTGTCTCCTGTTTTTCCATGAGTGTCCATGTTATACCTGCTGCTCAGCCAGTGTGACTGTGGTGAGAGAATGTTGGTGAGTGGAATGTTGATGAGTGTGTGAGTCAGTTGGTGGATGGGCTGAGCAGCAGGAAGGCTGCTCCTGGTGGGGCTCTACGCTGTAACATCTTATCCTGAATAAACGTACATGGAAACTACTTGGATCGGACCTGCTTTTAATCAGTACATTTTGGCGACGATTTTGAAAAGAACCTGCGTAGGACATCTGGATGGTGGAAGCTATGACAATTGGAAACATTTTCCACTGAAATTTGAAGCCTGTAGCAGTTTCAAGGTAAAGGAACTTCTATTGAAACTAATAGCAGTGTATTTAATAGCAATCTGGCACCCCTGAGCCCCACCAGTGACCTGAAGATCGGTCTTCCCCAACCCAAGCGTGTCAGTTCCTGTTAGGCTTTCCATCTACCGGTCTGCTGCAACCGTGGGAAGTTCCCCTCAGTTTGCGTGGGGAAGAGCTTCTGGGGGAAGTGCAACGTTAAGAGGTGCCCGTGTTGTGAAGGACGTCTACTCTCCAGAGTCCATGTTCAACACACCGGTGTGTGGGAGAAGCTCTTGTGTCCCCAGAGCCCGTGTTGTCCCCAGAGCCTGTGTTGTCCCCAGAGCCTGTGTTTGAAAGTGTGATGGGGAACTGTCCTCTGAGTCCCTGTTCGGATCTGTAATGTTTATGAGGAGCTTAATGACCCCGTCTTCGTGTCAGAATTTGTGTTAAGGAGAGCAAGGACTATGAGGAGTCCCCAGTGTCTGCATCTTGGAAGAGGTCTACTAGGTCTGCTGCAGCTTGGAAGAGGTGTCCCCTCAGTTTGTGTAGGGGGGAGTGACCCGGGAAGAGCCACTTGGGAGGTTCTACAAACAAAGGAGTTTTTCTTCCCCTCCGTTTAAAAAAAAAAAAAAAAAATCTTTCAAAGTTTATCTGGCAACCGTTACCTACCTTCAACTGCCGTTTGTTCTCTCCAGCGCGAGTCCTGCCTCCAGCTCGCGCAGCGCCCTGCAGCTTCCACACTGTGCTGCATTGACGTGCCTGCAGCCACCCTGTTCTACGTCTTTCTGCATGCCGCCATCTTGTGTTTGGTGATAGCACGCAAACAATGGAATTGCGGTTTCAAACTAGAAGTCTAGCGAGACAAGTGATGTTTTTTCTGGAAGGTGTGCTGTACGGCATGTCTGCTACTGTCCGTCACCATCTTCGTTCTTCAACTGCAAGGCAGTCTGTTCCGCTGTTTCTTCTTCATAGCGAGGCGTTTACTGGGGTAAGGAGAGTGCAAAATCCCCAATTGTTTTTTTTTTACTGTTCGGCCCAGCGTCCAGCCACTGCTGCATCTACAATGACTTCAGTGACTCGCAATGGTTATCACATACACACTTTCATCCTGTCTGATTTCGCCAAAGTCTTGCAGCAAGTTACAGTAATGTAAGGATGGGGACAGTGCCATACTTTGGGTGAGAGGTCGCTCACCAGTGTTCTGTGCTCTGTCGGCTTTTATTTGTGCCCATTTCTTTTTGTCCTGTTCTTTCAATGATTTTGTCATAGTAAGCATTTTACATGCATTGTCTTCCAACAGGATTTCCTAATTTAGTGCTTAATGTGCTGTCTTTGATGATGAATGTTCAGGAATTTGTAGAGTGTGTGCGTGGAAGTACTCTGTGTTAGGACTGATGTTGTGGCAGTGGATGTGGTTTTTTATTCATATTTTAGTCAGGTGTACGGTGTATAGCTGTCCCTGAACACTGTTTATATGGTGTTAAAGTTAAGTGCATTAAGGGTTGAGTGCTGGAGTTGATTTTGTGCGTTACTGGAGATTAATGTTATTGGGAGTTGAACTTGTGTGTTACCGGGATTTTGCTCGGTATGAAGCCTGATTTTTGAAGGGTGTATGATTGGTTTTTTACTTACTACTTGTTTGGATGTTGAGTTGTGCATTTTCACTTGTTCCGTGTGGAGCGCCTTTCCACACGTACCACCCTAACTTCGGGTTTGGGTGAAGGGCTGAGACAAAGCCAGATTTTGAGGAGTGAGTGATTTCTTTCTGATTGCTGTTTTCCTTAAATTTTATTGGGTGTTGAGTTGTACATTTTGACATGTTCCATGTGGAGCGCCTTTCCACACGTACCACCCTAACTTCGTGTTTGGGTGTAGGGCTATGTTAAAGCCAGATTTGCAAAGAGTGTGCATTTTTGCCAGTGTCCACCCATGCTTTGGGCTTGGGTGAAGGGCAGCTGTGATGTCGTTGGTTCAGTGTGGAGCATCTTTCCACACTTTCACCCATGCTTTGGTTTGGGTGAATTTCAGTTGTTGTTGGTGGTTCGTTTCCTTCTACACCTTGTGGTTGGCACCCAATTTTACTTTTCTCATGTTTGCCTGGCCAGCCAGCATGTTTTAGGTATCTGGGTTTGTATGTAGTTTGTGGTGTGGTAGTGCTTGGATTTTTCTCTGGTAGAAAGGGAGATGGTGCATGAGTGTATTCTTATTATTGCACTTGTGTTCCTTTTCCTCTCTCTCATTTTCATTTCTTGTGCATGATATTTTCCACCTTTTGTCTTCATGCCGACGTTTCAGATCATTGCTACGTTGCTTATGTGTGGCAATGGTTCTGATACCATTCTGTTGCATGCTATTGTTTCTATGTCATCTTTTGCTTGCATCAGATTTCTTTGTTAATCTTTTAGAGTTCTTCTGTATTTAATATAAAGAAAGGAGATGTGTTATACCTGCTGCTCAGCCAGTGTGACTGTGGTGAGAGAATGTTGGTGAGTGGAATGTTGATGAGTGAGTGAGTCAGTTGGTGGATAGGCTGAGCAGCAGGAAGGCTGCTCCTGGTGGGGCTCTACGCTGTAACATCTTATCCTGAATAAACTTACATGGAAACTACTTGGATCAGACCTGCTTTTATTCATTACAGTCCACTTGCCTGTTTTGTGTGTTTGTATGTACACTTTTCACATCGCAGCGATTTGTCAGTGCCGATCATAGCATGAACATGTCTACCACCAGGAGACACGTTAAAGCATTGTGCAAAAATTGAGAAGCACCTGACCATGTATGATGACAACTGGTTTTTCTAATGTCTTTTCATATTTCTTGTTTTGGGTTGGACAATCATTTATTAAGGTATTTTCCTGTATGGGAATACATAACACTATAAATCACTTCCTAGGTGTGGGGTAGGGTTCTTTTCTAGGTCCTGAGGCAGGTCAAAGGATCAGGCTGGAACATTGGGCTTCCTTCATCACTTTTAACCCTGCCAAGGTAACCACCACATTAAAACATAATTTGGTATCCCTTAGACAGTTTTAGCTTCACTTCACCTTTCCTCATACACTCACACCACCCCACATGTTCTACACCGTTACACAAGCATACTTCACTATAGCTAAAAATAAAAATATCTTCACACCCTTCACGGGGCCTGTGAAGGTTTTCCATCCTGGCCGAACATCGATGACCCCTCCAACATGGCGGACAGTGGACCCCAAACAGGAAGTGCACTGAGCGGTCTAGACGCTCATTCCGGAACTGACAAGCCGGTAGCAAAACCTGGAGGAGGGGCTAAAAATGCTGTGTCCGTACTGAGGGGGAGAGCGGAGGAGGAAGAGAGACGAGAATCGGAGGACAGCGTGAGCCCAGGACAAGCAGAGGAAATCCCTGAATCCGAAGATCCGAAGGCGGAAGAAGCAGCACGACGGCGGGACCTGCCCAGACCTGAGGAAGAGACCAATAAGGACGACCGCTCTGGGAGCAGCGCCCTTGAGTCCAGTACTCCAGCAGGGGAAGTGGAGGCTGCGACTCCCCTCCCCACGGCCCAGGAGGGTCGTGGGTCCAGGCAAGTGCCAGGCGCCTTGTTGTTTCGGGGTTGGGGGGCGGGAAAACAGGGCACAGCACGATAATTCACCAATCCCTTCCCCCACTTAGGCACCACACGGGTAGGATCAGGTGGCGGCAGCACTACCCCTTCCAGCTTTCAAAACCCCAGGAGAAAGACCTGACATTTCTTTGTTCTTTTGTTGTTTTCCGGTTCCCCATCCGAGGAGACGGACCCCTTCACCTCAAAGGCGACCAGACCTGGAGCGCTCCACAGCCGAAGACAGCCAGAAGGCCCAGGAAGGACTCGCCGCAACCCCCCCCCCCAGTCTCAGAGACACTCGAGGACAACCCCTCCTACAGTTGTTTATTTTCTTTGTGGACTCTATTCCTCCTTTGATGAGACGAACCCTCTGTGCAGAAAAGCCCGGGAAGCACTGGGCCTAACAGAGAAAGGAACCCCACAAATAAAGGGTCTTATCACTCCTGCCATAAGACTATCGTGTTTTTCTCAGGGGTCAGAGGGACAACAGGCCACGTCCGGGGAGGAGCGCGGCTACAGGGCCCTTAGGGGATTACAGCGCAGACCCTATAAGGAACACCCCATATAATGAAGCATGGCATGCTTTTGGATGTATGAGGGTTCCTAGAAATAATCTTAAGGATCCCCTTGACTTTGTCCACCTTTTCTTCTTCTTTTTTTTCTTTCTGGTATAGGAACAGTACCTCCATACCTTAGTGTCACAGTGGCTTCATTTTGTACAGCTTCTCCTTCAATTTTTTTATAATTCTCAACTCAAATGTACCATATCTTGGAAAACTCAAAGGACTATTCTTTTCAGTAAACTTGCACGATTGACAAAGCCACAAACATGTATGCTATCCCAATTTCGTTGTCATATAATGTGCAGGTGTTGCAACATCACCTCTCACAAAGTTTTTACTCCTTTAAGACATTTCATGAATTTCATAAAGTTCAACAACAAATGGTTCAGTAATGCAATTCAAAATTCAGTACTTTGATTCTATTCCAGAATCATCAAATTTCCTTCTCCAATACTGTCACAGTTTTAATTCTTGAAAACTGGTTAACCAATCTCAATGCGGTACTTAAACAACAACTGACCAATCACAGTGCGATACACTGTGTCGTCATAAACCAACCAGAGCGCGGCATACACAAACGAACCAATCTCATTGAAGCACACTATGATGTATGATCTCACTCCTTATAGTGGTTCACCCTCCATTACAATTTCTCTCATGCACACAATTCTACAATCTTAAACAAATGTAAATAATAAATCTTTGTCTGCTCTACTAAAGAAAACAAAAAGGCAACTCAACAATCGGAATATTATGTTTTTTACACCTTCTGACTTTTCACACACACACAAGATTTTTTAACAAACAAATGAAATTTTGACCAGTGGGAAATCACTCTAATCAATGTAGCTTCACCCTTTTCACAATTAGGTTCTGCCAACATCAACCAAATTTTAGTACAATCACAACAGATCATTATAATTCCTACCTCAAATGTGTAGTCAATGGTACCTCACGATCTACACCACAAAATCTTAGCAGACAAGAAAACCATACACTTATCTACGCCGAGCCTAATAACCTCTTCAACTTCTTCACAATAGACCCATAAACATCACCAAGTCATTCAACATGTGTACTCTAATTCTAATCAATAAAGACAATATTAAAAACACTTTTCACAATGCAATCCTATTAATACTCACAACTCCAATACATCAACCTTTTCAAAAATTTTTACCTTGTCAGTCCTCAAGTTCTGGGCATTGGGCTTTGGGACAAAGGTATAACTCTAACTTGGGCAAGTATTTAGAGCTCCTCTTCTCAGAATTAACTGTCCTCTGCTACCAATTTTTCTGGAGTGGGAATCAGTTTGAATTAAAGCTGGTTTACCATTCGACACAGGGCTGATCCCCGCTGTAACCAATAGGTCAATAGACTTTGGCCATTGTATTTGAGAAGATCAGGAGCAAATCATTGCATAAATAATAGTCACAATTTCTATCTTAAGTCTAGTCAATAATGAGAGTTAATTAAATTTTTAAGGGTTTTATCACTTAGAGTTTAGTACATCATCTTTATTCAACGTCATAGGTTTCATTCCGATTAGTTTCAATAATCAATCATTTACAGAAATTGATAAAAAGCAATCCTTAATTTAAATTATAATAAAATGCATTGCAGTGTTCCATAAACAGACCCCCTCAGAATTTCACGATTTTGCGAATCGCAATATTAACACAAAATCAGCTGATGTGTGCGATGCCTGCATTTTCTTGTTCAGGGCCTGAAAAATGTAAACAAAATGTCTTCTTGCATGTTGCTTTAGACACAGGCTATCTGTTGCCTCTGCATATTCTCTGCCTTAACGTAAAGACAGCAGAGCAGTCTCTTGCTGCCTGCCTGCCCAAAGATGTCTCTTCAAGCAATGCCACAATGTACCTGTTTAACACGGTCCTCCAACACTACTCCTCCTTCTCACTGCTTCTGAATTTGCCTCAGGAGTGGGGGAGCCTCTGTATTTTTTTTTAAGAATTTCCAGAAAACCAGAACAGCTTTCCACTTCTAGCGTGCTGTGATATTATTTGAGTTAACCTTTGGGCAATAAAACATTGCCTCACGAGAGGAGAGAATGAGGACGCCACCCTTTCTATAATACTCTTGGTTGTTTTCCGTGACTGCAAGGATGTCAGCGCTTTAACTACACAAACATTATGCTGTGATCCTGAGTGCTATGAGGCAAGGTCAGTGAATGTAGGGGCGAGGTAAAAAAAACAAAATGTTCTATAACCCCATTGTTGGTTTTTCAACTTACTCTCCCGGTGTCATTAAAAAATGAATGTGACCTGGTGTAATGTAACTGGGTCTCACATACAGATTGCGCTATATATAAACTGCAGGAAAATGCACAAAGAGGTAAAAACAAAGCATTCACATAAAAAAGAAAATTTAAATACCCTTTTAGTGGCTGATATGTACAAAATGAAACCAGAAAACCCGGATAAATCGCAGCTTACCGCTTAAATTGTGTGATTTTCGCAGATATTTTATTTCAGCAAAGCTCCTTTTTCTTCAATAATGCTTAATAAAGTACTTTCAAATAGGTGAGTTCAGAATACCAGTTGAACAAAACCTATTGTTCAATAGACCTATAGTTTAATAGACTGAAATGTTCCTCTATAATAACCAGGGCCATGTACATGCCAACTGTCTTGCCCCTTAGTTCCCTTATGGTTCATGTTTAAAAACTATCACTTTTAATAATTATTTCTTAGTGCAGAGCTACAGCGTGATATAGTAATGTCAAAACTTCCACATGTCAAAACACTTTTTTTATTAATTTTGAAGAGACCCTGGCATATTTTATGTGATGTTTGTTATATGATTTACATAGCAAACGCTTTCTGGGCTCGGCTCGTGAACAGGCTCTAAGATCCGAGCCAGAACCTTGGATAAACTCTCCCTGTTAATGTGTAAGCTGATGCTGCTAGCTTGCTAACCAGACCATAGTGCCAGTGCCCTGATCCTAAATTGCATGTCGAATTGACTGTACCCAATTGGAAATGGCTAACTTACCTGTAAGTCCCTAGTGAATGATGCCCTGGTACCCAGGGCATGAAAGTTAGAAGGGTACATCAGGGCTTCCAGCACTGATTGTGCCACCCTGGTGGTCGCCCAAGTAAAATGAGTCCCCTACTCCACCACTGCAGACTGGTAGAGCAGTCGTGCACTGCTAGCGCAACTTTGCTATTGAAAGCAGTGACAAAGCCTCCACCTATCCTGGACATGTGTGTAAGTCACCCCTCTGGCAGGTCTACTGAGCACTAAAGGCAGGGTGCAACATATGACACAGGCAGGACATGTGCTTCACATGTCCTGGCAGTAAGACACACAAAACTACTGTTTTACTGTGGAAAGGCTTGGTTTCCCAATTGGCAAGTGCATGGTTATATGCTGACCCTTCAGCTGTACTATCTCCTAAATGACGCACCCAAAGTGGGCACTTCAAGGTATCAAACTACTCTTTAAGCCCGACTTGTATCTCAAGTCGAAATTAATGTAACTTGTTGCAGTGTGCAGCTTTATCAAAACTGCCACTTTGTTGCCTTTAAAACCCCTGTGCATTCCTGGGCACACATGGAACCGGCTCCATGAGATAGCTTTCTGCCCTCCTGGAAAGACGTGCTAACGGCTCCCAGGAAGTCGAACATTGACGGATTGCAGGCAAGGGAGGTGTCACCGCCCTCCTGCAGGAAGCCACTTGGGTGTTAGCCTCAAAAGGCAGGCTTTAAAGGTGAAGCTGACTGTGATGTGTTGCACCAGGGTAGAGAGCTGCCCTATTATTGAGGTAGACAGCCTGGCACAGGAAGCAGAGAGGGGAAACCAATTCCCAAACCATATTCCCCCGGGGCGTGTAGCCCTAAAGTAGCCATATCCTAGGGGTGTGCTAGTGAGGTCTGTACACCCTGAAAGGGGTCTTGCCATCTGGGGAGAAGGCAAAACAGTGCATCCTGGGATAGCCACATGCCACACTCCACAGGAAGTGGTCACCAGGTGGGAGGGAACCTGGTAGCCCATTGGCTTCCAACTGCATTCTGCCCTGAGGGCACCCCATGAGCATAAAGAGGGCACCCAGATCTCAGATCGGAAGAAGGACCGAAGTACTGCCCTGCTGCACCGAGGGACCAGCAAAGAGAGGCTGCATCGATGAGTACTGCACCTGCTGCACCTGGCGGCTAGCAAAGAGAATGGACTGTGCATGCCATGTGCTGCTCAGGGTAAAGTCATCTCTCGAACCCCAGTCAAGCAAAGAGAATTCCAAGGGCCAGCTGACTGGCCTCCTGTGTGCAACACAGGGACACAACAGCTGAAGAAGCCTCCTGGGGCAAGTTGGAGGCCAAACTTTTCAAGTCGCAACCACCCCCACTGTGCAGCACTGAAGAGCAAGACCCAATGAACAGAGTTGCACCCGAGTTTGCTGAGCCCGAGAGGGCTGTCAAAGAGTTGCTGGGACTCTCAGAAGGAGCGTTTTTAACCCAGGAAGGATTGACCGGTGATCGGAATTCGGCCAGAGCATAGAAGACTTCATGGGACAGCCAGGACCCCCCTCATCATCTTTGTGGACCGAGGAATCCCTGCAGGGTGATCCCCATCGACCGCATCGCATCCACAGCATCCTTAGAGCATCTTCAGCATCCTTTGTCCCTTGCATCAGGACCAGCCAATAGGAATCTGTTGCAATGCAGATAAAGTGTCTGGACCTGTGAAAGGACTGCTCCTCCTGTGAAGGAAACTGTTCTTGAGGACCCTGCTGGTCGTGCTCACTAGCTCCCTGCTGGAGTTGGTCGCCTCAAGTATTTCCAACTGAATGCATTGACACTTAACTAAGTTTTCCGTAAAAGAGTTTCTAACTGTTCAATTCGTTAACTTTGCCAAGGCTTGTTCCCGGTTGAGTGAAAATGCATTGATTTATTATAACATAACAGTGTATTTGTAAACTGCACGCTCACTCAGAAGGGCATTGTGGTGCTGAATAACAGATGTTTGTTGTTACCCAATTTAATGGTACTCATTTTATTGACCTCAAAAGGATGAAAGGCTGAGTGGACCAGCCGTGATCCGAACCTGTGACTATGAGGTCAAACACAGGCTCCTACAGTGGATGCATTAGTCCACTAAGCCACCAGATCCAGCACTGCTTGCAAAATCTATATCTTTGGAATCTTCTGGTGGATCTTTCTATTCTAGTGTCTAAATTCTTATAAAGATGCAGCCTATTTTTATAAATTGATGTTTGATTTCTTGAATGTTGCATCAATTTCTTTTTCAATATTCCTCACTACTGTTTAACCCTCTATGGGAATTTTGTCTGTAGATCGATTATATACCGTGACTCTAGTCTACGCAGTTTTTCAATCTATCTCCACCTCTTATATGGTCTTTCACATGATCTAAGCCATAATACTGTAACACATTTCTATTACTCAAGTGTTTCTCAGCATAATGTCTTGCCACTGGGTATGATGCATCGTTCTTAGCTATCGCCCTTAGATGTTCCAAAATCCTGATTTTCAGGGGGTGGATAGTGCTGCTGATGTAGCATAAGCCACATGGACAGACTAGACAATAGACCGCATAGGGGGTGCTACAGCTCAAAAATATGGTTATGGGTCTTTTCAAATTGATGTCAGGAATGTTGTATGACAGAACTCTCTTGCTGTTGGTGCAGGCTTTGCACTTTCCGCACGGAAAGAATCCCCGCATTTCCTTCAGAGTTCCCATCTCTCGTGGTTGCTTCTCTAAATGACTGCGAACTAGCATATCCTTTAAAGATCTAGCCTTTTTAAAAGTTACTAGTGGAAATGTCGGAATATCTTCACTTATGACATTATCTGTTTTTAAGATATGCCAATTCTTTCTCATTGTGCGTTTCAAAAAATTAGCCTCGGCTGAGTAGGTAGTGATCATCCTAAACTTCCCTTCATTTGCATCACTGAACCCTCTCTTTCGACTTTTCTTGTCTTTTAACAGTTGTTGCCTAGGGATCTCTCTCACTTTTTGAAGTGTGCTTTCTAAAAGGGCCGAGTCATAACCCCTCACCTCAAATATAGCCAAACTTTCTTTAGCTGCAACTTTGAAGTCACATGTTCTAGAGCTATTTCTTTTTCATAGTAATTCTCCATAGGGTATGCTCTGTTTTAATTTGGATGCATGATTACTGGTTGCAAATAAAGTTGAGTTACCCGCTGTTGTTTTGCGGTACAGGGCTGTATTTAATTGACCTTCTGACACGAACACTTTCAGGTCAAGGTAGTCCACTGCCACTGGACTCACTATTCCCGAAAAGTGCAGATTCAGATTGTTCTCATTTAACTCATCAATGTATCCTCGTGCAGATTCAGGAGTGCCCTCCCACACAATGAAAAGGTCATCTATATATCGATGCCAAACTATAGCACGACCTTTGCTTTGCCCTCTCACATAGGTTCTGGACACCTGCTCCTCCCACCAGCCAACGAACAAGTTCGCGCAGCTGGGAGCGAAGCAGGTGCCCATCGCCATACCAGAGATCTGCCAAAAAACTTGTCTTCAAATACAAAGATGTTATTTGTGAGGCAAAATGTCATAAACTCAATCAACATAGCATTGTGTTCAGCAAACCGTAATTGTCTCTTATTCAAATAAAATTGTATAGCTTTTAGACCATCGTCATGATTTATGCATGTGTATAAACTAGTGATGTCCAACACCACTAGTTGATACGAAGGGTCCCAAGTTATGTTATCAATCTTATTCAAAAAGTCTTTTGTGTCCTTAACGTATGAGTCTAGTTCCATCACAAATGGAAAAAGGAAATAGTCAATAAACATAGATAAATGTTCCGTCAGGCTCTCCTGTGATGACACAATTGGCCTACCTGGTGGATGCAGGCTGTCTTTATGGAGCTTCGGAATATGATAAAAGGTAGCTATGACTGGATTGCTGTTACGTAAAAATAAATGTTCTTCTGTCCCCAGCATAGATTTGTTGTACCATTTCCTTATCAAAGTCTCATAACCAAGCACATTTTGTTGGTAATCCTTTTGTGTGGTCGGTATATAGTATTGATTATCTGACAATTGTCTCAAGGCTTCTTCACGGTATTGCATCCTCGTTTGCAACACCACGTTTCCGCCTTTATCTGAAGGCTTGATTACAATCGACGTATCCTGAATTAGACCATTCATGGCCTGTTTCTCTTCAATCGTCAGATTGTCCTTCCTGGGACTTCTGGAGTTTTTACATCTGAACTTAAGTAGATCATTAACCATAGCTTCAGAGAAGACGTCTATCGCGTCGAATGGCATCTGCGGTATAAATGTAGATTTAGGTTTAAATGGACTTTCTTCCATTTCTTGATCAATCCCTACTTGTACCGCTCGCATCGCTATGTCCTCCATAATACCGGATTGATTATCCAGAGTTGTATGGAGATTGTGTAAAAGTTCCACTGCTGATAGATCATTGCAGGTTAAAAGATCAGTTGCTGTGATCCTTGCAGATGGTGGTTTAGTCTCTTTCAAAGTTGGCCTCAATTTGAAGTATTTATGTAGCTTCAGTTTCCTTATGAAGCAAAAGAGGTCAATTCTTGTTTGTGTGAATTCCAGGCAGTTCGTCGGGCAAAATGTTAATTCCAAAGTTAGAACCTTCGTCTCACTTGCAGATAGATGTTTTGGTGTAAGATTGACCACTGTTAAGTTGTTATTTTCTATTGCCGTTTGTTGAATTTCTTTTTCCGGGCCCCCCAGGCGGGTGCTCTTCCCCTACCTCTTCCTGCCCCAGCCTGATCTGCGTGTTCTTCGGTGGGTTGTTCGGGTGGTTTTGTTGGTGACTTCGAAGTTGCAGCTAAAGAAAGTTTGGCTAGATTTGAGGTGAGGGGTTATGACTCGGCCCTTTTAGAAAGCACACTTCAAAAAGTGAGAGAGATCCCTAGGCAACAACTGTTAAAAGACAAGAAAAGTCGAAAGAGAGGGTTCAGTGATGCAAATGAAGGGAAGTTTAGAATGATCACTACCTACTCAGCCGAGGCTAATTTTTTGAAACGCACAATGAGAAAGAATTGGCATATCTTAAAAACAGATAATGTCATAAGTGAAGATATTCCGACATTTCCACTAGTAACTTTTAAAAAGGCTAGATCTTTAAAGGATATGCTAGTTCGCAGTCATTTAGAGAAGCAACCACGAGAGATGGGAACTCTGAAGGAAATGCGGGGATTCTTTCCGTGCGGAAAGTGCAAAGCCTGCACCAACAGCAAGAGAGTTCTGTCATACAACATTCCTGACATCAATTTGAAAAGACCCATAACCAAATTTTTGACCTGTAGCACCCCCTATGCGGTCTATTGTCTAGTCTGTCCATGTGGCTTATGCTACATCGGCAGCACTATCCACCCCCTGAAAATCAGGATTTTGGAACATCTAAGGGCGATAGCTAAGAACGATGCATCGTACCCAGTGGCAAGACATTATGCTGAGAAACACTTGAGTAATAGAAATGTGTTACAGTATTATGGCTTAGATCATGTGAAAGACCATATAAGAGGTGGAGATAGATTGAAAAAACTGCGTAGACTAGAGTCACGGTATATAATCGATCTACAGACAAAATTCCCTAGAGGGTTAAACAGTAGTGAGGAACTGGTATCACACTTGGGTGTCTAAAATGTGATTTCAGATATTTAGGTAATATCTGTTCGTTTCCCCGAAGCTGCAATGGAATTTTTTTAAATACAGGTATATAGTCACAACAGCGATTTGCCGATTCACGGCAATGAGTTCATAGTATTTGATACATTTGTTGGGCAAAAAATCCATTAGATAATTGGAGTAGTACAGTGAGTCACGTATTCATTGTATTATGTAATATTATGAATTTGTGGATTCTATTAAGAATCGGAGGATGGAAGAAAATACAACATATTAAGTGTTTTCTCTACTGTACAATACTGTGATATCTGGCCACATAAATATAATTGTGTTGTCAAGAAATGTTAAGTTGTTTAATTGTATGGATAGATGTCTCGATCCAGGCATTTAATAGTATGTTGTTGACAATTACCTGTGACATGTCAATGAATTGATAGAAAAAGGGTAACAACTATGCAGTGGACCTTGGCCGATCCACGGCTTGATGATTTTAAACAAAGGACGATGTACACTATTTGAATTAAGTATGCACGAGAAGCGCATTAAATAATTTTAGTAAATTGCGAAGAACGTGGAACACGGCAATAGATTTCAGAAACGCCCAAAATGTATTAATCAGTTCCACGTTAATAATTCTACCGTGTATATCGTAAATTCTTGATTGTGAAAGAATTAAGGGTGCAACTGTGTACACGTTTACTTTGTAAGGCATTAGCATCTGTAAGAATAATATGTATATGCTACATGTTAAAAGATGGCGCGACATTTTGAACGCTTTCTGTTGGGTCCATTGCGTCCATTGTTGATGTTTACCCTTTGAAGTAATTGATTAAAAGACGGCTGCCCGCGGTGTGTTGGTAACACCGAAGAAGGCAGACCGCCGAAACGCGTTTGTTCACAGAATAAAAGATCCTTTGATAACGCCACCCGTGAGTGCTCATTTTCCCCGTATATGGGGAATTTGGAGCTATTATAAATATATATATATATATATATATTTATTTATATATATATATACATATATATATATACATGAACCACCAATCCCGTTCCCTGGATAAAAGACAGGTTTGACACAGCGTGAGTTGGCTCAGGATGAGGTCTTTATTACCACCAGCAAGCACATTGGAATAGGGTCCTCTGATTACAGCAACTGGCAGACGCGTTTCGGCGGATGCCTTCTTCTGTGCCAGTATTCATGCTTTGAAAGTTCAATTCAGTTTTCGCTGGGTTTTTTTACGTGCTGCTCAGGGGGCTATTATTGGCTCGTTGGAATCAGCATAGAGAGAGGACTGGGAAAGTTCCGAAAGTAAGTACTTTCCTCTCTCTTAACAATCTCCGGTGTACAACAATGCGCACAAGATCCTGCCGTCACAAATCCAGGTAGCTCAACTCGCAAGCCTAGTACAGTGACTGGCTCATGCATCCGATAATGCACTGACAAACGCCAGCCGTTGTGCTATCCTTCTTTTGCACATGCAGGGTCACTGGTGGTTTGCCTCACCGAAAGCCAGCTCAATCAGCAGTAATCTGCTTCTCTCTCCCCAATGCCGCAACTGCTCACGGCCGGGGGGGCACCACGTTGTGCAGTCCATGCACCATCACCACCATTTGCCGGCTAACCGCGGTGCGCCTGATCTAGAGGCGTGCCAAGATACAGAGCCGACCTCTGTCACACATGAACCACCAATCCCGTTCCCTGGATAACAGACGGGTTTGACACAGCGTGAGTTGGCTCAGGATGAGGTCTTTATTACCACCAGCAAGCACATTGGAATAGGGTCCTCTGATTACAGCAACTGGCAGACGCGTTTCGGCGGATGCCTTCTTCTGTGCCAGTATTCATGTTTGAAAGTTCAATTCAGTTTTCGCGGGGTTTTTTACGTGCTGCTCAGGGGGCTCTGATTGGCTCGTTGGAATCAGCATAGAGAGAGGACTGGGAAAGTTCCGAAAGTAAGTACTTTCCTCTCTCTTAACAATCTCCGGTGTACAACAATGCGCACAAGATCCTGCCGTCACAAATCCAGGTAGCTCAACTCGCAAGCCTAGTACAGTGACTGGCTCATGCATCCGATAATGCACTGACGAACGCCAGCCGTTGTGCTATCCTTCTTTTGCACATGCAGGGTCACTGGTGGTTTGCCTCACCGAAAGCCAGCTCAATCAGCAGTAATCTGCTTCTCTCTCCCCAATGCTGCAACTGCTCACGGCCGGGGGGGCACCACGTTGTGCAGTCCATGCACCGTCACCACCATTTGCCGGCTAACTGCGGTGCGCCTGATCGAGAGGCGTGCCAAGATACAGAGCCGACCTCTGTCACACATGAACCACCAATCCCGTTCCCTGGATAACAGGCGGGTTTGACACAGCGTGAGTTGGCTCAGGATGAGGTCTTTATTACCACCAGCAAGCACATTGGAATAGGGTCCTCTGATTACAGCAACTGGCAGACGCGTTTTGGCGGATGCCTTCTTCTGTGCCAGTATTCATGCTTTGAAAGTTCAATTCAGTTTTCGCTGGGTTTTACGTGCTGCTCAGGGGCTCTGATTGGCTCGTTGGAATCAGCATAGAGAGAGGACTGGGAAAGTTCCGAAAGTAAGTACTTTCCTCTCTCTTAACAATCTCCGGTGTACAACAATGCGCACAATATCCTGCCGTCACAAATCCAGGTAGCTCAACTCGCAAGCCTAGTACAGTGACTGGCTCATGCATCCGATAATGCACTGACGAACGCCAGCCGTTGTGCTATCCTTCTTTTGCACATGCAGGGTCACTGGTGGTTTGCCTCACCGAAAGCCAGCTCAATCAGCAGTAATCTGCTTCTCTCTCCCCAATGCCGCAACTGCTCACGGCCGGGGGGGCACCACGTTGTGCAGACCATGCACTGTCACCACCATTTGCCGGCTAACCAAGGTGCGCCTGATCGAGAGGCGTGCCAAGATACAGAACCGACCTCTGTCACACATGAACCACCAATCCCGTTCCCTGGATAACAGACGGGTTTGACACAGCGTGAGTTGGCTCAGGATGAGGTCTTTATTACCACCAGCAAGCACATTGGAAAAGGGTCCTCTGATTACAGCAACTGGCAGACGCGTTTCGGCGGATGCCTTCTTCTGTGCCAGTATTCATACTTTGAAAGTTCAATTCAGTTTGAAGATGCACTCTGGATCGGATTCTCGTAAAGGCAATCGGCTTCTCTTCCCTCCGGATAATTGATGTGGCCTTACGCGTTTCGGAGCGGCATGCTCCTTGCTCACAGGCACTTAAATGTGAAGGCGCAGAAGAATGAAGGGATTAACTCGAACAGCATGTAATTTATTAAACCCTTCAATGGGCAACCGAGTTTCGAGAACCCGATCCCGACCATGCTAAAGGAATGGGGTGAAAGTAACCTCGAGGCTTCAATGAATCTTGTCCGTATACTCATTAAGTATGCTGAGTGTGATCGTTTAGATTTAATAAAAGAAATCGACAAAATAAATGATGAATTAAGCAAGTTGGAGCCCAATGAATATATTACTAAGACCAGGAAAGAAATACAGGAACGTCTTAAGAAGCAGGAAGAAAAAATCAAACTCCGTAAAGTGTATACATTTGCGCGAGATCGAGCTGATTACGAGCAGGGCCAGATCTATACGTTTGCTCGTAAATACGTGAACGCTAAGAAGCTAAAGCTAAATACCGAATCCAAAAAAGGTGCTGAAACCGAACTGCAACAAAATGCAGGCACATCTAAGGACTCGTTGTCAATTTCAGACGGAAATTCCCTAACTAGCAATACAGGCTCAGAAAGTGGCAGCATGAGCACTGCTAGTGGAACAATGGAAGGCAGACGACTTGGCCTAGGGGAAGAGATTGCTTTTTTAGCTACAGACCGCCGGAACACACTAAGACCGCGAAAACAAAAGCAGCAATTAGAAAGCGCAGAAACGCAAAAAGGAGAGACAGACGTAAAAAATACAAATCAAAAACCAAAAAGAAGATATTGGCGCAAATGAACTTAATGGAAGATAAAACTATCATTAATCTTTCCACAATGGAATTAACAGATACAGAAAAACAAGTGCTAAGATTGGGACTTTCATTCTGTCCACCCAATGATTTTAATTATGCACAAACGAGAGTTGATATGTTCACCTACATTCGCAAACTGAAACTCAGAAAGTTTTTTACGATCAAAAACGGCCTGGAGGCAAATCGAATAGAACAACAAACACAGCAAGGCAATAATAGCAATCTACAAGTTTCTGATATTCCTGTATTGCTCTCTGCACAAACACAAAACGCTGAGACCAACAGTGACAATGAGATCTACAGATCAGTAAGCTCTACTCAGGAGCAGCTCCTACAAATGGAAATTACGCAACGAGGGGCGGGTAGTAGCCCGTTTAAATTAAAATCTACATTCATTCCATCTATGCCTAAAGACTCAATAGACATATTTCATGAGAGAGTGACAGAGGACATTAAGAAACTGTACCATCGAGTGAACCACAAAAAACGGAAAAAGAAATACAGAGAGATTGAATACATCAACTTAACCAACAACTTTAGTAAAAATCATGAGGTGGTTGTCACAAAATCAGATAAAGGAAGCAACATCGTGATATGGCCAAAATCAGATTATGTCAAAGAAGCACAAAGGCAACTCTCAGATCAAGAATACTATGGTAAATCCAACTTAAAAGAATACAACAAAGCAAAGGAATCCCTGACTAAAAAACGTTACCAGTTCAAACGGGATGGTCTTATATCAATAGAGGAATTTAAATTTTTGTGGGTGGAATATCCAGTGATTCCAATAATTTACTTTATCCCGAAGATCCACAAAAACATCAGCCCAATTCCAGGACGACCGATAATATCAGCCATCAACAGTATGGGGGAACACATATCACAATATGTGGACTATTTCCTTCAAAGTTTGGTCAAAGATCTCCCTACATACATAAAGGACACAGGAGATTTTTTTAAAAAGTTAAAGGCATTCAGTGGGAAGCTGACATGATGTTTATAACTTTGGACATAGAGTCATTATATACTTGCATAGACCATCAAATAGGACTCATGGCGGTCAAATACTTTTTAGATACCAGACCAGTAGAATGTTATGAACACAACAAAATGTTGATGGAATGCATATCATGGTGCCTCAACAACAACTACTTTATGTTTGGAAGTGATATGTACAAACAACTGAGGGGGGTTGCCATGGGGGCCTGCTTCTCTCCCAGCTATGCCTGTTTGATGGTAGGCTGGTGGGAGGAGCGGGCTCTCAGGGCTACACACTCAGACATGTACGCCAGGCATGTGAAATACTGGCTCCGTTATATAGACGATGTTTTCATTGAATGGCAAGGAAATGAAGAACGTGCCACTCTGTTCATTAATAGCATTAATGATAATTCTGCAAATCTAAAATTCACCTCACATGTTAGCAAAGGGAGCATCGAGTTTTTAGAAGGACATATTGCTACTACTCTACACAGAAAAACAACAGCAGGAAACTCCACGCTCCATGCTGACAGTGCACATCCCAAACACCTGGTACGGAGTATACCCTATGGGGAACTCCTGAGAATAAAAAGAATATGCAGTACCAAACAAGATGAAGATGAGTGGACACAGGAGGCAGTAATGAGATTTAGACACAGAGGGTACAGTGAGTCAGTCCTCAAGGAGGCGGTAGCCAAAGTGGCCCTAAAATCTAGAGAATCACTGTTGGAACTGAAAAACAAAATCATAGATGATTCTCAGGAAATAAATGCACCTAGACTCATCCTAACTTATAACCAGCAGGAAAGACAAATAAGGTCAATCATCAAACGGAATTGGCCAATCATTCTCACAGATGCAGTTGTGGCACCAAACCTAACAGATAATCCCACTATCACTTTCAGGAAGGGTGTCTCTATGAGGTCCCAAATTGTCAAGAGTAGCCCTGAAATTCACTCTAAAAAAATGTGGCTACAGCCAAGACAAGGGTTCTTCAAATGTTCAACATGCAGAGCATGTAAATTTGGAGAAAATACCATAAAGTATATGACCCCTTTCAGTCCCACTGAAACTTTGATCAAAGGCAGCTACAACTGCAGAACAGAGTACGCTGTATATGTTCTGACGTGCACCTGTGGCCTAAGATACGTGGGAAGCACAAAGCTACAGGTGCATGTCAGAATATTGCAACACCTACGAGCGATCGTAAATAACGATACAGCGTACCCAGTTGCCAGACATTTCAGGCTTGAACACAATAATGACTTAAAATGCCTGAAATATTTTGTCATTGCGGTGGTTTCCATCCCTCATAGAGGAGGGAATAGGGAACGGTCTTTGCGCCAACTAGAATCTCGCATGATTCTAGAGCTTGATAGCAGATCTCCCAAAGGGCTTAACAACACGGAGGATTTGCACAATTTCCTGTAACGTGGAAAATTAGATCTAATACTCAATAGCGATCATGTAGACAACGCTGCCCGTGTCCATAGCTCATGTAACAGTACGAAGGAATTGGACATATAAGAATGAATTAATTCAGGCATGATGTGGCATAGGTATATGCACAAATTGGTTTTCAGCTGCTAATCCACTGTTTTTAATCCCATTGTCTTTTAACTTTATAGTTTCTTAGCACTAGCAGTTTATAGCTTGGTCGGGCGGCTGCCCTCCCAAGGTAACAACACTTGGTTATGCACTTAATTTTGCACTTTATACATACAGCGATCTATGCTCTAGCTTTTATCAGAAGACATCCCCAGTGTATATAGTTGTTACAATAGTTTAGACAGGTGACCAGTATGAACTAATGGGGCTATAATAGGTTACAGCATTAATGCAGTAATAGGAGTTTTACTCAGTACAACAGTCCCCCACACTATGTACAAATGTTTAAATATGAAGAACTATTGTGATGTCAGGTGGGTCTTTGCACCGTTCAGTCGATTAACCAATATTAAATGTTTTAAAACTGCATTCATGCAGCAATATAAAAGGTTTTTTACACTGTATATTTATTATTTATCATTCAATTAATTGTATAAATATTTAAATATATATTTATTTATTTATTGAACTTAGATAAATATGAATGTAACGATTGAACCAATGCTTAATTTATGCAATAATTTATTCGTATTTATGCAGTTATAAAAAAGCACGCTAGACTCATTGAAATGTCGCCTGCTGAAAACACCCCTACAGCACATTGGAAATTACAATTGCCTGATTCATAGAGCATATAGATCGGAAAACAGACTATGTGAGATATTGCAACATAGTATGCTGTTTATGTTCATCTATCACGTGACACGGGGGAAGTATAACACAATAGTATAAAAATGTAGGCGGACTGCGTTTCCGCATGTGATCAAGGACACTCTGATGTCCGAAACGCGTCATATGGCTTTGTGAGAAATAAAGACCTGTTTTTGCCATGCATAATTGGAGTCCGTGACTCTCTCTTCGCCGGCTGGAAGTGGGGAGAGCCAGTATCCTGTTCGATATATATATATATATATACACACACACAAACACACACACACACATACAGTTATATACTGGTGGTCGCCAATAGGTAGTTATAGTTAGGACCTAGTGTCCATAGGAAAAGCGTTGTTTGCTTTGCTTATAACCTTGGTGTTATTTGATGAATCTTCACAAAATTATCCAAAAAAGGTGCCTTGCTGTGTCTTGTTGGGCATGGAAAGCTATACTTATAAGATGTTATAAATCAACTCCCATTCTATCCTATTGGACAGATTGCCTTTCCATACTGAAAAATGAAATACACTGTATTTCACTATCAGGACAAGTCACACCCAACAGTACATGTCCTACATTTCACATACACTGCACCCTGCTCACAGGGGTACCTTGGGCATACCTTAGGGGTGTCTTACATGTAAGAAAAGGGAAGGTTAGGGCCTGGCAAGTGGGTGCACTTGCCAGGTTGGCATGGCAGTAGAAACTGTGTGCAGACACTGCAGTGGCAGGTCTGATACCCTTTTAAAAGGCTGCTTGCATGGGTGGCAACATCAGTGCTGCAGGCCCACTAGAAACAATTGCCTTCAGGCCCTGGGCACACACAGTGCACTGTACTAGGGGCTTAGTAGTAAGTCAAATAATCCAATCATGGAAACACCAATCTATAAACACAGTTTACATGGAGAGCAGATGCACTTTAGCACTGATCAGCAGTGGTAAAGTGCCCAAAGTCATAAAACCAACAAAAACATGTCGGAAACAGAAGGCCAAGAAGCAAAACATCTGGAGGTAAAGCTCTCTGAAAAAGACAGGTATAACACACGCAACCTGCTGAACTATCTCACCTGCTTTACGGTGATTCTCAAACCTACTTTGATTGCAGGAGTTAATGGGTACAACCTACATCATGGTTTCCCAGCATTTTATATACACCATATTCTGCCCCCCACAAGTACATTATTATATTGCAAGCCACAAACTCTTAGGTAGAAGGCCACATGTAAATATTCTTTTAATGTGCAAGCGGGGGTATTTCATCCACATAATAAGTGGCTTTACCCAACCATCGAAAGAGCTACCAAGGTGTTTCAAGTCAGCTTTGAGTAGTTTATTCAGTCCTCCTTTTCTTTCCATTCTGAGACTTGCAGCTTTATTTTTCTGATTAAATGACAAGGACAATATACACTGCATGCACATGGCCTGGATGGCTTCATTTGGACAATGGTGGTGCTTCCAAGCCAGTCCGATTTGACAGGGGAGCTGAGCTGAAGAAACAGAGCATGGACCCCGTGCTACCTTTTTTTCCTGCAGCTATGAAGACAGATGCACATTTCTTGGAAAGAAAGGGGTAAATTATCCCTTCTTCTGTGGCTGGTCTGCGGCTTCCTAAAGGGCAACTGAGGCAGGGCAGGAGGTAGCCAGCCTTCATCCTCTGTGAGAGAATTCATTTCTGCCATTCTTAGCTGACAGGGCTCCCGTCTCACACAAGTGAAGTCTTTCAGGGCAGACTCCAGAGAGGCTGGCAAATGGGAGGAGGCACAGTAACTTCACTACTTGCTTGTAATATGTTATAACTAGCGAGGAGTGATGTCATTTTCTTGGCCTCTCCTGGTAAGAGCAGAGTCCATAGGTCTTCCTTTAAATGACTATGAGTATCCAAATGTGCAAAATCACCTGGAAGCTCCCCCAATTTGGCCCTGCCCACCTTAGTAGTATGCAGTGGTTTTCCCGCCTTTTGCCAAGATGATGGACTGCTTACCAAAAAGCCCCTCAGTGCATTTCCCATAGATTTTAGTGACACTTTCTTGATGCCGAAGACTACGAGGACATCTACACCAAACAAAGAAGCACTTGCTTCATGTAGTTAAGAGGAATACCCTTGCTTGGTAGAAATGTTCCTCTTTGTAGTCTCCTCATCTTCTCTATTTGAGGATTCATTTTATCACTGATTTCTGGGTGAAGATGCATGAGGAACAATCACATTGACAAAACACACTCAAGGTCACTGGAGACATTTCCTTGTGGTACATTAGGCAGCTTTAGTGTAGAATATGCACTAGACTTTACTCAATGAGGTTGCACTTACTATTTAACCAGTAGAAAGTACTCCAGTTGGGTAGACATTTTGTGCAAAACTGTGGACTCTTGTTGGATAAAGGGGCATGTGAGATTCCGTTCTGGCCCAGTCACTTACACTACTACTGACACACCCACACAGACACTCAGACATCATCTAACACACCCAATCAGCCACTGTCACATACACACAGACTCACACAGCCACTCACAGACCCATACAGTCACTCACACACCCACAAAACCACTCACTCACCCACTCAAAGACATATACACCGACTCACACATCCACATAACCACTCACACACCCAGACACAGACCCATACAGCCACTCACACACTGATTCATACACCCACAAACCTACTCACACACCCATACAGCCACTCACAAACCCACTTACAGATTGATTCAGCCATTCACACACCTACTCACAGACCCATACAGCCATGCACCCACTCACAGACCCATACATTCACTCACACCCACAATCCAACTCACAAATCCACTCACTCACACACCCTTGAAACTACTTACACTTACACTTGCACTCACAGACCCATACAGCCACTCACTCACCCAGTCACTGATCCCCTACAGGTGTTCACACACCCACTCACTGACCCATACAGCCACTCACACACCCACAAAACCACTCACACACCCACTCATGGACCCATATAGCCACTTACACACCAACTCACAGGCCCATACAGCCACACACACACACACACACTCTCAAAGTTTACAGGTTACAGTTAGGAAATAAAATTTAAAAAACCTTTGAAATAACATGAACAAACCTTAGAAATTCACTTTAAAAAACAAAGGTTACAGGCACGTTATAGTTAGGAAATAGAATTTTAAAGAGCCTTAGAAATTCACTGGAAAAACCAATGGTTAAGGGACGTTATAGGTGGGCTCAGATTTTACTCATACAAAACCATTGAAATTCAGCAGTTATCTTTACCTGAGCCAACTATAACTTACATCCCCGCAATGCACTGCTTATGACCTCACATATTACATCACTCATGACATGGTCAGTGACATCACTGATGTAGCTACCATTGGTGCAGCAGGTGAGGTGGCACCAGGGCCCAGAGACCTTGGAGACCCATTGCACACAGATAATTACTGTATTTAAATACCTCAACAGCAGCCAAAGAGGTCACTTTCCTTGCTTGCACGAAGGCCCATTGTATCCTTGCTGCACTACTTTGTGCGCACTCCAAGATTAGGTTCCAAAGATCACAGGATTGCTATAGGGAAATCCTGTCTACCTAGAAAAACAATTCCCTCAGTTGTCGGTTACAGCACAGCTTCCTGACATACACTGGTGAGATTGCTAGATAAGGTCTCGCACACACTTCTAGGATTGCTATCATGGAACCTGTCTCCTTACTCAGACCTGCCAACTCACATGGTGCCACCGTGTGTCACATAATTTTGGCTCCCTTCACATAGTCAGCCGGTAAGGAGCCGAAATTCCACAGTGGTTGGGTAAACGAGCAGAAAACCATTGAAAGCAGTGGATTTTCAGCTAGTTTTTAGAAGCAGTAAGCAGCAGATATCCATTAAAAGGTGTGAAAACACCCCATGACATCAGCGATAGCCTACATTATATTTTCTTTTTTGGGGTTGAAAGGGGTGGTGGGCTTGGTGAGGGGCAGAGTGCCTCTTAGGTAGCTCTCAGCACCCCCTCCTCATTTGCAAGTTGGGAGATATGTTTACGAAAAAGAAAAAAACAGAAGATGGGCACAGCTACCACGCTCAGAGTAAATTTATCACTTACTCTCCTTGTGCCTAAAAAAGAAAAAAAAATGTGTAAAGTGATAGTGTTATAAAAACTGCAAAAAAATGGCGATCGTCAGTTTGTGATAGGAGATGATGTGCGGTGACTGCTCTGGATGCCATTGAAAGCCCTTGCTTGACCTTCAAATTTAATGTTGAAAAGAACGAGCATTCGCAGCACCACAGAGCCACTGAATGAGTGCGTAGGAATTACAAGGTGTGCTTTAAGCGGTGTCTTTATTCTGCTTGTTCTGCTCATTAATTGTCAGGGAGTCTTGGATGAGGATAGGTGCTGTCATATTTTACATTAGACAAGAACGTTATGCATCCAAGGCAGAATGACGGTGTCTCTGGAATGCACAAAGAATAATTGATTCACCTGTGGCGGAGCAGTGCACAGCGAGATAGATTTATCGTCTGCTGCACAGGCAAGGGAGCGTGGGCTCCTTAGTAACTTAATTGCCCACTTGCATTGCGCTGGCTGTGCAGCAGAGAACACACTCTTTACTATCAGTCACCATTTAGCAGCGCAGCCCAAGGTGGTGGCAGCAGCATTTGATTGGAAGTGACTGAGATCAATGTGACGCGTGATCCTTAGCTCGTGTGGGAGCTAGCACAATGCTGAGCGGGCTATAATTAACTTATGCACATCACCAGCCAGAATAAAAGCTAGTCAGCCAAACAGCTCAAAAAGACTTATTGAGCGGGCGACCAGATAATTACCATAGATGTTAGAGAAAGTTATAATATGCAGTTAAATACATAACTGCGTGCAAGTGATGATTTAGCATATGACTTGTCTTGCCAACGTTCTTTTTATTTTTTAAAGGGAAAGTAACGTGGCGGGCACATGTCCAATAGGCGCTTGGGTGACAGTGATACGAAATATCGAGGGTTTCACTGCATACTACACATGTTACATACGCAGTCCAAAGTTAGGCGTGTGAATATTTGTAGCTTATGAGTAGAAATTCACAATGTACTGGGATCAGATCCAAAACATACAGAGGAAACACTTGCACCATCTCCTGCACCACTTTGATACCCTTTTTGGGTTATTAGCACTTAATAATTAAATAACGAATCATGGTGAAAAGTACAATAATTAATTGAATTTAAAACCGTTGCTATAGTATAAATGTAGCTATTAATTAAATTCTGTTTCTAGAGAATTTACACCACTTATTCATCAGTCCATATTAAACATTTGTCTGGATTGGCACTTCAAGTCATCCCACGGAGATTAGCATTTTTTTGCAGGGAACATGAGCCAGTTTTGTGAGATACGTTGGTTGTTTTTTGTCTGGTTAGCGTAATGCTTAATTAACTGTCCCCAGGTAATGTGAGTCACGAAGCGAGGAGTGGCAGTATGCTGCCAGAACTCAGCAGACTTTTCAGAGGGCCATGAGGCAAGCAGGAGTTTCTGGGCCCAACCATGGGGACTGATGTACCTGGGCCCGAACTACTATGGATCCTGGGCAACTGGGCCAAGTAGCCCTTCAGCACTTGACTCCCAGTGGTAGCGCGGGTTGAGCAGTCCAAGGCTCCTCAGGGTGAGGTAAATACAGGGGGGTGAACTCAGGCTCACAGTTCAAAATTCGTTCAGTATCAGCAACAAAAGATTGTGGAGTTAAACTTTTTTAATGAAAAAAGCTATATTTATCTACAAACAAAAAGTAAAATATGGCATACACAAATAATACACACAGCCCCCTGTGATCAGGGCTCAAGTGTTCAGTAGGCATGCCCCTGAGTCCCACCTCCCTCACACTAGCGGTTGTGGTTATTTGACATTCACTGTAGGCAACATTCAGGGTAAGGCCCTACTAACAGTCTAAGTCTCATGAGTACCACACCAGCTCTTTTAGAAAACTCAATAGCATTCCAGCGCTGAAGCACTATCTGGCAAACAAGTTCCTCCGAGGCATTCCAGCACTTTGATCAGTCTTGTCCACACCAACAGGGATTGGACAACCAAAGTGTCGAGTGTGTCTCACTCGTAAGTGTGGAGGCTGCAGTGGCTGTTTTCGGTGAGTAGTACTCGCAGTTCTGCAGGGGCAGTAGTTGGGTGTCCTCGGTGCCCCTCCAGTGGGATAGTAAGTTTTCTTTGATTTTTCCCACAGGTGTAGTGGTGGATTCAACAGCTTCTAGTTCCGATCCTCAGTCCTAGCCTGCATGGGTCACCACAACAGCCTCTCCTCTCAACGTCAGCATCAATCAGGCTATGGCCTGATCAACACAGCAGCAAGTTCCTCTTCACAGCCAACTCTCCAACTGCAAACAGGTGATGGCCTGATCGGCAAGGCTAACTTCACAGCCAAGCCCTCTGACATAAGGGGTCATCGACTTTCACCCCTAGCATGGGCAATGGCCTGATCAGCATGGTTAACTTCACAGTGGCCCCCTCTGGCATACAATGGTCACCAAACTTAACACTGCAGATGGGCAATGGCTCAATTGGCAGGGCAGTCCTCTCCTCACACTTCGCTACAGGGATCCAATCACAAAGAACCCCCACTGGGCCTCGCTCCCTCCAGTGATGATCTCTTCTTCACAGGGCACACTGGACTGGGCAAGCAGGAAGCCCATGTCTCAAGGCTAAGAGGTCTTGGATTTTCCCTAGGTGATGTCCCCTCACTCAGCTGGGTGGCTGGCAGGCCTTAACCCTTAATCCTGGTCACAGGCAGAAGTCTTGCAGAGCTTCACCTCCTCACACAGCCTGTCTGGCTGTTTGCAGTTGGCAATCTTGAGGGCCTCAAGCTCCCCTTCTTATAGTCTATTTTCAGACACCAATTGTGGTTCAGGGTCAGAGTTTTTGGAGTTTGTGTTGGGGTCTCTTCCTTCTAAAGTGCCCTCTTCTCTGCCCCTGGTGGAAGAGGGAAAGTGGTAGGCGTTTGGGATCAGTGATGTAGAAGTGGGATAGAGTGCAGGGATAGTACAGTTGTACTACTTCCATACTACAAAATACAATTAAAAAACCTTCAAGTTTAAATCCCCACCTCCACAAATCTTCACACCTGTGAGTTTACTACTTAAGTCCTGAATACAAGTAAAGGTGCTATTTATTTTACCTGGCAAATAAGGATACCCTAAAGTTCATTATTTATCAGGTGCGATAAAAAACACTTATTATGAGTTACTGGGAAATAACATGCAGATTTTGGTGTTTAACACACCATAAATCTGCATGGTACAGTAAATACCGTAAACATTTCTCCTGTTAAATTTTGTCAGGTTTGACCTGCAGAAATTCAAGGAATGTTGGGTTATTTAAAGCATCCGATAATTATCAAATGTGTTAAATGAAACCAAACTCACAATTTTATCCGGTGCGTAAACAGAGGTTTACACACGGGACGGAATTAACAGCCCAACTTGTAATCAGGGCATTAATAGTAAATGAGGGAGGACCAGGTGGAGAAGTGGCAAAATGGGGTCTACTCACTAATAAAGGGGAGGAGTTTAGAGAGGAGTAAGGAGAGATTTAGGGGTGGAAATGTGTCCACTCACAAACAAGTAAGCTCAATGCTATTCACAATCTGTACTGCTAACTTTATGAAGGCCTATGTGACCCAAAACAGTAGTAAAAGTAATACAGCTCAGAGCTAGAGTAAGTCCATCCCCACACATAGCAAACCACTGACACTTCTACAGCCTCCAATAGAAAATAAAGGAGGTAGGTACTTTAAATAAAACCACAAAGGAAAGAATGTTAAATAAAATTATTGAAACTAGTTAAAATATATATAGATGTAATTTAAAATATTTATCTAAAAATAAAGCATATTTATTATTTTGATTTAAAATATTTAATAATCTATCATGAATTGCTTCAGAATCACTCAGGATAGCCCGCTTAGCACCCTAGAAAACACTGCACCAAACTTTTCTGGTCCTCTTGATTAAGATATACAGGTATTCGACAGATGGATTCGATCCTCAGTGGAACAATTAGCCCCCCCTCCCCAGACATAAAACAGGTCAAGCAAAGCTGTCTTGCCCTTGGGTAAAGGAAACTTTGAGGCAAGAGAAACAAAATTGCAAAAAGGCCGAAAGAGCATGGCAAAAAAACATTAGCTCGGTGGACTAAGCTAATATAAGTCAGCGCTTAAAAGATACTGTAATCTGATCAATTCCACAAAAAGAAAATCTTTTGAGGGAAGGATTGGTATTGTGGAACATAAGCCAAAAAAAATCTTTAACATAGTCAAATGTTTTTTAGACCCGGTGGCAAGTCACTACATCAAGGATCTCTCGGCCAAGTGGTGTGAACAACTGGCCAGTTTTAAAAAAACATAACAAGAAATTCAAAATTGTTTAACCATAATAGGTCAGTCAGTCTTTGGTCATCCAACCCCAGATACCGTCACCTGCGCACTCTCCTCCTTTGAACTAATCTCATTGGATGATTCCAGAGCTGCTATTTTAAATCTTAATTCAGGCTTCCCTTCTTATCCCTGTCCCCCTTTCATTCTAATGCAAGGAGTGGATGTCATCAATTGGTTCCTTAACCCCTACTGAACAAGTCTCTGTCTTCTGGGATTGTCCATTCTAACTGGAAACAGGCAAAAAGTCTGCCTCTCCAAAAAAAAACAATGAAGATTCCAATACTCCAAGCAACTACAAGCCAATTTCCTTGCTGCCAGCCTCATCTAAACCTGTGGAGAGATTTGTGAATAGGCTGATTTCTACTATATTGAATTCAACTTGCTCCTCCACCCCAGCCAATCAGGGTTTAGGCCAAAATTCAGTACAGAGACAGAACTTCTGGAAGTGTCCGAAGTGATAAAATGCACGCTAGATGCAGCAGGAAAGACAGCCCTGGTACTGCTAGACCTTTCCGCTGCATGCAATACGGGTCCACACTCCAGGCTGCTTGCCCATCTATACGATATAGGCAGCAGAGGCTCAGTGCTGAAGTGGCTAAAATCCTTCCTCGAAGACAGATTTCAAAAGATTTAGATGCCACCTTTCTCGTCTGGCAAGAGCAGTGTCTTGGGTGGAGTGCCCCAGGGCTCGGCCCTTAGCCCCACCATGTTTAACATTTATATGACCCCTTTAGCGTCAGTGGTTTAGTCTTTCGGGGGCCAAGATAATCTTGTATGCTGATAACACTCAGCTGTTTTCATTCAAGAAAGGTGAGACAATTGCCCATGATGCAATTAGAGCCTGTCTATTAACAGTGTTCCACTGGTTGAGAATTAACAAACTCAAATGCAACATTGACAAGACTGAGTTTCTTAGCTTTGGATTACATTTTACTCTCAACCTGCAAGCTCATTGGCCAGACAGCCCTGCCCCATCCAAATGCACAAGCAAATGCAATAAGCCAATTTTTTTTTTTTTATAAATCTTTTTATTGTAAAATGAAAAATGACAATACAACAACAAATTAAAGCAATCGTCAAAAGGGGGTGCATCACTGAAAATAAATGCCTCACTTTTATGATCAATATTAAATAAAATAGACAATAGCAATGACACACAGGCAGAGCGCAGTCTTCGATGTCTAAAGGGATTCTCCATCTTCAGTATAAGGAGCATCATCTACAAAGGGGGTACATAAAAGTCCTCTATATTCGTTCCATGGGCCCCACAATCTAGTCCATTTGCCCGGGCAGCCTCTACCTTCGTATATCACCCTCTCGCGCTTGCATGCACCAGTCCATATCTGCAGCCCAGTCCGTACTCCGGGGCACTACTCCTCCCTTCCATGTTCTGGCAATATTCCTCTTTGCTACAATACAACCCAGTGAGACCCACCGTTGTTCGGTACGATTCAGATCTGTGGCGTCCCAAATGTTTAAAAGACACAGCCTTGGGGTGGGGTCTATTGGTTTCTGACATATTTGGGACATAAGGGATATAATCTCGTTCCAGTAGTATTGGGGGATCGGACAGTCCCACCATTGGTGCAGAAAAGTACCCCTGGCACCACAGTCACGGGGACAAAGTGGGGAGGTTAGGAATCCCATCTTAACCAGAGCTGTGGAAGTATAGTAAGCTCTGTGGAGTAATTTTAGTTGGATAAATTTAAACCGGGACCTAATGGCCACCTCCTTGGGAGAAGCCAGGGCCTCCCTCCAGTCGTCATCCGGTATGTCCCCGAGATCGTCCACCCATTTCCTACGAATTTTATCGAGTGGTTCTGGTAGGTTGTTAAGTATCTTACGGTATGTTAAGGAAATAGCCTTATCTGGCAGGTAGTCGTCTAGGAGCCTGTCTTCTAGAGGCGATGAGGCGGGGAGGTCCGAGCCCCTAGGAATGGCCTTAGTGAGTGCGCTACGTGCTTGCAGGTAACGAAATGTTTCCCCCTCATGGAGCTGGAATTTGGCCTGTAGCTCAGCGAATGGAACCACCGAACCCTCCACCCACATGTCTCCGACTTCAGAGAGACCAATCAGGTCCCATTTATCAAAACCGGGCTGATTTGACAACATCCCCAAGTGACAGGATTCTAGCAATGGGGTAACGCGTGTGATTTTACCTTTCCATCCCAGCGCGGTTGTAGCTGCATGCCAAATTGAAACTGTGGTGGAGGTGGGTGGGAACAGAGGGACATGCTTGGGCCCGCCGTAGAGTGCCCTCAAGTAGTTACCCGCTGTCATATTAAAGCGGTCCATTCTGTACGCTGGGTCCGCAATAGGGCGATGGGCCCAGTGATTGAGGACCACCAGTTGAGAGGCCCAATAATACATTTTAAGTGCGGGAAGTGCGATACCGCCGTCGTACCAGCTATGCTGGAGTTTGTTCAACGCGATCCGGGAGTGCCGCCATTCCATAACAGGGAACGGACTTCAGAGTCAATTGTTAAGAAATATTGTGGCGAGACTGAGTAGGGTGTGTTTTGCAGGGCATACAAAAAACGGGGAGTGCCATCATTTTAAAAAGGGCCGCCCTTCCGAGTAAGGTGAGAGGCAACCCCTTCCAATGCTGCACATCGGCACGGAGGCGGTGCAGGGGTGGAAGAAGATTCCTCCTATAAAAGGCATCCTGATCCTTCGTAACGTATATACCCAAGTAACGGAAGCCCTCTGTGGTCACATCGGCCGTACAATCTCGGGGAAGTCGTGGAGGATTCCCACTAAGGACATATATCAAGGATTTGTCCCAGTTGATAATGTAGCCCGAGTATTTCCGGAAAAGGGCCAAGATATGAAGCACCGAATGCAACGATGACCAGGGTTTGGCTAAATACAAAAGAATATCGTCGGCATATAGGGATATTCTATCTGACCAATCCGGAGCCCAATTTAATCCACGAATAGATGGAGCCCCTCTAATCCAAACCGCTAAGGGCTCCAGTGCTAACGCAAAGAGCAGCGGTGACAGAGGACAGCCCTGCCTCGTACCTTTCCCCAATTCAAAAACCACCGATCTGCCACCGTTAACTGTTACGCGTGCCAAGGGCTTAGTATACAATAAACGTATCCAGGCCAGAAAATGTGAGCCAAATCCGTATCTCTCCAAGGCGGCGAATAAAAAGGGCCATTCCATCATATTGAACGCCATTTTAGCATCTAAGGACACAATTATTGCGTCTTCTCGTATGGTGGAGGCCCTGCCCAGCACCCCGTAAAGACGACGGAGATTGAGTGCCGTGTTTTTTGTCGGCATGAAACCGGATTGGTCCGGGTGGATCAGCTTATGTAGGTGGGGCGATAGCCGAAGGGCCAAGAGCTTAGCTAGGATTTTGACCTCCGGGTCCAGAAGGGAGATCGGTCGATAGGAGCCGCATTGGTCCCGGGGTTTTCCTTCCTTATGTATAACTACGATATTAGCCAGACGCTGTGTCTCGGGCAGGGCCCCATGATCTACACTTTCGTTATACATTCGGAGGAGATATGGAGCTAGGACCTGCGAGGCCACTTTGTATAATTCGATTGGGAGGCCACTAGGTCCCATGGCCTTTCCAGAGCGCAGTGCCCCTATTGCTTTAGACACCTCCTCAGAATCAAAAGGTGCATCAAGATCAGTCGCATCTTGGGGGTCCAAGCGCGGCAGGGGGAGGGTGGAAAGTAAGTCAGCGGCCTCCTCCTGGGTTGAAGTGGATGTAGGGACATAGAGACGTTCAAAGTAATTAGCAAAAATCTCCGCAATTCCGTCCCGGTCACTACGCCTCTCCCCGTCCGGCGCAACTATTTCAGCAATCCATCGATTGGCCGCCTCTCGTCTATCCAACCACGCCAGTATTTTACTGGCTTTATCTCCTATTTCATAAACCCTATATTGAATAGAGCGATAATGCGCCCGGGCTGCCTCACTAGCAATGTCATGGTATTCCTTCTGCTTCACTGCAAGCCTATGAGAGGTGTCTGGGGAGGCAGAGGCGATAAGATCACGTTCGAGGTTAGCCACTTCTAATTCAATATCTTCTAGTCGTTTATGTTGTTCCTTTCGATGGCCCGCCACAGCTGCCACCCCGCACCCACGAATCACCGTTTTGTATGCCTCCCACAAGGTTACATCGGAGTCTACGGAGCCATCATTTTCTGCAAAATAATCGGTCGTGGCCTTTATCAGCCTATCTCGTATATCCGGAACTCGGAGATACCATGCGTTAAGGGCCATCTCTCGATGTGAGCGGGACGAAACCCCACCGTAATGTGCTGAGATCGGGGAATGGTCGGATATGCCCCTGGGTAAGAAAGATATGTCACCAAACATGGAAAGTTGAGAGGCCTGGCAAAAGAGATAATCAATACGGGACAGACTCCCATGGACCCCGGAGAGGGAAGGTGTAATGTCGATCTAAAGGGTGAAGAGTACGCCACGCGTCAATCAATCCAAGGGCCTCTAAAAAGTCCGATAACAATTTCCCCTGTGGCTCAGGACGTCGGGAAGGCAAACGGTCTATCTCTCCGACTATAGCGGCGTTACAATCACCCCCAATAAAAGGTCTCCCTCAGGCAAATTCAGCAGGTGCGAGCCCAAAGCGGCCAATGTGGAAGAGTGAAGTTTAGGGGGAATGTACAGCGAGGTCACATTGAGGGAACGGCCCTCCCAATCTCCGGACACAGTAACAAAACGTCCATCAGGGTCATGTGTGGTTTTCTTAACATGAAGGGGAAAGGAGGATCTTGCAAGGATACCCACCCCCTGGATCCCCTGGTATATCCTGCATGCGCAAGTAGTTTGTAGCCCCAGCGGTTCAGCGCCTTATATGTCATGCCCGGTATGTGCGTCTCTTGTAGAAGTATAAGGTCTGGGGAGTGTCTCTTCAGATACTGCAAGACCAAACCCCTTTTAATCCGGTCGCCCAGTCCATTAACATTCCAGGTAATCAATTTAAGTCGGCCCAGGGGTGTGGAGAAGACAGGGGTGTCACCCATTAGAATCCTGAAACAGGGACCCCAATTCCCATTGGGCCCGATGAACCAGTGTACACATTAAGACACAATGCGAAAACATACAGATGTAATCTCTATAGGCATCAGCTACCATCATAGAATTGCACAAAATCGACCTAGACAGATTGCTTAAAACATAAAACAAAAAACAAACAACCACCTTTGTGGAACACCCAGAAACCCCCCCACCCTGCCTCCCTGCAACGTGGACTCAGAACTGCCCACCACCCCAATTTGCAGAGCGCTTGGATACCCATAAAGAACCTAAAAAGAGGAGACGCTACCCAACCAACGTACCCCAAGATTCGACCCTCTTCCCCCAAAGGACAAAATAGCTGCCCCAAATAGAAATCAAAATAGCTGGCAACTGTAAGTGGGAGTCTAGAACCCCGAGTACAACAATGAACCATGTCCCAACATTCCTATACTTCCCAGAAATCAATGTCAAATAAACAAAAATTGTGCGAAAAATACATATTGAAAGACCCATGTACTTAGGACACTATGTGAATAACAGACGGTTATTGTTCATAACGGGTCAGGAGTGTGACCCAGGGACGTAAGCAATGTCTCAACCACTCGCCAAATCCAAGAAACATGAGTCACAGCCTGTAATGGCTGTTACGATACCTGCACCATATAAGTTCAACTAGACCTCCCTGGAGGACGTTCGGAGTCGTGTGCGTGTTCCCGGGAGGCAGTGTCCCGATCCGGAGTCGACCTCCACCCCTCCAACCAGTCCCAGGTCTCCTCTGGGGAGTGGAAGAATAGTGACTTGCCATCTGCCTGCACCCGCAGCTTCGCCGGGAAGAGCATGGCATATTTCAAATTGTGTCCCCTAAGAGCGCGTTTGACTTCCAGGAAGGAGCGACGTTTCAATTGTACCTTATGAGTGAAGTCTGGAAAAAGGTTATACTGGAATCCTCAAATTTTAGGGTGGTCCATTCCTATCAGCCTGAAGGATGACATCCCGATCCCGAAAATTGAAAATGCGTGCCAGGATAGGACGTGGGGAGCGCCCGGCTTCGGTTGGCCTCCAGGTACTCTGTGGGCGCGTTCGACGGAGAAATAATTGGAGAGGGATCGAGGTTGTAGATGGTTTTGGATTAAGTCCTCCACGAAAAGATCAGTAGCCGCCCGTTCCGCCCGTTCAGGAACACCTAAAATACGTATGTTGTTCCTTCTTGCGCGCCCTTCATAGTCCTCCAGCCGGGCCTCAAGGTCAGACGTCTGGGCTTGTAAGTGCTTGACCACCGACTCCAGGTGTGTGGCGGAGGTCGTGAGCGTCGCGATGGACCCTTCATTTACCTTGACTCGTTCCCCCATATTCCGGAGGTCAGCACGGATCAAGTTGACATCAATGGAAACAGTGTCAATTTTGAGCTCCAGGGCCGTGCGAACCCCCTGTACCGCCTCCATTATGTCCGCTAGCGTCGGGCCACCCTCAGTAGACTGTCGTGTTGTTTCCTCATCCGGGTGTCGCACCTCAGAGTCCGTGGTTCTGGAGTTGGCATACTTAGATAATTTCTGAAGCGTGGATGATTTGGGTCCCCTCGATGTGGCCATTGTGTCTTACGCTTCCACCCAAAGCAAGAAACAGCAGGGGTCGATCTCGTCAGGAGACACGCAGTGACGGCCGGTCGTCGGTTCCTCGGCCCCTGTCCGTATGGCGATGGGTCCCACGCGCCTCAAAATTGCGGCCGGCGGGGAGTGATGTCGGGCGCAGCCTGGGCCCCACGGAACTTTCCTCCCCGGGCTAATACCGCCCTGATAGCAGTAGGCGTGAGAGGTCGTAGAGTGTCACCCTTCTGTAAACAGTGCCCCCACTGAAGGTGAAGATCTTCAAACGGTCCTACTGCCCCCAAGCGTCCACAGGCCTTCGCGCTATCTCCCAAAGAAGGTGGGGGCGCAGGATCGTAGAGGTCGACCCTCAGCTTCCTCCCAGATATCCGGCCGCCGGGGCAACAATGCTCCGTATACGTTGAATAGGGCGCCCCAGGCTCATGCGACTTACTGGCAATCCGGGACACCGTGCATCAGCTCTCGGTGCAGGCAGATACGCCCAGTCTGCGCCTTCCGTCCGCAGTGCGGTCCGACCGCCACAGGCGTTTTCCAGGGCCGCTAGCTTTCAGCGCGTTCTTGGGCCGCGCCGCAGGCCGCGCGGCGTCTCTGCCAGGTCCGCCCCCGTCTCACGGCTGCAGGATAGATTGAACGCTAGCATCGGCGTATGGTCACCAATTCGCCTCGGGGAAGGCTTCGAGCAGTCAGTAGCTCAAGGTACTCCTCCGACCTCGATAGTTACGGGCATCCGGATCTGTGTAGCGGATTTATTTGGGGAATTAGCCGGTGGCCGACCGGAGCTCTACCCCAGAGCGGCCATCTTGGTTGTCGGCTAGCCACGCCCCCCGCAATAAGCCAATTTTGATAAGCAACTGACACTTCAAAATCAAAATAACACAGTAGTCTGCATTTGTTTTGGCCTCATGCGAACTGCTAAATATTTTTTACAGATCCTGTCCTTGCCCGTCAGGAAAACAGTGATCCTGGCCATGATTGTTTCCAGACTGGACTACACCAATGCCCTTTATGCTGGCCTTCCACAACATTTAATGAGGAAACTACAAATGGTGCAGAATGAGGCGGCCCACTTGGTTCTCAACCTACCTAGATGAGCATTGGTCCCAGCACACCTGAAGACCCTGCACTAGCTCCCAGTAAATAAAAGGATACTCTTGTATTTATGCACAGAGCCCTGAACCACTCTGGCCCCGAATAGCTGTATACCACGATTCATTACTAAACTCCCCTTAGGACTAAACATTCTTCAAAATACAATCTGGTCAAAGATCCTAGGGTCAGATTGACAAAAACAGGAGGCAGATCCTTCTCTCTTCTAGGCAATCAAGCCTGGAATAGACTTCCCATAGAACTCCGATTAAAGTGAAAATGATAGGCCTTTCAGAAAACAACTCAAGACTTGGTTTTTCAGCCTTTAGTTCTATTTCCCTCTGTTCTCTTACAGCCTATTCAGCGCTGGGGCACTTCTTGGAGAAGCTGTGTGCTTTAGAAATCAAGTTCATGAATTAAAAAAATAATGTAATATTATTTTTATTAAAATGTATTGTAAATAATTTAAATAATTATGTTTAATACATCTCTAATATATAATGAAAATATATATTTTTTACTTTAAGTTTTTTTAAATTTAAGCTTTAGAAAAATATTTTTAATTAGTGTAATAAATTAAAATGATGACTTTTTAATTTATTATAAGGTTATTAGTGCTGTACCATTTTTTTGCTCTACAATTCAAATAATTACATAATAATATGAATTTACTTTAATATTTTACAAAAAAATATGTTTACCATTTTTTCAAGTTTAGTAACCTATTTGCTTTCCCCTATGCTTTACCATTGGGAGATCTCCACTAAAAAAGTTAGGCCTGGGCGGAGTTCACGGAGTTCTGCTACGCCAAACTCTGAGAAGTGCTAAAAAAAACCTCCACTTCGCTCCACGGAGTTCCGCAAGCGGCAGAGTGCAGTAAGTCGCGTTGCTAGCATTAATTTTCACCACTGGGACTTTGTCCCGTGTTGTAAAATCATCGCGAAATGCACCACGCGTCGCGTAAGGGGGCGCTACTTCTTTCTACACGAGCGGCAGCTTCTTCAACACGAGCGGCATGTTTCTGAACGTGAGCTGTAGAAACCTGCCACGACAGCCCGCTTTGAAAAATCTTGCCATGAGGCAGTCTAGCATATGATTTTCCTCGTCATTGCTCACCAACTTAATATTGGCAATCCACGCAAGAGGAAAAACTGTGCTCAGCGCCGCTTCGTGGAGTTTTTCTAAACTCCGCTGCCATCGCAGAGCGGGGAGTGGGCAAAACTACTATAGGACCGCCATGCTGGTGGTTGGAAAGTGCTCTTTAACACTGCGGCTTATGCTGTGGCCCAGGAAAAGGGCACAGCACAAGCCACATTGTTAAAGAGCACTCTGTGCACATCCATGCACTGCATGCCATGCATCACGTGGTGCATGGCACACGGTGCATGGATGTGCGTGGGGGCGCTACATGTTCCCCCAGGGCCACTTTGCATTGGTCCATGTGGGACAGGGGCCTAAACTGTGGCTTCAATTCCTGGGCGTCCATCGTATCCCCCTGTCCCTCTCCCAGCACTAGCCCCGAGATTAAACTTCTCAGCTTGAACTGCCGCTCCTTAGCAAGCATTTCGCTGATGTTCACGATCTGCTACAGGATGAAGCCCCGGATGTTCTCTTCTTAACTGAGACGTGGTTGTCAGCAGACATGGTGGCTGAACCAGGTCTGGCGCTTCCCCCGGGTTTCAGTATTTTGACTCTTAACAGAGAGTCGAGAGGGGGTGGTATCGCAGTCATTTTTAAATCTTGCTACCCCTGCACCTTCGTCAAGAAGCCCCTGGTTGGGTGTGAATCCGCTCGTTTTGGGATCTCATTCAACGCTAGTTACACCATGTCTGGCTTATTGATCTACCGCCCGCCAGGCCCCTCCAAAGAGTTTAGGGCTGCACTTATTGAGGTCGTGAGCCCTTTAGCCATGAGAGCGGCCAACTTTAGTATTATTGGTGATTTGAATCTGCATCTGGATAGCGTTCAGGATACTGATATGGGCAACTTCCTGGCCGATCTTGCGGCATGTCAGCTATTTCAACTGGTGCAGGGTCCCACACACTCTGCGGGCCATCTACTGAACCCAGTTTTTTCCAACCTTTCTCTCCTGACCGTTCACACTCCCTCTCCGATGTGCTGGTCTGATCATTATTTAATAACTATGACACTCTCGGGGGTCGTGCCCGTGAGGAGGGTGTCTCAGAAGTCCTCACTCAGACGCCCCTGGCATAAACGTAACATCGCTCAATTTTACGGCCTCCTTTCCACAACCATGCTCAGCATTCCAGACGACCCAGACATGGCCGATAGATCATTGTCGGACTGGATCCTCCGTGCGTTGGATTCTCTCATCCCTGTAAAGTGGTCAAAAAGCCGTAATACCAAATCCAGCCGCTGGTACAATGCTAAGCTCATCTCACTGCGTAAAGCGTGCAAAAGGCTGGAGAGAGCCTGGAGAAGGGCACGACCCAAATCTGAAGGGGTGCTATCAGGCAGCCATTAAGAAATATCATAGGGCTATTCAGACTGAACGGGCAACTTACTATGCGGATGAGATCAGGAGTAGTAACAACCCCTCCAAAAGTATATTTTCGATACTGAAAGATCTTAAATCTTCTACAGCCCTTAATGCGACCGTGATATCGTCAGATGAGCAATGTGAGGCTCTTGCCTCCTTCTTTGTGGAAAAGGTGGATAAGATCTATAAGTCCTTCCCCCAGGTAGCGCTTTGTCCTGACTTTGTGCCTAGACCCCCTCCTATGCATACTTTGGCCGCTTTCCCGCCGATCTCCCAAGAGGAGCTGTCTGTGCTTTGTAGCAAGGTTAAGTCTGGCTCCCCTTCTGACCCCCTTAAGCCGGCCCAATTTTTGAAAATCTTACCTGTGCTCCTCACGCCCCTGAGCCAGGTGATCAATCTGTGTCTTTCTATGGCGGTTGTTCCTAGCTCAGGAAGCAAGCCAGAGTGGTCCCTCTGTTAAAAAAAACCAATCTTGATGCAGCAAAACCAGAGAGCTTCCATCCCATCTCCCTCCTGCCCTGGGTCTCTAAAATCTCTGAGGCTTACATCAATTCTATCCTGACGGGTTATCTGGAGGGAAATAACATACTGGACCCCTCTCAGAATGGTTTTCGTCCTGGTCACAGCACGGAATCTGCTCTCCTAGCTGTGACCGAACATCTGAGGGCGGCTCTAGACGAGGGTCGTACTTCGGCACTAATCCTATTAGACCTCAGTGCCGCGTTCGACACTGTGTCCCACCAGATCATGTTGAAACGGTTGGAGGAGGTGGGCATCGTGGATTCGGCCCTGGATTGGTTTGCCTCTTTTCTTACGGAGAGGACCTTCCAGGTAGCCACCCCCCCTTTTGCCTCTAGGTTTCATACCACCAAACAGGGGGTGCCGCAGGGCTCTGCCTTAAGCCCAACCCTCTTCAACCTATATGTTCAACCGCTAGCTGCGGTGGCCAAGAGCAGAGGGCTCACGGCAATATCATATGCGGATGACACACAGTTGGTAGTCACACTCTCGGACGACTCCACTCGGGATGCCTGTAAGTTCAGGAGTGACCTTGAGGCTATCGCGGAGTGGATGGCTGCCAACTGTCTCCAGCTCAACGCCAGCAAGTCCGAGGTATTGCTTGTAGGGAACGACCCTGAGCTGTGGAGCGAGCATTGGTGGCCCGCCACTTTGGGGCATGCACCTGCCCCCAAACAAGTGGCAAAAAACCTGGGTGTCTGGGTAGACTCCGCCCTTAGCTTCCAGACCCAAACCAAGAAGGTGGAGGGGACCTGTTTTGGTATATTGCGGGGGCTCAAACCATTGCTGGGGTTTTTTGACCCCTCCTTCAGGCAGGTTATCGTTCAGGCTTCCATATTGTCGAGACTGGACTATGCCAGCTCACTCTGCCTGGGCTCTAACAAGACCGAAATCTTGAGACTACAAAGGGTTCAGAATGCTGCAGCCAGAACTCTCCTTGGCTTGCCTAGGAATTGCTCTGCGTCTAGTGCTATTCGCCGGCTTCATTGGCTGCCTGTGGCCAAACGTATAGAGTTTAAGTCCCTTTGTATCTCTTTCAAAATCTTGAACTCCTCTTCCCCAGGTATTCTGGCCAACCTGCTTGTACCATACACCCCTTCCCGTCAACTTTGATCGATGGGGCAGCATTTGGCGGTGATCCCTCGGGTGAGGAGAGTACGCACCGGGGGGCGGTCCTTCTGCATCTTGGTAGCCAAACTCTGGAACGTGCTTCCTATTTCCATCCGCAGTTTGAAGAACTATTTGGCATTTCGCAAAGCAATTAAAACGTACCTCTTCCCTCCGTTGTAGGCCTCTTTCCTGTCAGAGCCTATGCAGTTTTCTGCAATCAGCGCCGGGACGCCCCTTTACTGGGGCAGCTGTGCGCTCTACAAAACTGCATAACATAACATTTGGGGCCCCCAAAGTCCCTTTCTGACAGCTTTGTCATGGCAGTGGGACCGCCATGAAAAGTCTGTTGGGAAGGAACATCATAATCCCAGCTGTGGTGCCTGCCTCGGGACCACGGTCCTTAGGGATTTCGATTCTGACCGCCGCCCCATCAGGATCAGTGGTTCCTGTCGGAGGCAGCGGTCTGTCCCCCATCCAACAAGGGTCCGACTGCCAACATCATAATGCGACGGTTGGACCAAAGGGCTGACAGTCGGACCGCCACCAATGGCCTGTCGGTGGCAGTCCACCCAACATTGTAATTAGGCTTTTAATGTTTATTAAATATTTAATTAATTTGAAGATATTAAATGAACTTTTTACGATTCATTAAAAATCCAATTGAAATTTATTGTCTTAATAATTTTAAATTATGTTTACACCTAATTTAAAATGATTTAATTTTTATCCAACTAAAGTTACATGACTTTTTAAATTAAAAACATGTATTAAAATATTTTATCATTAAATATTAGCATGTAATTTGACACTTTTGAGTAATTTTACAATGATGAATTTGCAAAATTAGTAAAGTTTCTCAAACTTATAAGAATAAACATACACGTGTAACTTACTCACAAATGTATGTTATCTTTGGAAATAGACTCAAATATTTTTTTCTTCTTCGTTTTTCTATTATGGTTTCCTAATGGGAAATTGTGATGCATAACGTGGATAGGACACATTGCAGGAGAGGCTGTCAATGAATAGGTGTGTTTACCACTGATTTTCTGAAGTGCTCTCCTACTTAGGACCTCATTCACAAAGTCTAAAGTACTCCTATAGCCTCAAAGGTTACATTTATGCAATCAGTTAACTACAAAAGGATGCTTACCCGGCAATAAAGGCAATTACTGTAAATGCGCCCTACATCTGCGGACAATTATGCATCAGTAACCTTCACACAATAAGTGGATAGTGCATGAATTAGATGAAATTTGCCTTGAGAGTTTATAAATGGCCACAAATTTCTGAGTTTTTGATCATAAACTTCTCACAACCCCTGTAAATAGTAACTCAGTATAGCTGAAGTAAATCCCTTTCCAGGGCGCGTAGGGGAATAAAATCCATCCAAACGTCATTGGAGTGTAGGGAAAGAAGTTTCTCCATGGGGCAATCTTTTCATGGAGAGAAAAAAAGAAAGAAAAAGAAGAAAAAATGTACTTGCACAGCATGATTGTCTTCTCCCAATATGGAATTACTCTGTGTACAAATCAACATTATGGAAACAGTAATATGAAAATGTATCACTTGACATTTCCATTAATATGCCTAAAAACCTGCGACTGCTGTAGCTTCCTAGGCATACTGCTCTCAATGTCTGTGAATTTCGAAAAGTTGTGAATGAGTACCTTTTCGCATGAATAGTACTTCAAATGTACATTTCCTTTTTTGGCAGTCAGGCAATGTCTTTTTCTGCTTGCTCTTTCTCTGTGCTCAACTCTGTCACTGTGGAAGGTGAGAACAATTTTGCAATACTGTTTAAATTCAGTCCCTCAGCAAATCTGGCCATTATGACTTCATAGTTGAAAGCATTCAATTATGTGTATTTTTGTGAACTTATTTAGACTGTCCAATATCTGAAATCCACACTTCAGCAGTGTTGAAACTTGGCACAATTATGTACTACTGCAGCACTAGGGAAACTAGGACTTGCCAGACTGCCAAACTTGGTGTGGACACAGATCTGACCCTCCGGAGATTATGTACCTCTTCTGGTTTGGGTGGTGCACCAGAGTTGCTCGGGAGCAGCAAGTCCAGAAACCAGACTTAGCCGGTTTGGTGCCTGTAGTGTGCAGGGGAGTGATACCTTTAGTTTTCAGTGGTTTCTCAAAGGCTGGAGGACCTCCGGGGTTCCTGGAGCCTTCACAGGTTCAGGATGAGACTGCACAACCATGATTGTCGGGTCCTTGAGGCAGCAGGCAGGGTTTTGCACCAATTTTCTCTGAAGCAGGGCTTCAGTTCTGAGGCAGCAGCTCTTCTCTGTCTGTGTATTCTTCTTGTCTCTCAAATCTAAAGTTGAAAGTCCAGGGAAAACTAAATTTAGGGGCATTACAGGAGAGACAGGCAGTAGCCATTGGACTACAATGGGCTACCTACCTTTAGGGTGTATACACCCTCTAAGTGACCACTTCCTGTGGGAAGGAGCCCTACTCTAGCCCTGACAGGTTGTTTTCCCACCATCCCAAGATGGTAGATTTTCTAGAGAGGGGCCCAAATTGCCTGCTGCATCTTAGGGGTGATTCTGGCTGAATGGGGACACTCCTCATCATTTAACTAATTTTCCCACCTGTCCTCCCACCAAATGTGGAGCAGGAAAGGGGGGTTGGCATTCCCCACTATCTGGGGAAGCCTGAGCTGCACTTCAAAGGCAGCATCCCTTTTGAAGCTTCCCACTCTGGAAGAGCATTCCAGCCTGGAGGAGGTGTGAAGCACCTCCGCCCAGACCAGGCTCCGATTCTGGCCTCTGAGAGCACAGGCTCTCATCCCATGAGGTCAGAAACATGTCTGGGGGTGACAGGCTGGCTAATCAGAGACCACACCAGTGCTTGGTGGTTTTCAGGGGACCCTCTAAAGGGTCTAAAGGGTCTCCTGTGTGCATTTATTAATACACTGGCATCAGTGAGGATTTATTAAGACAAGATGTTTGCTACTAAACATCTTAGGGTACAGTGAAGACATCATGGAGCTAGGAAACTCGTAATAACAAGTATTCAGCCCATGTACTCTCTATGGCTTCCCTGTGCACTTACACTATGTAAGAATGTTTCAGATCTTTCAGGGTCAGATCTGCTCATGCAGATATGTCCACACATGAGAAATAGCACACCCTGCCTTAGGGCTGTAAGGCCTGCAGAAAGGGTGGCTTACCTATATTCCATGCAGTGTTTGAGGGCCTGGAACACAGGGCTGTGTGCCATATAGATTCTTTGGTTTTCTTTGAACCAAGACACACAGCCTGCAGTGGCAGTGTGCATGGTCTTGGTGAGGGGTCTCTGGGGTTGCACACTTTGTGCTTCAGCCCCAGTGGACCCTCTTCAGTACCCATTCCCTAAGTACCAGGGGTACCATTTACGAGGGACTTTTAGGGGTGGCGGAAGTTTAGCCAATCGTGGTACAGTTTTGGGGAAGAGATCTGACACGGGAAACCTGGTTAGCAGGGACCCAGTGCACTTCCAGTTCGAAATCACATCAGGCAGCAAGCAAACATTGAGGGCCAACCATGTCAAAAGAGGCACTTTCTTACATGACTCCCTTCCCCAAATAACAGACAATGAATCTAACTTTTCCCTTGGGAGGCTTCATCATATAAGTGGAAGAACCTGGAAAGAAGATCTGCATTGGCATGGTCAGTCCCAGGTCTGTGTTCCACTGTGAAATCCATTCACTGTAGGGATATATACCACCTTAACAATTTGGGGTTTCTCCTTTCATCTGCATGAGCCATCTGAGAAGTCTGTGGTTGGTTTGGAGAAGGAAGTGGAACCAAACAGGTATGGTCTCAGCTTCTTCAGGGACCAAACCACAGCAAAGGCTTCCCTCTCAATGGCACTCTAACGCTGCTCTCTGGGGAGAGGCCTCCTGCTTATGGAAGCAACAGGTTGGTTGTGGCCATCATCATTGGTCTGGGAAAGGACCACTCTAATCCTGTGTCCAGAGGCATCTGTCTGCACTGTGAACTGCTTGGTATAATCTGGAGCTTTTAGAATGGGTGCTGAGGACATTGCTTCCTTCAGGGTGTCAAAAGCCTTTTGACAGCTCACTGTCCAGTTAACCTTTTTGGGCATTGTCTTGGAGGTTAGTTTTGTGAGGGGGGTCACAATGGAACCCTATCCCTGCACAGAGCTCCTGTAGTACCCAGTCAAGCCTAGGAATGCACTTAGTTGGTTCTGGGTGGTGGGAGTTTCCCAATCCAGAATGCTCTGGATTTTGTGCTGTAGGGGTTGAACATGGTGGCCCAAGTATACAACCTTGCCCTGCCCTATCTGGCACTTGCTTGCCTTGATAGTGAGGCCTGCACTCTGCAGAGCCTTCAGGACCTTCCCAAGGTAGATCAGGTGATCCTGCCAGGTGGAGCTAAATATAGCAATATCATCCAGATATGCTGCACTAAAGGATTCTAGTCCAACAAGGACTTTATTCACCAACCTTTGGAGGGTGGCAGGGGCATTCTTTAATCCAAAGGGCATCACAGTATACTAAAAGTGACAATCTGGGGATAAGAATTCTGATTTCCCTTTTGCTCCCGGGATCAGACCTATCTGCCAGTAACCTGATGTGAGATCAAAAGTACTCAGATATTTGACTGCCCCAACCTGTCAATTAATTTTTCAGCCTTAGGAATTGGATGTGCATCAGTTTATGTGACTGCATTGAGGCCCCTATAGTCCACACAAACATCATTTATTTATGTCCACCCTGACAATGAGGCTTGGGGACTAAAACAACTGGGCTGGCCCAGGGGCTCTCTGAGGATTCATTGACACTCAATTCCAGCGTGATGCTTTCCTTGACATGGTCAGACTGCCTGTAGCTTTTATTTTATTTTTGTCAGGTAGGCTGTCACCAGTGTCCACATCATATGCACACCAGTTAGTCAGACCAAGGGTCAGGGAGAAGAGCTCAGCAACTTGATTTAGGACTTGCCTGCAATCAGTCTGCTGTTGGTCAGTGAGGGTGTCTGACAAGACCACTCCTTCAACTGATCCATCTTTTGGTTTGTGGGAGAGGAGGTCAGGGAAAGGATCACTCTCTTCTTCCTGATTCTTATCTGTGACCATGAGCATGGTCATGTCAGTCCTGTCATTAAAGGGTTTCTGGCGGTTTACATGTATGACTCTCTTGGGGTTCCTACATGTGCCAAGGTCAACCAAGTAGGTGACCTCCCCTTTTCTTTCAAGGATAGGGTAGGGCCCAGTCCATTTGTTTTGGCGGGCCATAGGTACCACAGGCTCCAAAACCCACACCTTCTGCCCTGGTTGGAAATCCACCATGGCAGCTTTTTGGTCATACAAGAGCTTCTGGAGCTCTTGGCTGGCCTCAAGGCTTTTGTTGGCTTTTTCCCCGTACTCATCCATCCTGGAACAAAGGCCAAGTACTTAATCCAAAATATCCTGCTTAGGTTCTTTGAGAGGTCTCTCCCATCCTACCTTTACAAGACAGAGTGGTCCCCTTACAGGGTTTCCAGACTGAAGGTCAAAGGGGGCAAACCCTACTTCTTTCTGTGGCATCTCTCTGTAAGCAAAAAGCAGGCATGGTAGTAAAGCAATCATACCTTTTAGGGTCTTGTTAAGCCTTTCAACAAGCCCATTTGTCTGCAGATAGTATGGGGTAGTGAACCTATAGGTCAATCCATACTCAGTCCACATGTATTTTAAGTATGCAGACATAAAGTTTGTACCTGGGTCTGATACAACCTCCTTAGGAAACCCAACCCTGGTAAAGATACCAAGGAGGGCCTTTGCCACTGCAGGGGCAGTGGTGGTCCTTAAGGGGATAGGATCAGGATAACTGGTGGCATGGTCCCCTACCAACAGAATAAATTGGTTTCCTAATGCTGTTTGAGGGTCAAGGGGACCAACAATGTCAATCCCTACCCTCTCAAAGGGTACCCCAACCACTGGAAGTAGAATTAAGGGGGCCTTTAGGTGGCTACCTGTCTTGCCACTGGCTTGACAGGTGGCACAGGAGTCATAAAACTCCTTCAACTTCTGAGACATTCCTGGCCAGTAGAAGTGGTTCACCAACCTACTCCACATTTCGGTCTGGACAACATGCCCAGCTAGGGGAATGCCATGGGCCAATTTTAGGAGAAACACTCTAAACTGCTGAGGCACCATCACTCTCCTGGTGGCACCAGGTTTGGGGTCTCTGGCCTCAGTGTATAGGAGTCCCTCCTCCAAATAGGTCCGGTGGGAACCACTGACACTTCCCTTTTCCTGATTGTGAGAAGTTGGCCTGGTATATGCTGTTCACTAATTAAAGTGGACACCTTGCACCAGGGCAAATCGACTCTTATGGTAGATAGGTTTAAGACAACCTTTTAAAGAAAGCTATCCTAGTGGTAGCTGTGGAGAGCAGCCTTCAGGCTAAGTCTCGGAGGAATGTAAAGCAGCTTGTTTTACCATATAATCTCTTGAATCACCAAATGAAAAGACACCACACAGGTATATATATCAAATATATATGTATTTATTTCTAAATAACTCTCTACTAATCTCTTTATGAGATTAGAAGACAAACATATGCACAAATCAACGTTTCACAATAAGTTAAGCACAAAATATGGCTGGGGCCCTAGGGGCGTACCAGACCATATACTAAGTAAGAGACTTAGGGACAACGACTTGCAGGGAGACAAGGCCTAGGGCCTTCAGAAGTGCTGGGGCCTCACGAAACCACCCAAGGCAGGTAAGTAAAGGACCCACGGGGGACGCGTGCAGTGTAGATACACAGGCGCGGATCGCCGTTGACTTCAATGGGGCAAGTCGCGGTTGGAAATAAAGAGTTTTAGGATACTTCTATAGAACCTACAAGCAAGTCACTTACAGGGTAAGTCGTTCTAGGGCCCACACCCACAGGAGCACCGTAGTGCTGGAGTTACCTCACCCAGGGAAGCCGGGTGCACAGGTGTCCTTTGGTGTCGGGTCGCGGCGTCGTTTTCAATGGCGAACAAAGAAGACTTGCTGCTTGCGGGAGCTGAAGAAGTGTCCGGTGGAATCCAAGCCTGGATTCTGAAGAAGGATGACCTGAAAGCAGAGGGGACAGTGTTCAAAGTCACTTGGCAGTGACTCGGGGCAAGGAAGATGGATGCCCACCGTCGTCGAGTGATTCAGGTCGGTTGCGGGTGCCTTGACTCTTCAGCCACGTGGTCCAGGAGGCGTCGACGACAACCAGGAGCTGGATTCGGTGTGTCCCTCGACGTCTGTAGCTGACTGCGGTGTCGGCAACTCGATCGGAGCCAACAAGCCTTGGCAGCCGCAAGTCTCGGGGAGATGAAGAAAAGTCGATGGCGCAGACCAGCAAGGTCTGTAGAACTCACCCAGCGAGGGTAAGTCAGGGCAGGCCTGGAGCAACCAGGGGAGCCCTTTGGTTTCTTTAAGAAGTCTTCTGGGGACCCACAAGCCAGCGGGCAAGGGATCGTGAAGACACCTCGGGCGGAATCACTCAACAGGGGCCCAAGTCACTCGGGATGGTGTAGGCCTCTGATATTCGGAGGGATTCCTGCTGGAGGTCGGGACCACACGTGGTCCAAAGCACAGGTTCGTAGAACGTTGAGAAGGGGTTGCACTCGACAATAGTGCACGGTACCCAGGGGTCGTGGTTCCTCGTTACTCGTGGGGTCCACTTGCCTCAGCTTCGCTGGGGACTCACAATGGCCTGGGAGAGGTCAGGAAATCTACTTCCTGGGCTGCAGGGACTTCGGACTCCAGCGGGAGCGGCATAGATGGCGACCGTTGTTGTCGTTTTTGGTGCCTGCCAAGCAGGGGAGTCACTCCTTGACTCCAAGGGAGATTCTTCTGTCTTCCAAAGGTAGTGGAACGTCGAAGGGCCAGGATTCTTCTGTAGAGTGTCGTCCAGGGGTTATCTGCTTTGCAATGGCAAGGTTCCCCTCTTATACTAAAAGAGGGGATGGACTAGCTCTATGACCCCACCTATGGGAGGGTCAAGGGAGGGGGTGGCTACACCCACTTCCCTTTGTCCAGTTTCGCGCCAGAGCAGGGGCAGGTAGCCCCTGAGCTGGTTTGAACTGGCATATGCACAGAGGAGCCTTCTGCTCCCCCAGTGCAGGACTTCAAAGCACTCTAAGAGTGCACCCACCCAGCCCCAATACACTAAACCCTGTCTGGAAGGTGGTTACACCTCCCTGTGACAGGATGCCTATTGTTGGGCTTCCTCCACTGCGAGTTTCGGTCATCAGCAGGAGGGCAGCCCAGTGTCTGTGACTGGTGGCATCCATTTTGTGATGCCAGGGCTCTTTAGGATTCTACCGCGTTTCCACAGCAGGTACATGTCTGATCCCTCTAGAAGGGTGGAATGCTACCCCCGCCGCCAAGATTGGCGGGGGGTAGTATTCCAAGATGTTTGACACCAAACACGACATGTTTTGATGCAGCCATTCCAAAGTTAGCATTTACCGCGAGGATATAATGCACTTAATAGTATATGGTTTAACCGCATCCACAAACAGCACCAGAGAATAGGACTCTGAGAGCTGCAGAGGGGCCCTGCTCAGGCAGAGGCACCCCCTCACATAGAAGCCAAGCACCCTGCCCTCAGGATTGATAGGGCCTGCCTTAGGGGTGACTGATAGGTTTATATGTGTGTGCAGGAGAGATATAGGAAACCTATATCTCAGTGAGGGGTGCTAGCACCACCTCACCCAGGCTGCAGTAGCAGGCCTGTGGTGTCAGATTTAGACTGCTTCCCAGGGGTGGCATAATATATGCTGCAGCCCCTGGTAGGCCTGTGAAGTACCTATGCCCTTGGTACCTAAGGTACCATATACTAGGGACTCATAAGGCACCACAGTATCCAATCACTAGTGCACCTAGAGTGCACTCCATGTCGTTTAGAGAGAGCAGATAGACTGGGGCCCTGAATAGCAGGGTCCCAGTCCAACTAAGTCATAAACCAGCAAAACACCAGGAAAAAAGTGGGGGCAACCATATAGTCAGATTCCACCTTCCTACATAACCCCCCCCCAAACGAAAGGAGATAAGGCTAACCTTGACCAGTTGAACCTTTATTGATTAAGTGGCCATATAAGGAAGCACCTGCACTAGCATGGTTGCCCCCTGTCTTATGGTCCCCTAAGCAATCCCTCACCCTAAGGGTATGAGAGGGTCTCCACCATGGGGAATCACTACCTCTGGTGTGCTTTGGTAAAGTACAAGGCTGGTGGGGTGTCTGAGTAGGGAAGTGTGGCCCTAGGAATGTTGGCCTCAGCTTTCTCAGCTCACTGGTCACCATGTATGCCTGTCTTTCCATGACTGAGTGGTACTCTGCTCTAAGGGTCAACCTTTGACTGCCTACAGCCGGGGGTTGGGTCCCTTTGGGTGGAACACTGGAGGGACATGGCATGTTTGGAACCTTTTGGTCCCAGGTTTGCCCTTGCCTAACAGAGTCCTTCTGGGGGAGGTCCCTACATAAAGGTATGGGGGATCCCTCAGTGGGTTGAGGAATTTCTACCTGGCTAGGGCTACTAGCCTGGGTGCCCCTAATCTGCTGATGGGGGGTTCCTCTGGACAGGGGGCCCTGGGGGGTCCACTGACCTCCCTGACCTCTGCAGCCCTGGGCTGACTGAGGCAGGGTAGAGAGGGGCAGGTTACCTGCTCCAGACTGGGTACCACCTTGTAAGGGTCCTCTGCCATCAGGGGGTGGCCAGGCCAGGCCTGACTACCTCTGTGGCAGTTCCTTCACTAGGGGTAGGGTCAGTTCCCTGAGGAGGCTGACCCTTACCTACTGTCTGGAGGGAAGAAGACTTTTCTTCAACCCTTGTGCTCTCTTCTGGGGGAGAGTGGGCCATTCTTCCAGGCTCCATCTCTCCAAAATCTTGGGCTGGGGCTGTGGCCATCACAGCCCCACTAACCTTTACAGGGACACCCAACATCTTCAGATGGGTTTGGTGTTCAATTTCAGCCCAGGCTGAAATTTCCAGATCATTGCCCATCAGGCAATCTACAGGTAAGGTTGGGGACACTGCCACTCTTTTTGGGCCTGTGACCCCCTCCCAGCTGAGATTGACTATGGCCATGGGGTGATCTGTTCTGACACCATCAATGTTGGTCACCTGGTATTTAAACTCAGGTAAAAGCTGGTGAGGGGGGACTAGTTTCCCTGCCACCATGGTGACACTAGCCCCTGTGTCCCTAAATGCCACAGCTTTCTGACCATTAATTATTGGCTCCAGTCTGTACCTGCCCAATGCTGTGGGACCCACGGTAAAGGTGGCAAATCCTATACCACCATCAGAATCTGAGGAGTCTGTTGAGGGGTCCTGTCTAAACTAGGGCCCACCTCTGTTCCTCTTGCAAAAGCACCTAACTTTTTGGGTGCACTACTCCCAACTGGAGGATTACTACTGGTAGTACCAGGAGGGGTGGTAGTAGTTGTTGGAGGAACATTTTCTTTATTGCCATTCCTGGGACAACTGAGATCAGATTTCCAGTGCCCAGGCTTTTTACAGACATGGCAATAGGGTTTCTTTTCAGGAGAGGAAGGAGTTTGGGACCCACCCCCAGAAGAGGAATTTTGGGGCCCTGTAGTGGACTTATCCTTGGATTTATCCCCACCTTTCTCTTGGGACTTGGTAGAATCTTTCTTGTGGTCACCACCCTGATTCTTAGGCCTTACCCTGGTTCTGACCCATTTGTCTGCCTTCTTTCCCAATTCTTGGGGAGAGGTCAGATCAGAGTCCACCAGGTACTGGTGTAAAAGCTGGTTTTGACAATTATTAAGGATCTGTTCTCTCATCATTAGATTATAAAATCCTTTGAAATCAGTAACCCTACTGCCAACCAGCCAACCCTCCAGAGCCTTGGATGCACAATCTACAAAGTCAGTCCAGTCCTGAGTCTGTGCCTTCTGGGTATCTCTGAACTTCAACCTGTACTGCTCAGTGGTTAAGCCAAACCCATCTATCAGTGCACTCTTCAGGACTTCATAATTATCAGCATCCTCTTCTCTAACAGTGAGGAGCTTGTCTCTACCTTTATCTGAAAAGGAGAGCCACAAGATTGCTGCCCACTGCTTTTGGGGGACCTGCTGTACTCTACAGGCCCTCTCCATAGCAGTTATCCACTTGTGGATATCATCCCCACTCTGGTAGGGAGGAACAACCTTGCTCAGGTTCCTATGGTCAGGAATATATTCTCTGCCTCTAGGGACACTGTTGCTGCCACCAGGGGGTTCTAACCCCTCTTTTCTAGAAGCTCTCTGGATCTCCAGGGCTTCCCTATCCAGTGCCAACTGCTTGGTTCTGAGGGCCACTCTGGCTTCCTCATACTGGAGCAGTTTGCACCTTCTCTCAGAGGAGGTCTCTCTTAAGGAAAAGTATGAGCTCCTCTGCTGGACAAATTCTCTGCCAGAGTGATAAGAGTGGTCAGATTCCCTGGAAGGGGATCTGTGCCTCTCCTCCTCTCTGTCAGTTCTCTTAGGGAGAATTCCTCTGTCCTTTTCAGGCCCCTTGGAGCCTGGCCCTTCAATCACAGAGTCTTGGTCATTCTGATTTTCATCATCTGACCCAGATACTATGACTGACCCACCCACTGATTCAAACCCTTTAGCTCCTAGAGCCAATCTAAGGTCATCTGCTGTCAGCAGATCTATCAGGTGGAGTGTTGAGGGACTCTGTCCTAGTCTCAGGTGTCTGTCAACACACATGGCTCTCAAGTCAGAGAAAGCCATGTCCTTGTACTGAGGCTGAGTGGATCCACTGGGTCCACCCTTTAAGGACATTCTAGTGTTGTGCAGTGTTGTACTACCTACACTAGTTTGTGGCCTACTGATCCTAGCTTGAGCTGTGGAAAGGGTGTGCTATCCCTTGGCACACAGCTCTAAGTTCAGTAGAACTTATTGATACTAAGCTTGACTTTATATGTACCTTGAGTACCTATAATGGTTTTCAGTTAGTAATTCAAATAGAGATTTTCTGGTAAAACAATGGCAAGCTGGAATCCCCACGCTGCCCACCAATGTGAGAAGTTGGCCTGGTATATGCTGTTCACTAATTAAAGTGGACACCTTGCACCAGGGCAAATCGACTCTTATGGTAGATAGGTTTAAGACAACCTTTTAAAGAAAGCTATCCTAGTGGTAGCTGTGGAGAGCAGCCTTCAGGCTAAGTCTCGGAGGAATGTAAAGCAGCTTGTTTTACCATATAATCTCTTGAATCACCAAATGAAAAGACACCACACAGGTATATATATCAAATATATATGTATTTATTTCTAAATAACTCTCTACTAATCTCTTTATGAGATTAGAAGACAAACATATGCACAAATCAACGTTTCACAATAAGTTAAGCACAAAATATGGCTGGGGCCCTAGGGGCGTACCAGACCATATACTAAGTAAGAGACTTAGGGACAACGACTTGCAGGGAGACAAGGCCTAGGGCCTTCAGAAGTGCTGGGGCCTCACGAAACCACCCAAGGCAGGTAAGTAAAGGACCCACGGGGGACGCGTGCAGTGTAGATACACAGGCGCGGATCGCCGTTGACTTCAATGGGGCAAGTCGCGGTTGGAAATAAAGAGTTTTAGGATACTTCTATAGAACCTACAAGCAAGTCACTTACAGGGTAAGTCGTTCTAGGGCCCACACCCACAGGAGCACCGTAGTGCTGGAGTTACCTCACCCAGGGAAGCCGGGTGCACAGGTGTCCTTTGGTGTCGGGTCGCGGCGTCGTTTTCAATGGCGAACAAAGAAGACTTGCTGCTTGCGGGAGCTGAAGAAGTGTCCGGTGGAATCCAAGCCTGGATTCTGAAGAAGGATGACCTGAAAGCAGAGGGGACAGTGTTCAAAGTCACTTGGCAGTGACTCGGGGCAAGGAAGATGGATGCCCACCGTCGTCGAGTCGATTCAGGTCGGTTGCGGGTGCCTTGACTCTTCAGCCACGTGGTCCAGGAGGTGTCGACGACGACCAGGAGCTGGATTCGGTGTGTCCCTTGACGTCTGCAGCTGACTGCGGTGTCGGCAACTCGATCGGAGCCAACAAGCCTTGGCAGCCGCAAGTCTTGGGGAGATGAAGAAAAGTCGATGGCGCAGACCAGCAAGGTCTGTAGAACTCACCCAGCGAGGGTAAGTCAGGGCAGGTCTGGAGCAACCAGGGGAGCCCTTTGGTTTCTTTAAGAAGTCTTCTGGGGACCCACAAGTCAGCAGGCAAGGGATCGTGAAGACACCTCGGGCGGAATCACTCAACAGGGGCCCACGGTCACTCGGGACGGTGTAGGCCTCTGATATTCGGAGGGATTTTTGCTGGAGGTCGGGACCACACGTGGTCCAAAGCACAGGTTCGTAGAACGTTGTGAAGGGGTTGCACTCGACAATAGTGCACGGTACCCAGGGGTCGCGGTTCCTCGTTACTCGTGGGGTCCACTTGCCTCAGCTTCGCTGGGGACTCACGATGGCCTGGGAGAGGTCAGGAAATCCACTTCCTGGGCTGCAGGGACTTCGGACTCCGGCGGGAGCGGCGTAGTTTGCAACCGTCGTTGTCGTTTTTGGTGCCTGCCAAGCAGGGGAGTCACTCCTTGACTCCAAGGAGATTCTTCTGTCTTCCAAAGGTAGTGGAACGTCGAAGGGCCAGGATTCTTCTGTAGAGTGTCGTCCAGGGGTTATCTGCTTTGCAATGGCAAGGTTCCCCCTCTTATACTAAAAAGAGGGGATGGACTAGCTCTATGACCCCACCTATGGGAGGGTCAAGGGAGGGGTGGCTACACCCACTTCCCTTTGTCCAGTTTCGCGCCAGAGCAGGGGCAGGTAGCCCCTGAGCTGGTTTGAACTGGCATATGCACAGAGGAGCCTTCTGCTCCCCCAGTGCAGGACTTCAAAGCACTCTAAGAGTGCACCCACCCAGCCCCAATACACTAAACCCTGTCTGGAAGGTGGTTACACCTCCCTGTGACAGGATGCCTATTGTTGGGCTTCCTCCACTGCGAGTTTCGGTCATCAGCAGGAGGGCAGCCCAGTGTCTGTGACTGGTGGCATCCATTTTGTGATGCCAGGGCTCTTTAGGATTCTACCGCGTTTCCACAGCAGGTACATGTCTTATCCCTCTAGAAGGGTGGAATGCTACCCCCGCCGCCAAGATTGGCGGGGGGTAGTATTCCAAGATGTTTGACACCAAACACGACATGTTTTGATGCAGCCATTCCAAAGTTAGCATTTACCGCGAGGATATAATGCACTTAATAGTATATGGTTTAACCGCATCCACAAACAGCACCAGAGAATAGACTCTGAGAGCTGCAGAGGGGCCCTGCTCAGGCAGAGGCACCCCCTCACATAGAAGCCAAGCACCCTGCCCTCAGGATTGATAGGGCCTGCCTTAGGGGTGACTGATAGGTTTATATGTGTGTGCAGGAGAGATATAGGAAACCTATATCTCAGTGAGGGGTGCTAGCACCACCTCACCCAGGCTGCAGTAGCAGGCCTGTGGTGTCAGATTTAGACTGCTTCCCAGGGGTGGCATAATATATGCTGCAGCCCCTGGTAGGCCTGTGAAGTACCTATGCCCTTGGTACCTAAGGTACCATATACTAGGGACTCATAAGGCACCACAGTATCCAATCACTAGTGCACCTAGAGTGCACTCCATGTCGTTTAGAGAGAGCAGATAGACTGGGGCCCTGAATAGCAGGGTCCCAGTCCAACTAAGTCATAAACCAGCAAAACACCAGGAAAAAAGTGGGGGCAACCATATAGTCAGATTCCACCTTCCTACACTGATCAGCAGCTTGCTGCCTCAGGCTTTCAAGAGTGGACAGGTTCTCTGCCCCTGGCCCAACGGAGAAACAGCAGCCCTCATCCTCCTGGACCTATCAGCCGCCTTCGACACGGTCTGCCACCACACACTACGAACACGCCTTCACGACGCCGGGATCCAAGAGAAGGCCCTGGACTGGACCACATCCTTCCTTTCCGGCAGAACACAAAGCGTCCGCCTCGCCCCTTCCGATCCAAGGCCACCAAGATCATCTGCGGCGTACCCCAAGGCTCCTCCCTCAGCCCAACGCTGTTCAACATCTACATGGCACCTCGCCCACGTCGCCCGACAGCACAACCTCAACATCATCTCCTTACGCCGACGACACCCAGCTGATCCTCTCCCTCACCAAAGACCCTCACACCGCCAAAGCCCACCTCCACGAAGGAATGAAGGCCGTCGCCGAATGGATGAGGACCAGCCGCCTGAAGCTGAACTCGGACAAGACGGAGGTCCTCATCCTTGGTTCCAACCCTTCAGCCTGGGACGACTCCTGGTGGCCAACATCACTGGGAACAGCCCCGCCACCCACCGACCACGTACGCAACCTAGGGTCATCCTCGACCCCACCCTCTCCATGACTAAGCAGGTCAGCGCCGTTTCCTCATCCTGCTTCAACATCCTCCGAATGCTCCGCAGGATCTTCAAGTGGATCCCACCGAAACAAGAAAAACAGTCACCCAGGCCCTCGTCACCAGCAGTCTGGACTACGGAAACGCCCTCTACGCAGGAACGACGGCTAAGCTCCTGGAGACGGCTGCACACGCATCCAGAACGCCTCTGCACGTCTTATCCTCGACATCCCCCGACGCAGCCACATCACACCCCACCTGAGAGACCTGCACTGGCTCCCTGTCAACAAGAGGATAACCTTCAAGCTCCTCACCCACGCACACAAAGCACTCCACAACTCCGGACCAGCCTACCTCAACAGACGACTCAGCTTCTACTCCCCACCCGCCAGCTCCGCTCGACCAGCCTCGCCCTCGCCACAGTCCCCCGCATCCGGAAAACGACCGCCGGCGGCAGATCCTTCTCCCACCTCGCCGCCAAGACCTGGACACCCTCCCCACCAACCTCCGACAGACCCAAGACCTACTGGCCTTCAGAAGACTCCTCAAGACCTGGCTCTTCGATCAGTAGCAGCACCACCCCCCTCTTCCCCCAGCGCCTTGAGACCCTCGCGGGTATGTAGTGCGCTTTATAAGTGACATGATTGATTGATTGATTGATCTTCCCTAGAGGGTCCCCCTGGGCCCAAGAACTCTGCAGTATAAGGCCTAAGCTCCTGGGGCTCAGTTCCCAATGGGGCTGACAAGTCTTCTCCCTGAGGAGAGGGGACTTGGTCTGGTGTCTGAATAGAAGCTGGCTTCCCAGACTTCTTACCCTTTCTCTTGGAAGGTTGGTCCATAATTTCAGGGTACAACACTTCTTTTTCACCCTGGGTTCTACACTGTGCTCTGGTTTTCAAACACATTCCGATATTCCCAGCATTGCTGAATGGGTTTTCTTGTCTACCCCATCCCATGCTGATCACTCTAAATCATTGCCAAGCAGCCACTGTACAGGGATAACAGAAGACACCACACCCCTTTTGAGGCTACTGCCCCTTCCCAATCTAAGGACACTAAGGCCATTGGATGCACCTTAGCCTGATTGTCAGCGTTGAGGACTGTTTAGGTCTCTACAAGCAGATATTGATTTGAGGACAGCAGTTGCTCAGTCACCATGGTGATACTGACACCGGTATCTTTCAGGGCTTCCATCCTAATCCCATTGATAATTGGCTCTTGTCTGTATCTCTCCAGGTTACTAGGCCAGACAGCCAGTGTAGCTACATCTACCCCTCCCTCTAAGACTAGCGTTGTCTCAGTGAACACCTTTCTAAATCAAAAGAGGTAATGAAGAACTTGATTTTTATAGAGGTCCTACACCTGTGCTCCTCCCAGAAGTAAACTGAATAGTTATCATGGTAGGAGTAGTTCCTCGTTGGCCAGGTGGTCACAAGGGATGGGACCATGTAGCTTTTACTACTGTCGCAGGGAGACCTGAATATCAGATCTTGGTGCCCTCACACACCCGTTAGGGTGTCATACTTCATCATTGGGGCGCTCGTCGTCTGGCCGGCACTGCAATGCCCGATGGCCCTGTGGGCTCTTTGTCGGAGATCTTTTGATCCAGTACCGCCGTTTAGGTGAGTGCATGAGGGAGGGCTCTGCGAGAAATTGATAAGTGTGGGATATCTATAATAGTATCTGTTACCCTTAGAACAAATTTTATAGGGAAAAGGTAGCAGGGCTAAGTAAAAACTGTGGTGCCATCGTGAGGTCACTATATACCAAGATAGCAGTTAACAGTGTGAGGTCAACATGTTTCGTGCCTAGAGAGCCCGGAATTTGGGCGGCACTTTGTCAGGACCAAAATTAGAAGCTTAGTGCCCCCATAGGGGCATGGGACCTCCCTTCTAATAAGGGATGGTCGCTCAATGTTAGTGGTACTGCACAAGGACAGTGCTCCTTAGGCAAATTGGAGGGTCCCGGACAGACTGAGGAACACTTGGAAGGTGTACGGGACACTGCCGTCAAACCTACTTGTCTCCAAAGTCCTGGAACCCACACTTCACACCTATCACTTTCTCGCAGAGCAGCGCCGGCCAGACGAGGAGCATCCAATGATGAAGCATGACACCCTAACGGGTGTGTGAGGGCACCAAGTTCTGATATCAGGGCCGGACTGGCCATAGCGGGCACCGGGCGTTTCCCTGGTAGGCCGCTAGGGTTGGGGCCAGTTTTGGGCCCCTGGGGGTCTGCAATATCGGCCCCCGGTAACAAAATCGGCCCTCGCAAACTGCTCAGCTGCACTCCCCCTCACCCCAGGGGGGGCCGGCTGAGCAGTTTGCCAGGGCCGGTTTCTGTTCCTAGTCCGGCCCTGTCCGATATGCATTCTCCCCACGACAGTAGTAACAGCTACGTGGTCCCACCCCTTGTGACCACCTGGCCAACGAGGAACTACTCCTACAATGATAACTAATCAGTGAGCACCTTGACATGTTCAGAGCTCACCTCTGATCCCATCTAGAAATTCACTACTGCATTTACTGCAGGTGTGCTAGATGTATTCTTCTTGTTTTTACAGCTAGAGTCTCCAGTGTGGTGTACAAAGGCCTTACACTAATGATTCCAAGCTTTTTGGGGATCCCAGTTGTTACCCTGGTACCCACCCTTGTGCTGTGAAGAGTTTCTGGGCTCACTCTCCTGTCCAGGTTTTTGGGGGCCTGAAGAAGGTTCTTTTTTGTTTTTATCTTTTTGGTCACCATCTTTGCCTTGGGGGTCTTCTTGACCTCTTTATTTTGGTCAACCCCAGTGGTAGTCTTGGTCATCCTTGTTTTGACCCAGTGGTCTACCTTCTTCCCCAACTCTAGAGGAGAAAGTGGATTTTTGAGTCAAAAGAATCTTCTCTTTCCCTATTTACAAAATTGCTGCTACCAGAGATAAGTACTAGGCTCATCTCTTTTCTTTGTATTTTTATGTCCAGGAATTGAGCTTCTAAGTTCAATCTCCTGGTTAACCTTTCCAGCATAAGTACCTCCACTGAGGAGGTCCTCACCTGGCTCTGAGTGGATGAATTCAGCCACATCCTCAGTATGGTTTTCAGTAGTCTCATCTTCATCAGATTGAGCTACTAGTTCTAGGTTATTACTTTCGAACATTGCTATCAAACTTCTATGTTTTTCTTTGTTAGCATGTTTACCAGTATTAATACCATATACCCTTTACAGAGGGCCCTGCACCCGGCATAGGACAGGTCCATGTGAGGGGTCAGGTCGAGCCCTTGATCCTGGTTATGGGTATCACTCATTATTTTTACTAAAGTTGGGACCATTTTATAAAGTTAAAAAAACCATACCACTTGTCCTTGTCCTAGCTACAGTAAGAGCTTTAAATTATAACAACTGGATACAGAGACTCAGCCAAGGCCATAACAGTTAATTTAACAATTTTGAAAAATAGACCAATCAAAAAAATACAACTGGCTAAAGACAATTTTAGATTTATTTGTGTGGTCACTTATTGAAAGAGTAGTATCAGCAAGTGCAATGTAATACACCCCACCGCTGATCCACCACTGTAAGAAGCTGGATCTCTATATAGTGTACTAACTCTATATAGTGTACTAAAGTGAAGTACACTGTGCAGAGTCCAGTGAGTCCATTATTGGTTTACAGAGGCAAAAGTAGATAATACTAATTATCTATTTGTGGTAGTGTGGGAGAGCAGTTAGGCTTATCAGAGGGTAGTGCTAAGCATTTGTTGTACCAACAGAGGCAATAAACAAGACACACACTCAAGAATAAACCTGAGACCATTTGATAAAAATAGGAGGCCTGGGTGGTAACCTCCGCTCCGCTCGTGGAGTTCTTCCCACTCCGTTATCCACGTAGAGCTAGGAGTTACAAATAATTCCAAGCTTTTCCTCTCTCGCGGCTCGACAACGTTAAGTTGGTGAATGCGAGCAAAGAAAATCCAACGCTAGACCACCTCTCAGTGAGATTTCTCAACGTGGGCGGTTGCGGCAGGTCACTACCGCTCGTGTTGAGAAACCTGCCGCTCACATTGAGGAAGCTTCCACTTGAGTAGAACATCTACTCAAGTGGCAGAAAGAAGGTGTAACCTCTTGCACTGCTAGTGGAGCAGTTCGCTCTGATTTTACAATACAAGAAAAACGCCTGGCACTAAAAATCAGCTAGAGCAGCGTGACTTACCTCACGCTGCCACTACGCAAAACTCTGCGCAGGCCTAAACATTTTTATCAATTGCTACGTAATGTTTAAGACCAAGAACTTTGATCTATAGTAAGCACTTTTGAAGTTATGGTTTTTCATAGTTCGCAAACTATATAACATTTTTGGGCACAATTACGCACCATTGAAGTCAATGGGAAAAGCAGAAAAATGCATATAAAATCAGGCAATGCTTTCACAAAGTTCACCTTCTCATTTTAAGTCGATAGCAGGACCAGGTCCAATGTTCCAGCAGCAGAAGATTGGGAGAATTCTGAATTCGGCTGGTAACAGGGTGTTGAGGGTGTTGGTAGCTGATGTGCTACAACAAAGGGGGCCACTTGAAAAGACATTGCACAGGAGGACTTAAAGGTAAGTCCAGGGGGTCCCACTGAGGCGATGAGTTCGCAGTGGTCTCAGGACCATGGGAGCACAGCTGGGTCATTGTTACCAGGGCGGGTCGGGCCGGGTGCAGAGTAGATAGGTCAGCTGGGTGCCGTGCGTCGAGATGTCCTCGTGGTCAGGAGCAGGCAACTTGGAGAGGCGATTTCGGGATAGCTGGGCCACTCACGACAAGGGTGTCAAGGGTCTCAACATTCATTGATAGGTGATTGCTTTTGGGGTACTTTGAGTCCGAAACAGACTCTTTATCTCACTGTTTGCTGAAGGGGATCTGGTACCCAAGGTGTTGGTATGGTGCGGAGCCGGTAGGTCTTGGTGTCTCCAAACTTGGTGGGGAAACAGATATGACCCTCCAGAATTAATATACCTCTTCTGATTTGAGTGCTGCGCCAGAGTCACTGGGGAGCAGCAATTCGACAAACCATACTCAGGGGGTTCGGTGCCTGCAGTGTGCAGGAGAGTGATAAGTGCACTCCAAGGGAGGTTCTCAACAATTTCTCGAAGGCGGGAGGAGCTCTGGCGTTCTTGGAGTCTTCAAAGTTCAGGACGAGACTGCACAACCATGATTGTTGAGTCCTTGAGGCAGCAGGCAGGGTTTGGCGCCAATTCTTTCTGCAGTAGGGCTTCAGTTCTTGGGCAGCAGCTCTTCTTTGTCGGTGTCTTCTTCTTGTCCTACAAATCTAAAGCTCAAGGTATGCCATCAATATACTAAATTTAGGGGTGTTACGGGGAGACAGGTAGTAACCAATGGGATACCTACCTTTAGCATGTCTACACCCTATAAGTGACCACTTCCTGTGGGAAGGGACACTACCCTAACCCTGATAGGTTGTTTTTCCACCATCTCAAGATGGTGGATTTTCAAGAGAGTGGTCCACATTGCTTGCCACAACTTAGGTGGCGCTGGCTGAATGGGGACACTTCTCCTCATCTAACTAATATTCCCACCTGTCGCCCCCGTGGAAGGTCGTCAGCAGAAGGATCCAGCCTCGTTTAGTGCTACAGGAGTGTAGCATTCCCAGTGTTGTCTGTGTGTAAGTAGGGTTCTACTGACAATCTTCCCTAAATGACAGCAGTTCTGTGAGCCAGCCAATGCCGGCGCTACCAGAGCATAGAGCTGATCTGGGGGGTCCTATTTGGCCTCACGCAATACCACCACAATGCAGGTCACACGGCGGGATGGTGAGTCGTCTACACCACCTGCTTCCTCTTCTCATGTGGTGCACTGCAGGACCCAGGCAGCAAGGGGAAAGAAAATATCCAGTTATAGGAAGCTGAGTCCTCAATTTAGGTCCTCCACTTCACTGCCCTTGGCTTGCCCAGGCCAACCCTCTCTCAAGCGGGCCCAGGTCACAATCACATACCTCACCAGCTCCTGCCCATGTCAGCGGTGGAAGCACCCAGCACACCACCGAGGGGGTGAAACGCACTCAGAGGCACACCCGTGGTCCAGGCACCAGCCCCTGTCTGCCCACCCCGGACGAGCCCAACAGCCTGCCAGCACCCACGGGCCAGAAGCAGCAAGGCAGGTGAATTTTCTTTTCACTTCTCTCAACTGGGTCTATCAGGCACTCCTCCAGTGCCATGCTGGTAGGGGGGGCAGGCAGAAGCCGCTACCATCACTGGACTGCCCCAGCCGGGGCCCGCCAGCTCCCAGACTCCTCCAACAGGCCTGAAATGTGCAGCATGACCACGCATTTAGGTCACGCCATTGAGCATGGAACAGGTCACTTCCCCGGCCCCATCTCAGAGTCTTGCAAGTGAATTCCTCAGTTTTGTGCAGGATAAATGCCGGATCAGGCGCTCTGGCTTGCAGAGTCTCACTGTCCAGTTCTCACCTGTTTTTCCGCAGGAAGATAATGAAGTAAAGTCCCAACATCCCCCTATCACCAAGACTGCCCAACAATGTCAAAGCCAGTCGAGACGAAATGGGGAAGAGGGTAAGGGAAGAGATAAAACACAGGTCTCACAGAGTCATTTCAGGGATGTGTGTGTGCGTGTTATCACCTTTGTTAGCTGGAGCTTAGATTATTTAAATGGCTTGTTCCTATATTTTAAATTAAAGGCGGAAATTCAGAAATGACATCAGGAGCAGAGAACATTTGGAGAAGGATGCCAAGCAAGTTTTAGGAAGAGCCGCCGCACTGCAGCCCATGGGAGACAACAAATGCAATGCACACTGAACCCGGAAGCAGAAGGTAAGTGCAAGGGGTGGAAGATTGCATGCGTGTCAACTAGAACATGAAGCAATCTTCCGCCCGGAAAGGCCGGCTTTATGCAAGCAATACTCCTCCCCCGACGCAACAGCAGGGAGCGGAGCAAGCCCAACAGCACACTCCTCAAAGAACGCACCTAATAGGTTTCGGTTTAGAATGGGTATCGTCTGTGAAAGAGTCTCAGCAAAAGAGGAGCATGGAGTTGTCCAGCAGGCTCCCATGTCCGATCCTCAGGCCCGTACCCCTTCCAATGCACCAGGTACTGCAACCTTCGCCACACCCTCCTAGAGTTCAAAATCGCTTCCACCTCATATTCAGGTTCGTCATCCACCAACACAGATGGAGCTTTGTCCAGACACTGAGGGGCATATTTACTAGGAAACTGTCAGAGCGTGGCATTAAGTCAAGAAGGCTACTGCCGTGCTCCAACAGTTTCCAAATGCAGGGATGCGATGTATTCTCAAGAATACGGTGCACCCCTGCCCTTCCATTAGCACTGGCGCTAAATGGAGCTGCCTAGTGCCAACACAGACCTTCTTGCACCTTTGTGCAAGGGTGCCTGCATTGCTGGGAAAGATTTTTTATGTGCATAAACAATCCAGAATGGCGATTTGCAACTTCTATGTGTGCTACATTGTGCAGCACACATAGAAGTTGCACATCGTAATTTTTAAAATGATTACTTATGTGCAGGAAGGGACACCTTCCTGCAGATAAACAATCATTCATGATGTTTTGCTCTTTCTATGTGTGCTGCACAATGCAGCACACATAGAAATAGCAAAACGAGGAGAAATAAAGCATTTCCCAATGTTAAGACCAGGTTTTTTTTGGTCTAAAGTTTGGTGCTGCCAACTATTTACGCCACCCTTGTAAATAAGGGGAAGCATCAAAATCAATAGGTGTTGCCGTGGAACGCCCACCGCAACACCCATTGCCCGCCCCTTTCACGCTAAGTGGCTTCACGCTGCCTTGTAAATAAGGTGAAGCCCCTATCGCCACAGGACATCGATAAAAGTGACGTTCCTGTGGTGATAGGGGTTTGTAAATTTGCCCCCGAGTACCAACAACAACAGGCTTCAACAAGGAGACATGAAGACAGGATGTATATTTAAGATTTGAGGCAGTTTTAACTTCATAACAACAGGATTGATTGCCTTAATGACTTTGTAGAGGCCAATAAAATGCGGCTTAAATTTTCGTGTGCCCTTCACAGTGATGTTATACGTGGACAACCACACGAGATACCCAATAGAATAAACAGGACTGTGGCGGCGATGGAGATCCGCATTCTTCTTGTACATAGTCTTGGACTTATCTAAATTGACTTGAGCTGTTTTCTGTATGTCATGTATATGATCAACCTGATCCTGAATGGCTGGAATGGTGGAAGAGACAGGAGGAGGCTAAATCAAAAAAAAAGAATGGAATACATAGTTGCAGTAGAAAGGTGAAAAATTGGTGGAAGAATGCATGCCATTGTTAAAAGCAAATTCAGCTGCCCATAAAAATGTGTCTGACTCTAAGGAGGAGTGTAATTGCTGACACCATACATATTGCTCAAGGCATTGGTTCACTCTCTCAATTTGACCATCCGTTTGTGGGTGATGGTTAGATGGTAAACGAATATCCATCTGTAACAAGGCAACCAACCCTTTCCAAAACCTAGACACAAACTGGGGACCCCAGTCCGAAATCACAACGGATCGGAGACCATGTAGGTGCACAATGTGCTCTAAGAACACTGTGGGCAACTCCTTGGATGTAGGTAATTCCTTCATGGGTATGACATGGGACATCTAAGTTAACGTGTCAACCACCACTAGAATAATAGTGAAGACCTATTCAGTTTTAGGTAATTCTGCAATAAAGTACATGGAAATAGAATGCCACGGAGCAAGAGGAGTAGGCCAGCAGGTGCCCGATGGGAACTCTTGCTTTGTGAGCAGATGTGGCATTTCTGTACAAATTGTTTAGCATTGTTTGACAGTGTGGGCCACCAGAAATACCATCTAAGGAGTTCAATTGTCTTTTTGTTCCCTGGTTTACCAGTGAGTATGTGTCAATGACACCATTCAAGAGGTTGTTGCTGAAGAGGTACTGTAGGAATAACTAAACCCCCTTGTATGTATAGATTCTGTACTCTCAGTCCCTTATGTTTCTGTTCCAGGACCTCCACCTCTTCGGATTTTTGAGCCCTTGATACTTCACTAGTGAACTGTTCTTCCGAATACAACACAACTAAAATGCGTTCTTTGGCTATGATGGATGGGTGATCACTAAGGGTCTCAAAACCGTTGTTGGACTTGGCCCTTTTTGCAGGGCAATCTCAGAACTTTTTTCCTTCCTCCTGTATTTTTCCTGACCTGTCATTGGTGGTTTTATGACTCTGGGCACTTTATCACTGCTGATCAGTGCTAAAGTGCATGTGCTCTCTATTGTTAACTTGGTAAGATTGGTCTACACCTGTTTGGCTGGACCGGCGAGAGGCCGGGTGAGGAGCTGAGTCAGCACCACCCTACTTTCCCGGTGCAGCAGCTACCCCGTGTGGTAGTGTGCAGCTGCCTTGACAAAACGGGGCAGCACGGACCATACCAGGGGCATTGTTGGCTTGAGAAGCCTACCAGGGGGAGACCTGGTTTTGGGCTTAGTGTGTTTTTCATGTGTCTGTTGGTTCTGGAAGTTGCCCAATGGGCTGTGTTATGCCCTGATGTGATTAGGCGTTGGATACTACATTGTCAGTGACATTACCATAAAATGCGCACACTCTGGGAGATGGCAAGGGCCAGAGATCTCTGGATGGCCTGGGGCCTGGTTCTGGCCGCAGACAGCTAAGGAGTCCCCATGGGTTAGCTTAGTTGGTCCTGAGAGCAGAGACAGAGGGATCCACATGGGTTCAGATTGGCATAGAACTGGAATGTGCCCCTGCAGTTGCTGGCCAGGGTCCATGTTCTATCTCCCAAGCAGAGAAGCCCATCAAGGTATTAATTAGTCTACCCTGGCTTTAGGCTGGAAGGGGTTGTGTTGGGCTTGGCCCTTTTTGCAGGGTCATCCCAGAACGTTTTGCCTTCCTCCTGATTTTTTTCTGACCTGTTGTAGGTGGTTTTATGACTCTGGGCACGTTATCACTGCTGATCAGTACTAAAGTACATGTGCTCTCTATTGTAAACTTGGTAAGACTGGTCCACATGTTTGGCATATTTAATTTACCTATAAGTCCCTTGTACAGTGGTATCCCATGTACCCAGGGCCTGTAAATTAAATGCTACTGGTGGGCTTGCAGCGCTGCTTGCGCCACCCACTGAAGTAGCCATCAAACCTGTCTCGGGCCTCTGCCACTGCAGGGCCTGCGCACGCAGTTTACTGCCGCTGTGACATGGCATATAAAGTGGTTGCCATGTCTGCAACTCCCCTTTTACTATATATCAGTCTCCCCTAACGTAGGCCCTAGCTAGCCCTATGGGCAGGGTGCGGTGTTGGTGAAAGGTAGGAAATGTGCCTTAGCTGTGTGGTCCTGGTAGTGACAAACAGCCTATTTAGTTTCTCACTGCTGTGAGGATGCCCTCTCATAGGGATGCATTTCGGATTCCCTGATATGTGCTTCAGTGGTAATTCCTGACATGAGAGGGGTAGCGTGACCATGTTTGGTATGTTTGAAATAGTAGGATAAATCCTGCTTATTAGTGAAAGTGGACTTATTATTACTATTTTAGAAATGACACTTTTAGAAGTGGCCATTTCTGTGTGCTATGTGTCTTTGTGCCCTGCCTGGATGTGTATTGACTGTCTGGTTTTGACTGACAGGGAGAGCGATGTGCATTCACTTCTGGCAGTCCCTGGGGGGGGGGGGTTGAGGTGTGTCCTGTCCTGCCCTGCCTGGTTGACTCAGCGCTAGGCTGATTAGACCATGGCTAAATTTAGAGTAGCGGGAGGAGTTTTCCCTTGCACCTGAATAGGCCTGTCCTGCATTTGGAGTGGTGGGAGGAGTAGCACCTGCACCTGAATATGGCTGTGCCTGCCTTTGCCAATGCTGGCTCTGCCCCCTGTGGTGTGTCTGGGGCCAAGGCTTACACTGTGAATGGGGGGGGTGTTGTGCCCCAGAACAAAGACACTAGGACTATAAGTAAAGGGGCTTTGACCCCATGAAGGGCAGAAGACACTGCGTGGGACTTATGAACAACAGGCTGCTGGACTGCCAGGAGGAACCCCCATGGGAATGGAATGTTCCGGGGGGCTGATCCACTACCTATTGGGCTGAGAGAGGGACTATCTCTTTGTCCTGAGACCCCTGTGCTGTCCTGCCTGGCTGCGCCCTGCTAGCGTGTCCCCAGTGTCCTCCTAGGAGTGCTGCTGTTCCCCTGGTCTGGGCAGACTCGAGCGCTGTGTTTCTGTGGGATCCTGGCCCTGAACCTAGGCTTGGGGTGCGCTGGGGTTTGTTTGCCTGAGCCCCAGGTGTGAGCTCATACTGCTGTAAAGCATGTGGAGCGCTTTGTGGTTCTGGACACAGCGCGTGGTGAGTGCTTGGACTCATGTGATTATCTCCACATTAAAAATGAACTGGTGCTTTTAGTTCATTTTATGGGAGGAGGTCTGCTCTATACCCTCAATGAAGCTGAGGAAAAGGAGTTGCGGTTCACTGCTACGGAGCACGAAGCTCCCGCAGCTGCCTGAAGCTGGCCAGAAGTAACCAGCCACATGGCTGAGCCTGGTTGTCAGCGGGGCCAAGCAGGAATGTGTTCCCGGAAGTCAGCGGGAGAGTGGAGAGGGGAGACGTCACTACGTGGTTTTCCCAGCCTGGTGTGGCCCGACCCATGGCTGCCGGTGATTCCACCCTCGCAGAGATGAGGTAAGGAGCAAGGACGGCACCGCAAGTTGGAAGGCCACTCCCCCTGTGAATTTTGAGGCGAGAGACCCAGGAGGGGTCTTCCGGCCGATGTGAGCAGCGTGGGAGCCTCCCCTCCTTGTTGTCTGATGTGGGCACCTTCCTGGTACTTTGGGAGCAGAGCCAGCAAGACAGTCCATGCGTCTCCTATTGGGGAGTGCAGGTCAGTCAGCATACCAGGGCTGGACCAGCGAGAGGACGGGTGAGGAGCCGAGACGGCGCCACCTTACTTGTCTGGTGCAGCAGCTGCCCCGTGTGGTAGTGGGTAGCTGCCTTGACAAAATGGGGCAACACGGAGCATACCGGGGGCATTGTTGTCTTGAGAAGCCTATGTGGGGGAGACCTGGTTACAGGCTTAGTGTGTTTTTCATGTGCCTGTTAGTTGTGGAAGTTGCCCAATGGGCTGTGTTATGCCCTGATGTGATTAGGCTTTGGCTTTGGATACTACATTGCCAGTGACATTACCATAAAGTGTGCAGGCTACAAGTGTTTACTCTGGTGCACTGTTGATGTGATGTGTTGTGCTGAGTGCAATCCTACCAGTAGTAACCGGTCACCCTAATTGTAATGGTTATGACAGTGGCCCGACTGGCCTACTGATTTATGTAATCCCTGTGAAGTCATGATAAGTGCCTAGTGGCACAGTAATATAAGTGATTGTGTTCTAATGTGTTTTTATGGATAATACAAAGGATATTTTTATATAATCTTGTGTGGAGTTTCTTTTGTGGTGTGCCTAGTGTGTCACTGCTGTGTGAGTGTGTTGGGCAAACACTTTACACATTGCCTCTGGGATAAGCCTGAATGCTCTGCCAAGCTACCAAGGAAGTGAGCAGGGGTTATCTTCAGTGGGTAACTCCCTTGCCCTGATTAGGGTGGGCTCTGCCTGGCTTAGGTGCATACCCTAGCCAACCAGAAACTCAATTTCTAACAAGCGTTATAACCCAAATGTGAGAGAGCATCAGCCTTCCCATGTTTCCTCCCAGCCTGAAACTGAACCACAAAATCGAAGTCACTAAAGTATTGGGTCTAGCGTAATTGTCTCATAGACAATGCACAAGCTGATTTTTAAAACTACATATTCCGATGGTCTGTAAGAAATGTGACAGTGTGTAATTCTCCTAACAAATACTGGTGCCATTCTTCAAAAACCTTTTTTATGGAAAGTAGCTATCTCCCACTGAATAATTTGGTTCTGTGAGACTTCGTTTATGGGAGTAGGAAGCAACAGGATGTAAACAACAGGAAGTCTTGTCTCTTTGGGAGAGTATTCCCCCTATATTTACAATGAAATGTTGGGAGGGATCTTGATGTTTCAATACGGGTGCAGTAATAAACCTCTTTTTAAAGTTTTGGATGGCCTCTTCCACTTCAGGGTTCCAGTGGAATTTTAACTCTCTTACGCAGAAGCTTAGTGATAGGAGAAGCCAAAGATGAAAAGTTTTCAATGAAGCTTCCATCCTGCAAAGTCTGGTGTGGAGAGTTTTGAGGATGGAAGTTGAAGGGAAGCCGGGGTAAACATGGGAAAGCTGATTGTTGAGCAGGTTTTGAATAATCACGGACAAAAGTGGGGAATATATTAGCTAAGTCAGGGACCGACTAAGGTGAACGGTGGGTGCTTAATACCATTGTCTGAGGGAGGTAGAGTTGGGTAATGAGAGGAGGCTGAAGTGCACATATGGCATTTTCTAAAACGTATTTTGAAAAATGAATTTGTGAATGTCAGTTTAATGCATGATATATCATTATGTTTCACATAAATGTTAGTGGTCATTATTGTTGTTTTTATTGTTATTTACAGTGACCCCTGACGAAGGGCACTTGATTGCCCGAAATGCATTGGGTTTTATTCAATAAAACACTGTCTTGGATGAATTTTTGCATTGGTCATGTTCTTTCAAGAGGTCCGGATGGCCATGGTTGGAACACAAGAAACTTGGGAAATGGCAAACAATTCCGTGTGTGGCTTGAAAAACAAATGTAAATTGGAAGGATGTCAAAAACATTGGTTTAAAATGAGTACAGTGATTATAATTTATAACAATGGACTAACTATATGATTGCCTCGATGGCGCATTCAGCTGTGCATCTGGTAGGGGCAAAAAGGATGCCCCACCCCTTACTTTTGAATTCAACCTGGTGCGGTTTGGGCAAGGCACCATTTACCAGTTTGCACGCATTCCTAGATTAACGAAGTAAAGTTTGGACAAACAAAACGTAAGAAAGGTGTGCATCCAACCCCCACAATTGTTCATGTTTGAAGATTGCCCTGCTCTGTGGAAGCACCCATCAGATTCAGATGGAATAAGAAGCAGAAAGAGAGAACTGTGTACGCGACCACACACGGCGAAACATCGAGATTCATCACATTAGCTGGTGATATTAAAAAGGAAACGTTTTTTCTAAACAAACAATTGATAAAAATCATTAAAATTACCATTTGGAGATTAGTTGCATTGAATGCGCACTTTTATTACTCGCAATGCTTTTCTTGCATGGGTCAGGAAGCAATGTGATTACGCAAGCTCTGTCAGATTTTTGACCAGTCCACTGTATTATGGGCAATGTAGTCGGCGTGATTTGTAAACAGTTTTGATTGCAGCACTGTTGGCGGAAAAGCGTTTGAATCAAGCCAATCAGAGAGTTCAAACTAAAGATACACGTGGTTAAATAAGGGAGGGATGTAGAGCTAACAATCGGTTTCGAACGGAGAGGAGATGGGATGTTTTTAAACGCTTACGTCAGGTACGGGAGAAGCAGGGTTGTTGATTATAGCTGAGGGATGAAGAAGGGGTGAAAGACTGTGTCATGGTGGGAGGATTGTTTATTGAGCAGTTTCGATCGTAACACTGATAAGAGGATAAATCAGGGCAATAATGAAAGAGATTGAGTTAGGGACGGTTGTTTTCGAATATAAGAAACTGACATTATAATGAGAAAACACAGTGCTAGGATCCAGTTGTGAGGGGGAGAGTACTTGATCAGGTATATGTGGGGAGGGAAAGTAGGACAAGGATGAGGATGCAGGCTGGATTGGAGAGTTTTGAGGATGGAAGTTGAAGGGAAGCCGGGGTAAACATGGGAAAGCTGATTGTTGAGCAGGTTTTGAATAATCACGGACAAAAGTGGGGAATGTATTAGCTAAGACAGGGACCGACTAAGGTGAACGGTGGGTGCTTAATACCATTGTCTGAGGGAGGTAGAGTTGGGTAATGAGAGGAGGCTGAAGTGCACATATGGCATTTTGTAAAACGTATTTTGAAAAATGAATTTGTGAATGTCAGTTTACTGCATGATATATCATTATGTTTCACATAAATGTTAATGGTCATTATTGTTGTTTTTATTGTTATTTACAGTGACCCCTGACGAAGGGCACTTGATTGCCCGAATTGCATTGGGTTTTATTCAATAAAACACTGTCTTGGATGAATTTTTGCATTGGTCATGTTCTTTCAAGAGGTCCGGATGTGCACGGTTGGAACACAAGAAACTTGGGAAATGGCAAACAATTCCGTGTGTGGCTTGAAAAACAAATGTAAATTGGAAGGATGTCAAAAACATTGGTTTAAAATGAGTACAGTGATTATAATTTATAACAACGGACTAACTATATGATTGCCTCGATGGCGCATTCAGCTGTGCATCTGGTAGGGGCAAAAGGATGCCCCACCCCTTACTTTTGAATTCAACCTGGTGCGGTTTGGGCAAGGCACCATTTACCAGTTTGCACGCATTCCTAGATTAACGAAGTGAAGTTTGGACAAACAAAACGTAAGAAAGTTGTGCATCCCACCCCCACAATTGTTCATGTTTGAAGATTGTCCTGCTCTGGGGTAGCACCCGTCAGATTCAGATGGAATAAGAAACAGAAAGAGAGAACTGTGTACGCGACCACACACGGCAAAACATCGAGATTCATCACATTAGCTGGTGTTGATATTAAAAAGAAAACGTTTTTTCTAAACAAACAATTGATAAAAATCATTAACATTACCATTTGGAGATTAGTTGCATTGAATGCGCACTTTTATTACTCGCACTGCTTTTCTTGCATGGGTCAGGAACCAATGTGATTACGCAAGCTCCGTCAGATTTTTGACCAGTTCACTGTATTATGGGTAATGTAGTCGGCGTGATTTGTAAACAGTTTTGATTGCAGCACTGTTGGCGGAAAAGCGTTTGAAACAAGCCAATCAGAGAGTTCAAACTAAAGATACACGTGGTTAAATAAGGGAGGGATGTAGAGCTAACAATCGGTTTCGAACGGAGAGGAGATGTGATGTTTTTAAACGCTTACGGCAGGTACGGGAGAAGCAGGGTTGTTGATTACAGCTGAGGGATGAAGAAGGGGTGAAAGACTGTGTCATGGTGGGAGGATTGTTTATTGAGCAGTTTCAATCGTAACACTGATAAGAGGATAACTCAGGGCAATAATGCAAGAGATTGAGTTAGGGACGGTTGTTTTCGAATATAGGAAACTGACATAATAATGAGAAAACACAGTGCTAGGATCCAGTCGTGAGGGGGGGAGTACTTGATCAGGTATATGTGGGGAGGGAAAGTAGGACAAGGATGAGGATGTAGGCTGGTGTGGAGAGTTTTGAGGATGGAAGTTGAAGGGAAGCCGGGGTAAACATGGGAAAGCTGATTGTTGAGCAGGTTTTGAATAATCACGGACAAAAGTGGGGAATGTATTAGCTAAGACAGGGACCGACTAAGGTGAACGGTGGGTGCTTAATACCATTGTCTGAGGGAGGTAGAGTTGGGTAATGAGAGGAGGCTGAAGTGCACATATGGCATTTTGTAAAACGTATTTTGAAAAATGAATTTGTGAATGTCAGTTTACTGCATGATATATCATTATGTTTCACATAAATGTTAATGGTCATTATTGTTGTTTTTATTGTTATTTACAGTGACCCCTGACGAAGGGCACTTGATTGCCCGAATTGCATTGGGTTTTATTCAATAAAACACTGTCTTGGATGAATTTTTGCATTGGTCATGTTCTTTCAAGAGGTCCGGATGTGCACGGTTGGAACACAAGAAACTTGGGAAATGGCAAACAATTCCGTGTGTGGCTTGAAAAACAAATGTAAATTGGAAGGATGTCAAAAACATTGGTTTAAAATGAGTACAGTGATTATAATTTATAACAACGGACTAACTATATGATTGCCTCGATGGCGCATTCAGCTGTGCATCTGGTAGGGGCAAAAAGGATGCCCCACCCCTTACTTTTGAATTCAACCTGGTGCGGTTTGGGCAAGGCACCATTTACCAGTTTGCACGCATTCCTAGATTAACGAAGTGAAGTTTGGACAAACAAAACGTAAGAAAGTTGTGCATCCCACCCCCACAATTGTTCATGTTTGAAGATTGTCCTGCTCTGGGGTAGCACCCGTCAGATTCAGATGGAATAAGAAACAGAAAGAGAGAACTGTGTACGCGACCACACACGGCAAAACATCGAGATTCATCACATTAGCTGGTGTTGATATTAAAAAGAAAACGTTTTTTCTAAACAAACAATTGATAAAAATCATTAACATTACCATTTGGAGATTAGTTGCATTGAATGCGCACTTTTATTACTCGCACTGCTTTTCTTGCATGGGTCAGGAAGCAATGTGATTACGCAAGCTCCGTCAGATTTTTGACCAGTTCACTGTATTATGGGTAATGTAGTCGGCGTGATTTGTAAACAGTTTTGATTGCAGCACTGTTGGCGGAAAAGCGTTTGAAACAAGCCAATCAGAGAGTTCAAACTAAAGATACACGTGGTTAAATAAGGGAGGGATGTAGAGCTAACAATCGGTTTCGAACGGAGAGGAGATGTGATGTTTTTAAACGCTTACGGCAGGTACGGGAGAAGCAGGGTTGTTGATTACAGCTGAGGGATGAAGAAGGGGTGAAAGACTGTGTCATGGTGGGAGGATTGTTTATTGAGCAGTTTCAATCGTAACACTGATAAGAGGATAACTCAGGGCAATAATGAAAGAGATTGAGTTAGGGACGGTTGTTTTCGAATATAGGAAACTGACATAATAATGAGAAAACACAGTGCTAGGATCCAGTCGTGAGGGGGAGTACTTGATCAGGTATATGTGGGGAGGGAAAGTAGGACAAGGATGAGGATGTAGGCTGGTGTGGAGAGTTTTGAGGATGGAAGTTGAAGGGAAGCCGGGGTAAACATGGGAAAGCTGATTGTTGAGCAGGTTTTGAATAATCACGGACAAAAGTGGGGAATGTATTAGCTAAGACAGGGACCGACTAAGGTGAACGGTGGGTGCTTAATACCATTGTCTGAGGGAGGTAGAGTTGGGTAATGAGAGGAGGCTGAAGTGCACATATGCCATTTTGTAAAACGTATTTTGAAAAATGAATTTGTGAATGTCAGTTTAATGCATGATATATCATTATGTTTCACATAAATGTTAATGGTCATTATTGTTGTTTTTATTGTTATTTACAGTGACCCCTGACGAAGGGCACTTAATTGCCCGAAATGCATTGGGTTTTATTCAATAAAACACTGTCTTGGATGAGTTTTTGCATTGGTCATGTTCTTTCAAGAGGTCCGGATGGGCACGGTTGGAACACAAGAAACTTGGGAAATGGCAAACAATTCCGTGTGTGGCTTGAAAAACAAATGTAAATTGGAAGGATGTCAAAAACATTGGTTTAAAATGAGGACAGTGATTATAATTTATAACAATGGACTAACTATATGATTGCCTCGATGGCGCATTCAGCTGTGCATCTGGTAGGGGCAAAAGGATGCCCCACTCCTTACTTTTTATCCATCACTTGCCACAGGATATGTTTTAAAAAAATATATTTATAATTACGGATAGTTCATCAAAGCTTAGTACAGTAATAAATTATTACACCGTCTCACATTTCCACATGAATAAAATTTTAAAAAGCCTATACAAGAGGTGAAATTTAAGTATTGCACAATTCAGAGCGAGAATCATGTACCACATTTCTTAAACCATAATTATTGTGTACCCTGCCTAGCAGCCCAACAAGTAGATACTATCTCTTAGCACATATTTTCCCATAGTATCGCAAACTTCCTATATGAACCCGATCTTAGAGCATATTTTCTTTCCAATTCCTTAATCCTAGTCAGTTGACATAGTAGCTGTTGGAAAGTCGGAATATCATTAGATCGCCACCTTTGAAGGATCAATGACCGAGCTACCAGAACTAGAATATAGATTTGTTTTTTTTGCAATAGATTAGCTATTAAATCAGGAGAGTATCCTAGCACAACAGTCTGGGGGGGCTTATTTATGAAAAGTGACGCATCGCTGCGTGAAAACAGCGATGCGTCACTTTCATGCGCCTCCTTGCGACACCAATGATGCGTCATATTTACAGTATGACGCATCATGTCGCAAGGAGTTACAGATACCTCAGTATTTCTGACGTATCTGTAGGCGCAAAAATGACGCATTGCTGGAGTGTGTCACAAAAGTGACGCAACTCCAGCAATGTGTCCTTCACATGGGGCAAGCCCCATGTGAAAGGGCCTGCGTCAGTCTTACGCCTGCCATGAGGCAGGCGTAAGATATTGACTCATTAGGGTCAAAGAAATGGCGCAGTGAAATCTTATAGACTTCACTGCGTCACTTCTACGACCCTTTCTTGCGTCGGAACGCCCCCCCTGCATACATTATACCTGGCGCAGGTACAATGTGGCGCAAGGGTTTACAAAGTGACGCATCTACCTAGATGCGTCACTTTGTAAATATGATGCACCAGGGCGCATTTTTTACACTGCTGGTGCGTCACAAAAAGTGGCGCACCGGCAGCGTAAAAGTGACGCAAGGGCTCATAAATAAGCCCCTGGGTGTCTAGCATCTGCAAAACTTTCAATCTGTTAAAACAATACTGATTAATCACTCCCCAAAATCCATTTAGCTTTGAGCACTCCCAGATGATATGTGTCCACTTCCCTCCTCCCTCCATATTGCAGTGGAAGCAGTTTGCAGAAATCTGAGGATTTATTTTTGTAGAAAATCTGGCGTTCGATATAAGAGCCACTTAGAATTGTATTGCATTCGTCTTAAATTGGCTGCTTTCAACAAAGAGTAATTAAACTTATTGATCTGATTCCAGGCCAAGGTAGAGATATGCAGTCCTTCCTGGGTTTACCATTATCTCTGCGCTTTCTGATACAGTTTACCTGCCGCCCGAACTCGCAGGATGGCGGCCCAGCCACTGATCGATATGCGATTTTTAGGTTCTAACAATTGCCCCGGTATCTCACTGGCCTCATTAATGTGTATAGGATTGAGTTCCTGCAGAAAATGTCTAACCCTAATAAAGGACCATCGAAGAGTTATTTTACTATGTTCAATGCACAGCTCTATTTCAGGCCAGGTTTTCCAGTTCCCATGTAAAAAGTCCCCTATTTTGCTAAAACCCTGAGTTCTCCATTTGGCTATATCCGCCGGATCTAGCAATGGATCTTGGCCTATATATATGTCATAGAGCAAAGTTTCTCCATTAATATTGGGAATTGCATGATGACTAAAAAGTTTTTTTTTTCGCTTAATACTCCATTGTAATGTTTTATATCTGACCTTTTTGGGAATTTTTGTTAAACACATAAAATCCTTGATTTCATATTCTTGGTGGATTAAATCTATAAAGAAATTATCATATCTATTAATATTTAAAATCTTCATTGTTCTGTACATGGTATATGCGAAGTTCGCAAAGTAATATTCTCTCAAGTCAGGAAGAGCTAAGCCCCATTCTTAGCCAGGTCTATAAAGTACATCCATACCGAGTCTAGATACCTTATTTGCCCAAATAAATGTAGAAAACAAGCCTTGCCCTTCTTTAAAAAATTTCATTTTGCTAATAAAGAGTCAGAAGTACAATTACAGAGCAATATCTCTGTCTTTGATTTATTTATTTTGTATCCTCCACTGGATTGAAATTCCTAAAAAATATTAAATATCTGATTTTGGACTTCAAAATTAGGATTTAGAAAGAGCGCGATATCATCAGCATAGAGCTTAATGTTTGTCATATCAGGCATTGGAGATGTCAAACTGCTAACTGAGTGAATGTCTATGGCAAAGGGCTCTATAAAACACGCAAAAAGTAGGGGAGATAGGGGGCAGCCTTGTCTTTTCCTCTATCAACTCTACAGTTGCCGACTTTATTAGTGTTTACAGTTATTTGAGCTGTGACCTCGTTATAAAATTTAGAGATTACGGTAATCAGCTCAGAAGGAAAGCCAAATTCAGCCTGTAGGTAAAAAAGATTTTCCCATCACACAAGGTCAAAAGCCTTTTTGGCATCTAATAGCATAATTTGAGTTGGGATTTTATTTTGAGTATAATAAACCAGGGCCTCAACTAAAAAGGTGGTATTAAAAGATAGATGTCGGCCGGTGACAAATCCCCACTGTTCTACATGTATAATTGACCCTACGCAACTGCTCATTCTATTTGCTGGTAGTTTGGCTATAATTTTATAATCTGTATTCAAGAGGCTGATAGGCCTATAAGAATTTACATCCTCTTTAGCTTTATTTTTTTCAGGAAACTGACTACCACAGCCGTGCGAAAGGAAGATGGTATCTCTCCACCTTGTAAAATATAATTAGCTAACAAAACTAGTTCCTGATTTAAACTTGCGCTAAATTTTAAAACAAATTCTGCCAGAATGCCATCCTTCCCACATGCTTTACCATTAACCAGGGACTGAACAACCGCTTCGATTTCTTGTAGTGTAACAGTTGCAATCAAACTTGTACTTTGACTTGCCTGTAATTTTTGGAACTTGCAATCTATTAAAAAATGATTTTAGTTTCAGGCTGTCCACCTCCTGTCTAACTGAATAAATGGTTTTGTAGTGTTCTAAAAACGCCCCATGTATTTGCTCTTTGTTAGTAATGCCCCAGGATATGTGGTGAATTATGAATGTATGTCATTTTACTTAGCATTTATCAGGATAACAGGCATTACTTCAGGAGTTGCCTTCTATGTGTAGTGATGGTGGTTTTGGTACCGTGGGCAATCTACAAGTATCTACGTGATTGCACTACCTTGTGATGTTATGACAATTGCCCGATTGGCAAAGTGATTTTATGATCTATGTGACACCATGACTAGTGGCACAGTGATTTATATGTTTGTCGTCTAATGTGTTTTATGTATAATACAAAGGATATTTTTATATAACCTCTTGTGGAGTCTCTTTTGTGGTGTGCCTAGCGTGTCACTGGTTGTGCCTGTGTTGCATAAATACTTTACACATTGCTTCTGGGATAAACCTGACTGCTCTGCCAAGCTACCCAGGTAGTGAGCAGGGGTTATCTTGGGTGTGTAACTTCCTTACCCTGACTAGAGTGGTGGGTTCTGCCAGCCTTAGGTGCATACCCTAGCCAATCAGAAACCCCATCTCTAACACCACCTATTCACATCTCATTAGTGGGTTGGCTCAGTGGGTTTGCCCTTGTAGGTTTAGCACTGGGACACTGTGGAGTAGCCGTGCACTTTCATTCAATATTTCATTTAGGGTGGCATGCCTCATGTGGATCTCATAACAAATTTACCTGGGGGATAATTCTTGAATCTGTGGGGATTACGAAATGTCCTAGCACTCAGTGTTCCCACTCTTGTCCTGCTGATAATGGTACTCCACTTGTGTTACTGGTCCCAGTGCCCATGACACAAAAAGCCTCAAATAGTAGCATGGAGTAATCTTCTTTGGCTTCCAGTAAGGAATAGAATCATATTTAAGACTCTACTTGTTGTTAGAATAAAAATGTTTTCGCTGTGTTGATTATGTATTGTTCTACGTAAGTTAGCATTTGTGGCACCATTTTATGTTTGGCCGCCATTTTGAGCCATGATCGAAACTAATCTCTCTCTGTGAAAAGCAGCTTTGGAAAGTTTGTTTCTCCAAGGTTGGGCCTTGCTTTGCTAATGAATACACTGTTCTTATTAGCACATACCTTTCTCACTAGATAGAGGCTTTCTCCCACTAGTCTAGCGGTGGGCACGAACGGAACGACCTTGAGCAGGAGATAGTGTGTGCCCGGCCTCAGGTTCAAAACCTATCCTTTTGTACTTCTTTGTTTAACTGCATCTGCTTGGAAAATTCCATTGTGGGCGTGCCTTCATTGGTTCTGAATTGTACATAATGTATCACCATGTTTGCTGATGTCAGTCCCTCTGCAGCAATCCTAAGAGACTGGGCAGACTGGGCCCCACTCGAGTGTATCTGAATAAATATATTGGTTTGTATTCTCTACTGTCTGACCGACTCTTCATTTGTATGGAAGGCTGAGTGACCAGGGTGACCCTAATCGGGTCACTTTCTTCAGTTGGCGCCCGAACAGGGACTCCATCGGGTGAGTGGCCTCCTGAGGACGGGTGGGGAGGTCGAGGCCATCGTCGGCTCGGACGGACGGATCAGGGATCCCTGCATGAGAGAGTTCCTGTACTAGCAGCTGCCCCTTCTGTCCTGCCGGACGGTGTCTCGCCCAGTGGTCATCTCGACTGGAGTCCCGAACGGTGAAACCCTTGGATCTGACCGTTCGGTCTGAAGAGTCGGCAGTGGAGAATACATTTGTTTGACCTGCATACATCATGTGAGTTTGCTTTGGTTCTTTGTGGATATGGTACCATTTTGGTTTGTATTTGGTACGGTCTGAAGACCGATTTTGGGTGAAAAGTATTTGCAAATACTTTGCCTGGCATAAGTAGTGAATTTGTTTTCTTTTGAGAATGCCTGGAATAAGTAAACTGGTTTCTTTGGTGCTGTCGTTGTTGTTCTGCTGATGCTCGACTGGAAGAAAGTCACCCAGCGCCTCCAGAAGGCACTCCGAATTTAGATATGTATGTGAAGCATGACCTTGGCCCTATCTTGTTTAGTACGCTATGGCACAAATATACGAGGGACAATGCCGAGTTGCAGTTGCCGTTGATGGGCACTTTTGATGAACAAAAAAATTGGATTTTTACAGGAAAAATTGTTTGCTAAGCAAAGTAGGCAGTCTATGTTTGATTCTCTTCGAACATGGCAAAAGGAGGCTATACAGAGATGATTAAAGATGGAAAAGGAAGCGCGAAAAGGGAGAATGCAAACATTGACTCAAAAAGCTGTAGCACATGATAGAGAGAAACAAGATATAGGAATTGAACGTAAAGAGAGGAGATTTCGATTACAGATTGATAAATATTATGTGGCCCAAGAAGAAAATGATACTTTTGCGGAAGAATTGTTAGATACTCGACGCCCACCTCCATATGCCCCACAGAGGATATATCCCGCTCTTCCCTCTTCCCTCACAGTCCCAGCCACCCGTTTCTTCTGTCTCTGCTGTTTCTGTTCCTGTTACTGTCGATCAGACTGCTTTGGCCACGGCACCTCCTGTCTTTTCTTTGGCCTCGCCGTCTGTGGCAACTATGACTGTTAGTCCTCCTGCCATGCCTATTGTTTCAGCATCCTTTTTGCTAGCTCTTACACCTGCGACGCAGCCAGCAGTGACGTTGAGGCATGTTACTTCCGTTGCTACTCCTACTGTGTTCTTCCATCCCCCGACATTACTGAGTAGTGGGACACCAGTACGTGGATTTGAGGATAGAGACTGGACAAAACTTAAAGAGCTAACCAGGCTGCGCAGTGGGCCTGAAACCCCATTTATAGTGTGGAAGATGTGTGAAGTGTGATGAAAGATTTTGGGCCCTTAAGCATATGTCTGCTACTCTGATTAGTCTTTGGGAGCAGTGTATCAACGATGCAGCACCAAAGATTTTATATGATATTAAAGATCATGTATATGTTACTAATATGGAGCCTAGTCAAGTTTTTGGTAGTGTTGCGAAATTGGTTGCTTATCGGGGTAGGCTACTTGAGAAGAGCCCCACCCAAGTATCTCAGTTTCCGATGCGAGAGGTTCATCCTATATATCACCCCGAAATACCAGAGTTAATGGATCAGCACGGTATTATCACTAGACCAGGTGTGGTGGCTGTTTCCAAGAACAATGGGTTTATACTCCATGGAAAAGGAGTGAAGTTTTGTCTCTTAAGACTCGGTTACCTGATCCTAGGAAGAATCCAACTGCATATTATAAAGAACTGACTGAAGCAGCCACCTCCACTGTGATGACTCTGGCTGATATTGAAATGTTTTTTGGTCTTCTTGTTCCGGTTGATATTTGGAGGCAGGTGCATACTCAAGACCATGTTGCAGAGTTGGGGGGTACATGGGACCAACTTAAAGTATGGGATCAGGAACGGAAGCCAGGTGATAAGCCTATAGCAGAGAGACTTGCTTTGCCCGGCCGTATCATTACTTTATTCCTCCGAGGAAGGTTGATTGGGACAAGTTAACAGCTTGTCACCAGAAGAAAGATGAGAGTGTGTCTGATTTTTTCACCCGGTTTGAAGATGTGTTTCTGAATTATAGTGGACAGGATTTGTCTATTGAGGGAGGTGTTCGGTTGTTTGTTAATAGATTTGTTTCTAATCTGCTTCCTGAGATTGCGACTCGATTGCAGGCTTCCGAAAGCACCTAGTCCACCTCTTCCCCTTCTGTTATTTTGAATATGGCACAGTACTATGAGCATAGGGAAAATGAGGATAAGGAGAAGACAGAGAAGAAGCACAAGGATTTGAAAACAAAGGTGTTGTTGCAGGTGTTGTTGCAGCAGGCCTCTAGAGGGACTGGTAGAGGACGTGGTGGTTTGGCCCGCCAGCTTCCACGCACGAGCAGGCAGCCGAAAACTATGCCTTTAGGGCCGAATCAGTGTGCGTATTGTAAAGAGGAGGGACACTGGCGTAGCGAGTGTCCTGTGCTTTTGCAGACGGTGGGGGTCCCATGAGGACAAGGTTCTCGTGGACGGGGTCGCAAGCTGGTAGAACGGACAGGGCTCAAAATGCTGTGGCCTCGCATGGTCGTTCTGATCATAACTATTTTAATGACCCTCGGGGCGGACGGTATTATCATGATGATTATGACACAGATGAGGTGACAGGAATGTCTTACAGCTAGGACAGCCAGGGACAGAGTGAGGGACCAGTTCCGATACCTGTAGATCAACGCGGTCCGTATGTTACTGCGATGTTACTACGGATTTGCATGGCTCGGCTAAGGAGTTTGTGGTGGATACAGGTGCAGCAAACAGTTCTATTTCTTGTTCCTTGGTCCCTGGGGCGGCTCTGTCTGGCCATAATAATGTTTCGGTAGGTTTTTCTGGTGTACCGGTTGTAAGCCTCATTTCAAAACCTCTTGCGTTGACTATCGGTCCTTTCACTGTGGATTCGCCATTTTTGCTGACATCTAACTGTGGTGAGAATTTGATGGGTTTGGATTTGTTAAAGAAATTGCATGCTACGATTTATTGCTCCCCGGCAGGTGTTTACATGACAATTGGTCCGGATGTAGTATGCGCTAAACAGTGTCTGTCCAAAGATGTGCCCCTTCCTGCTGAGTTTAAAGATGTGCCGCCCACTCTGTGGGCAACAGGTGACACAGATGTGGGACTGTTACAGATATCGGCAGTTTCAATCCAAGTTAGAGACAATGCTTTTTTACCTCGCATCCCTCAATATAAAATACTGCAGGCAGGTGAGCGAGCTTTATTGCAAATTGTACAGGATTTGATTGAGAAAGGAGTTGTTGTGGAGACGACTGCTAATGTTTGTAATAGCCCTATTCTTCCCATTCTAAAACGGACACCTTCGGGTTCCTCTGATGATCATGCAGATGTTTATCGTTTTTTGATTGATTTGCGCGAAGTTAATAAGATATGGTTCCTCAGTTTCCTGTGGTCCTTGATATTACTACTCTTTTGACAATGATTCCTTCTACTGCCAAATTCTTTTCTGTTATTGATTTGAAAAACGCGTTCTTCAGTATTCCTATTCATCCTGATAGCAAATATCTGTGTGGGTTTACCCTAGCTGGTAGAAGTTTTAGGTTCTGTCGTGCTCCTCAAGGCTATACAGAGAGTCTGAGTATCTATAGTCAGGCATTGAAAGGTCAGTTGGACTCTTTGTCGCTCCCCACAGGTAATGCATTGCTTCAGTATGTTGATGACTTGCTCATCGCTTCAGATACAGAACAAGGTTGCAGAGACAGTACAGTTAAATTGTTGTTACATTTAGCTCAGCATGGCCACAAAGTATCCCTTTCAAAATGTCAGTATTGTCGACAGGAGGTCACCTACTTAGGTCACCTACTGTTGAAGGGTAGGAGATTGACCTCGGAGCGTATTAGTACCATTGTTCAAATGCCAGTTTCACAAACCCAGATAGAAGTACATGCTTTTATAGGTATCACTTCTTACTGTCGTCAGTCCATACCTAACTATTCCCTACTAATTAAGCCCCTGCTTGCACTAACCACGAAAGAAGTGCATGTGCCTTTACCTTGGACGCCTGAATGTCAGCAGTCTTTTGAGCAACTAAAAACTGCGCTTTGTTCGGCTCCAATGCTTGGTACCCCTAACTACGCCAAATCCTTTGTATTATATGTTCACGAGATAGCTGGTTGCACGCTTTCTGTTTAAACACAGAAATTTGGAGATAAGCAACGGCTGAGTGCTTATTTCTCTGCTGTGCTTGATCCTGTGCCCTCCCGAGCTGTCTAAGAGCAGTCACGGCTGTGGTTGTCTTGATAAGACAATCGGCTGGACTCGTACTTGATACTGACCTTACAGTCATGGTACCCCATGCTGTGGATACTCTTTTGACAAAGACACAGCACCTCACCAGTGCACGTATGACAGGTTATGAATTAACTCTGTTTGCCAAACATATCACGATCAAACGATGTGCCACTCTGAACCCAGCCACGTTACTACCCTCCCTTCTGAGAATGATGAAATTGATAACCATGACTGTGTCTTCCGGACGGAAGAAGAGATGAAAGGACCGGTAGACTTGACTGATGTTCCCTTATCTGACCCCCAAGGGGAACTATATGTCGATGGCTCTTGCTTTAAATTACTAGATGGCACTACAACTGCTGCATATGCTATTACTACGCTGCACACAGTAGTTGAGACATCACGAGTTCCCTATCAGTCGGCCCAAGATGCAGAGCTCGCTGCCCTAATACGAGCTTGTGAATTGAGTGAGGGACTGGTTGTCAATATTTATACTGACAGTCAGTACGCCTTTGGAGTCGTGCACAATTTTGGGCGACTCTGGGCAGAGGGAGGGTTTCTTACTTCGCATGGTACCAAGATACAACATGGGCACCTTATATTGAGGCTTTTGTCTGCTTTGACACACCCTAAGAAATTGGCAATAGCAAAGTGTAGCGCCCACCGGAAAGTCACTGACAATGTAGGTAAGGGGAATGCTTTTGCAGATCAGACAGCTCAGGAAACAGCCCGGACTAAAATGAAAAAAATGTCTGTAGCAGGTCCCGCTAGGTGGGTGCCTGAAGTCATCATGTTTGAGGATACACTTGAGAACGTGAAGATGATACAAAGTGAGGCCACAGTAGAGGAATTAGCAATGTGGCAAGAAAGTCCAGCACAGTTGAACGATGAGGGATGTTGGATTGATAAGTCAGGGAAGCAGAGATGGATGTTGCCAGATGCATATGTTCTTCCTGTAGTCACGATGGCTGATGGCCCAGCCCATATTAGTGCTAGGGGTATTTGCAAGTTGTTATACCCTGTATGGCAGAATGAGAACATTTCAAAAAAAGCTGCACATTTAGTGAAATACTGTATGGTGTGCATGATGCACAATCCTGGGAAAGGTACCCCTACACCACCCGGTAATTTTTCATCACCCACTTTCCCTTTTGAGGTCCTTCAGATGGATTATATTGAGTTAGATAGGGTCAATAACTTGAAGTACGTGTTGGTGGTTGTCTGTGCACTTAGTAAATGGGTTGAGGCTTACCCCACTAAAGACAATACATCCGTTACAACTGCAAAGGTACTCCTGAAGGAGTTCTTTCCTCGTTTTGGCTTCCCCCGTTTGATCTTGAGTGCTAACGGAAGTCATTTCAATGCCTAGGTCATTCAGTTAATTTGTGATGGTTTGCACATAAAGCAGAAGTTTCATGCTGCAAACCACCCACAGTCAGCAGGTTTGGTTGAAAAGTACAATGGTACTCTCAAACTGAAATTGGCAAAGATTCAGGAGACAACAGGGTTACAGTGGCCAGATGCTTTACCATTAGCTCTTTTGTCGACAAGAACAACAGTTCATTCTAGGACAGGATTGTCACCATACGAGGTCGTGTTTGGACGCCTGGCAAATGTCTGGGGCATCCCGCGTCCTCGTCGGTTCTCAGATATTGAATATCCATTATTAATTGACTACCTTTGCCAGTTAACCGAAAATTTGCGTTCTATTCACCAACAGGTCCGGGAAGCCCTGCCAGTCACACCACAGTGGCCCGGACATGACATTCAGCCTGGTGACTTCATCCTGGTTCGCAATTTTCAGGGGAAGAAGAGTTTAGAGCCGCACTGGAAGGGGCTAGGACAGGTCCTTCTGGCTACACGTACTGCAGTCAAGGTCGCTTGCTGAAAGAATTGGATTCATGGCACTCATTGCAAAAGAGTGCCTCTGCCTTTGCCTTATGACCAGTGGGTCAAAGAAGGAGTAGGGGACTCTGAGTGTGAGAAGGTGCCTAAGTTTGCCCCCTTCAGTGATGCTAAACTAACCTGGATGCAAACGGATGCAGAGAATGATGAAGTGCTGAATGCAGCAGTTTCACCAGAGATACAAGCTATTCAGGAGCCCCTTTTTGTTGATCCCTCTGTGCCTGGAAACACCAGGTACAATTTGCGTCCTTGGCTGAGGAATAGTGCGCCAAAGGAGAAGTCAGATTAGCCAGGGATGGACTGTGTAAGTTAGGGTGTACAGTGCCATAGTACCAACGGAGTTAGTTTAGGGTGATGTGAGATTGGTGCACTGTTTTGACATTGGACAGGATAGATCGAATGTGCTCCCTTGGGGGGGGGGGTACATTATCCTGATCGATGTGGGATTCATTGCGAGCTTAGGACTGAGCAAGCTCCACTGCCGGTGCTCAAGAGTGCCAACGTTTGATGAACAATAGGAGCCTGAACCAGTGAGGCTCTGACGGACACTGGGAACACTTACCTTTACTATCAGTTTTATTACATTCCTTTCCTTGCTTCATAATGCATCCATTTGGTCGGCCTATTGATGAGGAGAAACAACCATTTGCACCACTGCGTTTAGCGCAGGGTTGGTGACAAAGAGTAAAATAGTTTGCATATTAATTGCCGTGATTGCATTAATGACAATATTTGGAATATCCTGTTTTTTAGAGGAGAAATTCCCTGTACATTCCTTGGTTGGTACAACTCCCGCTCCTCCTGAGCACATTTTTGTTACTCTAGCTCCACACAAAGAAGCACATAGGTTGTCTTACACGGACAATGTATTTATACAAATGTTGCATCATGCTCATAATGTCTCCAATACAACTAATTGTTGGGTTTGTGGGTTGCTCCCTTCGGTCACTCATAAGAGCGACAATTTGTAGTCTATGCCATTGTCATATATTGGCAGCTGCGAGGGTTGGTGTCAATTGTTTCGACTGGTGTACTTCCAATTTTATCTTTCGACTTTGGGTATGACATCCACTGATTCTCACACTGCAAATTAATATTTACGCTTCTACCGAGGGTTTACCCCCATAGGACCGGCAGGACAAGGGACTCTAGGGATAACGTCCTCAAAGTCTTGTTTGAAAACGTACCATAAAGTAAAGGACAATGCATGGTTTAGAATGGAAATGGTTGATTTCCAATGGTTTAACACCTCTGAGTACTTCCAATCGTTCCGAAGTCGAAATCTTACCTTAGATAAGCCGATACCTGTGTCGGTGGTCAATACGACAGATAGTTTTGGTGTCCTGGGGACCGGGGAGATAAAGCTGGGAGAGTAAATGTAATTTCACCTACAAGCTGAATACGACTAATAGTCCGCCTTTGATCCTGCCCCATAAAGTCTATTTTGTTTGTGGGTCACAAGCTCACGTTTGGCTCCCGAGGGGATGGTCAGGTACATGTTATCTCTCTTTCCTTCTTCCCCCTGTATATGTTGCCCGGTCTAATTATCATAAAAATCATCAGCTGCAACGTAGAAGTACCTTCCTGACCCGAGCCAATAGGGTTGTTGACACAAAGGATATAGATCAGACAGAACCACCGCACAGCAATTCGGAGACACTATGAAGGGCCTACTACCTTTTTGGGGCCACATGGCTAATAGCCTTCAAGTTCATCAGTTAACAAGAGTTGTTGAAGGGGTTATCAATACAACTTCTAGGATAATGACAAATATCACTGCTGAGCTCCAGGCTACGAGATTAGTCACTTTGCAGAACCGTATGGTGCTAGACATTATACTTGCAGATAGGGGAGGGGCCTGTCGCGTCATTGGAAGTAGCTGTTGTGTGTATATACCTGATAATGAGATACACCAAGAAACAGGTACTTGGACTCTGTCGGGGTGGTTTTGGAATATGCTAACATCATGGGGTTGGAAGATCCTCACCTTCTTGGTTGTGGTTGCCGGTATCATCCTTACATGTTGCCTCTGCATACAATGTCTCCCAGCTTGTTGCTCCTGTTGTGTCAATATCCTCACTCCCAAACAGAAAATGTCAATTCATGATACTAATGCCGCAATTATGTTACAAAAGGATATTGACAATATGATGCAGATAGATGATGGTATCTTTGAGTACTGACTATATGAGCAACTACTCATAGTTATGTTTCTTTTCCTTGCAAAATGTTATACTTCCCTTGATAACAACATAGCATGGTTAGCTCATGCTAAAAGGGGGGGCTGTTAGAATAAAAAAAAAATCGCTGTGTTGATTATGTATTGTTCTACGTAAGTTAGCATTCGCAGCACCATTTTAGGTTTGGCCGTCATTTTGAGGCATGATCGAAACTAATCTCTCTGTGTGAAAAGCAGCTTTGGTAAGTTTCGTTTCCCTAAGGTTGGGCCTTGCTTTGCTAATGAATACACTGTTCTTATTAGCGCCTACCTTTCCCACTAGATAGAGGCCTTCTCCCACTAGTCTAGCGGTGGGCACGAACGGACCTTGAGCAGGAGATACTGTGTGCCCGGCCTCAGGATTGAAACCTATCCTTCTGTACTTCTTTGTTTAACTGCATCTGCTTGGAAAATTCCATTGTGGGCGTGCCTTCATTGGTTCTGAATTGTACATAATGTATCACTATGTTTGCTGATGTCAGTCCCTCTGCAGCAATCCTAAGAGACTGGGCAGACTGGGCTCCACTTGGGTGTATCTGAATAAATATATTGGTTTGTATTCTGTACTGTCTGACCGACTCTTCATTTGTATGGAAGGCTGAGAGGTAGTCGCAAGTGACCCGGGTAACCCTAATCGGGTCACTTCCTTCATTGTGACTCAGAAAGCCTTATCCGGGATGGGCCCTGTCTATCTTAAACACAGCATTTCGTTCTTCGTCCCACCTAGAAATCTTCGCTCTTCTAATCTCTTTCTGGCCAACACTCCTTGTATCAAAAAGGCCAGGTCAGGGGGCAAGGTTCTTTCCTTCCTCGGCCCATCCCTCTGGAATAAACTGCCCCTGTCCCTCAGAAGCATCAAGTCTACGCCCCTGTTCTGTAAAAAGTTGAAAACATGGCTTTTTTCCAGCCCATAATTTCCCCTTTTCTTTCGGTCCCACTGTTACCTTTCGGCATCCAGCGCCAGGACACTCCTTAGAGTAGCAGTTGCGCTTTACAAATACCCCCACATAGACATAGACATAGAAATCACCAATGGAGATAGCTGCTGTATTTCCGCCTGGACTCGGTGGCCAACTAGAGAATGCTACCAAACCCAGACATTTCTAGACACCCAGGACAGTCCAGGGTGGCATGGGGTGTGTAGATCTCATGATGTTTTCTTACCAGGAATCCCTTGCAAACCTGAAACTTTGCCTAAAAACACACATTTTCCTCACATTTGTCTGAGGGAAAGTTCGTGAATCTGCAGGGAGTCAGAACTCTCCTACCACCCAGCATCCCCCATACCTCTCCATAAACAATTGTGCCTCACTTGTGTAGGTGGGCCTAGCACCTGCGATAGGACAGCACCGAAAACACAATGTGGCGACAACAGCATTTTCAATCCAAAATGATTTTCATTGGCAATGCGAGTAGCTGTGGCATTTGAGCCGAGCTCTGCGACCACTGAGAAAAACCTACCAAACCCAGACACATCTAAAAACTAGACACCAGGGTAAGCCAAAGTTTAAGGTTTGAAAGGGCTTCTCTGTAAGAAATTCTCCAAAGAGCCATGCAAGTTACACCACAATAAACTGGCACAGGAGTTTCAGAAATATGCCTGCTTGGTAGGTTTCCCTGAGTGTCGGCTGAGCTAGGGCCCAAAATCCACAGCTATCTAAATTGCAAATTGGTTTTGATTAAAATCTATGTTGCTCTTGGACTCTTTCCTATCACAGGTGCTAGGCCCACTCAAGCAAGTGGGTGGTGGGGGATAATTGGCTTCCCACAGATTCCCTAATTTTGCCTCACCGAAATGGGCAGAAAATGTGTTTAGTCAAATTTGATGTTTGCAAGGGCTTTTGGAAAAAACAACCTTAGGAGAGCCGGCAAATCACACCACCTTAGACGCCTCTCAGTGTCTACTTTTCAGAAATGTGCAGGTGTTGTAGGTTTCCTTGGATGTCAGCAGAGCTACGGCCCAAAATCCATGCTTTCCAAGATGCAAAAAAGGTTCGGCTTTGAGTGGAAAATTGGATGTGTTCATGTTGCGTTTTGGGCCTTTTTCTGTTGCATATGCTAGGCCAACCCTAACAATTGAGATACTATTTTTATCGGGAAAAGTAGGGGGATGCTGGGTGGCAGGAAATTCATGCCTACTCACAGATTCCAGATCTTTCCCTCACAAGAAATATCTTTGTCAGGAAAATGTGTGGTTTTCGGAGAAGTTTGAGATTTGCAATAGTTTCTGAATACAAAAAGCTTAGGAGAGCCACGCAAGTCATGCCACCCTAGACTCCCATCCAGAGTGTAGTTTTCAGACATGTGCAGGTTTGGTAGGCTTCCTTGGATGTTGGCTGAACTACGTCCCAAAATCCACAGCTTCCTAAAATGCAAAAGAAAGATTCAGTTTTGAGTTTGAGATTTGACAAATCTGATGTGGTCGTATTGGGTTTTGTGACCCTTCCTGGTGCGGTTGCTAGGCCAACCCACACAAGCTAGCCACCAACTTTTTTTTTTTTTTTTTTAAACTTCTTTTTATTGAACAAGTGTCAGTTTGCATATACATTTGCATAAACACAGATTATAATACAGGTTTCTCATCAACATTCACAATTTACTGCTTATACACATATAGGGCCAGTTGTAACACCTTTGAGTTCTACCTGTATGACCTCAACCACCCACCATTCCCTCCCCTCCTATCTATCGGATGCCTCCCCAATCCCCCTAAAAACTCCCCAGTGGTGCCATACTTTCTCCCATTTTTTGGGGCAGCCCCGGCTCTCATAAATTGTCTTTTCTACCGCGCAGCACCAGTCCATATCTTTCTTCCATTGGGACACTGTCGGCGGTTGACTCGCCCCCCACGCCCCTGTCATATTTCTCTTAGCCACTATAGCAGCCACATGCAGCCAGATCCTATGATGCTTGGGCCATGTCAATTCCCCAGAGATACATAATACGTGCCACATGGCGTCTAGGGGGACTTCCTGTTCAATCACTTCTGACATAATCCTAGTCACCTTCCTCCAGTATTCCTGTATTATCGGGCAATTCCACAGGATATGGAAGAATGTACCCCTCTGGTTGCACCCACTCTGACATTCCTCCGTTGGAATACGTCCTAGCTTGAACATGAGTGTACTAGTATAATATGACCTATGTAGGATTCTCAACTGGACCAACCTGAATCGTGCCCGGATCGCCACCTCCCTAGGACTCTGCACCGCTTCTGCCCAATCGTCATCTTCTAATAGGCCCACTTCGGATTCCCATGCCTTCCGCAACTTTACGAGTAGGTCTGGAGAGTTGTTCATTATCTTCTTGTATGTATATGACAGAGCCTTTTCTGGAATGGGGTCCAGGAGTAGCCTGTCTTCCATCGGACTATATTCGGGGATCTGATCCCCTTCTTTGAGGTGCCTGCCCAACGCATGTTTCAGTTGCAGGTATTTGTATTGTTCTGTGGGTGCCAATTGATATTATTTCTGCAGCTCTGGAAATGGAATCATTGCCTGCCCCTTCCACACATCTCCCAGGTGTGCAATATCTATTAATTTCCACTTCGAAAAGCTCTGTAGTCTACCAACTTCCCGGAGTATTTCACTGCACCACAGAGGAGTCTGTTCCGTTAACCGGTTAGCCCAACCCAAAAATCTGTTTGTCTTTGACCACATTGTCAGTACAATCTGCGTATGTGAGGGCATGCTACCCTTTCTCACTCGGCCGTGCAATGCCCCCAGACACCCGGAGGTCCCCATGGCCCAGTGGTCCACCCTGTATGCTGGGTCGTTCCTGTCTGCGAATACCCAATCATTAATGACCATTAGGTGTGCGGCCCAGTAGTATTTTTGAAGGTCTGGGATAGCCAACCCTCCCTCGTACACCCCCTTCTGTAATTTGGCTAGTGCAATCCGTGCTCCCCCGCCATCCCACAGTAACGTTCATAGCTCGCTGTCGACATCTTTAAAGAATTTGTCCGGTATTGGGCAAGGGGTATTTTGTAGGATGTACAGTAACCTCGGCAGGGACATCATTTTGAAGAGGACTGCTCTGCCCATAAGTGATATTGGTAACGTCCTCCAGTGGGCCACATCCCTCCTCAACCATTCCAGTTGTGGCTTTAGGTTCTTTGTCAAAAACTCTGAGTCTGTTTTCCCTATCTGTATGCCCAGATATTTAAAACTATCTTTAATCTGAAGCTTGGAGTCTGCTCCCAGTAGGGGGGGTGGCCCATCCGATAACATATATAGGAGTGACTTAACCCAGTTAATCTGGTATCCAGAGTATCCTTCAAAAAGCTTAAAGATCTGAAGGAGCCGGCTAATTGTGAACCGCGGTCTCGTTGCATACAAAAGAACGTCGTCCGCGTATAAAGATATTCTCTCTTCCCACTGGTCTCCCCCAAATATGCCAGATATCACCGGGTCCCCCCAGACCCAGGCCGCCAGTGGTTCCAGCGCCAGTGCAAATAATATCGGTGATAAGGGGCACCCTTGTCTCGTACCCTTCCGGAGAGCAAAAGAGCGGGACACCGCACCGTTCACTCGGACTCTGGCCCGGGGCTGCGTGTACAGCAGCTTGATCCATGATTGAAATTGCGGGCGGAAACCCATCCGCTTCAGGACTTTGAATAGATAGTGCCATTCTATACTATCGAATGCCATACGGGCGTCCAGTGACAACAGTGCTGCTTCCACTCCTGGGTTGGTCTTTACCAGATGCATCACCCCATACAACCAGCGAAGATTAAGTCTGGTGCTTCGGTTGGGCATGAAGCCCGATTGGTCTGGGTGTATTAGGGTCGTGATCAGCACCAAAAGTCTGTTCACTTGGACCTTGGCCAATACCTTAACCTCAATGTTTAACAAAGATATTGGCCAGTACGAACTACACTGATCCGCTGGCTTACCTGCTTTAGGGATTACTACAATAGTTGCCGTCCGTTGGTCAAGCGGCAGACTACCTCGCTCCCTTGCCTCATTGAACATAGCTAAAAGATGTGGGGCCACAGTGTTGGCTGTACATTTGAATAGCTCCACCGGTAGACCGTTGGGTCCCGGTGCCTTTCCTGCCTGTAGATCCTGTATGGCCCCCACTATTTCTTCCGTTGTTATATCCCATTCGATATTATCCCTGTGATCCTTTGTCAGTGCCGGTAGGCGCATTTCCGCCAACAGCTCACAACAGTCTGCCGCTGACCGGCCGGTGTTTGTTTCATATAATTCTTCATAATAGTCAGCAAAGACTCGTGCCAGTGCTTCCCAGCAGAGTAGGCATTCCCACTCTTATCCCGTATTTCCGTGACCCAACTCCGCTCTCTGTCCCTCCTCTCCAGCCAGGCAATCATTTTATTAGCTTTGTCTCCCATATCGTACACTCTTTTCTGTGTTGCCAGCGCTGCCCTCCTAGCAGCGTTCTTTGCCAAATCCTGTAGCTCACGTTTCTGAAGGTCTAACTGGTGGGCAAGGTCCTTGTCCTGCCTCCCTCCCTCTAGGTAGGCTGTCTCCATCTCAAGTATTGTCATTTCTAGCCTATCCCAGCGCAATTTCTTTTCTTTGTTGTCTATTCCTATACATGCTTGGACATGCCCCCTCATCACCAGCTTAAACGCTTCCCAGAGGGTACATGCCTCTTCCACCGTCCCTTCGTTTTCTTGGAAGTACAACTGGGCTCTTTCCCTGACCCCTTGGGCATTTTCTTTGTTTTTGAAGAACCAAGCATTTAGCCTGGGTGGCAGCGTATATTGGCGAATCGGGCCCCTCACCATTACTTCCGTAGGAGAATGATCCGAGATACCCCTTGGACCTATCCGTGCATTAGAGAACCAAGCCTCCCCTCCACTATGGGTCAGTAGATAGTCTAGTCTTGAGTAACTGCCATGGGCTGCTGAGTAGAAGGTATATTGAAGAGTCTGAGGAAATTTCTTTTTCTTCTGCCGGAGAACTGTCGAAAATTAGTCGTTCATGCTACGGTGACTTCAAGGCTTGATTATGCCAACAGTCTGTTCCTTGGCCTCCCGGCATATTTGATAAAAAGATTGCAGATGGTGCAAAATGGAGCAGTAAGATTGATTAGAAGAGTGCCATTTAGACAACATATTTCTCCACATGCTAAACGACTTCATTGGCTGCCAGTTGTACAGCGTATAGAGTTTAAGGCCTTGACAATTGCTTTCAGGGCCCTGAACGGCAGCGGTCCCAACTACATTAAAAACGTATCCGCCCTTATCAGCAAAGGCGATTGTTACGCTCTAACTCACAGAACTTGCTGTGTGTTCCCCGATTTGTAAAGGCTCGTATTGGAGGAAGGGCCTTCTCAGTTGGAGTGACCAAATTGTGGAACTCACTTCCGGTTAGACTTCGGCATATACCGGAAGAAGGGAGTTCAGGAAAGCTCTAAAAACATGGCTTTTTAGCCGGGACTAGTTAATTACGTTTCGGTTTGGAGATCTGTCACCCCTATGCTGCTGGATCATGCTAGCGCCGGGACACCTCTGTTTGAGGTAGCTGTTGCGCTCTATAAATGCTGATGTATTGATGTGTATTATCCGGATTATGTAACCGCCAGAGATCTATCAGCCCCATTCCCTCCGTGAAAGCGTGGAGTGGCTCCACCCCCTTTTCCCTCGCTGTCACCGTGTCCCTATCCAGCCCTGGGTCCTTAGTAGAGTTCATGTCACCTCCCAGCACCAACAAGCCCTGCGGGAGGTCTACCAACAAAACTCCCAGCGCCTTGTATGCCTCGGAGCGTGCCATTGGTGGAATATAGCCTGAGATCAAGTTAATAGCTTGTCCCTCCCAGTTCCCTATGAGAGTCACAAATCTACCCAGTGGGTCATGCAAAATTTTATCGATCACTAGTGGGAGACCCGTCTTCACCAAGATCCCTACTCCACGGGAGCCCGATGTGTAACCAGCATGCGCCACAAGTTTATATCCATACCTGTCTAATGCTCGATACCACTGGCCTTTAAGATGCGTCTCCTGGAGCAGCACAATACCCGGGGAATGTCTGTGCAGATACTGTAATACTATACTCCATTTGATACGATTCCCCAGACCATTTACATTCCATGACATGATGTGTAGACTAGTAGCCCCTCGGTGTCCCGCCCGCAGCCCTCCCGGCAGTATCTTCCCTATTCTCTGTCTTGGTATCCCTGTTGGCGTTGCCATCCCTGCGCTAGGTGTCCCATCCTATGTTCACCCGGTGGTATCAACCCGTTGCCCTGTCTGAATGTTGTGTAGAAGCTGACATTAAATCTAAAAAAAACTACTAACCATAACATACCCTGTAAGATTCTCACCCCCCTCCCTGCTACCCTGCTGGCGGGAAAAACAAACCCCACCACCCCAACTTGCAGAGTGCCTGTTGCCCGTAATAAACAACTAAAAATGGGGTTGATCGATGCCGAGCTCCGAAAGCCCCCCCCGGTCCCCTAACCCCCCGTCCCTTAGGAATAAACGTAGTCCAGTCCAGAAGCAACCTTAGTTTCCTTTCCTAGTACTGAGGGCCTCTAATACAGTACGTCCTTTCATTCATGTATACTTCACACCCCCAGTCACTGTCCGCACCACGTCACCTTATCTCGACAGTTCCTGGTTAAGCGTGGCTCTTTGATCCCGATGTCTGGACCCTCCATCAGTCCCTGGTTAAGCAGATCCGTCAGCCCGATTCTTCTCCCGCCTTTCTTCGTCGTTCTCGCCATTTACCTCTTTGGGAGTTTGGGGCTGACGTTGCGCCATCCCTCCAACCACTCGTGAGCTTCCTCTGGGGTGCCGAAGAACCATGCATTCCCCTCAGCTTCCACTCTCAGTTTGGCTGGATAAATCTTAGAATATTTGAGTTCTTTTGCCCGCAATTCTTTTTTCACTGTGTCAAAGGCGCGTCTTTGCCGCTGCACATTGAGCATAAAGTCCGGGAAAAATCTAATCACTGCATTCTCGTGCGACAGGTCGCCATGTTGCCGTGCCGCTTGTAAAATTGCATCCCTCTCGCGGTAGTTAAGAATCCTGGCGATGATTGTCCGCGGTGGTGCTCCAGGTTTCGGCTTCGGGATGGGAGCTCTGTGTGCCCGCTCAATAGTAAGATGTACGGAGAGACGTTTTGGCTTAAGGTGATTCAGGATCAGGTCTTCTAGGAAGAGGTCGATGCTAGGCCCCTCCCACCACTCGTATGTTGTTCCTTCTTGCCCGCCCTTCCTGATCTTCTAGCTTGGCTGCCATCAATTCCTGCTGTTACGTGAGGGCCTGGACTCTTTCCTCCAAACTCTTCGCGCTGGTTTGCAACTGCTCCACTTGGTTTTCGGTGGCGGCGACTTTATCGGACATTTTCCTAAAGTCTGCAAGCAGGAGATTGACATCTATTGTCACTGCATCGATTTTGGGATCTATCGTCCCCTTAAGATCAGTGATGGCCGCCATGATTGCACTCAGTGCGGGCTCTGCCTGTTCTGCTGGCGGCGCGGTCTGTGACGCCGCCACTTGGAGCGGCACCGCGTACTTGTCCATCTTGTTGGTTTGCACCCCTGTTGGACCCTTTCATTCGGGTGGACACTCTGATACTGCACTGATCGTGTAAGAGGGAGTCGCCAGGTCTCGCACCTCTACTGGGTATTTCTTTTGACAGTGATGTGGCCAAGTATGATGAGTAGGAATGTTCCCCACTTCCGATTATGTACTCTTCTGCTCGGCCGGGTCAGGTGCGTGCTGCTTCTGGCCTGAACCAGGCCTGTTGTCGTGCGCACCGGAGATATCCCCGTCGTCTTCCTCTCCAAGCTTTTAGGGTGTTCTTACCCGCAGGGCCGATCACCGGCGCACCGCCGCTTGTTCTCCGTCACCCAGACCACGGGCCCGCTCAGGCAGACCCCGATATGGGATCCTGTGGTCGCACTCTGTTTTCACTTGGTGCCCTCTGACTTATCCCAGCCACGTCCTGTGTTATGGGGTGATGCCCAGGGCCGACAGCATGTGCATGGGTTCTAGTACATCCCACGTCCAAACCCGGATTCTTGCCGTGCCCACTCTTGTTACTGCCCCCTTCTGCACTGGTGCACCTCCGTATCAGTCGCGTGGATAATCGCGCGCTAAGCGCTGACCACCTGCTGTCCCTCCAGGTGTCACTTGCCTCAAGTATTCACCACTGCCCCGGTGTCTTGTGCACTCGGGTCCTCTCCGTGACAGATATAGAGTGGCGCTCTCTTGCGGATTCTCTGCTTTCCCCCTCTCGCCCCTTGCTGGGCTTAAGGCCTGCTATTCGCCTGCTCTGCGGCCTACCGGGTATCTGGGCCTGCGGGGCCCCCGGGGCTTCCCCGAGTCCACCAAGCCTCTCCTGCATCTTGTCCCGCTGCTGCGCCTCACCTTTTTGAAAGCGGCTCCCTCAGAGCCTCGGGATCGCCTGATCACTCCCCCCGCTGTCGTTAGAAGTCGGAGTGCCCAGGGGAGGAGTTTGACTCCGACGGATGTGGACGGCCTTGCCCAGGCTTCACTTACCCCCTCGGGGTCACTTTCAATACTGGGTCCACTGCGCTGTTATCTCCGCCATCCTCACAACACCGTGCTCCAGGCGCCCTCGCGCAGTGGGTATGATCAGTGCCTTCCGCCGTTCGGCACGTACTAGGTCGCGGCTCGTCTCCGGAGGCATCCAACGACCCGGCTGGTGCTGTTGCGTCGTTCTGTCCGACCGCCACCACGTGCGTATAAACATCTTTTTTTTCCGAGCGATGCGTGTCCTCGATAATTCACTTGCCAGCGCCTCCGCTCTGATTGCTTCTGTGCGACTGAATCTGCGGATATTTCGGGCTTTAGGGACCCGAGCGACGGAGCTCTCTCAGGAAGCCGCCATTTCCCTCAGCGTCGAAGCCACGCCCCCTAGGCACCAACTTTTATTGGCAGATGTGGGGTTCCACTGGGAGGTAGGAAATGTGGGGCTTCATGCATATTCTAGAACTTTTTCTCACCGAAATGTGAGGGAAATATATGTTATAAGGGAATGTTTGCGGTTTGCGGGGCTTTCTGGGCATGAAAATTTCACGAGATCCACACAAGTCATGCCACCCTGGACTCCCCCGGGTGTCTAATTTTCAGAAATGTCTGGATTTTGTATGTTTCCCTCGATGCTGGTTGAGCTGGGGCCCAAATTCCACAATCACCAACATTGCTCAAAAAGGGTTGATTTAAGTTGATTTCTTTTTCTGAGAATGTTGCGGTTTGAGCCCTTTCCAGTCACGGGTGTTAGGCCCATCCAGAAAAGTGAGGTATCATTTTTATCGGAAGATGTGTGGGAATACTAGGCTGTAGCAGATTTGTTGCTCCCCACTGATTTAGGAACTTTCCCTCGCCAAAATATGAGGAAAAGTCTGTTTTTAGTCATAGTTTGAGGTTTCCAAGGGCTTCTGGGTAAGAAAACCTTGTAAGAACCACACAAGTCACAGCAAGCTGGACATCCCCAGTCATCTAGTTTACCAAATTGCATCAGTATTGTAGGTTTCCCTGAGTGGCGGCCGAACTACAGCCCAAAATCAGCAGCTACCAACATTGTGGGTGAAATATGATATCTCTAATTCACATTTTGGGGCATTTTGTGTTGTAGGTGTCAGTCCCAGCTACACATGTGGGGATTCGTTTTTATCGGTAGATGTGTGAAAAGACAGAATAGTTAAATATTTGCTATTACCAATTAGATATGTCTGCATTTGTGGCTTCCAAATGTAAACCAGTGTGCAAGAAAGCGGGTATTTGACAAAATGCCCTCTGAACCACATGATAGTATGGGTAACCCGTAATTCAGTGGTGTACAAATCACCACTGTTCCTAAACTCAGGATCTTGTGTACATTTCAGATATATATACATTTCCTGCATACCCATTTTTCATTCTTTATATTTTACTATATGAATTGCTGTAAAGTCTGCACACAATGAAAAGTCATTATAAGGTGCAGCACAGTTACTGACTCTGTGTATCGCATGCTTTTGTGCAACCTACAAACCCTATATATTGCCATGACCAGAAGGGTGTGTTGGACATAACAGTATATTGCTTATGTAAATGGGCCATTGTGACAAGGAGATACAGAAGAAAATGTTGACGCAAACTACTCTTTCTTCCTACTAATTTTCAATTTTTTTTATATTTCAACAGTTTCTTTGGGAAATTCTTGGGGGATCTGCACATGATCCCTTGCTGAAACCAGAACTTCGTCGACTTTTCAAAAATGTATTGGTTTCTGGGAACAATCATGGGATTCGCACTTTTTTCCACCACATAACTGCAAGGATGTTGAAGCCACAAACTTTAGGAAAAAATTACTCCCTCTAAGACTATGCAAAATCTTTTTTTTTTTTTATACAACTGTGCTTGTTCCTGAAAGCGAGGAAGATGGTGATCCAAGTACAGCAAACCTTTTGTTGATTCTATTTTTAGACAAAAGACTTATGCTTTCTTTTTCACTACTTTTTTTCTTTTTTCACAACAACGACAAATAAATAGCTATATTTTGGCTATTTTGTTTGTGCCTCCAGGGGCTACACAAACTGTGGGTACCTTTAGAATCCGCAGGATTTTGGGAAAAAATTACATTAAACCGGCGCGGATACCGTATGTGGAAAAAATGTATGAAGTCGTAAGCAGAAAGTACATAAAATAGCAAAAAAGCGTTAAGCATCTGCTATGTTGCCTCTTGTTCGTGTAGCCCTTACCAGACAAGTGCTGGTGACAGGGGAGTTCTATTAATCTCCTCATGTTGCCCCACAGGTGCACACATCTGTAAAAGACAAAATCCAGGCCAGAGTAACTGATTAGATGTACGGTTCCACTTGTCAACAAGCAGCTACAGCAATGTGTGCAAATATGAATCCCTTCCTTCATTATGTCGTGTGTTTTTTTACAGTACGGATGATGTTCAGCACTGGTTAATATTGTGCTTTAACGAGAGAAGACCACAGTGTGCCGATAAAAGCAGATACCGCCTGGCAGTCTAGTTTACAGAAACCGGCTCATGACTCGGGTGCATGATGGGGATTCTGCAAAACTGCTGTATTTATGGAGCAGCTGCCTCGGGATTATATTTTATCACTCTTTCTACAGCGCCTTTTCAATGAAAGGCAAACGCACGGATCCCCATCTGTTCAGAATGATACAGCTGATGGGACAAATGTACGCTTTAAGCAGATAATTTCCTCCTTATCATCAGGGTTCTGCCTTCAGTGCCGAAATTGTCAGACAATATTATCAGCAATGTGTCACATATAATGCTTACTAGCTTTGTTTTTCTCTCTAGAAAAATGAGTTCTGAAAAAATATCCTTGGCTCTCTTTGGAGGTCGAGGTAAAGTTAAATAAAAAATATATGAAAACCTATATCTGACGTTTTAAAGATGATTACTTTAAAATGAGGTGAGCACAGTAAATCATTGTGTTTCGTTCGGCAATCATGAAACACTGTGCACTTTGGAAAGGATAACAGCCAAGAAAACGATACGAAAATAACGCAATTTTTGAAGCGTGAGTTTATGGTTTCAGATTGATAACAAGGAAGCATGACTAGGGAACGGATGATGCTATGTTATCGTATATCTGCCATTTCACAAAACACTCGAGAAGTAAAGGTCCCTGCTCAGAAGCATTTTCGATCATATTTTTAATCATTGTAGGTATACATTGAAAAATAGTGCAACAGAGAAGTTGTATCAATTCCATTCTCTCTCTCACACACATATATACACAATTGACACGAACACTGGACATAATACCGGGTGAAATGCATATCATCGTATATTGTAGTTTCACGGGTACGGAAAAAGTGGTCATGCACAGTACACTTGAACAGAAAAAGCTACAGATATGTGACACAACAAGTCGATAGGTAAACAGATTGTAAATCTACACAGTGCTTTATTTGCCAGGGCCTTATGTTCAGGGATAGTGATTTTTTAATTAATAATCTAGCGGCCTGTTCCACAACATGTTAAACTAATGTGTATCTTGTTTATGGCGAAAAATATGTAACACAAAATTACATTTACAAGGATTTTTAGCAATAAATTGAACATAGCTTGTTAGTACGGAAGAAGTAAATCACTCATTTAAAGAGCAGACGATTGCTGATATGGAAGGAAAATGAGCGCCCCTACTCCTTGCCAAGTTTCCCGCTAATAATTGTCACCAGCAAAGCAATATTTGTACAATAAGCAAAAGGTAGGAAGCTATTTCAAGATGCCCCTCTAAGAGAACATACAAATGATCATATGTCACTACATTTCAATAAACTACACTGAGATCACTACATTGAAGGCAGTGCATCGGGGATCACTACATCAGGAGGAACATTACATGGTAAGTTAATGAATGTATTATAAATGATTCAGGATGAGCCCAGGAGCTCCTGAAGGGAGAGTGACAGTGCTCTTCAGTGCTTGTCAAGGCTGATCTCTGCCCACTACCTTGCTGGCACCCCCAGTGCTCAGCCCCACATCCAAACAAAGCTCTGGCTCAGCGAGTCTACTGTAAAAGTGGCTGAGGAAAGTGCCATAAGTATTGTAGTTTTTCATTGTATGTCATTTCGTGTATCAAAATTGTGGCATTAAGCTAAGTAATGTTTTTGGTTCTCTCCTTTACTCAACATTTATAGCTTTAGGAAGATTCCCTAGAAACCTAATTGTTGGAGCAATATTGTATTTAACATTTCGAATCACTGACAGAATATCGAGGAGCTAAATATCGACCTACAAAAATATCGGTGACAAAATATCGACTACCAGAATATCGAATTCCTATCTACAAACAGGTAAGTACAAAATTATCGAATCCTAAATATCGTTGTAAATAATATAGTTTGTTAAAATATCGACTTTTTTAAATGTCTTAAAAGTAATGTAAAATTAATGAAATAAATATAATTAAGTAAAACATACTTAAAAATACTTAAATAACCTTAAAATTAATAAATAATTAATGTAAGTAAAAAATAAAAATAAACATACATTTTTATTTTTTAATACATATATATTAACTTAATAATATTAAAAAATAATCAATATTTTTTGTGTTGGATAGTGGGAGGGTAAAATTTACTATTCCCACTCCAGTGAGTGCAACAGTAGGGAAAGCATTGGATAGCGGGAGGGTAAAAATTACTATTCCCACTCTAGTGAGTGCAACAGTAGGGAAAGCATTGGATAGCGGGAGGGTAAAAATTACTATTCCCACTCCAGTGAGTGCAACAGTAGGGAAAGCGTTGGATAGCGGGAGGGTAAAGATTACTATTCCCACTCCAGTGAGTGCAACAGTAGGGAAAGCGTTGGATAGCGGGAGGGTAAAAATGACTATTCCCACTCCAGTGAGTGCAACAGTAGGGAAAGCGTTGGATAGCTGGTGGGTAAAAATTACTATTCCCACTCCAGTGAGTGCAACAGTAGGGAAAGTGTTGGATAGCGGGAGGGTAAAAATTACTATTCCCACTCCAGTGAGTGCAGCAGTAGGGAAAGTGTTGGATAGCGGGAGGGTAAAAATTACTATTCCCACTCCAGTGAGTGCAACAGTAAGGAAAGTGTTGGATAGCATAGGGGAATTATTTAATATACCCACTCCTGCAATATAATTAACATTAATTAACAATTAATTATTTTGTAAAAATTAATTTTCCTCCCACCATTTTCCCCTATAAACATCACCTACAATATTGTAACATATTAATAAATTAACATAATTAATTAACAATTAATTAATTAACTAATTACAATGAACAATATAATTAATGAACATATTTACAAAATAATTGTTAATAATTAATATCTAATTAATTACTAATTAATAAAAAATACACAATTAACATAATTACCAATTAATTATTAATTGTTATTAATCAATTAATAATTAATTAATAAAAAATTAATCAACTTAACAATATAAATTATTAAATATTAATTTATTAAGTAATAACATAATACATTAATTAATTTCAATTAAATTACTTCCCACCCTATTCCCCTATAAACCCACAACCCGCTACAGAATTAAATTACAAAAAATTAATGAACATAAAATTCATTACTTTTACAAAATTCAAACATACATTACAAAAATAATACATACTTTTAACACATATACTAACACTTAAACCACACAAAAAAAAATCGATATTACTAACTTCGATATTGTGGAACTCGATATTTCTTACCTGCATTTTGATATTCTGCACCACTATATTTTTGCAATTCGATATTCTGTCCATTCGATATCAAAAACTCGATATTCTGTCCAGTCGATATTTTTTTTTCGATATTGTGACTAGTTACCATTTCACTTGAGGTTATTTCATTAATATAAATTCCTGCAACCACTTCAACGTCCAAACAAAAGCCATGCATTTCTGTATCTGTGCACAACAAGGACATTTATTTGACCAATAAAGAGATATGTGAGGCACAATGTAAACAAGTGTAACACGCAAACGAAAATTGAGATTAGTTCATAGAAACAGCGAATGTGAAATAGAATAAGCACTTGCTGGAAAATCTCGTTTGCTAGTATGAAAGTATGTGTACTCACTTAGTTCAGACCAAGCATCAGAATGTTATATAACAAGTGAGCACAATAGAATGCGAGTAAGGATACAGTAAAGCTTGGACAGTAGTAAGATCGCTTCATCTGGCTTCCAAGCGGTAATCGATGATGATGCTTGTGGATGGTGTTCTTGATGTTTCTTCAGTCGATTCCTGAATTGGCTGATCTGTATAATAATAATGATAATAATACCAGCATTTGTAAAGCGTGCAGCTACCTCAGGTGAGGTGTCCCGGCGCTGGGGATCATCGAGAAGATTAAGCAGCTATTGCCCAGAGTCACATGGTGCTGGGCTAACCTGCTGCCCGCGCTGGGATCGAACCGTGAGCCCCCGTGTTCCGGAGTCAGCTGCCAGCTGCCCTGGCCATTCCACCACACCACTTCCTTAATGGCATACAGATTCTTGTGGCACACCAGTAGAAAGTATGCCTTCTGGTTTTCTCTTTGCTTTTCCTGACTAAATCTAAATTTTGAAAATTGTATTGCAGGGATGCATGTTCTGATCCCAGAGATTGCAGGTTGAACGGGATTTTGGAGGTAAATTACTATCAACGAAGCAGAAGGTCTTAAATATGATGTGGGCCAATAGAGGCAGCAAGTGAGGCTTCTGTGGCATGGAAGAGATGTGGTCAAACATTACCAGCCCTGTAATGAGTCTTACAGTGGCATGGAGGACATGCTTCATTTAATTATCTGGGATGTGGATTGTGTGGCTGCCATTCAAATAGGGGAAAACTGGAACTTGATTTTGAAATCATACTCAAGAAGGTAAACTTTCACTCTGCAGTGGTGAGACCACTGATAAAAAGCTGTCTGGGCCTTCTTAGTGAATATAATTCACGATTATCTGTCGTGCACAAAACACCTATTTGCCCATGGCACAGATACACAAAAACAGTTAACTGGAGAATAGCTCACTATAAAATAATGGCTGGCTCCTGCTGTATGTGCTGGCTGGGAAGCTAGCTGGGTCCGCAAATGTAAATAAAGTGTGAGTGTCCCGGGTGGGACTAAAACAACCAATAAAACCCCCCACAAACACACATAATAAATGAGCATCAGGAGCTGCTAATTTACTATCACTACTGAAGGGAACAAGTGCCCCATAGTGCCCTTAAAGGACTTTTAAATTATATTTTTTGTTTCTGGTGGTGCCCCTAGAAGGGCGGGGGTGGCACCAACCATTTTATTTACTGTTGTGGAGGACTGCAGGGAGTGCAGCAGCCCCCAGCAACATAAAGAAACACACTAAGGGGCCGATTCCGATCTCGGTCGGAGGCGCACCCAATACCATTCGGTCGGGAAAAAAGCCATGCGAATGCCTGTTTCCCGACCGATCCGTACAGCACACCGAACGAGTAAGTACGATGCGCACAACAGCACAGAATCCGGCCGAGCCGTACTCACCCAATCCAGGTCCTGTTCTCCGACCGAGGCGAATCCGGAAACGCAGAATCGAGTCGCACGGAAGGGAAAATGCAGCTCCGTCCGGCTGAACAAGTACGATGCGCTTCCCGTACGCGCCGAACCCGTCGCTACGCACGGCACGTCAAAGCATCCGGGAGAGGCGCACATAAGCTCCGATTCACGCCACAACACAATCCACGGCTACGAGACGAACACGCCAGCGACGAGGACGACGCGAAGCGACGAGGACGACGCGAAGCAACGAGAAGGACGAACGACACGAACCAACCATGAATCCCTTCGTCCCGATCATACCAATATTCTACATTTACTACCGGAACAGGCACGGACGCGTACGGCGCAGAAGGTAAGTCAGACACCAACCACAAAACACATACAACACGTACACGACACATCACACACACACAGAGGGATGCAGAATATACTTACACCAGCAACAGCAGCACCATAGGGGCGGGATGCCCATCACCAATGCCACATATGCACACAGGGGCCTGAATGCGCACCACCACCCCTACCCAGGGGGGGCCGGATGCCTACCACTACCACCCTTTGCCAGGGGGGCTGGATGCCTACCACTACTACCACCCTTAGCCAGGGGGGTGCCAGATGCCTACCACTACTACCACCCTCACCCAGGGGGGGCTGGATGCCTACCACTACTACCACCCTCACCCAGGGGGGGCTGGATGCCTACTACTACTACCACCCTTAGCCAGGGTGGTGCCAGATGCCCACCACCACTACCACCCTTACCCAGGGGGGCTGGATGCCTACCACTACTACCACCCTTAGCCAGGGGGTGCCAGATGCCTACCACTACTACCACCCTTACCCAGGGGGCTGGATGCCTACCACTACTACCACCCTTACCCAGGGGGCTGGATGCCTACCACTACTACCACCCTTAGCCAGGGGGTGCCAGATGCCTACCACTACTACCACCCTTAGCCAGGGGGGCTGGATGCCTACCACTACTACCACCCTCACCCAGGGGGGCTGGATGCCTACCACTACTACCACCCTTAGCCAGGGTGGTGCCAGATGCCCACCACCACTACCACCCTTACCCAGGGGGGCTGGATGCCTACCACTACTACCACCCTTAGCCAGGGGGTGCCAGATGCCTATCATTACTACCACCCTTACCCAGGGGGGCTGGATGCCTACCACTACTACCACCCTCACCCAGGGGGGCTGGATGCCTACCACTACTACCACCCTCACCCAGGGGGCTGGATGCCTACCACTACTATCACCCTCACCCAGGGGGTGCCAGATGCCCACCACCACTACCACCCTTACCCAGGGGGCTGGATGCCTACCACTACTACCACCCTTAGCCAGGGGGTGCCAGATGCCTACTGTAGGAAGGTGGAATCTGACTATATGGTTGCCCCCACTTTTTTTTATGGTGTTTTGCTAGTTTATGACTTAGTTGGACTGGGATCCTGCTATTCAGGGCCCCAGTCTATCTGCTTTCTCTGTAAAAGGTTTCCATGTGCCTTAGGCACATCACTGATTGGGATCTGGAGTGCCCTTATAAGTCCCTAGTATATGGTATACTATGTACCAAGGGCATAGGTACCTCAGAGGCCTGCCAGGGGCTGCAGCATGTATTATGCCACCCCTGGAAGGCCATCCAAACTGACACCCCAGGTCTGCTACTGCAGCCTGGGTAAGGTGGTGCATGCACCTCTTACTGTGATATAGGTTACCTATATCACTAAATACATACACACATATAAACCTATAAGTCACTCCTAAGGCAGGCCTTATCAATCCTAAAGGCAGAGTGCATGGTTGCTATGTGAGAGGGTGCCCCTGCATGAGCAGGGCCCCTCTGCAGCGTTCGGAGACCATCTCTGATGCTGTTTGTAGTGCAGCCTGACCATATACTCTTAAGCGCATTATATCCTCGCGGTAAAATGCTAACTTTGGAATGGCTGCACCTACACATGTCGTGTTTGGTGTCAAACATCTTGGAATACTACCCCCCGCCAATCCTGGCGGCGGGGGTAGCATTCCACCCTTCTAGAGGGAAAGACATGTTAACTCTGACTAGTCCGGTAACTTCTTTCCAGAGCCCTGGCATCACAAAATGGATGCTGCTGCCACAGACACGAGTCTGGCCTCCTGCTGCTGGACGAAACTCCGGCAGGGGAGGCCTGGACAATAGGTTTCCTGTCCCAGGGAGGTGTGACCACCTCCCCAGACAGGATAATGTGTATTGGGGCTGGGCGGGAGCACTTTCGGGTGCTTTGAAGTCCTGCACTGGGGGCACATTTGGTGTCCCTAGTGCATACCCCAGTTCAAACCGGATCAGGGGCTTCCAGCCCCTGCTTTGGCGTGAACTGGACAAAGGGAAAGGAGTGTAGCCACCCCTCTGCCCTGACCCACCCATAGGTGGGGCCACAGAGTAGTCCAACCCCTATCTTTAGTATAAAGTAGGAACCCAGTCCTTAGGACTTTAGATTATCCCTGGACGAAACTCTGAAACTGAATCCTGGACCTTCGACGCTCTACTCATGATTAGAGGACAGAAGAATCTCCCTTGGGGTCAAGGAGTGACTCCCCTGCTTGGCAGGCACCAAAGAAGCATCTGTCCGGTTCGCATTTCTGAAGCTCCTGTCGGACGCTGAAGTCATCGCATCACCAGAGGTGGATTCTCAGACTTCCCCGAGGCTACCCTGAGTCCCCAGCAAAGCTGAGGCCCGTGGCTATCGTGGGTGACTTGAGACCGTGACCCCTGGACACTGAGCACATTTGCAAGTGCATCCTCTTCTGGGTCTCCCAAGAAGTCGTGCTTTGGGCTCCGAGTAGCCCTAGCCTCCAGCACCACCTGCACCGAAGATCACTGGCCCTCACTCCACGAGTGTCCTGTAAGCCAGATCCACGTGCGGCGTCATGAGGCTCCTTCGCGGTCACTAGCCCGTTGGCTAGTAGCCCTTAACGAAGGCCAATCCTTTTCTTCCTTGGCATCCTGGTTGCTCCAGGCCTGCCCTCACTTACCCTCACTGGGTGAGTTCCACAGACCTTGCTGGTCTGCACCATCGACGATCTATATCTTCACCAAGACTTGCCGTTGCCAAGGCTTGTTGGGTCCAATCCGGTCGCCGACACCTCAGCACTCGACAGACATTGTGTACCAGCCCGAATCCTGCTCCTGGTTGCCGACAACGCCTCCTGGACCTCGTGGCTGAAGAGTCAAGACAACCGTCAACGCACCTGAAGCACTCGACATCGGTGGGCATGTGGGCATCTGTCCATCGCCTTCCTGGTCACTGGCTAGTGACCCAGACTCTGTCCCCTCTGCTTTCAGGTTCTTCAGAACTCCGATCCACTCTTGGATCCACCCGGACACTTTTCTCTTGGCCGCCAGCAGCACTTTGCAGCAGATCGCCATTCGAATCGACGACGAAACCCGACCCCGAAAGGCACCTATGCACCCGGCTTCCCTGGGTGAGGTAACACGAGTACTCCAGTGCTCCCATGGGTAGAGACTCTTCAAAGTCCTAGATCTCAAAGGGTTTTGTCCTAGTCCTCTTTTAAGTGTCCCTTTTCTCTAATTTCCCGATCCCGACTTTCTCCATAGAAGTCAACAGCGTATCGCGGTTGTGTATTTACACTGCACGCGTCTCCCGTAGGTCCCCTGTGTCACTACCTTGGGTGGTTCCTTGTGGTCCAAGCACTTCTAGAGGCTCTAGGCCTAGTGTCTAGTTCAGTCGTGGTTCGCATACCACTTTATTGGTATATGGTTTGGTACGCCCCTAGGGCCCAAACGTGTATTTGTGCTATTACTGTGATTTAACAACTTCTAACTTATGTACTTCGAACTCTAGCCTCATAAAGAGACTAGAGGGGTGTGTTTAGCAATAAATACATATATTTTGAATATATACCTGGTGTGGTGCTCTTTCATTTGATCACTCAAGAGATTATAGACTGGTAAAACAAGCTGCTTTACATTCCTTCAAGACTTAGCCTGAAGGCTGCTCTCCATAGCTACCACTAGGATAGCTTTCAATAAGGTTGTCTTTAACCTATCTCCAATAAGGGGTTGTTTGGACTGGTGCAAGGTGCCCACTATAATTAGTGGACAGCATATGCCAGGCCAACTTCTCACATTGGTGTGCAGCGTGTGGGATTCCAGCTTGCTATTGTTTTACCAGATAATCTCAATTGAATTGATCAACTGAAAACCACTAAAGGTACCTAAGGTACATATAATTTAAGCTTAGAATACAGTAAGTTCTACTGAACTTAGAGTTGTGTGTTAAGGGATAGCACAACCCTTTCTACAACTCAAGAGAGTTTGTAGGCCACACTAGAGTAGGTAGTGCATACACCACACCACACTAGTAATGTCTTTAAGGGCAGGATCCAAAGAATCCTTGCAGGAAGCCATTGAGCTTCCACCCTCCAAGTATGATACACTCCCATTCTTGGAATTGAGAGCTTTATGTAACTTGAGAAAACTAAGGACAGGCCAAAGCCCCACCACCCAACACCTCAAGGAGTTGTTGGTGGCTTATGACCTTAGTAAGCCCTTGGGGACTGAAGGGGTAGGAGCTGAGGGTGGGGCAGAGGAAGAGGAGGAGGCCAGGGGTACCAATACCCCCAGCCCCCCTCTGAGACTGGCCAGGAGGGTGACAATGACCCTGACCTGGATAACCCAATCCCTCCTGTGGAAGATGATGAGGATGATCAGAATGATGCCCTCTTTGTCCCCCAGGAAGGATTAAGAGTGTGCCCAGGAAGTCTAGATCTCCTTCTCAGGAGTCTAACCACTCTGGCACCTCCATAGGGAGCCTCTATCTCCTCTCACAGGAGGGAATCCTCTCATGAGAGAAGAGACAGACTGGTCCAGTATGAGGAAACTCAGCTGGAAATCAGAAAAAGCAATTGGCTTTAGATAGGGAATCCCTAGATCTCCTTAGAGAGAGAAGAAAGTTGGGACTAGAGTCCCATGGTGGCAGCCATGTCCCTAGAGACAGGGAAAGGTCCTATGACCATAGGAACCTGAGCAAGATTGTCCCTCCCTACCAGATTGGGGATGACATCCACAAATGGATAACTGCATTAGAGAGGGCTTGTAAGGTACAGAAGGTCCCTCAGGAGCAGTGAGCAGCAATCTTGTGGCTCTCCTTTGCTGACAAAGGTAGAGATAAGCTCCTCACTGTTAGAGAGGAGGATGCTGATAATTACAAGGTCTTGAAGAGTGCTCTTATTGATGGGTTTGGCCTAACCACTGAACAGTACAAGTTGAAGTTCAGAGACACCCAAAAAGCACAGACTCAAGACTGGGTAGACTTTGTAGATTGTGATACAAAGGCTCTGGAAGGTTGGATACATGGCAACCAAGTGCATGACTTTTTAGGATTGTACAATTTGATTATGAGGGAGCAGATCCTTAATAATTGTCAAAACAAGCTTTTGCACCAGTATCTGGTGGACTCTGATCTGACCTCTCCCCAAGAATTGGGAAAGAAGGCAGACAAATGGGTCAGAACCAGAGTAAAAACTAGAAATCAGGGTGGTGACCAGAAGAAAGATTCTACTAAGTCCCAAGAGAAAGGTGGGGATAAATCTAAGGATAAGTCCCCTACAGGGCCCCAAAATTCCTCTTCTGGGGGTGGGTCCCAAACTCCTTCCTCTCCTGAAAAGAAACCATATTGCCATGTCTGTAAAAAGCCTGGGCACTGGAAAACTGATCCCAGTTGCCCCAGGATTGGCAATAAAGAAAATGTTCCTCCCACAACTACTACCACCCCTCCTGGTACTACCAGTAGTAATCCTCCAGTTGGGAGTAGTGCACCCAAAAAGTTGGGTGCTTTTGCAAGAGGAACAGAGGTGAGCCCTAGTTTAGACAGGGACCCCTCAACAGACTCCTCTGACTCTGATGGTGGTATAGGATTTGCCACCTTTACCATGGGTCCCACAGCGTTGGAGCAGATTGGAGCAGATTGGAGCCAATAATTAATGGTCAGAAAGCTGTGGCATTTAGGGACACAGGGGCTAGTGTCACCATGGTGGCAGGGAAACTAGTCCCCCCTCACCAGTTTTTACCTGAGTTTAAGTTCCAGGTGACCAACATTGATGGTGTCAGAACAGATCACCCCATGGCCATAGTCAATCTCAGCTGGGAGGGGGTCACAGGCCCAAAGAGAGTGGCAGTGTCCCCCACCTTACCTGTAGATTGCCTGATGGGCAATGATTTGGAAATTTCAGCCTGGGCTGAAGTTGAACACCAAACCCATCTTAGGATGTTGGGCGTCCCTGTAAGGTTAGTGGGGCTGTGATGGCCACAGCCCCAGCCCAAGAATTTGGAGAGATGGAGCCTGAAAGAATGGCCCACTCTCCCCCAAAGAGACCACAAGGGTTGAAGAAAAGTCTTCTTCCCCCAGACAGTAGGTAAGGGTCAGCCTCCTCAGGGAACTGACCCTACCCCTAGTGAAGGAACTGCCACAGAGGTAGTCAGGCCTGGCCTGGCCACACCCCTGATGGCAGAGGACCCTTCCAAGGTGGTACCCAGTCTGGAGCAGGTAACCTGCCCCTCTCTACCCTGCCTCAGTCAGCCCAGGGCTGCAGTGGTCAGGGAGGTCAGTGGACCCCCCAGGGCCCCCTGTCCAGAGGAAGCCCCCCATCAGCAGATTAGGGGCACCCAGTCTAGTAGCCCTAGCCAGGTGAAAATTCCTCTACACACTGAGGGAACCCCCATACCTTTATGTAGGGACCTCCCCCAGAAGGACTCTGGTAGGCAAGGGCAAACCTGGGACCAGAAGGTTCCAAACCTGCCATGTCCATCTAGTAGTCCATCCAAAGGGACCCAACACCCAGCTGTAGGCAGCCAAAGGTTGACCCTTAGAGCAAAGTGCAACTCAGTCATGGAAAGACAGGCATACATGGTGACCAGTGATCTAAGGAAGCTGAGGCCAACATTCCTAGGGCCTCACTTCCCTACTCAGACACCTCACCAGCCTTGTACTTTACCTAAGCACACCACAGGTAGTGATTCCCCATGGTGGAGACCCTCTCATACCCTTAGGGTGAGGGATTGCTTAGTGGGCCATAAGACAGGGGGCAACAATGCTAGTGCAGGTGCTTCCTTATATGACCACTTAGTCAATGAAGGCTCAACTGGCCAAAGTTAGCCTTATCTCCTTTCGTTTGGGGGGGGGGGGTTATGTAGGAAGGTGGAATCTGACTATATGGTTGCCCCCACTTTTTTTATGGTGTTTTGCTGGTTTATGACTTAGTTGGACTGGGATCCTGCTATTCAGGGCCCCAGTCTATCTGCTTTCTCTGTAAAAGGTTTCCATGTGCCTTACGCACATCACTGATTGGGATCTGGAGTGCCCTTATAAGTCCCTAGTATATGGTATACTATGTACCAAGGGCATAGGTACCTCAGAGGCCTGCCAGGGGCTGCAGCATGTATTATGCCACCCCTGGAAGGCCATCCAAACTGACACCCCAGGTCTGCTACTGCAGCCTGGGTAAGGTGGTGCATGCACTCTTACTGTGATATAGGTTACCTATATCACTAAATACATACACACATATAAACCTATAAGTCACTCCTAAGGCAGGCCTTATCAATCCTAAAGGCAGAGTGCATGGTTCCTATGTGAGAGGGTGCCCCTGCATGAGCAGGGCTCCTCTGCAGCGTTCAGAGACCATCTCTGATGCTGTTTGTAGTGCAGCCTGACCATATACTCTTAAGCGCATTATATCCTCGCGGTAAAATGCTAACTTTGGAATGGCTGCACCTAAACATGTCGTGTTTGGTGTCAAACATCTTGGAATACTACCCCCCACCAATCCTGGTGGCGGGGGTAGCATTCCACCCTTCTAGAGGGAAAGACATGTTAACTCTGACTAGTCCGGTAACTTCTTTCCAGAGCCCTGGCATCACAAAATGGATGCTGCTGCCACAGACACCAGTCTGGCCTCCTGCTGCTGGACGAAACTCCGGCAGGGGAGGCCTGGACAATAGGTTTCCTGTCCCAGGGAGGTGTGACCACCTCCCCAGACAGGATAATGTGTATTGGGGCTGGGCGGGAGCACTTTCGGGTGCTTTGAAGTCCTGCACTGGGGGCACATTTGGTGTCCCTGTGCATACCCCAGTTCAAACCGGATCAGGGCTTGCAGCCCCTGCTTTGGCGCGAACTGGACAAAGGGAAAGGGTGTAGCCACCCCTCTGCCCTGACCCACCCATAGGTGGGGCCACAGAGTAGTCCAACCCCTATCTTTAGTATAAAGGTAGGAACCCAGTCCTTAGGACTTTAGATTATCCCTGGACGAAACTCTGAAACTGAATCCTGGACCTTCGACGCTCTACTCACGATTAGAGGACAGAAGAATCTCCCTTGGGGTCAAGGAGTGACTCCCCTGCTTGGCAGGCACCAAAGAAGCATCTGTCCGGTTTGCATTTCTGAAACTCCTGTCGGACGCCGAAGTCATCGCATCACCAGAGGTGGATTCTCAGACTTCCCGAGGCTACCCTGAGTCCCCAGCAAAGCTGAGGCCCGTGGCTATCGTGGGTGACTTGAGACTGTGACCCCTGGACACCAAGCACATTTGCAAGTGCAACCTCTTCTGGGTCTCCCAAGAAATCATGCTTTGGGTTCCCAGTAGCCCTAGCCTCCAGCACCACCTGCACCGAAGATCACTGGCCCCCACTCCACGAGTGTCCTGTAAGCTAGATCCACGTGCGGCGTCACAAGGCTCCTTCGCGGTCGCTAGCCTGTTGGCTAGTAGCCCTTAACGAAGGCCAATCCTTTTCTTACTTGGCATCCTGGTTGCTCCAGGCCTGCCCTCACTTACCCTTGCTGGGTGAGTTCCACAGACCTTGCTGGTCTGCACCATCGACGATCTACATCTTCACCGAGACTTGCCGTTGCCAAGGCTTGTTGGGACCAATCCGGTCGCCGACACCTCAGCACTCGACAGACATCGTGTACCAGCCCGAATCCTGCTCCTGGTCACCGACAACGCCTCCTGGACCTCGTGGCTGAAGAGTCAAGACGACCGTCAACGCACCTGAAGCACTCGACATCGGTGGGCCTCTGTCCATCGCCTTCCTGGTCACTGGCTAGTGACCCAGACTCTGTCCCCTCTGCTTTCAGGTTCTTCAGAACTCCGATCCACTCTTGGATCCACCCGGACACTTTTCTCTTGGCCGCCAGCAGCACTTTGCAGCAGATCGCCATTCGAATCGACGACGAAACCCGACCCCGAAAGGCACCTATGCACCCGGCTTCCTGGGTGAGGTAACACGAGTACTCCGGTGCTCCCGTGGGTAGAGACTCTTCAAAGTCCTAGATCTCAAAGGGTTTTGTCCTAGTCCTCTTTAAGTGTCCCTTTTCTCTAATTTCCCGATCCCGACTTTCTCCATAGAAGTCAACGGCGTATCGCGGTTGTGTATTTACACTGCACGCGTCTCCCGTAGGTCCCCTGTGTCACTACCTTGGGTGGTTCCTTGTGGTCCAAGCACTTCTAGAGGCTCTAGGCCTAGTGTCTAGTTCAGTCGTGGTTCGCATACCACTTTATTGGTATATGGTTTGGTACGCCCCTAGGGCCCAAACGTGTATTTGTGCTATTACTGTGATTTAACAACTTCTAACTTATGTATTTCGAACTCTAGCCTCATAAAGAGACTAGAGGGGTGTGTTTAGCAATAAATACATATATTTTGAATATATACCTGGTGTGGTGCTCTTTCATTTGATCACTCAAGAGATTATAGACTGGTAAAACAAGCTGCTTTACATTCCTTCAAGACTTAGCCTGAAGGCTGCTCTCCATAGCTACCACTAGGATAGCTTTCAATAAGGTTGTCTTTAACCTATCTCCAATAAGGGGTTGTTTGGACTGGTGCAAGGTGCCCACTATAATTAGTGGACAGCATATGCCAGGCCAACTTCTCACACCTACCACTACTACCACCCTCACCCAGGGGGGGCTGGATGCCTACCACTACTACCACCCTCACCCAGGGGGGGCTGGATGCCTACCACTACTACCACCCTTAGCCAGGGTGGTGCCAGATGCCCACCACCACTACCACCCTTAGCCATGGGGGCTGGATGCCTACCACTACTACCACCCTTACCCAGGGGGGCTGGATGCCTACCACTACTACCACCCTTAGCCAGGGGGTGCCAGATGCCTACCACTACTACCACCCTCACCCAGGGGGCTGGATGCCTACCACTACTACCACCCTCATCCAGGGGGCTGGATGCCTACCACTACTACCACCCTTAGCCAGGGGGTGCCAGATGCCTACCACTACTACCACCCTTAGCCAGGGGGTGCCAGATGCCTACCACTACTACCACCCTCACCCAGGGGGGCTGGATGCCTACCACTACTACCACCCTCACCCAGGGGGGCTGGATGCCTACCACTACTACAACCCTTAGCCAGGGGGGTGCCGGATGCCTACCACTACTACCACCCTTACCCAGGGGGGGCTGGATGCCTACCACTACTACCACCCTCACCCAGGGGGGGGCTGGATGCCTACCACTACTACCACCCTCACCCAGGGGGGGCTGGATGCCTACCACTACTACCACCCTCACCCAGGGGGTGCCAGATGCCCACCACCACTACCACCCTTACCCAGGGGGGCTGGATGCCTACCACTACTACCACCCTTAGCCAGGGGGGTGCCAGATGCCTACCACTACTACCACCCTTACCCAGGGGGGCTGGATGCCTACTACTACTACCACCCTCACCCAGGGGGGGCTGGATGCCTACCACCACTACCACCCCCACTCATAGGATGGACAATGCATGACACAACCAGCACACCACAACCTAGGGAATGCAAGAAAAAGACATCCCCCAACACCATGACAAGCGTGTGTAGACTGTGTCAAATGCCTACAACACTGAACATGACTTTGAACATACAATGTGACCCCCTAGCACATGTGCCACACACATATATGTGTGTGGCCCCCACAATGCAAGCAGGCCATGACCATTGTGGTAATGGGGTCCAAACCCCCATCATCACAGTGACCAAAAGGTAAGTGTGGGGTCCATAGCTGAAGCACATTCTGAACATTGTGGCAATGGGGTCTAACGCCCCATCACCACAGTGACCAAAATGTAAGTGTGGGGTCCATAGCCGAAGCACATATTGAACATTGTGGCAATGGGGTCTAACGCCCCATCACCACAGTAACCAAAAGGTAAGTGTTGACAAAGAAAGAGCTGCAACTGCCAAACTGCATGGATGATTCCTGGTCACAGAACAAAAACACATCAGTGGCAAAGTAGTGCATGTGTCCCATTGCAACATAAATTGGGGGAGCCAAATACTGCAGTGCAAATAAGACATACCTTTGGCCATGTGCAGACAAACAACACCCATGGGGGCTGACACTGTCAACATTCATCAATGACACAATGACAGAAGTGACCATCAGAATGCAGACCCACATATTTGCACCAATGGGCACACAAATGCAGATACCCTGTGGAGACTGTAGATGTGAGGTGAACAGATACCATACCATGGCAGCAATGGGACACACATACCATGATCATTGTGCTGACCGATGACCTAGGAGTCCCAGGGACAGCAGGGGAAACCCACCAAACTACATACAGCCAATGGCACACCCAAGATATGCCAATGCAGTGGTGCAGATGCACAAACACAAACAGGCAGACCCACACTGCACATCATACACAACAGGTGAGGGGGGTGCCAGTGTCCCCAGGCAACCACACAACACATGAGGAGACCTGAATACCAATCATACAGATGTGCATACAGTGCCACACAAAGGTAACTCATGGATCCAAATCCCCTATGTGGGCAAGCAGGCATTGTCAGATGAGAGGGAGCACAAATCACACATGTCACACAGGCACGTAGGAACAGCAACTGACACAGCAAGACACAGACACACCACAGCACTACCCCCAGGGCCCCCACAATGTGGTGACCCTGGGCTGCATTACAATCCCACTGTGATGACAAAGCTAAATGTCGTTCACACTGTGAACCACAGTCATGTGTCCTGAGCAACAAACTACCATCACACCTACACAAGCACAAATCAATCAGCATGGCCAGTAAGCCAAGGCCAACATGGAGGCAGGGGCCTAGCCGGGCAACAACTCTCATCTGCACACACTCAACACCACACCCCTCGACCTCCAACAATGTGCAACAGTGAAGCACACATGCACTGGTGACATTGCACATGCACCCATGACTATTCCAGGGTGGTGGGTGGGAACCAAGGTGCAGAAACCCATCACACATGGCCACTCAACAAGACTCCTGAATGTCTGACACACTGCACACTACGCTGTACATGGACATGACGGCAATACCACACCAACCAATGGGATCCCAGCCACGGTCACACACCAATGAAGAAGCCAAGGTCACCCACAAAGAACACACATAGACAACAACCAACATTGCAGCCCGGACCCTGAGGAGTGCCAGCAGTCACACACACAACGTGTCACAATCACTGAAAGATAACACAAACTGGAAATCACATGACAGGGGCAAACAACAAGTGCCAAGGGGAAACCTGACTGTGACCCATCTGCATCTGCACACAAACTCAGCCCTGACAGCAAACACACCTATGGGTGACACCCTGATGACCAGTAATGTGCCATGCACCCACATCACAGAGAACCCAGGGAGAAGACTTTGGGGGAACATAGGTCAACTCAGCAAGCATCACAAACAGGTACAACACTAGGGATCACAGCATGCACAGCTAAACGGAAGTGAACACACAGACATGCACATACAACACACACCTTGGGCGCAGGCAATGTCACAGGAGTACACACTGCCATGAGGGGACTCCACTCCTGTGTGAGGAAAGCTGTGCCATATGTTGCCTCAGTAGGGCCCCATCATGTCAGCTGAGCACTTGGTCACACAATCAACAATTAGCACCAAATGAAGGCTCCTGTCACATCAGCCTGGTCATGGAAGTGCCCACGAAATCATCAGCACAGATCCAACACACTTGTATAGCAATGTTGCACTGACAACACAGATGAGTCCTTCCCCATTGATGCCCAAACCTGCATGTCCAGTGGAGATGGCCACACGGTCAGGGAAGTAGACGAATTGAACAATGGCAGGCACAACAGATGTGCAGGGGTGGAAGCCACAGATGTGAAATAGCTAATCTAAGTAGGAAATCCCATTGCCAAATACTGAACACATGACACCCTCAGATGCTGCTATGGATGACATGGATACACCACAGGATAGGACACATTCCCCTGGACCACATGGGTTCCTGCACAGTAACACTTCATTATCATGAGACCAAATATCACCATCACTGCAGCAAGGGCATGGTTAGCATCAACAACAACATGTACATCAGAAGCATAAGCACTAGAGAACAGAAAGTTGCTTTATTCAGCATATGTGTGTAATGAAAACAAAGTCCAGAAAAAACATAAAGGCCAATGGCCAGTCCATTGTCAAAGTCCAAACTGGGTGACAGTGGCAGATGTCACCCTACGCATGCCTGCACAAAACCAGGGACAATCCACTAGGAGGGGCAACCAGGGGGGCAGGCCAGGCACCGCAGGGACAGGATCAGGGCTCACCAGGAGGAAGCAGGGAAGGGGTGGTGGGTGCTGGAGAGCCACTGACAACTGCAGTGGACGTGTCTGACATGGTGTGTGCCGGCACAACTGGGGGGCATGACTCAGATGTTGTGGGTGCCGGCACGACTGCAGTGGACCCTGCAGATGGAGTGGACAGGTCCGCCACTGCAGTGCCCAAGTCAGACAGGGTGGTAGTGGACTCCACTGCAGTGCCTACCACCAGGGGAGGAGAATGGGGAACAGGCAAGGTGGGCTGGACAGAGGGGGAGGATACCCTCACCACATCAGTGGCACAGACAAGCGCAGCGGGGGTGTGGTGCCGGGAGAGCAAGTGGCAGGGGAGAAGGCCGGATCCTCTTGGGGATGGTATATCTGTGGGTGGGGGAACCTGGGGCAGGGTGTGGTGGGGCACCTGTGGAGTGGGGGCCTGAGGGATGGAGGAAGGAGACCTGGTGCCTGAGCTGCAGGGCGGCGGCGGGGTCTTGCTCTTACGACTCCGGGGGACTTGCGGGTGGGGGCCTCAGTCTGTCTGCGCCTGGGGGAGGGTGTCTGGGGGCGAGGGGCACTCTGCTCCGTGTGGGTGGGCTTCCTCTTCCCCCTGAATGCTGTATCAGCTGGATCGGAGGGGAAGAGGCCGAGGTCACTGAGGAAGAGCCGCTGGGTCTTTGGGGTTGCAGGTGAGGCAAGGGAGGGTGTTTTGGAGGGAGAGGCAACTGAGGACTGCGCAGTGCTCGTGGATGCGTGTGTGTGTTCCAGGGCCCCATCCCCTGTGAGTCTGGTTTCAGTCCCCTGACTGTGCGTGCGTGTGCATTTTGTTTGTGGCGTGTGTGTCTGTGTGCTGGATGTGTGTGTGCTGGTGTGTGCCTGTGCCGGTGTGTGTGTGCTTGGGACGGGTAAGGTGCTGGGGAGTGTGGATGGAGCAGAGGCAGGAGGAGTGAGGGACTGTCTGAGGAGGGACACTGCTGCCATCAGGGAGGAGTCCATGGACCTATTGCCCTCTGTAGGTCAGACATGCCTGATGAGATGCCCTCCATGAACGACACCAGCTGAGTCAACAGAGCGGTGTGCGCATGGAGGACACTCAGCATGGCTGTCTGCCCTACATGGAGCTGGCCAAGGAGGTACACAGACTCCTCACTCAGGGCAGCAGGGGACACAGGGGCAGGGGGTGCGGTGCCTGGCCCAAAGGAGACACGCTCCCGAACATGGGAGCCTCCACGGACCTGGGGAATGGGAGCCGATGGGAGGGCGGTGGTGGTGCTGGTGGTGGCGGGGACAGCAACACTAGCTGGGGTGTGGTGGCTGCTGACACCCGCCTCCATAAGGGAGTCATCCTCCGAGTTGCTCTGGTCCTCAGCTGAGGTGGATGGTGCTGAGGACTCCTCGGTGTGGCTCCCCTCGCCCTCCGTGCCACTGGGTCCCTCCGACCACTCCTCGGCTGCTGACCCAGTCTGGCTCTCCGGCTCCTCCTGGTCCGTGGAGCTGTCCCCTTCCGTGGCCGTGGATGTATCTGCAAACAATGGGGAAACAGACAGACATCAGTCACCTGCACCAAACGCACACACCACTGTGAGCACAGCACATTACAGAGCAAGCCCTGGCATCATTAGTTGGACATTGCTAAAAGTGCCCTAACTGAACAGGAAAAGCCAATTGTCAGTCTGATGCCAACCATGGCACTCACATCCCACATGGCCTTGCACCCATCTGTCTGGTGTCTGTTGGATAGCAACACCCCAGTGTGGACACATGCACCAACTACACAGTAGTTGGACAGTGCAGAGGACACGGTGTAGCATGTGGACATGCACACATCACAACTCTTGCCACTGAGTCAGTACAGGTTTCCGGATGAAAGGGACGCCCAGAGTCAAATAGGATATGCATGTGATGCATACCAGCGACAGACACCATGATGCACCCATGTCCTGATAGCCATCGCCACAATGGTGTGCATGTAGCACATGTCACTCCCCTGCAGGATCACCAATAAGTAGACACATGCCATGGCGGAGGCATGACTGCTAAGTCATACATCACTGTCTCAGTGATGTATGACTTGATGACTTGGCAGCCAGACAACAACACTCTGCACTGTGTCACAATAGTAGGTCATGGGGAATGCAAGTCCTGGAGCTGCACAAGTGCACATGTACATCCCCCACACAACACATCATCTTAACCCTCATCTGTCCAGGTCATACCGATTGGACATATGGGAGACCTGTGACACTACCCTCTGAACCTGAGCCCCTCACAATCTGCTGTGAATGGGGAACAGCTGCCTGAACTTCACATTCGCATACCCCAGTCTGCACGGGCAGCTGATCAAACACCTATGTGACACACAAGTATCGTCTCCTATGGTCACATCTCCAGTGGCATGCTGAGCCCCTACCGAGAAACACCCCAGCAGTCCTGGCAAGAAATCCACAGCACACTGACACAGAGGCAGACACCTGAGGGGTCAAATCACTGCGCACAATGTGTCAGCTGATACACGGGAGTGGGAGTACAGAGTGCATTGCATGGCCTGGAGTAGGCATGACTGTCCTGCCCCACATGAATGAGGGATGAGCCCTGGACAGTGGATAGCTGGCTATGTATGTGTGACACACGTAATCTGCATACTCCTGGGGCCCAAACATTGTTCTCACCCGCTGCATGGGTGTGTGCCACATACCCCAGGCACATGTGGTGGCTCAGCTCAGCAAGTGGACCGCATATCAAAGCAACACGCAGATTACATGTCCGAACACAGGCGTTGTGTGAACAATGGACCCACACATGATGCCCACAACAGAGTTAGGGAAACAGATGCTGTCCCCCACCTTTAGTGAAGCAAACTGCAAGGACACAGTCCCAAGTGACACAATTCCCTGAATGTAAGGGCCACACCTGGGTATCAGATGAGGAGTGGGCAGTGCACAATAGAGGGACATGGCTCCTGGACAATATGACTGCTGTACTGTGGCAGTTGAACCAGGCCAGAGGAGGGCACAAAGCATGTAATACAGAGTTCACAGTGCAGTCTTTGACTCACCCCCTCCTTGCTGCTGTCTGGCCTTCAGCTGCCCATCCAGGTCTGGAAACACCACCGCCAGGATCTGGAGCATGTGGGGGTCAGGGTCCGCGTTCCGCCCCTCCTGCGAGGAGGAGACATCTTCAGCTGGACCCGTGCAATCCTCCGGGTCCAGCCCCGAAGGTCCTGCCACCTCTTCTGGCAGTTGCGGATCCGGCGCTTGTAGACCCCCACGGACCGGACAGCCCGGACGATGTCCTTCCAGATCTCCTGCTTCCGATGGGCATTAACCTGTCAGGATGAAAAAGTGAAAAGGCCATTACTACACATGCAACATATCCGTGCATGACACAGTTGTATATACATGTCTCATTCACAGGGGCACATGATGTACACAGGCAGTGCAACGCTGCCCATGGACAGTTTGCCAGACGTCACTACATGGTATCATTGCATGGGAAGTAAAACCTTGTTCAAATGCACTGTCACTGCACCATACCTGTCCAGTGCATGTCACTACACACTATGGGGGTGACAACTACTCAGTGAGCCTGCTAGCCAGTGGCGTGCAGACTTTCAGCCTTGCTAGTCAGACAAAATGCACATTCAGAAAGGCAGTGCACAGAACACTCACCTGCTCCCCTGGTGTCCCATACAGCTTGCTGTACTGTGGAAGTAGGCTGTCCAGCAGGGCCTGGTTCTCCTCAAGGCTGAAGGCTGGGGCTCTCTCCACAGTACGTGCCATTGCAGGGTCCAGAGGGGCAGAGACAGCAGCAGTGCAGTGGCAGATGTCGTCCTGGAGCATGTAGTGCAGGCAAGTGAGCTCTCAGGGGAACAGCCAGCAATATATATGTGCTGGAGAGGCAGATACTGTCCCTTGTGTCCAAAGTGATAGGTCCAAGTCGTTTGCATCTTCTGAATCTGGCCAATCCATGGAATAGCAGCACCAATACATGCCCACGGCATCCTTCAAATCTTCAACTTCATGACATACATGATTTTGCAACATTGTTGTGGGTGACCAACTGAATTTCCAGCAACCGACTCGTTCGAATTTCGAAAACGCGTCCGTTGCCAGGCAAGGCCATTGTCAATGGGTGCGCACCGATCGGTCCATTGTGGTACAACGCGTACAGGGTACAACGCGTACCCGCACACATTGAATGCAATGGGCCGGCCGGGGCACCGATCGGTCCATTGCTGATCAATGCGTACAGGGGTACAACGCGTACCCGCACACATTGAATGCAATGGGCCGGCCGGGGGCACCAATCGGTCCATTGCGGTACAACGCGTACAGGGGCACAACGCGTACTCGCACACATTGAATGCAATGGGCCGGCCGGGGGCACCGATCGGTCCATTGCGGTACAACGCGTACAGGGGTACAACGCGTACCCGCACACATTGAATGCAATGGGCCGACCGGGGGCACCGATCGGTCCATTGCTGATCAACGCGTACAGGGGTACAACGCGTACCCGCACACATTGAATGCAATGGGCCGGCCGGGGGCACCGATCGGTCCATTGCGGTAGAACGCGTACAGGGGCACAACGCTGCACCCGCACACATTGAATGCAATGGGCCGGCCGGGGGCACCGATCGGTCCATTGCGGTACAACGCATACAGGGGTACAACGCTGCACCGCGCACATTGAATGCAATGGGCCGGCCGGGGCACCGATCGGTCCATTGCTGATCAACGCGTACAGGGGTACAACGCGTGCCCGCACACATTGAATGCAATGGGCCGGCCGGGGGCACCGATCGGTCCATTGCGGTACAACGCGTGACAGGGTACAACGCGTCCCCGACACATTGAATGCAATGGGCCGGCCGGGTGCACCGATCGGTCCATTGCTGTTCAACGCATCCCTGTACAAGTGACTGGCATATGTCACCATGCCTGTCTCAGATGGACATATGCCAGCCACAGATAGCTCCCAGGAGTGAGGGGCACACCTACAACACGACAGCCTGTCCAAACTGTATGATAAGGCATGTAAGGCTGCATTTCCTATTGTGTGTATGTTGGTGTACATGTTGTCCTGTGGGTGTCACCTGGGGGCAGCCACCCCCAGGCTGTGCACGTGTTCATGGGGACAGGATCCTGGGTGTTACGTGTACATGACCACTGTGATGTGCAACTGTTCATATCTGTGCATGTGCCATGGTCACATTTCACGGTGGTGTATGTGTATGTCATGTCACATACCCCGTGAGTCCCATGTGGGACGGTATGTTTGAGCCAGGGTGTCCCAGTGGCACAATAGTGATGGTCCTCCACAGTCTGTGTGCATGTAGTGTTTACAATGTCTCTGATTTCATGTGCACAATGGGAGACAGTCTCCACATCCACATTGTGTGTGCATGGACTTTGATGTTGTGCGTGTGTGTGTCACAGACGTCCATGTCTGTCCTGCAGTGGCAAGTGGGACCACTACCTGTGGGGGTCATAGTTGTTTTGCTGTGGTGTATACATGATACTCCATGTAATGCCAGTGTCCATGTGGCAATACAGGGTCCCTGGGAATGTACCTGTCGTTGAGCTGTGATGCCTGGGGCACATCTGTCCTCACATGTCACTGTGGGGGGTGATTGTGACACGGCAGCAGGAGATGGGAACTTTGACACGGCCTCATGATATCCAATGGGCCAACCTGGGACTTATTGATGCCACTTGTTGGACCGTGATGACAGATGTTGGCCATGTATGTACCATACATGTCCTTACGGAACTGCACTCTTCATGTAGTTGTGCCTCATAATGTTGTATGTTGGGATATTGAGTGTGTTCAATGCCGCATATGTGGGCTGACTGACAATCTTGCTTACTTCTCCTCTGCACTGCAGGGCTCCTGCTGTCCATCGACCATTCCCAGACCTGGCAACGATGGTGGAACGGGACAGCATCCGACGGTACCGCTTCACCAGGCAGCTGATTGAGGATTTGGCAGTGCAGTTGGCCCCACATTTGCAGCCTGGCCGGCCGTATCCTACAGCGCTGACCCCCAAGGTGAAGGTGATGGCAGCCCTACACTTCTTTGCCACCGGTACCTTCCAACATACTGTGGTGACTGCTGGTGGGATGTCACAGACCATGTTGAGCCGTGTGCTCCGCGATGTTTTGGCGGCAATGTTGCTATTCCTGAACCGGTACATCTATTTCCCTAGACTGCGACGACTCACTGACGTGAAGAGTGACTTCTATGCCCTGGGGAGGATGCCGCATGTCATTGGCTCCATTGATGGGACACATGTGGCTTTGGTACCACCACAGGCCCAGGAGCAGGCCTACAGGAACCGCAAGCACTACCACTCGGTCAATGCACTGGTGGTGTGTCTTGCAGATATGACCATCACACACGTGTGTGCCCATTTCCCTGGTTCAGCACACGATGCCTTTGTGATGAGGAGTAGTCGCATCCCCAGGATGATGGCACAGATGCAGAACCAGCGTGCCTGGCTTGTCGGTGTGTACTGACTTTGTGCCATTGTGTGTGATCTGATCTGTAGTATTCCGCCCACTTTTCCAAGTCAGCTAATGTGCACTTGTCTGTCCGTAGGTGACTCGGGATACCCCAACATGCCGTGGTTGCTGACACCCCTCAGGAACCCTGTGACACCAGCCCAGATGCGCTACAATGAGGCACATGGTCGGACCAGGAGAGTGATTGAGCGGACATTTGGTCTCCTGAAGAGCCGCTTCCGCTGCCTGGACAAGACCGGAGGGTCCCTCCCATATGCCCCTGCGAAAGTGTGCAAGATTATCATCGTCTGCTGCATGCTCCACAACCTGGCAGTGCGGAAGGAGTTGCCTCTCACCCAGGATGACAATGACCAACATCCGCCACCTGTGGAGGATCCTGGCCTGGACCACGATGCCAGTGATGATGATGAGGGTGATGTCCGCACATAGCTCATCACCAACTTCTTTAGCTGAATGTGAGTATCCTGAGGTATCATGTCAATGATGTGAGTTGGCATGATATGTGTAGGTGGTGCTCTGGTGCTGTTGGAGTGTGTCCATGGGCTACTTGACTGGATGTGTGTTGCGATGTGTGCTTACAGGTGGGCTGTACTCCCCAACAGTGTTGACATGCTAACTTGGTTCTGGGTGGGTATCTTGTAACATGTATTGTGCATGAGTTTTGCTGTTCTGTCCTGTTCTCCATTGCTTTTGACTGTGTGTCATTTCTGTCCTTCACAGGGTACTTTCAGATTCGTTTGGTCAACTGTGTCCACCGACGACGTGATTGCACTTCCAGGGTGGTAGCTGTTGTGTCCCTACAGGTGATGTGCGCCACACCCATGGACTTCCTTCCGTCTACAGTTGTTGACTGTGTGCCCGCTGCCAGGTGGGATTACCTTGCATCTGTTACGACATGTTGCAACTGTGTAATAAACCTGTGCTTCACTTTGTGATGTGCGTTGTCTGTGGTCACACATTTGACTGCCATTTGCTTACTGCACCTGTGGGCTACCTGACTACAACTGGGAATGGGTGTGGTGTCTGTGCATTGCACCGTCTTCCCTGGCAACATCAGTGTAGGCAATGAGTCAGAAGGCCTAGGTGTGTATGTGTTGTGTAGCCCTGGTGGTGTGTCTCCCTCATATGTGTCACGTTGCCTTTACTCACATGCCTGTGTTGTACTTGCTGTTGCAGTTCGCATACACAGTGTAATTTTGCAGTTCATCATCCCCATAACAGCACCCACGTTGGAATCACAACAGAGGCAAGTATGGTGTATTAGTGTGTTTATTGTGATACATTTGTGTGAATAGTGCATAGGATGGGTAGTGCTGTACATAAATCTTGCAATCAGAAGTTCCTAGGTGAATTGAAAGTCCTGGTAGACAAAATCCCCAGTATCGGGGCCACAGTTGTCTGAGACATTGGTCCAACTTGTACTCCCCATGCAATGTGTGGGAGTAGTGTTGCCGTCAACAGGGTGAACAG